>CAWUFW010007641.1:0-600000 GCA_963921515.1 Calotriton arnoldi
GGGGTAGCATTCCACCCTTCTAGAGGGAAAGACATGTTAACTCTGGCTTACCCGGTAACTTCTTTCTGAAGCCCTGGCATCACAAAATGGATGCTGCTGCCACAGACACAAGTCTGGCCTCCTGCTGCTGGACGAAACTCCGGCAGGGGAGGCCTGGACAATAGGTTTCTGTTGCAGGGAGGTGTGACCACCTCCCCAGACAGGATAATGTGTATTGGGGCTGGGTGGGTGCACTCTTAGAGTGCTTTGAAGTCCTGCACTGGGGAGCAGAAGGCTCCTCTGTGCATATGCCAGTTCAAACCAGCTCAGGGGCTACCTGCCCCTGCTCTGGCGCGAAACTGGACAAAGGGAAGTGGGTGTAGCCACCCTCCCTTGACCCTCCCATAGGTGGGGTCATAGAGTTAGTCCCTCCCTGTTTTACTGGTTAAAATGGGGAACCCTTGCCACAGCAAGATTAGATTACACCTGGACGAAACTCTGAAACTGAATCCTGGACCTTCGACGCTCTACGACAAGATTAGAGGACTGAAGAATCTCCCTTGGGGTCAAGGAGTGACTCCCCTGCTTGGCAGGCACCAAAGAAGCATCTGTCCGGTTCGCATTTCTGAAGCTCCCGCCGGACGCCGAAGTCATCGCATCACCAGAGGTGGATTCTCAGACTTCCCGAGGCTACCCTGAGTCCCCAGCAAAGCTGAGGCCCGTGGCTATCGTGGGTGACTTGAGACCGTGACCCCTGGACACCGAGCACATTTGCAAGTGCACCATCTTCTAGGTCTCCCAAGAAGTCGTGCTTTGGGCTCCGAGTAGCCCTAGCCTCCAGCACCACCTGCACCGAAGATCACTGGCCCCCACTCCACGAGTGTCCTGTAAGCCAGCTCCACGTGCGGCGTCACGAGGCTCCTTCGCGGTCGCTAGCCCGTTGGCTAGTAGCCCTTAACGAAGGCCAATCTTTTCCTTACTTGGCATCCTGGTTGCTCCAGGCCTGCCCTCACTTACCCTCGCTGGGTGAGTTCCACAGACCTTGCTGGTCTGCACCATCGACGATCTACATCTTACTCGAGACTTGCCGTTGCCAAGGCTTGTTGGGTCCAATCCGGTCGCCGACACCTCAGCACTCGACAGACATCGAGCACCAGCCCGAATCCTGCTCCTGGTCGCCGACAACGCCTCCCGGACCTCGTGGCTGAAGAGTCAAGACGACCGTCAACGCACCTGAAGCACTCGACATCGGTGGGCATCTGTCCATCGCCTTCCTGGTCACTGGCTAGTGACCCAGACTCTGTCCCCTCTGCTTTCAGGTTCACCAGAACTCCGATCCACTCTTGGATCCACCCGGACACTTTTCTCTTGGCCGCCAGCAGCACTTTGCAGCAGATCGCCATTCGAATCGACGACGAAACCCGACCCCGAAAGGCACCTATGCACCCGGCTTCCTGGGTGAGGTAACACGAGTACTCCGGTGCTCCCGTGGGTAGAGACTCTTCAAAGTCCTAGATCTCAAAGGGTTTTGTCCTAGTCCTCTTTTAAGTGTCCCTTTCCTCTATTTTCCCGATCCCGACTTTCTCCATAGAAGTTAACGGCGTATCGCGGTTGTGTATTTACACTGCACGCGTCTCCCGTGGGTCCCCTGTGTCACTACCTTGGGTGGTTCCTTGTGGTCCAAGCACTTCTAGAGGCTCTAGGCCTAGTGTCTAGTTCAGTCGTGGTTCGCATACCACTTTATTGGTATATGGTTTGGTACGCCCCTAGGGCCCAAACGTGTATTTGTGCTATTACTGTGATTTAAGATCTTATAACCTATGTATTTCGAACTCTAGCCTCATAAAGAGACTAGAGGGGTGTGTTTAGTAATAAATACATATATTTTGAATATATACCTGGTGTGGTGCTCTTTCATTTGGTCACTCAAGAGATTATAGACTGGTAAAACAAGCTGCTTTACATTCCTTCAAGACTTAGCCTGAAGGCTGCTCTCCATAGCTACCACTAGGATAGCTTTCAATAAGGTTGTCTTTAACCTATCTCCAATAAGGGGTTGTTTGGACTGGTGCAAGGTGCCCACTATAATTAGTGGACAGCATATGCCAGGCCAACTTCTCACATTGGTGTGCAGCGTGTGGGATTCCAGCTTGCTATTGTTTTACCAGATAATCTCAATTGAATTGATCAACTGAAAACCACCAAAGGTACCTAAGGTACATATAATTTAAGCTTAGAATAACAGTAAGTTCTACTGAACTTAGAGTTGTGTGTTAAGGGATAGCACAACCCTTTCTACAACTCAAGAGAGTTTAGTAGGCCACACTAGAGTAGGTAGTGCATACACCACACCACACTAGTAATGTCTTTAAGGGCAGGATCCAAAGAATCCTTGCAGGAAGCCATTGAGCTTCCACCCTCCAAGTATGATACACTCCCATTCTTGGAATTGAGAGCTTTATGTAACTTGGAGAAAATAAGGACAGGCTAAAGCTCCCACCACCCAACACCTCAAGGAGTTGTTGGTGGCTTATGACCTTAGTAAGACCTGTAGGGACTGAAGGGGTAGGAGCTGAGGGTGGGGCAGAAGAAGAGGAGGACGCTAGGGGTACCAGTACCCCCAGCCCCCTCTGAAACTGGCCAGGAGGGTGACAATGACCCTGACCTGGAAAACCCAATCCCTCCTGTGGATGATGATGAGGATGATCAAAATGATGCCCTCTTTGTCCCCCCAGGAAGGATTAAGAGTGTGCCCAGAAGGTCTAGGTCTCCTTCTCAGGAGTCTAACCACTCTGGCACCTCTATAGGGAGCTCTGTCTCATCTCATAGGAGGGAATCCTCTCATGAGAGGAGAAAGAGGCTGGTCCAGTATGAGGAAACTCAGCTGGAAATCAGAAAAAGCAATTGGCTTTAGATAGGGAATCCCTAGATCTCCTTAGAGAGAGAAGAAAGTTGGGACTAGAGTCCCATGGTGGCAGCAATATCCCTAGAGATAGGGAAAGGTCTTATGACCATAGAAACCTAAACAAGATTGTCCCTCCCTACCAGAGTGGGGATGACATCCACAAATGGATAACTGCACTGGAGAGGGCCTGTAAAGTTCAGAAGGTCCCCCAGAGGCAGTGGGCAGCAATCTTGTGGCTCTCCTTTGCAGACAAAGGTAGAGACAAGCTCCTCACTGTAAGAGAAGAGGATGCTGACAATTACACAGTCTTGAAGAGTGCTCTGATAGATGGGTTTGGCCTAACCACTGAACAGTATAGGTTGAAGTTCAGAGACACCCAAAAAGCTCAGACTCAAGACTGGGTTGATTTTGTAGATTGTGCTACAAAGGCTCTGGAAGGTTGGATACATGGCAACAAAGTGCATGACTTTTTAGGATTGTACAATTTGATTATGAGGGAGCAGATCCTTAATAATTGTCAAAACCAGCTTTTGCACCAGTATCTGGTGGACTCTGATCTGACCTCTCCCCAAGAATTGGGAAAGAAGGCAGACAAATGGGTCAGAACCAGAGTAAAAACTAGAAATCAGGGTGGTGACCAGAAGAAAGATTCTACTAAGTCCCAAGAGAAAGGTGGGGATAAATCTAAGGATAAGTCCCCTACAGGGCCCCAAAATTCCTCTTCTGGGGGTGGGTCCCAAACTCCTTCCTCTCCTGAAAAGAAACCCTATTGCCATGTCTGTAAAAAGCCTGGGCACTGGAAAACTGATCCCAGTTGCCCCAGGATTGGCAATAAAGAAAATGTTCCTCCCACAACTACTACCACCCCTCCTGGTACTACCAGTAGTAATCCTCCAGTTGGGAGTAGTGCACCCAAAAAGTTAGGTGCTTTTGCAAGAGGAACAGAGGTGGGCCCTAGTTTAGACAGGGACCCCTCAACAGACTCCTCTGACTCTGATGGTGGTATAGGATTTGCCACCTTTACCATGGGTCCCATAGCATTGGGCAGGTACAGATTGGAGCCAATAATTAATGGTCAGAAAGCTGTGGCATTTAGGGACACAGGGGCTAGTGTCACCATGGTGGCAGGGAAACTAGTCCCCCTCACCAGCTTTTACCTGAGTTTAAATACCAGGTGACCAACATTGATGGTGTCAGAACAGATCACCCCATGGCCATAGTCAATCTCAGCTGGGAGGGGGTCACAGGCCCAAAGAGAGTGGCAGTGTCCCCAACCCTACCTGTAGATTGCCTGATGGGCAATGATCTGGAAATTTCAGCCTGGGCTGAAGTTGAACACCAAACCCATCTTAGGATGCTGGGCGTCCCTGTAAAGGTTAGTGGGGCTGTAATGGCCACAGCCCCAGCCCAAGAATTTGGAGAGATGGAGCCTGAAAGAATGGCCCACTCTCCCCAAAAGAGAGCACAAGGGTTGAAGAAAAGTCTTCTTCCTCCAGACAGTAGGTAAGGGTCAGCCTCCTCAGGGAACTGACCCTACCCCTAGTGAAGGAACTGCCCCAGAGGTAGTCAGGCCTGGCCTGGCCACACCCCTGATGGCAGAGGACCCTTCCAAGGTGGTACCCAGTCTGGAGCAGGTAACCTGCTCCTCTCTACCCTGCCTCAGTCAGCCCAGGGCTGCAGAGGTCAGGGAGGTCAGTGGACCCCCAGGGCCCCCTGTCCAGAGGAAGCCCCCCATCAGCAGATTAGGGGCACCCAGTCTAGTAGCCCTAGCCAGGTGAAAATTCCTCTACACACTGAGGGATCCCCCATACCTTTATGTAGGGACCTCCCCAGAAGGACTCTGGTAGGCAAGGGCAAACCTGGGACCAGAAGGTTCCAAACCTGCCATGTCCCTCCAGTAGTCCATCCAAAGGGACCCAACCCCCAGCTGTAGGCAGCCAAAGGTTGACCCTTAGAGCAAAGTGCAACTCAGTCATGGAAAGACAGGCATACATGGTGACCAGTGATCTGAGGAAGCTGGAGGCCAACATTCCTAGGGCCTCACTTCTCTACTCAGACACCTCACCAGCCTTGTACTTTACCTAAGCACACCACAGGTAGTGATTCCCCATGGTGGAGACCCTCTCATACCCTTAGGGTGAGGGATTGCTTAGTGGACCATAAGACAGGGGGCAACCATGCTAGTGCAGGTGCTTCCTTATATGACCACTTAGTCAATGAAGGCTCAACTGGCCAAGGTTAGCCTTATCTCCTTTCGTTTGGGGGGTTATGTAGGAAGGTGGAATCTGACTATATGGTTGCCCCCACTTTTTTTATGGTGTTCTGCTGGTTTATGACTTAGTTGGACTGGGATCCTGCTATTCAGGGCCCCAGTCTATCTGCTTTCTCTGTAAAATGGTTTCCATGTGCCTTAGGCACATCTCTGATTGGAATCTGGAGTGCCCTTATAAGTCCCTAGTATATGGTATACTATGTACCAAGGGCATAGGTACCTCAGAGGCCTACCAGGGGCTGCAGCACGTATTGTGCCACCCCTGGAAGGCCATCCAAACTGACACCACAGGTCTGCTACTGCAGCCTGGGTAAGGTGGTGCATGCACTCCTTACTGTGATATAGGTTACCTATATCACTAAATACATACACACATATAAACCTATAAGTCACTCCTAAGGCAGGCCTTATCAATCCTAAAGGCAGAGTGCATGGTTCCTATGTGAGAGGGTGCCCCTGCATGAGCAGGGCCCCTCTGCAGCGTTCGGAGACCATCTCTGATGCTGTTTGTAGTGCAGCCTGACCATATACTCTTAAGCGCATTATATCCTCGCGGTAAAATGCTAACTTTGGAATGGCTGCACCTAAACATGTCGTGTTTGGTGTCAAACATCTTGGAATACTACCCCCGCCAATCCTGGCGGCGGGGGTAGCATTCCACCCTTCTAGAGGGAAAGACATGTTAACTCTGGCTTACCCGGTAACTTCTTTCTGAAGCCCTGGCATCACAAAATGGATGCTGCTGCCACAGACACAAGTCTGGCCTCCTGCTGCTGGACGAAACTCCGGCAGGGGAGGCCTGGACAATAGGTTTCCTGTTGCAGGGAGGTGTGACCACCTCCCCAGACAGGATAATGTGTATTGGGGCTGGGTGGGTGCACTCTTAGAGTGCTTTGAAGTCCTGCACTGGGGGAGCAGAAGGCTCCTCTGTGCATATGCCAGTTCAAACCAGCTCAGGGGCTACCTGCCCCTGCTCTGGCGCGAAACTGGACAAAGGGAAGTGGGTGTAGCCACCCCTCCCTTGACCCTCCCATAGGTGGGGTCATAGAGTTAGTCCCTCCCTGTTTTACTGGTTAAAATGGGGAACCCTTGCCACAGCAAGATTAGATTATACCTGGACGAAACTCTGAAACTGAATCCTGGACCTTCGACGCTCTACGACAAGATTAGAGGACTGAAGAATCTCCCTTGGGGTCAAGGAGTGACTCCCTGCTTGGCAGGCACCAAAGAAGCATCTGTCCGGTTCGCATTTCTGAAGCTCCCTGCCGGACGCCGAAGTCATCGCATCACCAGAGGTGGATTCTCAGACTTCCCGAGGCTACTCCTGAGTCCCCAGCAAAGCTGAGGCCCGTGGCTATCGTGGGTGACTTGAGACCGTGACCCTGGACACCGAGCACATTTGCAAGTGCACCATCTTCTGGGTCTCCCAAGAAGTCGTGCTTTGGGCTCCGAGTAGCCCTAGCCTCCAGCACCACCTGCACCGAAGATCACTGGCCCCCACTCCACGAGTGTCCTGTAAGCCAGCTCCACGTGCGGCGTCACGAGGCTCCTTCGCGGTCGCTAGCCCGTTGGCTAGTAGCCCTTAACGAAGGCCAATCTTTTCCTTACTTGGCATCCTGGTTGCTCCAGGCCTGCCCTCACTTACCCTCGCTGGGTGAGTTCCACAGACCTTGCTGGTCTGCACCATCGACGATCTACATCTTACTCGAGACTTGCCGTTGCCAAGGCTTGTTGGGTCCAATCCGGTCGCCGACACCTCAGCACTCGACAGACATCGAGCACCAGCCCGAATCCTGCTCCTGGTCGCCGACAACGCCTCCCGGACCTCGTGGCTGAAGAGTCAAGACGACCGTCAACGCACCTGAAGCACTCGACATCGGTGGGCATCTGTCCATCGCCTTCCTGGTCACTGGCTAGTGACCCAGACTCTGTCCCCTCTGCTTTCAGGTTCACCAGAACTCCGATCCACTCTTGGATCCACCCGGACACTTTTCTCTTGGCCGCCAGCAGCACTTTGCAGCAGATCGCCATTCGAATCGACGACGAAACCCGACCCCGAAAGGCACCTATGCACCCGGCTTCCCTGGGTGAGGTAACACGAGTACTCCGGTGCTCCCGTGGGTAGAGACTCTTCAAAGTCCTAGATCTCAAAGGGTTTTGTCCTAGTCCTCTTTTAAGTGTCCCTTTCCTCTATTTTCCCGATCCCGACTTTCTCCATAGAAGTTAACGGCGTATCGCGGTTGTGTATTTACACTGCACGCGTCTCCCGTGGGTCCCCTGTGTCACTACCTTGGGTGGTTCTTTGTGGTCCAAGCACTTCTAGAGGCTCTAGGCCTAGTGTCTAGTTCAGTCGTGGTTCGCATACCACTTTATTGGTATATGGTTTGGTACGCCCCTAGGGCCCAAACGTGTATTTGTGCTATTACTGTGATTTAAGATCTTATAACCTATGTATTTCGAACTCTAGCCTCATAAAGAGACTAGAGGGGTGTGTTTAGTAATAAATACATATATTTTGAATATATACCTGGTGTGGTGCTCTTTCATTTGGTCACTCAAGAGATTATAGACTGGTAAAACAAGCTGCTTTACATTCCTTCAAGACTTAGCCTGAAGGCTGCTCTCCATAGCTACCACTAGGATAGCTTTCAATAAGGTTGTCTTTAACCTATCTACCATAAGAGTCGATTTGGACTGGTGCAAGGTGCCCACTAGAATTAGTGGACAGCATATGCCAGGCCAACTTCTCACATTAGCGCATCATCAATCACTTGCAGCAGGGCTGTGTCAGTGCTGCAATTTTGAATGAAGCCAGACTGGAAGACGTCGAGGAGGTTATTGTCCATAATATGTGAGGAAAGTTGTTTCGCCACACATTTTTCAGTGATCTTTGAAAGAAAAGGGAGGTTGGTGATGGGGCGGAAGTTGTTGAGGTCGTTCGCATCTGCTGAGGGTTTTTTTTAGAAGAGGTGTAACCTGTCCTGTTTTGAGGGCAGAAGGGAGGGAGCCTTGACTGAGGAAGAGATTAACTAGCCTGGTCCAGTAAGAGAGAGTATTGGTGTAGAAATCATTGGCGATGACACTAGGGATGGAGTCAGAAGAATGATTGGAGGGTTTGGTTTCGAGGATGCATTTGAGGAGGTCATCTTCCGAGATGGCGGCAAAGTTCTGCCAAGAGACTAAGGATTTCCGCCTCCTCAATGGGGGTGGGGTGAGAGACCTGATCCACCAGTGATTTGACCTTTTCATCAAAGAATATAGCGAATTCTGCTGCTTTCTTTGAAGAATCCTCAGGCTTGATGGTTTGGGGAGAGCAGTTTGGGTTTTTGATGAGGTCAAAAAGTTTTTGGGTCTGTTTTTAGCTGAGTCGAGGAGGGATCTGAAATGAGAAGCTTTTTCATGGAAGATGTGCTTATGATATTTGGATCTTGCTGAGTGTAAATGAGAGAGATTGGAGGTGGATGGAGATTGTCTCCAATGTTTCTCCAAGATTCTAAGGTTCTACCTTTCATCATAGAGAGCTTTATTGAACCAGGGTGCTGAGGGGGGTCTTTTCCTTTGCTTTGGAGTGGAGCGACATTATCGATTTCAACTGCTAGGACTGAGAGGCAATGGGAGGTGAGATCGTTGACATCCACGTTAGGGTCTAGTCTCAGGAAGTGAACGCATTGCAGAATCACACAGTGTCAAGATCAATGTTTTTAGTGTTACGGAACCAGGTAGAAGCCCTTTTAGGTTGACCGAGAGTAATAACGTGTGATAGGTGAAAACGAAAGGGAATGAGGAAGTGGTCTGACCAGTCTACATGGATAGGGGGAGCAATAGTAAGCAGGTCTGCTTTAGATATAACAAGGTCCAGAATTGAGCCCTTAGAGTGTGTAATTTCTGAGCAGTGTTGGAAAAGATCATTGGCTGAGAGAAAGGTGGCAAGCTTGTTGGCAGCTGAGTCTTCCAAAGAGCCCCAGTGGAAATTGAAGTCACCCAGGAAGATCTGTCTGTCACTTTGAGAATATTGGTCACTGATGAAGTCGGTGAGTTCCTCCAAAAAGGAAGAGCAGTTACCGGGCGGGTGGTAGATGGCATGGAACCTGAAGGGAGAGCCTTGATGTACTTGAAGTTCTAGGGATAGGCATTCGAAAGTACGGAAGAAGATGGTAGGAAAGGCTTTAATTTGTAGGGAGTTTCTGAAGATGATAGCGACACCTCCCCCAATTTTGTCCGTTCTGTCGTTTCTGAGGATGGAGTAGCCGGTAGCTATCAGAAGATCAAACAAAGTGTGAGAGGAGTCATTAAACCAG
Organism: Calotriton arnoldi; assembly: GCA_963921515.1. Classification (NCBI taxonomy): domain Eukaryota; kingdom Metazoa; phylum Chordata; class Amphibia; order Caudata; family Salamandridae; genus Calotriton; species Calotriton arnoldi. The sequence continues at coordinate 9,455 of CAWUFW010007641.1, forward strand.
GTCTCAGTGAGGAAGAGCATGTCAAGATTGTAGTGGGTGATAGTGTCAGAAATTTCCAGTTTGTGTTTGATTGCCGATCTGCAGTTGTGGAGCAAACAATGCAGCTCTGACGCAACTGTTTTGGTGATGGGGGTGTTTGTGCTGTTAAGGGCTATAGGGATAAGATTCTTGTATGAGGGTGCCAGGGAATCAATCAATCAATCAATCATGTCACTTATAAAGTGCACTACATACCCGCGAGGGTCTCAAGGCGCTGGGGGAAGAGGGGGTGGTGCTGCTACTGATCGAAGAGCCAGGTCTTGAGGAGTCTTCTGAAGGCCAGTAGGTCTTGGGTCTGTCGGAGGTTGGTGGGGAGGGTGTTCCAGGTCTTGGCGGCGAGGTGGGAGAAGGATCTGCCGCCGGCGGTCGTCTTCCGGATGTGGGGACTGTGGCGAGGGCGAGGCTGGTCGAGCGGAGCTGGCGGGTGGGGTGTAGAAGCTGAGTCGTCTGCTGAGGTAGGCTGGCCCGGAGTTGTGGAGTGCTTTGTGTGCGTGGGTGAGGAGCTTGAAGGTTATCCTCTTGTTGACAGGGAGCCAGTGCAGGTCTCTCAGGTGGGGTGTGATGTGGCTGCGTCGGGGGATGTCGAGGGTAAGACGTGCAGAGGCGTCTCTGGATGCGTTGCAGCCGTCTCAGGAGCTTAGCCGTCGCTCCTGCGTAGAGGGCGTTTCCGTAGTCCAGCCTGCTGGTGACGAGGGCCTGGGTGACTGTTTTTCTTGTTTCGGTGGGGATCCACTTGAAGATCCTGCGGAGCATTCGGAGGATGTTGAAGCAGGATGAGGAAACGGCGTTGACCTGCTTAGTCATGGAGAGGGTGGGGTCGAGGATGACCCCTAGGTTGCGTACGTGGTCGGTGGGTGGCGGGGCTGTTCCCAGTGATGTTGGCCACCAGGAGTCGTCCCAGGCTGAAGGGTTGGAACCAAGGATGAGGACCTCCGTCTTGTCCGAGTTCAGCTTCAGGCGGCTGGTCCTCATCCATTCGGCGACGGCCTTCATTCCTTCGTGGAGGTGGGCTTTGGCGGTGTGAGGGTCTTTGGTGAGGGAGAGGATCAGCTGGGTGTCGTCGGCGTAGGAGATGATGTTGAGGTTGTGCTGTCGGGCGACGTGGGCGAGGGGTGCCATGTAGATGTTGAACAGCGTTGGGCTGAGGGAGGAGCCTTGGGGTACGCCGCAGATGATCTTGGTGGCCTTGGATCGGAAGGGGGCGAGGCGGACGCTTTGTGTTCTGCCGGAAAGGAAGGATGTGGTCCAGTCCAGGGCCTTCTCTTGGATCCCGGCGTCGTGAAGGCGTGTTCGTAGTGTGTGGTGGCAGACCGTGTCGAAGGCGGCTGATAGAAGAAGAAGGCTGGTTAGTTCTGACAGAAGAGATGGTCTGAATAGTGAATTGAGTAGAATTATTAGGAGAGGAAAGTGGAGGGGGATTGACGTTGTTAGTCTTGTAGCTAGCCAGTAAGTTGGCGATGTCTGAGGAGGACAGACTGTGGTTGGCTTTATTGGGGCGCGGGAGCAAGGAACTCCTCGGGAGGTTGTTAGGGAAGGGGGATATCTTAGTACTTAAAAGTGAGATGGACACTTCAAGCTGGGAAATGGAAGAGATGAGAGAATCAAGTTTGTTTTCCAGGGAGAGGAGGGCTGGGCACGGAATGTTGGGTGGCTCGATGGTTAAGGGAGAGAGTGTAGTAGGCGAGGGAGGGCAGGGAGAGGTGGGGGAACGGGGGGTATTGGGGTGCAAGGGTAGAGGGTGGGGAAAGATGGTGGTAGAAAGGAGTGGATGGTGTTACAGAGATATTTTTACTAGTGTTGAGCAGAGAGGAAGAGTAGAGATCATAAGTAGGAGGAGACAGTTGAGGAGTAGAGAGGGAGGGCGGGAGGTGGAGGGGGGAAGGAGGGGGGTCAACGGAAGGCTGGAGATACGGGAAGATGAGAGGGGAATGGGCTGTACAGGGAGTGGAAGGAGAGGGGTCAAAGGAAGGCCAGAGGTATGGGGAGATGAGAGGGGAAGGGGCTGTACAGGGAGGGGAGGGAGGGGGGTCAAAGGGAGGCCAGAGGAATGGGAAGAAGAGAGGAGAGTGTGCTGGACAGGTACCATAGGCTATGAAGGGTGAATGTAGGGGGACAGGCACCAGGCAGAGTGGGGGGGATTGGGCTAGATGGTAGTTGGGGGAGGAGTATGGGACTGTAAGGTCAGAGGGAGGGAAGAGGGCGGAGTTACCGAGAGGGGAGACAGGGTTGAGAAGTATAGGAGGAGGAAGGGGAGGTTGAAGAGAGATGGGAGGTGTAAGAGAAGAATTTAGGGTGCGAGGGAAGGGGAAGAGCGGAAAGGGATGAGAAGGGGGGAGGGAAGGGGGAAGGTAAGGAAAGTTGATCGGTAGACCAGGTTGTAAGAAAGGTGGATTAAGCAGGGAGGAGATGGGTAGGATTAGGGAGATTAGGGGTGGGAGATGGCATTGGAATATTGGGAAGATGCAGGGTGGGGAGGGGGAGGGAAGCCGGAGGTAAAGCAGACGAGATAGGGGGAAGATCAAATTGGGAAGGGGGAAGAGTGGGAGAGGAGGGAGCAAGAGAAGGGGGGACAAAGGGTAGACCTGAGTCTCCCGGGAGAGCGGCCTGAAGGAATATAGGGGGATAAGGGGGGAGAAAGGAGAGGAGCTAGAAGAAGAATCGATGGATATCGTAGTTGGGACGAAGAGAGTGGAAGGGGTGGGACGAAGGGAGTGGAAGAGGTGGTCAAAGAGAGAGAGGCAGGAGTCTGTAGCTTGGATCATGACAGTGCCATTGTTATAAAGTGTAATGGTGAGAAAACCATTAAAGCAAGCAGAGGGGGAAATTTTTAGCCGCTGCCCATGCGGGATAGAAGAGGAGGAGGAGACGTTAAAGGAATTGAAGAAGCTGGAGGACCAGGAAGGGATGTTGTGGGTGAAAAAAATGAAGTCATTTTTGAGCTTCCCTAGACGCCCATGATGGAATTGGTCGACAAAGAGGGAATCAGGGAATTGTTCAATGGTGTTGTGCTTGAACCGTATTGCTGCTGCTTTGGACAGATTAGGAGGATTAATGACTTTGAAGCAGTTAACTCCAGACTTAATTCGAATGGAAGCCATGATAGGGAGATGAGGGGATGGGGGTGGGGGGGTAAAAAACGGGACCACTAGGGTAGCGAAAGCGCAAAGAAGAATAATAAGAGGAGGGCGCATATTCCGGAAATCGAGTGAAGATAATCCAAAAGGAGTGTGGTCAGATCAGGACCAAAAAGGAGGTACTATTGGCCACTAGAGGTGAGCCAGCTGACAAGTATAGAAAAGAAGTCCCGGACTGGTGACTGACCAAGACAGTTCCAAGATGACTGCCGCATTTGCTCATCTAGTGCGGCGGTTCGTGTGAGTCCCCATTGTTTTCATGGATCGACAAGGGAGACCATTTTGAAGAAAATACCTAACGAGGCTAAAGACAGGCAAGAACACAGATTCCATTAAATAGAGGTGCCCACATGAGTGGTGGGGGAGAAGCAGCATCTGAATATTTTAGATGAATCCAGTAGTCACTGCACGAGTGTCATTAATGGAGATCCCAGTTACTCTAGTATGAAGGAATGTGGTGAGTTGCCCTGTCCAAGATGGCCGCCACAGATTGAGGATAGACCATGCCTCTTTCTATTTCCATATACCATTACTCAAGTAGGAAATAATGATGATCTACGTTGCCCTATCCAAGATGGCCGCCATAGATTGATAAAAAACATTCCTCTTTCTATTTCCATGGACCACTTTGTCATGTGTGCGTACCTCTTCTATTTATAATAGTGGTAGAGGAAGCACAAAATGGGTGTCAGCCACTGGAAAATTCAAAATGAGTGCCAGTCCAAAATCAATATTCAAAATTCAAAAAATGGAGACCCCGCAAAGGTAATTAGGAGCGAACCTCAGTGTCGAGATCAGCCATATGAGACTTCTGTCTATCGTCACCCGCACCTAAAATGCTCCCAGTGGGCGGTAACAGTACCACACTGCCGGAACATGGAAAAGACGGTGTGATGAGGAATAATAGATAAATAAAATAAAGTAAAATATTCGCAGTGTCAGAGGCCCGGAAGCTGCCAGTAAAATCCTGCAATGCATCCATTGCAGGAAGACTGCTCCTTTACCCGTGGCGGGGACATTCTGGAGGGCGATCCTTCCTGACTGGCTACTTGTGATGGTTTCCGGCGGTCCGCCTCACCCCTGCAAGGAAGTTGTGGGCATCAGGGTGAGCCCCTGAGGTTTTCTTGCTACGAGTATGGCCTCCTAAGACTGTTGCCGGTCTGCCCCCCGCCCCCTGCAGGGAGAGTGCAGGCATCCGGGCTCATCTAGCAGGCTGCCTCCCCCCCCATTTCCAAAGCTTGTGGACACTGGAGCTCCCCCCCCCACGTTGAAGCTGCGGGCTGGTGACTGCGCCTGTTGCTATAAGACCCATTTTCGATGCTGCTAAATTGACGGCGCCGAAGTCTGGAAAGGAGCGTCTCACATTTGGGAGAGGCAGTGAAGTCTGTCCAACCCAGCTCAGGGTGAGATGGAGCTGACTTGTCCTTTGCAGAGCCTCCTCTAGGCGCGCCCCTCTCCCCCCTTAGCTGGTTTCTGTTCTCTGATCCTCTGCCCCCTGCATCGTCACTAGTGTCTGTTCCTGACCAAATTTCCTTCCGGAGGCCGCCACCACACATTGTTGCGAGGCTCCCCACCCGACCCCTCTGGATGCAATAAATACCCAGGATCTCCCCCAACTCTCAAGAGCTGGAGGACGTTCAACCTGCTCAGGAGGAAGACATATCAAAGAAGATTGTGAATTCCAAGCCCGCCTCCCACCTAGCAGATCCTCTTCCAGCCTCAGGAGCGAAGAGACTCAACCACGCCCTAGCACCCCTCTGGACGAAGATAATAAACAGCTCTCTGAAGAATGGGTCGATGCCCGACAGCCTCAAACTAGGACAAGTCACTCCTTTGCTAACAAAACCAGGTGCTGACCCCGAGGACCTCAACAACTTCAGGCCCATCTCTAACATCCCCTTCCTGACAAAAATAATGGAGAAGTGTGTCCTCTCCCAACTCAACCAACACAGAGACTCCAACAATCTTCTTGACTTTTTCCAATCTGGTTTTAGAAAAGGATGTAGCACCGAAACAGCACTACTGAACGTAGCAGACGACATACAAAAGTCGCTGGACACTGACAAATGCTGTCTACTCATCCTCCTAGACCTATCAGCGGCCTTCATCACGGTCAGTCACCAGATACTTCGAGAATCCCTTCATAAGCGGATTGGAGCGGACGGCCTGGTCTTGAAATGGTTCACCTCATATCTTCATAATCGCTCCCAACAAATCAAAATAAACAACTCAACCTCTGACACATCCACCATAACCAGGGGTGTCCCCCAAGGATCAGTCCTCTCACCTACTCTTCTCGATATTTACATGGAACCCCTCGCCACTATACTGAAACAAGCAGACGTCCTTTACCACCTCAAAGGCAGATGACACCCAGCTCTACCTTGAAGTTTCCACAATAGAAGACTGCAACGACTAAACACAACTCTCAAAAAAGTCTAAAACTGACTCTCTCACAACCACCTGAAACTCAACCAAGATAAGACGGAAATCCTGCTCCTATCCAAAAATGGACACTCAAAACAAATCCAAGAGTGCCTAAAAACCATCGGCACTCTGAATTGCAAATTGATATCTGAATCCGTCAAATCTCTGGGGATCACCCTGGACCCAAATCTGAGCATGAACCAACACATAAAAAACACAGCCAAGAGCACATTTTACAACCTAAACTCCTACACAAACTCAAACCCTTCCTCCCCCGAATGACATAAAAACCGCCACACAAGCGATGGTACTGTCTGAACGAGACTACGGGAACGCCATCCTCACTGGCACCGCAAAGTCGCATCTAGCCCCCTTAAGAGCCACACCAACTGCAGCAGCAAGGATGGTCACTTGTGTAAAAAGACACAATCACAGCTCCCCCTCCCTAAAAAATCTCAAGTGGCTCCCGATTAAAGCCCGCTGCAGCTTCAAAACGGCCTGCTTCACACACAAAGTCTTCCACAACGTGAAACCAGCCTACCTTGCGTCCAAACCATCAAAGGCAGGCCAGTCAAGAAATGTAAGAAGCACCAATACTCTTCTGCTCATCCCACCAAAAAACACAATCTAAAGCCCTTGCACACTCCTTTTCGGGCAATGCTCCCAAAGTCTGGAACTCCCTCCCAGTCCTGATCAGGACGAACCCCTCCTACATGAGCTTCAAAAGACAATTAAAAGACTTAGGGGCACATGCATCAAGCATTCTACCGGTCGCAAACGAGCCGATTCGCAGAATCGGCCCGTTTGCGACCGGTAAAATGTTATTTCCGATGCATCAAGCCCAAAGGCATTCGCAGTTAAGGAAATCGCAATTTTTGCGATTTCCTTAATTGCGAATGCAGTTAGGGAATCGCAAATTGCGATTCCCTAAATGCGATGCATCATGCATTCGCAAATTGCGTTTTCAGCAATTAGAATTGTAAATTACCATCAACTTCAAGTTGATGGTAATTTGCAATTTCTTACAAAAATGCATAAAATTGCATTTTCTAGTGTTATGTGGCGCACACATATGCCCTTAGGGCATATGTGTGCGCCACATGTGCACACATGCCAATTTTGGGGGTGCAGCCTTTTGGCCCCCTAGCACTCTTCAAATTGCATTCGCAATTTGCGAGTACCTATTTGGTAATCGCAAATTGCGACGACTCCCCATTCATTGCTATAGGCCTCTAGGCCCATAGGAATGAATGGAAAGGCATTCCTTAATAGCGAGTCGCAATTTGCGAGTCGCTATTAAGGAATTTGTAGGAATCGCGAATTTTTTTTGCGATTCCTACATGCATAAGGAATTGCGATTCCTAAATAGCGATTCCCTAAAAATCGCTATTTAGGAATCGCAATTCCATTCTTTGATGCATGTGGCCCTTTGTCCTCAACCGACACCTCAACCCTGCACTCTCTATCACCTTCCCTACTACTTCTGTAGGCCTGCTGCTCTCCAGCACTTATGTGACCCTTTCTACACCCTTCCCTCAGGTATCCCTCCTAGACTCATACGATTCCTTGCATCTTTCGCCCTAATCCACTTCTAGGGACTCTCCCCCTCCATCTCTCCTCTACTCACCCCAAACCTCCTCCTACTGCTTCTTTCTGGACCCTTCCCTCTTCTTCCCCCATTATCATTTTCAGTCCAACTAACAGACTCACATGTCGGGGGTAGTAAGCCCTATATAAATGCAATTACAATATTAGATGGAAACACATTTAGGGGGCTTATTTACAAGCCCACTGCACTGCCGGTGCAAGCGGCGCAGTGCGCCGGTCCATATTTACAAGGCCGCGTAAAGTCACCCTGCGTGACTTTTCATGGCCTAGTAAATATTGGCCCCTTTCACGCATTACTCTGCATGAAAGAGGTGTTCGATGGGTGTTTCTGTGGGTGATCCCACGCAACATCCATGGAACTTGACGCAATCCCAGATTGACAAGGTTTCGTAACCTTGGGAATGCGTCAGATTCTAACGCCTCCTCAAGGGAGGCGTAAGGGAGGCGCAACGAGAAGAAATACCTTTATTTCTCCTCGTTTTTAGGTCTCGCCTACGCAGCGCGCATGTGCTGCATAGGCAAAAAGACCTTTTGCCATCGATTCGGCTTTTCAGCCTAAAACGTGCACGCGTTCCATTGCCTTCAATGGCAACGCGTGCACGTTTGGCGATTCACTTGCGGGAGCGAGCGGCGCCATATGGTAGCAATTATCGCTCCTGGCGCCGCCGCTCCCGCAAGTGAATCGTGCAGGCTCCCTCCTCTCCCCTGCTGCCGTGCGAGGCGCGCGCGCTTGTTTTTATTAAAAGCAACTAGTCCTAAACGGGATGTAGTAAGAACTGAACCTTTAAGATGAATCCTAAAGAGACTAGGTACTTTTCATTAGCTCTTTGCCAAAAACTGCACTGCATATTTTTGTACTCGATCGAGTAGTCCGTGCGATCTGTGCATGCGCTCTGTGGGCTGTGCAGAACCAGTTCTGAGCAAGTGGTATCGTTAATACTTGACCAGTCCACCTCCTTCACTCTTTCATTGGCCTGTGAGGTGTTCCATGTCGGTTATCCAGGTTGGCAAAGGCCACCAATCCAGTCAGTCCATGCTGTGACGTTGACGCTTGGGCAGTTTGCACAGTCTTTGCTCTTGTATTTTTGATTGAGGCGATTTCCCCTTTCTGCTACTTGCCCAGTAACTTTGCGAGTTTACCCAGAATGTTCTTTCCTAATGGAGAGCGTTGGTCTCAACTCACTATCGAGGGCCGCCGGCCTAGAGGTAAATGACTCCCTCGGTGTAATGAGCTGCTTGATTCAAGCCCTGCTAGACCACCTGTGACTTAAAGGGCAGTGCGACGCGCCTTCGTCTTTGATGATGTCGGTGATTAATGACGAAAAACGACGTCTTCCTCCTCCTCGAGGCAGCGACAGCCTATCCTCGCCAAGAGGCCCCTCCCACTTGCTGCTGCCTCCCTGAGTCATTCTTAAAATTAGTCTCGCAGTGAACTGTTTTCAAAGTTTCATCATCTTTATGCCACTGATGCAATCGAAGCACTGGCTTTCACACTGAGTAATAACTGCGTACAAAGAGTTACCACTCCCTGCTGTCTAGCAGGCTTCCTGACGTCACTCATGCAAGACTCTTTCTAGCTATCTTTCACTTCCGTTCTGTTCCCAGCAGCCCTCATTGTGTTGCCCTGCCCCATGAACGCATCCATTTCGTGATGTTTAAATGTTATGATGACCAAAAGCCACCGGCGAAGCTTGGTCGCTCAACAATTAATTGAACTGTCTGTCTCGCTGGATCAAGCTACAATCTGGGACATTACATTTTCTCCAAAATAAAGTGCCTTGCAGCAATTTAGTAAGTGCAGGAAAGGAAATTTATGGTAGCAATTTTCTCTGTCTTCAGTCTTGTTACGAAATCTTTAAATTAATGGCTGTTACTTCAGTGTTATTTCTTGGTACTATATTAAATCTGGGTGCTTTAAATTAGTGTGGTGTTTGTTGAACTGAAAATTTCGATTACAGCTGTTTTGAAAGTTGTTGACGATTGTAGTGTTCTATGAGTATGTCCTCGGTCTCGCTACACACTGCGTTGTATACAACGCTCCAATGAGAACACTTGTTCATGATTATATTCTTTTCTTGTTATTCAGTTCCCTTGTTTTCATTGGTGGCTTTCCTTCCTATTCCGTGTGTACTTTAGCTGGAGCACATTACCCTTGCTTTTGATTGGCAGCATATAGCCTTCCACTGTATTCAATTGCTTTCATTCTTCTGTTATAGCCACTATGTCAATCCAACCAATGGTAAGGGATGGCTGGGCTCCAAGTCCCTTTATGTTCTTGGGAAGCTGCAATATGCTTTGCAACAGATGCCCTGGCTCTGTCTAGTAGGCTAAATTGAATTGAAAAACAAGCATTGGCATAGCCAATAGGTCTCGCTTTTGGAACCTTATAAGTATTTAGTTATGCAGCACAATATCCTTGGTGCAACAACATCAACTGTTGCATGGCTAAACACTTATAAGGTCCCAAAAGCAAGACCTATTGGCTATGCCAATGCTTGTTCCTTTTTCTATGTCTGCTGCATAGCACACATAGAAAGAGGAAAACACCTCTCATGATTGTTTTTGTGCAGGAAGATGTCCCTTCCTGCACAAAAACAATCACCCCTCCAACGCAGACACCCTTGCACCATGGCCCAAGGGTACATGCGTTGGCTCATGGCAGCCCACTGTGCAGCATCGCAGGGAAAAAGGACAGGAATGCCCTGTATCTTGTAGATGCGGATCATTCCTGCTTTTTACTTTTGATGCAGTGCAGTGCCGCAGTAAGGCTTGGGGCGCTGCCCTACAGCAAAATATTGTAAATGAGGGGCTTAAAATTTAGACCAGTGTGCCGGTCAAGGGGTCAGGGACCTGGCCAAAGAGGGCACGAAAGAGCTGTAATTAGATCATAAATTCAAAGCTCTTCTAAACAGAAGCCTCCAAAGTACATTTGGCCCAGGCCCCTAAAATCCTTAAGATGTCCCTGGAAGAAGGAAGGGGTGGGTACAGGCAGGCAGAGAGCAGAGGTCTCGGTGTTTGGAGGAAGGGAGGGGTGGGTACAGGCAGGCAGAGAGCAGAGGTCGTGGTGTGTGGAAGAAGGGAGAGGTGGGTGCAGGCAGAGAGAGCAGAGGTCGCAGTGTGTAAGAAGTCGAGGTCTGAACCGGAGACATTGTGAGGCAGTCTGAGGGACATACCTTGTCCCCCTGGATTCAGGATTCTTCCATAGTCTTCAGGCAGTAGGAGGTTGGCATTGGCCAGGACTGTGGCATCTCCAGCCCCTGCGTAGGTGGCTTCGCTCAGGAGCAGGACCAGGAGGCTTGCGGATTGGTACCAGAAGAACATTTTGAGGGTAGAACCGGGGATCCTGTGGAAGGAGAGGAGACATGCTGGTTACAAGCCTTCAAACAGCAGGGTCTATCCAGAAGGAAATGTCAGCTAAACAATAATGAAAATCCCAAAGACTGATAGAAAGATCAAGAACCCACAGAACAAAGAGGTTATAGAGAAGCCGGTGAGAACAGAATATGCACTCTCTGGGATTCACTCAGATAAGCAAGAGAGAGAGCTCAGGCATATTACATAAAGTGCCCAGAAGTGCAATGGACATGTGCGCTTGCTTTCTGCACCCGGGGCACTTTCTTACTACAGAAGGGTCCTCAGATGCTTGTGCAGCCCCTTCTGTAACACAGATAATGCCGAATCAAATGTCAGGGGGCGTTCCCCCCTTTAGCCTGGGGACATAGCCCCCAGCTAATGAGGGAAACACTTTGAGTTTGCATCCGTGCCATATTACGCAAGCAGGCGCAGAGGTAAAGAGATCGTCAGAAGGAACACTGGGTGGTGCAGTCAGTGAGCCCCAAAGAGCCCCCAAGAACAAACTCTGCTAGGGGGAAAGAGTGTTCAACAAACCTCCTAGGCACCTCCTGCAGGTGGGAGCCGTCTTCATTGCACCCACCTGCAGGGGAATCTCTTCCCCCTTTCAAAAGCAGTCCAGAGGGATCAGCTGCTTCAAACATCCCTGCAGTGCAGGCGCACGTTGGCAGCTACCTCGGCTAAGAACATTATCTGTAATATACTCGCCCTATTTAAAGGTGTGTCAAGAGACAAACACGGACAGTGCACCCTATGTATAATACAGCCCAGGTCTTACCTGTGCATTTTGAGAAACAACATTGTTATGTTTCATACCACGATATAGGCTCAGGTAGTAACCAGACCTTTCACCTATATTTCCCCTGCCATTACACTACATAACGGTTCATGGGACTGACCTTTTACCTAGTTACGGTACTGCTTACAACACGTGGGGTTTTCTCCGAAAACTAGTCTCATTCATTATGCATGAGGATTTTTGGAATCTCAGCAGGACTACCATCTCCTGCATAATAAATATGTATAAGGGTCATTCCTTCCGTCATCCTAAGTCCGACATGACACAGCAAGGTAGATCCGCTGAGGGTACCACTTTGGGTATATAAAAACCATATGTTTGGATGCAGACACTCCAGCTCGCAGTGGTCTGACATCCCTCGCAGGGTGTCCATCTCGAGACCAAGACGGGGCCCCACAGTCTCTCACTTCAGGTAATGGGGTTGGTTTTATCCTAAAGGGAATCTTGGCTTTACACCAACATAGTTAGGGTTGCATCGTAGGAGTATGCATTATTACTGTCATGTATTTATATACTTGCCTGTATTCATTGTTTTAGCACTATGGTAAGAATCTACCATCCTTTTACTCTGTTGGTGCTTATAATCATTTATATCTGTTTCTGTCTTATGGTTGTTTCAGCACACCTATTTTACACTAGAATGTCGCTGGTTCAATAAATGCTTATTGAAAACCTCCCCACCGTTTATTCTGTGTATCTCTCTGAGACAAAGTGAGCACAAGTGACTGAGCGAAAAGTACTGTATTGTTTCCACGATCCCTGATGGGACAGGGTTGTCATGTTCGATAGTTGCCAAGAACTATTCTCTCCTTGGTAAGAGGGGTTTAGAGTGGCACTGTGAGCTAGCTTGTATACAGGCGAACATACCCGGTGGGGGTGTCTGGAATCAGTCTGGACACCAATCCCAAGGTCTATGTTGTCTAAATGTGCATATCCTATACAGGTTTATAGGAACTACACGACATGGCGCCGCCAACGTTGGTTTGGTACTTATTTAACGGTCATATCTGAGTGGTTCAGTTGTGCTATTCTCAGAGACTCATTTTTCCAGAGACGTCTGGAGTGGGAAGGGAACTATCCGCCACAGCTGAGTAGGCATATCCTATGTATTGGCTGTAGGTTTATCAAGCTTGAAGGACAAACAGTTCCCTATTGTGCATAAAACCTTATCTGTTTCCTTGAACTTTTTCCTTCTTCAAAACAATGGCTGACGAAGACGCCGCTGCGCCAGCACAATGTGCGGCTGCAGCAAGAGAGGAAGAACAGTAAGAGGAAATAAACATTTCAGAAAATGTCAGAACTGCCCTCACTTTAAAACTAGCAGACTATGGAGTCACAGCTAGCGGTGGGACAGTCACATTTGTGATTGAGGCGCACAAGTCATACAGAACAGAGGTATTCTATTCATGGGTTAAATTCCCACAAGCAGATGCACAAAAACATAAATGTCATTCTTATACTAAAGATGAAACACCAGATGAATACTGCCCGTATGAGGACATTGATATTCCGCTCACCTACCAGGAGCACAAAAAACTGGTTTAAAGGCTCCCTCCCAGACACAAAAGATAAATTAAGACTCGGTCCGCTCGGCAGAGACGGAGCGACTTGGTCGGTCCTAGCGGCTTACACACAACATCCACACATTGATACAATGCCAGCAGCAGACTTACGTCCGCTACACAAAGAAATAACAAAACTTTACAGAAATCTGACACAGATCGTGATGAGAACACTCACACTTCAGCCAGCAAGGGCTACACCAGCACGACGAATTCAGGGATCTACAACTAAAATAACTCCACAAAATCTACACGCAGTTATGGGTAAAATGCCCACTAGACGTGAACAAATGCCATTTTGGATAGCTAAAAAAATAACACAGTTAGAGGCAGTTTTTCCACACACAAGCCCTCAAGAAAAACACAGAACGCTAACAATCTGCTTGCCAATGGGAATAGCTCCGCAGATAGAGGATTGTACCTCTTGGGGTACAGTTTTTGCTGCCATATATACCAGAACTCATGGTATCCCTTCAATAGCAGTAATACATATGTATTAAGACAAATACAGAATGAGTATGGAGCAGAACCTGCTCTGAACTTAGGGCTGAAATTATAAGGAAATTTTGCCCAGGTATCAACTATTATATTAGCAAACATAAAAGGGGAGGCAGCAGCAGTGGCAATATGCCAACGCCTGAGGGATTTCACTCCTTTACAACAGGAACGTGAATTACCTCAAATTATCGAAGACACCTATGCTGAATTAGGTAGAGACAGTTTTGGGAGCTAGAGCAACAAAACCTCAACTCATGGGTGGTCCTGAAAAGGATAACACCAAGCAAGCACCGGATTCTTCCAAAAAGAAATGGGAGAATAAAAAAACAAACGAATAGAGAGAATAGATCAAAATCCAAGGGTGTGTCTCCTCAACAGGAGCCCTCCGAAAGGAGGTACAACCTTAGGAACCGTGATAACATTTAAAAACCTGACAGGTAACAGGATACTGATACACATTCCTCTCGTTCCTTTCAGGGTTCATCAAAAAACTCAGAGAGGGAAGGATGGTCAGAACACAGACAAGAAGAGCATACAAAGTCCAGAGACACGCAACACACTTCAGACTACGCTTCCAAAAAAGAAGAAAAGCCTAAAGCAAAACCTCAATTCAAAAAGAAGGAAGTAGCAGGTCTCAAAGTTAGACATGCCCAGAATTCTGAGGAATCAACTTCTGAACAGGAAATGGGCTCTGACGATGCTAAACAGTGCAGCAGAAGTAACAATAGCTTGCCAGAACCTGGTGGAATTTCTGGGGACAGCAGAGTTGAATGAACATATCATGGTGGAGACACCTGAAACGAGGGTAAGTGTCCCGCATAGGTTACATGAAATAACACTCCAAATGGAGGGGGACAAACCCAGAAAAATTAAAGGTCTCTTTTGGGAGAACCTGACTTATGGATATGACATCCTTGTGGCTGAAAAAGATTGACCGCCTGAAATTGTTAGGGAGTGCCCAAAGGGAGAAACGGTAATTTTACCGGCTTTTCCGACCTCGTTCCAAAATACTTAAAACATACATACGCGCAAAAGTGGGCGATAGCACTTGCTCCAGCATTATATCGCAACCATGTTGGGTGGGATGCTGAGTCACCTCACCATGAAATCCCAGTAAAAACTACTCCAACTCCACAGAGACAATACCCAATAAAACAAGAAGCAAAAAAACAGGTCAGGGAGATCTTAGATCAACTTGAATACCAGGGTGTAATTGAAACTTGCACCTCTTTAATGAATAATCCTTTGATTCCCCTAATGAAACCAGATAATTCATACCGTCTAGTTTTAGACTACAGACATCTGAACACATGCACTAAAACATTTGTAGTACAGAATGCACACAGTGCCGCATTAATGAACAACATTGTGCGAAAAAATACAAAACAACATTAGATATCTCAAATGGATTTTTCTGCCAAAATATAGCACCTGAAAGCACATATTTGACAGCATTCTCAGCACTCGGTTCTCAGCGTCAATTTTGTCACCTCCCCTAGGGTATAAGAATAGCCCTGGGTTGTTCTCCGCTAGGGTAACAGAGTTACTTCAGAATTTGGATGAAGAGGCATTGTCCTATGTAGATGATATTTATCTGACGGATGATGATTTAAAGGATCACTTGACCAGGGTGAGCAACATAATTTTGGGGTTCACCTCTGAGGGCTACAAATTCAACTTTAAAAAATCAAAAACAACCCACCTCAATGTCCTATTTTTGGGATATGAGCTTTCAAGTGAAGGGAAAAGCCTGGCAGCTAACTTTTTAGAAACGTGTGCGCTGCTCCAACCTCCTAAATCGTTGAAAAACTTTCAATCCATATTGGGATTCTTAAATTTTGGCAGAACGTACATTTTAGATTACGCAGAACAAGTGAAACCTTTCTACGACCTAATAAGACCTGATTTTTCAGTTAGCCATTGGACACAGGAACACACAGATATCCTTCGTTCCTTACAAGCTGACATGATCGCTTCAAAACACCTACACACACGTGTAAACACCACAAATTTGGTGATCCGTGTTATAGCTGGTCAATCAGGGTATACTTACCTAACCTTCAATGAAGGCGAAACAGAACCTATAGCATATAAATCACACTTGTACACAAACGCTGAAATGCATTTTGCTTCTACAGATAAAAATTCTGACAGCAGTACAGACTGCTGTAGTGAGAGAAAGAGCACTGGCACAAGGGAAACGAATAAAAATTGTCAAAACTGCACTCCCGGCCTTAGAGGCTGCTACAAATGCAGGCGTTCCAAATGCTAAAGCCTTACATCCAAGATGGATACAATGGGCTAATTCTCTCACTGCAACAGATGTAGAGTACAAATTTGACTCTACACTTAAAACGCAAGCATTCCTGCAATATGAACAAGGATATCCTCTCCCGAATGAAATTATGCCTCTAGATCAGTATGAATATATTATTTACATTGACGGATCTGCTCAGCCGGCCATAGGAAGTAAACAACAATACAGCGCTGCATGTGCGATTGTGAAGGATCGTATGCAGGACGGCAAGTTCCATCCCAGCGATACGAACACACAGTCTCTAGGAGACTGCACGGCTCAGCTGGCAGAATTAAAAGCCCTGTTACTGGCACTAATAAATACGGATCGAGAATTCCCCACACTGATTGTGTGCGATTCTTTTTACTGTGTCCAGTCATACAACAAATATCTCCACTACTGGGGTCAGAATGGGTTTAAAGACTCAAAAGGTAGCACAAT
This sequence comes from Calotriton arnoldi, assembly GCA_963921515.1. Lineage (NCBI taxonomy): Eukaryota > Metazoa > Chordata > Amphibia > Caudata > Salamandridae > Calotriton > Calotriton arnoldi. The sequence continues at coordinate 25,610 of CAWUFW010007641.1, forward strand.
TAAGCATAAAATGCTATGGGAACAGGTAGCTGAGTTGAAAAACGAGCTACCAAGAGCTCACGTGATACACACGCTGAGTCATCAACGTGATGGCGTTCACGTTGAAGGGAATTAATTGGCTGATGAAGCTGCAAAAGGGGCAGTACGAACTGCTGCCATAGCTGGAATCACTCATTCAAAAACGAGAATAGACGGACAGATAATGGTAGCTGTCATTGCTTCACACAAAAACAGCACAGCCTTACCAAAAGGTTTTCAACTCAAGCACTCCTACAAGTTAGATGCAAATAACATTCCGTATGCTCAAATTCCAGGAGTGGGGGATAGAGTAATACCAAGCATGGATCGCAGATTAGGCTTAATTCTAGCTGCACACGAGGGTCTAGGTTCTGCACATGTGGGGATTACCGTGGCGGTTTCTTTATTGAAACAACGCTATTGGTGGCCAAGACTGACAAAACAAACAAACAATTTTGTCTTAAAATGCGACATCTGTCAGCAGATGAAGGGTTCCACCGTGGCACGTCCAGCGCAGACACCATTACTTATATCAGACAGACCACTCACTTGTGTCTATTTGGACCACTGCAGCCCCCTACAATCAAATGGGGCTTACAAGTATATCTTGGTGGCAGTGGATTCATGCTCTAGATTCCTGTGGGTTTGGCCTCAGCGCTCGGCTGACGCTCGAACTGTTATAAAAGATTTGCGAGTCTTCATAGGGACATACGCAGTTGGCACATTACATTCTGACCGTGGCCCCGTGTTTAGCTCTAGGGCTTACAAGGAAGCCATGGGAAGTTTGGACATTGCACTGTGGTGCTCCTCTCTGTACCATCACAAGGGAAATTTGGTCGTGGAGAGGAAAAACCGAGACTTAAAGCAATCTTTAAGAGCAAGGGTATTAAGTTCGGGTGGTAGTTGGGTCAATCACTTATATGGGGTCCAGCAGGCCCTTAATAATATGTCAAGAAGTTCCCTAGGAGGTGTCAATCCTTACAAAGTCTTATTTGGAATGAGAATGCGGGTACCTGATCTTGATTAGTGGCGGATGAAAAACCATTTGACATCAATAAATGTTTGGCTGTTTTACATGATCTCAATGAATTCCGGGCACTACAAAGCAACGTGCAAGTAAAACGCACTGCCACTGGGGAAGTCAAATCAGTCACGGTAAGACCTGCCTGGAGCCCTAAAGTCAGGGATCTGGTCAGAGAAAAGATTGTGAACAAGAGAGAATTTGGGCCATCATACAGAAAGCATGTACCTGTCCTGGCTGTCGAAGGAACAAGAACAGTACTTCTTCCGCCTCTTGCCGGAAAAAAAGAAAAGAGATTTGTCTCCATCGAACTGATCAAACCACACTATGTGGCAGATACTGAATAGTAGGCCTCATGGGCTCTTGGGTAGTCGATGCTCTCCTCTCGCTACCATACAGGAAGTTCAGACAGAAAGACTCATAACATTTGAAGAGTCATCAATACAAAAAAATGGACTTTCCAACAATGAAATGGAACTCGTTCCTGTTGAAACAGAACATCAAAACACAAATGAAAGACAAATATTGATTCGGCCTACCACCGATATCTACATCAATATGCCTCTACAAGAGACGTCTGCCAGTTCAACAAAACCTGCTGAGCTACCAAAAATAGATCGAACTGCATCTGGCTACTTCATCAATTTTGATACCTTCTCTCTTGATCCCAGTGAACCTGAAACAACGCCAGCTCCAGTTTCCCATAAACAAAAACTTCATGAATTCTGCATTTTTGTGAAAAGCACTTACCTAGTCTCACCTTGGCTACAGCTCTGGATAATAACAGGGATACTGTTTTTTTCTATTCTGGATTGGCCTAGTGACTATCTTTTGCTTACTCATGAACGGACACTATCACCCAGAACGCTCTGCAGTATCAAATGTGAACTTGGTCCTGAAACCTCATACGTCATCTCATCGTGAACAAAGAGACCTGTCCTTCGTGAACATTACAGCTGTTCCAATTCCTGATGGTATTGTTTGGGGCAAGGTTGATTATGATGTATTTGGTCCCACAGAACTTTTGAAAATACCACATGTATTTAAAATTTCTCTAAATGATATCATTACCTCTAATACATTTTCTGACGATTGGGACTTTGAAACTGTAAATAATATGTTGTCTGATTTAGAACAATCCGCTGCATTTTCAAGCATTGAAATGTTAGAGGACACAACTGATTACGACACAATGTATTGTTACCAACATTATGGTCATAATTTTTTACATAAATCCAGTATCCCACAAAATGTTTTTACATACCACCAATGGGAACATTGCCCAACACCACCGAAAAATAGTTTGAGAACGTTTTCACAGAAATTTTCTTATTTTTCAGGGTTTAACACTTCTGACCCGACCTCATATTACTATAAGGTTGCACCTACAACTGCACAGAAAAAGATGCTAACACCAAACAGATTTACTCTGCATCCTTTATTTTCCAACTGTCTGAACAGGGTTTCGACTTATGGAAGGACACTATAGACATAAAATCAGTCTGGGGTTCAAAGGAATGGCAAGTTCAGGGAACAGAATCAATCAATCAATCAATCATAGCATTTGTAGAGCGCACTACATACCCGTGAGGGTCTCAAGGCGCTGGGGGGCGGGGGGGAGTGCTGCTACTGCTCGAAGAGCCAGGTTTTGAGGAGTCTTCTGAAGGTCAGCAGGTCTTTGGTCTGCCGTAGGTGGATGGGGAGGGTGTTCAAGGTCTTGGCGGCGAGGTGGGAGAAGGATCTACCACCGGAGGTCGCTCTTCGGATGCGGGGGATTGTGGCGAGGGCGAGGTTGGCGGAGCGAAGCTGGCGGGCTGGGGTGTGGAGGCTGAGTCGTCTGTTGAGGTACGCAGGTCCGGTGTTGTGGAGTGCCTTGTGTGCGTGGGTGAGGAGCTTGAAGGTTATCCTCTTGTTGACGGGGAGCCAGTGCAGGTCTCTCAGGTGGGGAGTGATGTGGCTGCGGCGAGGGATGTCGAGGATCAGGCGTGCAGAGGCGTTCTGGATGCGTTGAAGCCGCTTCAGGAGTTTGGCAGAGGCTCCAGCGTAGAGGGCGTTTCCGTAGTCCAGCCTGCTGCTGACGAGCGCTACAAAAGGGGATGATGGACGGAACGTTTGAGCCAATCAAACACTCACCCCCAGTCAACTGATCTGGGTTTAATCCATCATCATTCTTTAGCTCACTCCACCACCCCAGTTCAGACATGGCCATATGCAAATCAGTCTGACCCTGTGCCTCATGGGAACAGTCCAGCCCGAACTGCCAAGCCATGTCTTCCCTGGACCGGAAACAAGCATCCTAGGACCGGTTTCTGGCATTCCAGCCGTCATCAGCCAGGCTTGCTTGAATCCAGTGGCAAAGTGAGCAAGGGACCCACGTCTGGGCATACCCCCGCCAACTTAGGGCGAACAAAGCGATACAAAAGGGGATGATGGACGGAACGTTTGAGCCAATCAAACACTCACCCCCAGTCAACTGATCTGGGTTTAATCCATCATCATTCTTTAGCTCACTCCACCACCCCAGTTCAGACATGGCCATATGCAAATCAGTCTGACCCTGTGCCTCATGGGAACAGTCCAGCTGCTGACGAGGGCCTGGGTGACCGTTCTTCTTGTTTCGGTGGAGATCCACTTGTAGATCTTGCGGAGCATGCGGAGGGTGTTGAAGCAGGAGGAATAGACGGCGTTGACCTGCTTAGTCATGGAGAGGGTGGAGTCGAGGATGACTCCTAGGTTGATGTGCGTGGTCGGTGGGTGTTGGAGCTGTTCCCAGTGCGGTCGGCCACCAGGAGTCGTCCCAGGCCGAGGGGGTGGATCCGAGGATGAGGACCTCCGTCTTGTCCGAGTTCAGCGTCAGTCGGCTGTTCCTCATCCATTCTGCGACGGCCTTCATTCCTTCATGGAGGTTGGTTTTGGCGGTGTGGGGGTCCTTGGTGAGGGAGAGAATCAGCTGGGTGTCATCGGCGTAAGAGATGATGTGGAGGTCGTACAGTCGGGCGACGTGGGCGAGCGGTGCCATGTAGATGTTAAACAGCGTTGGGCTGAGGGATGAGCCCTGGGGTACGCCGCAGATGATATCGGTGGCTTCGGAGCGGAAGGGGGGGAGGCGGACGCTCTGTGTTCTGCCGGAGAGGAAGGAGGTGGTCCAGTCGAGGGACTTCTCTTGGATCCCGGCGTTGTGGAGGCGTGTGCGTAGTGTGTGGTGGCATACCGTGTCGAAGGCGGCTGACAGGTCCAGGAGGATGAGGGCCGCGGTCTCTCCATTGTCTAGCAGGGTCCTGATGTCATCGGTGGTGGCGATGAGGGCAGTTTCGGTGCTGTGGTTGCTGGAAAACCCGGACTGGGACGGGTCCAAGATGCTGTTCTCCTCGAGGTAGCGGGACAGTTGTATGTTGACGGTCTTCTCGATGACCTTCGCCGGGAACGGGAGCAGGGAGATGGGCCGGAAGTTCTTGAGGTCCTTGGGGTCCGCCTTGGGTTTCTTGAGTAAGGCGTTGATCTCGGCGTGCTTCCAGCTTTCCGGGAAGGTTGCTGCCTCGAAGGAAATGTTGATGGCTTTCCGGAGATGGGGTGCGATGGCGGTGCTGGCTTTGTTGAAGATGTGGTGTGGCCATGGGTCTGACGGAGATCCGGAGTGGATGGTGTTCATGATCTTGATGGTGTCGTCGTCATTTACGTTGGTCCAGGAGAGCAGGCGGTTGGTGCGTATGTTGGTCGTGGGGTCGGAGGTCTCAGTGGTTGTCGGGGCGGTCGTGGTGTTGAAGCTGTCGTGGATGTCAGCGATCTTGCAATGGAAGAAGGTGGCCAGCGAGTTGCACAGGTCTTGCGAAGGTGGGATGTCGTTGGTGTTGGAGCTGGGGTTGGAAAGTTCCTGCACGATGTTGAAGAGCTCTTTGCTGTTGTGTGCGTTGTTGTCTAGGCGGTCTTTGAAGGAGGCCCTTTTGGCGGATCTGATGAGGTGATGGTGTCTGCGGGTGGCGCTCTTGTGGGCTGCGTAGCTGTCCGGTGTTTGTTCACGGTGCCAGTTCTTCTCTAGCTTTCGGCAGGTTTGCTTGGAGGCCCGGAGGTCTTCAGTGAACCAGCTGGCTTTCTTGCTGGTGTGGCTGTTGGAGGGTTTCTTGAGCGGGGCGAGGGTGTTGGCGCAGCCGTCGATCCATTGTCTGAGGTTGCGGGCGGCAGTGTCGGGGTCGGTGGGGTCGGCGGGTGGGCTCCGGGCGAGGGTGGTGGTTAGCTGGTCTTCGGTGACTTTGCTCCAGCAGCAGCGAGGTATCTGTTGGTTGCGGTGGTGCGTGGTGGCTTTCTGGAAGGTGAAGTGGATGTAGCGATGGTCGGTCCAGTGGAGTTCGGTGGTGTGGCTTAAGGTGACATGGGAGCTTGCGGAGAAGATGGGGTCAAGCATGTGGCCGGCGGAGTGGGTGGGTGTTGTGACGAGTTGTCTGAGTCCGAGGTTGGCGAGGTTGTCGATCAGGGTGGTAGAGTTGGTGTCGTTGTTGTTCTCGAGGTGGAAGTTCAGGTCCCAGAGGAGGATGTAGTCCGTGGAGGCGAGGGCATGTGGGCTGACGAAGTCGGCGATGGAGTCGCTGAACTGTGGTCGGGGTCCGGGGGGTCTGTAGACGAGGGTTCCTCTGAGGGTGGTGTTGGGGTCGGTGTGGATCTGGAAGTGCAGGAGTTCGGCGGTGCTGAGTGTGTCGTCGTTGGTTGAGACTCTGAGAGTGTTCCTGTGGACGATGGCGATTCCTCCTCCTACTCCGTTGGTGCGGTCCCTGTGGGAGATCTTGTAGCCTTCCGGGATGGCAATGGCGATGTCGGGTGCCGAGGAGGGATTCAGCCAGGTCTCCGTCAGGAAGGCGACGTCTGGGGAGGTTGAGTCGAGTAGGTCCCAGAGTTCAACGGCGTGTTTGCGGGCGGAGCGGGTGTTGAGAAGAATGCAACTGAGGTAGTTGGGTTCGTTCCTGGTCGGCGGGTTGGCGGGCTGGGTGCTGGTGAAGCTGCAGTTCCGGCAGGAGAAGGGTCCTTGGGTGCGCTTCGGGCGGCCAGGAAGCAGGTGCGCGATCGTCCGGCGTTGAGTGCGTGGAGGGTGCTGGAGTCGTAGCGGAGACGGGCATTGTGGCGTTCGCGGGGGCCAGGGGTTCTGGCGCTGGGCGCGGTCCAGGCGCGGACGGGTGCAGACGGGCTTGCCTTAGGCGCGCCCGCTGCGCGCGGCCGGCATATATGGGGAGGTGGGAAGGAGGAGCAGCTGGGAGGCGGGAGCGGGCGGCGAATGGGCGAGCGGGGGGGCGGGGCCGCAGGGACGCAGCAGCAGGAAAAAACAGGTGAGGAGCGGCGGGGGAAAACAGAGGGCAACGGGGCACAAGATCACAGGGGGGAAAAAGAAAATAAAGGCAAAGCTAAACACAGGGCACAAAAATGAAATACAGGGCACAGAACAAAAGGAGGAATACAGGTGGCAATACAAAAGACAGTACAGACCAAGTGCAGCGAGTGAGCCTCGAACTCGCGACCGGCAGCAGTAGCGAGCTGGGGGAGGCGCTCACACCAGGAGGAGCTGTTGCGGAGGTGAGGGGAGCGACCTGCCTGAGAGCAGAAGCACTATTTCGAGTGTGCCTCATTCCACAGCAGATCATATTTCTGAACGACACCGTGCAACAGACTTCCTGTCTTGGACTAGCCAAGAACAAAGACTTGAACATACCTCGGATCCCCTCACCATCACACTTTGAGGGGTGGCAGAACTTTACGACACATGGTGGGGATACAGTAGATGACATCGTACATACAGTTTCATATAATTCATCAGACCCCAATTGGAAGGGATGGTTAGTTTGGCCTACAGACACAAATAAATATCAAACCAGATTCAGGGGTACCACCGAAGGGTTTAGTATCCATAGGCCGGACCAACGCTATGTACAACGAGAACATCCGGGGGTGGTGACATCATACAGTGATGGGAAGTTATGCCTCGGTTGGCTAAAAACCTCGACACTGTCCCAGGTGAAACAACACTTATCCTTACTGTTAGACCTGTCAGCCCTAGGGTGGTCTTGCCCTGTTTTTTTTTCCTTTTGCGCCTCATTTTTGCCACCGTATTTTTACTGGACCTAGGTCTCCGGGCGCCTTACCACTGCTAACCAGTGCTGAGGTGCAGGTGCTCTCTCACTCAAGATGGCTGTCACAGGCCCCTGCTCCTGCAGAGGGGCCTTGCACACATACACACTAGTAGCCAGGGTCAGGCTGGGACATAGGGATACAGAATCCATTCCGTCCCCGCCTCTGGGCCACATAGCCAGACATGGTGGAAGGTTCCAGAACCTTCCGGGCTGTGGGAGGAGTTATGTTTTGCCGCCTTTAGGAGGGTCACCTGACCTAGGGGTATAAGAGGCTTGGAGGAAAATCTTTTAGTCAGTTGGGGCACCACTGATCCTGGGAGAACCTCTGCCGGAGTACAGGCTGTAGGGCCTAGGGGGGAGACCTACACTACTGCTGCTGACAAGGCTTAGGCACTGCTGTAGTAAGCTAGCTGAGGAACGCCCACCACCCACTGACCACCTTCAGCGTGCTGGGAAGTAACATCAAGCACTCCCAGAACCACCAACTCATTTCCCCCCCCCTCATAAGAAGAAACTCCTGACAAGAAACTCCTGACAAGAAACTCCTGACAAGAAACTCATAACAAGAAACTCATAAGAAGCAACCAATCAAGAACAGCCGCAAGAAACCTTAATTTGGGAGGCCTGACCGACCAGCAAGGCCTGAAACCTGAACTGCCAAACTGGGGATCACCAGGTAAAGCGCCGTGCCCTGAAGCGCTAGACCTTCACCCCCTATCTACTCCTGCCTGCTGCTGGGCTGCCCCCCAAGAACCCTTCCCAGTCAGCCCTGCCCGCAGGCTGCTGGTGCGCCCCGCGCTATATCTCCCCGAGGGAGAAACTGCCATCCAAGTCACTGACCTCGTGACTGGATCGCCGCCGCGGCCGCCGCCGCGTGAGAAGAAGTGCTGAGGCGAGGGAGCCCCCTCGAGTGCGTGTGGTGAGGTGCGCCGTCCGCGCCCTCACCGAAGCCTCCAAAATCCCCCCAAAGGTCACCGCCGGGCCCGAGGCCCCACCGACGAAGTCGCGGCCCAAGAAATCGCCGCCGCAGCCCAGGGGGGCCGCGTGAAGAAGCTGCGGCCTAGCGGGACCAACGAGGCCTCCAGGCCCCGCCGACGCCATTGCTGGGTGACCGGGGACGCCGACCGCGTCATCGGCCGCGCCCCCGGGAAGGCCGCGCAGCGATTGGGCGCCGGCTCCCGCCATGCCCCCAGTGCCGACGGAGGCCGGAGAAGAGCTCCGGAGTAGCAGAGGGAGACGGGAAGCCGGCCGGAGAGGACTGCCCGCTCCCGCTCCCCTTCCCGCAATCTCCCCACTTGATCTCGGGGGCCGGAGGAGAGCGATACCGGCCCCCCAACGACCCGCAATACCGGCCGGAAGGCCGAGGACCCCAGTCCAGGCCCCGCCCTGCCAAATACGGGCCGGCCTGGAACAGAGTCAGTCGCGCTGAAGAGCGACCAACGTCCACACAATAGGTGAGCCCAGGAGGCCCCTAGGGCCCATTGAGACGCCACTGGGGGCCAGGGGCCACCATTACCCGATTACTAAGTAGGGGGAAGTCATCCCGCCTTATACCCCCGAGGCGAGGCCCCGGAGAGGAGGGGCCTGGCCCAAATTAACCCCTGAGAGACACAGGAGCCCTCGTTTACAGGAAGGCCCCAGAATAAAGGACATGTTGAGGGGTTCCCTACATTGCTCATTAGTCTAATGATGACGCCTGCTGTAATTACCGTCTAGGCCTGTGCTTATACTTGCAAAGTCTTTACCTAGTGTGAAGGTGATTAATTGAATTGAGCTGAAGTGTACACCGCCAAGAGTTGAAGTGTTTTATGTTGCAGGTGTACCGGAGTTGCGACGCCCACTGTACTGAATGTGGGTGCGCCTAGATTAATGCAGGCCCTGTTTGAAATGTAACGTGAAATGCCCTCTTTTAAGTAATTGAATATTCCTGAAGTGAACTGCATGTTTAGGCCCATGTTTTATTATTGCACCTTGTGATCATTATTGGTGCTACGTTTAGGAGATGATTCCTGCGGCCTTTTAGTGGCCTACAATGTTGATGAGCTATGATGCTTTAATGAGAATGCGCACCAGTTGAGTAATGCAATGATTTTAAATGTAGATCTGAATTAATCTGACTCATCTGATGCTGCCTGGATTTATATAAAAGATCTTGATTTTAAATACACAAGCCTGGTGTGGTGTCATGTTATTGCGTCCGCATTTCTGAGTCAAAGTAAGAGTGTGCTGCACAACTGCCTTACACATTGCCTTCGCGTGCTTTCCCGCCTCGCGCCATGCTACCGTGACGGACTCAGTAACCCCGTTTCTAACACTTACTATCAGATGAGGTGGATTTAAGGGATTTTTTATTGGGTCCCCGAAAGCAACGTCAGAAACGTGTCTTATACGCTGTTTGTAATGAAATTTGGAAAATCTCTCAACGAGAAGCTGCGGAGAGACTTTGTGAAATTGATAGAATTAACCTAGAAAAAGCATTAGCGGTAGTTGATAATGGTATGACTACGTTAACATCCAGGATCAATTCACTGGGCAACATTGTATCTTCTGCTATAGATGTACTAGAACAGGATTTGTCCATACTACAGCACGGACAGTCTCAATTATGTTCTATAATGTTGTTAAGCTGGACGCTGCAATCATTGCATTCCGGTTATGTGCCGTGACGATTTATCAACAGTACGTCCTTGTTCTCTGCATACAATCTAACTAAAAAACAGATAACAATGGCACAAAAGGGAGCAAGATTTACAATGTTGGGTATTGAAATACTGGACCAATTACCTTTCACTGTGGCAGAGTCACCATGGTTAATTCATGGCCATATAATGTTACTGGTCACAACTTTCCAGTTTCAATATTGCCTAGAACAGCAGGCAGGCAGATTTGAGGCGATAGGTAAGGAATTCATCAAGGGATCTTGGGAATTGCCTTATAGATTTCGATGCAGGAGTGGGGACATGGAAGTGTTTCTAAGCGGTACAAACTGCGAAAACTCTTTAAGTGGATCTCTCATCTGCCAGGATATCATGCTTCAAGGGGCCTGTAACGGTTAAGTTGCAAACCTAACCTGTCATTTGAAAGGTTCCCCAGCTGCTGTGATTAATCCGGTGTTCAAGTTGCTTTCAAATGGGAGTTACTTGATGCTGAATGATCAAGGTTGTTGTGGGATGCTTCCGGGCATCGCATATTTTGTCACTCTAAGCTCCAGGGATACTTGTTATATGCAAGTATTGTTTCCACCGACCCACACAGTCAGGGAGGTGCTGTTATGGCCTTCGTTGAATGTTTCCTTTATACGGTTTGATACTCTGAGCCGAATGAAAGCCATGCTTTTACAGAAAACCGTGCCCTTAACCTCCGCCCGAGAGACTTTTGATCTTCAGGTCGCAAGGTCCTCAGCTGAGATACAGGCACTTGTACGAACAAACTGCCCTTTCCATTTCACAGAAATGGTACAACCTACCTTTAACATGTCTGATACGACGAGTATAGTACACCTATTTAAGACCATAGGTTCTGGACTGTTAAGCACCTTGCAGACAGCCTTCGTCGTGATTACAGCCTTCACACACTCCATATTTGGAAGCATTTTTGGAGGACTTCCGCTAATCCTGTTACTAATAGCAGGAATCCTGATAGTAATTTTTCTGCTACGCAATTGACGTCCCAGTCACCAAGGAGATGGGAAAAACGCTCCTGGGTCGCCGATACCGTGATCGCATGGTACTCCATCTGGGCACACCTCGCCTTCACGAACTGAGCGAGTCTTGGTTCCTTTTTTTTAGACCCGTCTGGATAGACTGTGTTCTGCCTGTCCTCCGATGCCTGTTCTGCGCACAAGAATGTGTGTTGGATCTCTGTCTAACACTTCCATCGGTTGCGCCGTCGGATGTGGAGGCTTTACTGGACCCGATAATGGCCCATGTACTGCTGTGTCCTCAGCGTATTCCCATGTTGATGTCGGCATTCTTAGAGCCACCACAGGATGCTTCAGCTCCTGTTGGATCGAATACCGGCTCTATTACAGGCACACAGACTTTGAATGTTTCAAATGCTTCCTCAGCATCGGCTGTGGGAACTGACGATCATCTTTGCTCGATTGACCTGATCTGTGAGGTGTTACAGGGATCGTCATCAGCGAAGGCAAGCAACAGTGATGTTGCGTCTCCCATACAGGACACACAAACATGTGGCTCTCCGTGTGCTGGGAAGAGTTCGGCCTCTTTTCCAAAACAACCGAAATTGGAATTTTAAACACAACTTTTTTTCCTCTCGTATTTACTCTTGCTGACCACCATGACTTTCAGACGTACTCAGTTGCTCAGACTATATATATAAACATATCTTAAGGGATTTTTAGAGTTTATTTTTAGAGTTTTATGAACTTTTAGGCAATTTATAAACATCTTTTTAGCAATGTTTAATGCTTGATTAGAAGGACTTTTCCTTTTTAATATGTCATCCGGTCAGATGAGGAGTGGGTGCTATGTTTCGTAGGGTACCCTAATATAGGCTTGAGTAGTCACCTGACCCTTCACCTACATTTACCGTGCCATTGCACTACATAACAGGTTTTAGTATTGACCTTTTACCTAGTTAAGCGCTGCATATATATCATATGGTTTTCCCCGAAAACTTGCCTTATTAATTATGCATAAGGATTCTCAGAATTACAGCAGGATTACCATCTTCTGCATAATAACTATGTATAAGGGTCGTCCCTTCCGTCATCCTCGGCCGACATGACACAGTAAGATAAAACACCTGAGGGTACCTTTTGGGTATATATACACCATATCTTTGCTGGGGCGAGCAGAGGAGAAAGACTTCCATGCTGACACACTGATGCGAGACGCTGAGGTTCCTGCATGCAGACACTCCAGCTCGCAGTGGTCTGACATCCCTCGCGAGGTGTCCATCTCGAGACCAAGACGGGGTCCCACAGTCTCTCACTTCAGGTAATGGGGTTGGCTTTATCCTAGGGGAATTCTTGGCTCTATACCTACATACATGCTAGGTACACTTAGGTACATCTAGTTAGGGTTGCATCATGGGAGTACGCATTATTACTGTCAGGTATTTTTATACCTGCCTGTATGCATTGTTTTAGCACTATGGTAGGAATCTACCATCCTTTTACTCTGTTGGTGCTTATAACCATTTATATCTGTTTCTGTCTTATGGTTGTTCCAGCACACCTATTTTACACTAGAATGTCGCTGGTTCAATAAATCCTTATTGAAAATGTCCCCACCGTTTATTCTTTGTATATCTCTGAGACAAAGTGAGCATGAGTGACTGAGCGAAAAAGTACTGTACTGTTTCCACGATGCCTGATGGGACAGAGTTGTCATGTTCGATTGTTGCCAAGAACTATTCTCTCCTTGGTAAGAGGAGTTTACAGTGGCACTGTGAGCTGGCTAGTACAGGCTAACATACCCGGTGGGGGTGTCTGGAATCAGTCTGGACACCAATCCAACAGTCTAAGTTGTCTAAACGTGCAGATCCTATACAGGTTTATAGGAACTACACGACAACATGACTAGAAGAGGCCAGAAACCTGCTCTAGAAGCGAGAACAAACCTCACCTGGAAACGACTAGAAAACCCTGCAATAGATGCCAGATACTGCTGGAAGGGACAGATCTGACTACGTCTTCCCATGTTACAGGGCTCCACAGCCAGAAAATACCAGAAATACAATTAGAAATAGGGGTCAGACTTTGTCAACTGAAGATAAGCCTGAACTTCCCAGGAGTAGAAATCAGACGACATTGACATTTACGTGTGTCCAGAAGAAGGCTCACACCTGCCCAGAAACAGAAATCATAATTTACCTGAGAATGCCCCAGGACTCCAATATGCAAGACAAGCCCCATTGCTCGTTCACACATAGAAATGTGAGGAAATGGGGTGCATTCTATAGCATGTAATACACTTACCAACCCCTTTAGGACCAGTAGGTTTCATTTGCTAAACCTTCAGCTCAACTCTAGGTAGCTGTGGCTCTGAGCAGCAAGGCTTACATACAGGAACCAGTGTAAAGCATTTACACAGCAGCAAAACAACTGAAGAAGGAATTGATAAGACACTCAGGAAATCAGACACCAATTTATAAAAATAGATTGTATTTTTATGTATTTTAGACACCAAAGGGAAAAGGATCCATCAGAGGGTTCCGGAGATATAAAATTTACAAAGTTTAGGAAATAATCACTTTTTCACTGAATCGTGAACAAGCATTGGCAAATTCAATTAATTTAACACTTAAAAACTTTTTCAAGAAAAACTTGGACAATTGTCAATACGGTTACTTAGACGAACTTTAGGTGACCATCTCTGGTAGAGAGCCAGTCAGGGGGAACCAGCAAAGGTCCACAGAAATAGTTACCTCGAAAATAAGAGCAGCCTTCAGTCAGTTCAAGGCACTTTTACCCCTTGGCTATAGGTTCCTATGGAAGTGGTCCTGATGCAAGGGATACAGGATCCCAAAGATGCTCAAGGATGCTGTAGATGCGATGCAGTCGATGAGGGTCTTCCTGCCACTACTCCCCAGTCCACAGACAGGATAAGGTGGTCCAGTCATGGGGTCGATGTCCCTCAAAGTTCTATAGGTCCTGGTAGAAGTACAGTCACCACTTGGCTACCAGTCACCTGGTGCCGCTGTCACGGCTAATCTTTCCCCGCTCGATAACTCATCTTCTGGGTGACCAAGCAGCATTCCGATGGCTCTCCTGGATCCAGCAGACTCAGGTGCAACTTTGAGCATCGGTCCTGTCCTCTGGCGCTGCACAGAAGTGGTTGATGGTGGTGTAAAGATTCTGAGCTACCAACTCACCCCAGTAGGCTTCCTCAACTGTTGTGGCTTTGTGATGCTAACAGGAGGTCAGCCAACTGACCCTTGGAGTCTTCTGCTTCAGCTGAGCTCCAGAGAAGACTTCTCCATGAGCAAGACCAGGGTTTTTTTTCCATTAGGGCTCTGAGGATGTGCCCTTCTGAAATTCCTACACGTTTACCTCAAAACATATTAAATAGATCAATTTATTTAGAGATACAATTGTATCTCTAAACAGATGATGTATTTAAGACTAGGCTGTCTGTCCCAGCTGCCTGCCCCGCCTCGCTCTGAAGCAGGAGGTGGAAGGTAGGCAGTAAATCAACTTTCTGTAATGTGATGCACGAAGCGGGGCTTACCTCTCCAAAGCCCTTCATTGCCATTGTAGTCTATGGTGGTATCCACTGTAGGCCAGGACGCGTCACGGTTTCGGGCGTCGGAGTCTGCATCCTGCATGAGGCCAGACGTCCATCAGGCACAGATCCCACCCTTTCCCATTCGTCACACGGTAAGCCTGAATGCAAGCATGTGTGATTTGGTGCCTTGTCCTTGGTAATGGTAAGTGTTAGAATGCTAATTTTGTGTTATTTACATTGTGCTGAGACCCCAGGTCATGCTAACCTCCCACAGTGTGAGACCCCAGGCCCTGGCTGCACGTCGCTGGCCCCTGCAAAAGTGGGGCTGCTGTATTTGTTCCCCAAGCAGGGTTTTTGTTCCCTTGCGTTGTTGATCCAAATATCTGAGTCAAGCGCAAAGGGCGAAATATGTGCTTATAGTAAAGACAGTTATATGCTGCATGGTGTTAAAACTGGCTCTATCTTCAAGCCCTAACCATTAATGCCAAAAACATGGATTCATTTACGAACAATGAATGGTAAAAACGTTAAGGTAATGCATGTTTAGTTCCTCTTTTATTTCACATGTTTTACTTAATCTTGCACTCACCAAGAGAATTAACTATTTCATTATGTTGTTTTTCTGGTTAGGTCTCGCCTTGGCAGCGCATGCGCTGCATGCGCTGTCTCAGCAAGACTTAAAGTAATCTGTATATTGGCTTCAACTCCGTGTAATTTCTCCTGCCCCTCGCGATTGGTTTCAGTCTGGCATTGCTGTTGTGTTCTTGATTTCTGTTGGCTGTTGGCCCTATGGTAACTTCCGTGTAGTCCCGAGGCAGCGGCGCCTAACTACAGTTTCGCTCCGCTCGCACTTAATTGCCTGCAGTGTGCCATCTGGTTGGGGGCGTGGCCCCCCTCCTCTCCCTCGTTCCGCCGGCCGCTTGTTTTTGTATGTTCCTCATGCTCAGCGCGGCGCACGCTTCACGTCCCTGGGGCTTTGTCTTTTTTCCCTACCTACCCCAAGTTGTGCTGTATGTTTTATTTAAAATATTTGACCCGATGAGGTATTGCAGCTCCTCCATTTCCCCCTTGCTAAGCACGGCAGCAGCTTTGGAGGCTGCGCGCCTTTCTTATTTTCTGCATACGCCCGCTTTTGTAGGCACAGAGAGGTTACGTGATTTGCTCAAAATCACAGGATGTTGAAGCCGAAGACGAAAACGAGACTCGAACCTGGTTCCCCAGCTCTATAGTCGGCAGCTCTACCGCTGCGCCACATCCTCTCTACGTGAACAATTGCTCAATTAAGCAACAGAACCAATGGGAGAGTTTATTGGGGTGGGAGTCAGGTATTACAGCACACATGCGCATCAGTTTGGTGTCGCATATAGAGGTCAGCGCTACCGGAGAACGAGGTGAGTATGGCGCATGATTCGATATGTGTAGGTCCCTCTTTACAGGGCCTTTCTGGGCTTTACTTTTCCTTCCACTGACGTGATAGAGGTATATTCTGTATCCCATTCCTCCTTTTGTAAAGGCTCCAAAATGCCTGCCTGTGCCGCTTGTGCCACAACAGCTGTCTGCTTTGGCAGATGGCACACGGCTTGAGGCCCCGGTGGGCAGGTCTGTACCCAGGAGCCATGGTGCTCCGTGGCTCATTCACTTGGAGGGATGCCCTTAGCTGGCATGACTAGCTGCTGAGCAGACGGGCTCTCCACATCCAATCACAGCACCAAGGACCGGGGAGGGCGCTGTGTGCCCAGGACTCACGCTGTCGATGCTCAGAGGAGTCTGGTAGATGTTAGGATGAGAGGGTGCCCCCGTCCTCTATTACCCAGACCCCGCGGCCTCTGGACAGGGCGGCATTGTCTGCGGCCATCAAAATCGAACTGCCTCTGCACATTTTATTTTTAATTTTTAAAATGCATTCTTTGCGTCCCAGCTGAGGAGTCGCTGTCTAGGAATGCCCTGCAGCTTGCTTTACATGCTACCGCGGCCCATCATCACTCAGAAAGGCTTTGCCTTGGAGGCAGGATACGTATCCCGACAGCCTGCAAAGATCCCGCTCTCCCGATGCCTCCACTACTTTTGTTTCTGAACAAACGCCTCTCCTACTGTTATGGGCTAATGTTGTGCACCAACACAAGCTCCTTATCTTTATGTACTGTAAATTTAGAAATGAATGGCATAGAAATGCTAAACTCATTCCCCCGTGATGCCTCATTCATTTTTTTCTTCGCCATTATTGTGATGCTCTGGTGCATTAGCCCACGGTGTCAATTTCATTGGATTGGATCTTGAGACCCATAGTTTGCATCCAGATCTCAGCAGCAGGCACCTTAATGCGCTGAGCGATCTGACTAGCATTTTACCTTGTGACCAAGCAGCTAAGAAAAATGCCCAGCTGTGAGATTTGGCCAGGATTGCATTAACCTACCCTCCCACCCTTCATACCCCTCTCAGGTATTCAGGTTGCACACGTAAACAAACCCCCAGAATACTATTCCCCAGGTGAGTGTATGCTGGTATGAGCAGAGTGCTGGTGTCAGCAGCGTGAATTCATGAGTGCGCTTTCGGGGTGCCTGCAGTGCAGATGTGGACATCATCCCACTGTCCCGAAAAGGGAACCTCTTTCACTCGGCGTGCGAACCGTCCATATGAAGGAAGGATCAAGAGCCAGTCTAGGCCTAGGCTTAGACCCATCTCCCAGAAGCATACCTTCCCCCCGGTGGAGACCCACAGTCAGCCAGGTGATGCCTGTAGCCAAGACCAGTATCCCAGCCCATGCCAAGAAGCTGCCAACTGAGTCTGGCAGAGGTCAAACAGCCGAGTGGGCCGAGCGCCTGTAGTACCAATCTGGGTGCTAATTAAATGGCCTGTCTTAGTCCCACAAGACGCATTTTTAAGCCTTTGTTCAAAAGAGCGGCAGGTAGTAATCTTTCTACTCACATGGTCTTTGTACGCAGATATGCCTAGTTGTAATCTGCTCTCTCCCTTCGTAGGTTCCCCTGATGCGCTTCGCAAATGAACTCCCTAATATTGTGCTTCACACACTCCGGATGCAGTGTAACCACACAAAAAGGTCTTTCTTGGTTGAATTAGTTGTATCTGAAATGCAACGTGGCTTTTAAGTTTACACTACAAAATACTGTATGAAATGGTTTGAATTTGTGCTACAATATTGTGGCTTGATTTGGGGTCACGCCTGAGTTCTAACAATAAAACCATCTCTCGTCGCCCTTCCTGGAAGAGCAGGGCTCCTTGTCACGCTGGTGTCGCGTTGATATTTCGTCTTTGGCAACGGAGGAGGCTTGCTCTTCACAGGACCTGTTCTGCATTACCCTCGAGCGCATACATCTTATAGACCGTCGAGAATACGGTGCTGCTGAGAAATGGAACGCTTGACGCCTTTCTCACTCCACCATGGTTAACCTTGGAATATTTGACAAGCTAATTTGGCAGCTCCTACACAACTCTGTAACCGAAAGGGTCATATCGTCTCACATAGAACAGGTTAAAAAACTCGTTCAGTTGGATTTCATACATTCATTTAATTAAAATGATTTATTTCTGTATTTACAAACAATATCGATGGGAACAGAGGTGAGATTGTAAAGCCTTACAAAGAGTCCCTAACAATCGCCCATTTACACACACGTGCTGAGCATAATACATCCAGGTTAACAACAAAGAACGTCCTACATCAAAAGTTAAATTCAACAAGTCTCCAACTGCACATGACGGAAGTGGAAACTGGATAGGTCATTCAGGACGCGATACACCCCTTGGTAGGTTGGAGCGAAGTGGGGTGCTGGAGGACAGGGGTCTTAATCCCACTCATAAAGCAACCATGAGGGTCTTACATCTACACATGTGCTGCATTAGACAGTGCTATACAATGCCATGTCTGAGAAACTGGAGCACTTGTTTACCTTCAGAATTAATGAATGCTGGCATTTATTTGACATTTTATTTATTTTCTGGTGTGGGTCCATATATTTATTTCCTCCAACCCCAAAAGACATTGCCATTTACAACGCCAATAGCTCTAGCTTTTACAAATGCGAGACCTATTGCATTGCAAATGCTTGTTTTTTTCGTGCATCTTATTACTCTTGCATAGTGCATACTTTGAGCCCTGCCAGGTGTTTATGAAGAGCTTGATTGAGAGCTCTGGCACTGAGGCTGAAGCCAAAGCAAAGTGCCTGTCAGTGGGTTGGCCTCTCTGCAGAGCACACAGAACAATGGCTGTGTATTCCAGTTGTAATTGAAATTCTGGGTAAATGTGTGAGAAGGAGGTACACAAATGTCAAAATATTTACAAGGCAAAAGTAAAAGAAAATACATTGCTTAAATGTGAGTGAGTGCAGTGTATGTTTGGGGAGGGGAAATGAGGGAGATGCGAGGAAGTGAATTTGGGGAGAGTGAAAAGAGGGTGCTGAAGAGGAAAGAGATGAGATTGAAGATGCACAGATGGGCGAGATGTGCAGAGAAAAAAAGGCATACATTGCAACATAAAGCACGAATAACTGAAGGCCGAACTCCTTCCAGAGGCCTCGATAATATTTAATTCACAGACTCACAATTTCAGAATTGAAACATTTCCAATGTTAATTATTTATAACAAATCATTGTTGTTACTCATTTATCTTAAACAGCTAACAACCATTGACAAAGCCAATAGTACTGGCAGGTGTTAGGTGTAGGTCAGTTGTTGTGCTATATCTCTGGATGCAATAGCATCTCAGAGAGAAACCAAAATCCCAGTCGGGGGGCAACGTGGGATTCACAGAAATGTATTTCACATGTTCCCTTTTAGAGAGCCCCCGCGTTTTGCATCCCACTTAAAGACCTGTCTGCACATATTTCTATATGACTGATTGCAGCCAGCAGCTGTGGGTGCTTCCCGACTCCTGATGTCCGAAGTCGATGCCGCATGCAGTCCAACACACTGGGTAAGGGCACACTTTCAACAGCCTGAAAATGTCTTGCTGCACAAATTGCACATTACAGTAACTGTTGAACACGTTAATGCAGTAAGATGGGGGCAGCTTTTAATGTGTTTATTATTTCATGACTATAAATTTCGACTGCTTTATAAAGCGGATGTATGTCATTACAACGCAGGCAAACACATGCCTTTACCACACATGTTTTACAACGCATGCCTTTACCACGCATGTTTTACAACGCATGCCTTTACCACGCATGTTTTACAACGCATGCCTTTACCACACATGTTTTACAACGCATGCCTTTACCACACATGTTTTACAACGCATGCCTTTGCCACGCATGTGCCTTTACAACGCTGGTAAGTATAACTAAGGTAAGTCTCCCTCCAAAAACTTATATATATATATAGAGGAAGGTAGGAGAAGGTTTAGGGACTATATTAGTCCTGTATTGCAACTGTTCCCTCCTGGATCCAGGGACAGTTCAAGAATGAAGCGGCTCCTGTGCCGGGCAGAAAAGAAGACCGTCCTTATTTCAGTCCTCTTGCTCTGTTATTAACAGATCAAGAGCTTGTATAAAGACCTACTACCTTAGAAGCCTATATTCATTTATCAAGCCCTGATGAAGTCCACACCAGTTGGACGAAACGCGTCGGCTGTTTGGCTGTTGCTTTGTTGAACAAGAAGAATAAAGGAACAACTTGTGTAATATCAACAGTGGATGGACATAATCATTTTCTGGTGCTGGTGGTGCACTCCACATTTGGGTTAAAATTAACATTTGGTCTTGGAGACTGCTCCTTGGAAACGGCGGGAGCAGTGGAGATGCATACCGTCTGAGCTATAAAACTTACAATTTTTGGACTCTTTTGGGAGATTGTTCTGTGTGGACGTGCGTCACAATCACACAGTGGTGTGCTTGTTTGGCTTGCTGTTTCAAGTTTTAGAGTATATATATATGTTCACTGAAAAAAACAAAGATTGCAGGGATGTTATAGTTCAGCTGATTTCACTTGTACAAAAGCAGTAAAATTCATCAGTTATAGTTACCTGAGCTAACTATAACTTATGTCCCCACAATGCACCGCTTATGACCTCACATATTACATCACTCATGACATGTCAGTGACATCACTGATGACATCTCAAATGACATCACTGATGACATCATCAAGTGAGTGTAAGTGTATTTAAGAGTTTATGATTGTTAAACATATATACTAACCTACTACAAAAGTTAAATTACTTTACTAGGTGCACTACTAATGAATGATACTACTTCTAACATATATTAAGTGAGTGGCTGTGTGACTGTATGTATCCTTGTGTGCATGGGTGTGTGTGTGGATGCATGGGTGTATAAGTGGGTGTGTGAGTAGCTGTGTGGGTGAGTGAGTTGCTGTGTGAGTTACTGTATTGGTGAGTGAGTGGGTGTGTCAGTGGCTATATGCGTGAGTGAGTGGCGGTGTGAGTGGCTCTATGACTGGGTAAGTGGGTCTGTAATGACTGTTAGGGTGAGTGAGTGGGTGTCTGAATGGCTGTATGAGTGAGTTACTGGGTGTGTAAGTGGCTGTATGGGTGAGTGAGTGGGTGTTTGGTTAAGTGAGCTGATGTGTGAGTGGCTGTTTTGGAGAGTGAGTGTCTGTGTGAATGGTGGTATGGGTGAGTGAGCAGATGTGTGAGTGCTTCTATCGATGTGTGAATGGGTATGTAAGTGGTTGTATGGGTGTGAGTGCTTGTATAGGTGAGTGAGTGGCTGTATTCACAGGCTGTATGAGTGATTGGGTGTGTGATTGATAGTGCAGGTAAATAAGTGGGTGTGAGAGTAGCTGTATGGGTGAGTGTATGACTGTGTGAGTGGCTGTACGGGTGAGTGAGGGGGTGTTTGAGTGGATCTTTGGAGGAGTGAGTGGGTGTGTGAGTACTGGTGTAGGTCTGAGAATAGGTATGTGAGTGGTTGTGTGGGTGTGTGACTGGGTGTATGAAAAGTTGTATGGGGGTGTGAGTGGTTCTGTGGATGATGTCATCAGTGATGTCAATTGGGATGTCATCGGTGATGTCACTGACCATTTCATGAGTGATGTAATATGTAAGGTCATAAGCAGTGTATTGCGGGGGTGTAAGTTATAGTTAGCTCAGGTAGCTATAGTTGTTGAATTGCACTGGTTTTGTATGAGTGAAATCTGAGCCTAACTATAACGTCTCTGTAACCTTTGGCTTTTTTAGTTAATTTCTATGTTTTTTTAACTAGCAGTCACGGTTGCAGAGCCGTGGAGAAAGGGGGCAGGGCCTCAGACCAGCTACCAGGAATCCTGCTGTGTCGGACTTACTGGAGGTAACAGGAGGGGTTCTTGGCCCAGAAGACCCTCAGCATCCAAGAGGAGTTCATCCCCCACCCAGTAGCGCACCACGACGGATGTTTGCAGGGTGGTGGAGAAAGGAGGTGGGACCTCCAACCAGCTCACAGTAATCCGCTGTGTGGGATTTACTGGAGGCAACGGGAGGGGTTCTTGGCCCCCAAGGACCCTCAGCATCCAAGGGGACTTCATCCCCCAACCAGTAGTGCACCAGAAGGCGTGTTTGCAAAGTGGTGGAGAAAGGGGGTGGGGTCTCCAATGACCTCTCAGCAATCCCACTGTGTGGGACTTACTGGAGGAAACAGGAGGGGTAGTTGGCACCCAAAGACCCTCAGGAGCCAATGGGACTTCATCCACCTACTAGCAGTGTGCCAGGAGGCGTGTTTGCAGAGTGGTGGTGAAAGGGGCGGGGCCTCTGCGACTTGCCGGGTGGCTTTTAGAAACATTTTTTGTTTTATTAAGGGAGGGGGGTGTGTGGCCCTCTTCCCTGGGCTGATTTTGATCCCGGGGACCCCATCCCCTGGGGCCTTGCCTACTTATAATAGAGGAGGAGAGTCACGCACCCCCCTTCCTTTGGCCGATTTTAGCCAAAGGAAGCCCCGGGGCCTGGACATTTTGAAATGGGAGAGGGGGCTGCACGGCCCCCCTCCTTGGGCCGAATTCGGCCCTGGGGACCCCACCGCCTGGGCCTGACCATCTTTCTGTGGGTGCCCCCAGGGCACCCACTCTCCACTGGGACCATGGGGGAGCCTGAAGGCCCCCACCCCCACGGTCCCTACTGGCTCCCTACCTTCTGTGGGAGCCTGCGTTGCTTTCACACACAGGGAGCTGCTGGAAAGGCAGCTCCCTGTGTGTGAAAGCAATTCTGCTCCACTTCCATCAAGCAAGAGCATTTTCAATAGTTCCGCTTGCTGGAAGTGGAACATTTGCTGTGGATTGGTGGGAGAGTTCCCGCCAAGCCACAGCAAGCAGCTATGTCCCAGGGGTGGGCTCCCCGGGACATAGCAGGAGCCGGTCCTGGGGGTGATGGTCCCCAGGGCCCTCTATGGCACCAGGAAGGGGGCCACGCTACCCCCCTCCATTCCATGACTTAGCCCCGGGAGGTGGTTGTCCCTGGGGCTGCGGGGGGCCTGTGGCCCCAGCATCAATGTCATATTTTGCCCCAGGGCTGCATGGGGGAGTGCAAACCCCCTGCATTAATGTTATATTTAGCTCCAGGGAGGTCCTCAGAGCTGCAGGGGACAGATGCCCCCGCATTAATGTTATATTTAGCCCCAGGGAGGTGGCATTCATTGCAGATTTGCACTGGGGAGGTGGCAAAGGGTTGCCAAGCAGGCAGCCCCAGCATAAATTAAAACTAGTGTCCCAGGGAGGTGGCGGTCCCCAGGGCTCTATAAGCCCCAGGAGGGGGCCCCGTGTGCCCCTCCTCTTACATATATGCCCTCAGGACCTGGCCCACTCAGGAGTTCAAGATGTTTTTGTTTTTTTGTTTACATTTTCATCAGGAGCCCCAGATCCAGCGCGACTTCTACTGAAAAAGTAAAACAAATGTTTTTTGGGCCTGGCAGGGTCCCTGTGGGACCCCACCCCCACACCCACCCAAGAGGCCTAAGGGGTCAGGGCATTTCTGCCCTGTCCCCTTTTCTTTTTGTTGAACATTTTTTCTGGGACTCGGCTCAAGCTGATCTCAGCACGAGATCGGGAGGGGTCTCAGATCCTCTGCGCCCCTACATATAAAATTGAAAATGTCTTTAAATTACTCTGTAACTATTTAACGGATTTACACCAAATCACAAAAAGGCACTTCCCTGAACCAACATCCACCTTTCTGCCGAATTTGGTATAATTCCGTTCAGCAGTTCGGGCTGTAGCCGTGTCTAAATTTTCCTATGGAAATTAACATGGGGAAAAGCATTTTGTGACCCCCCTTTTTCTCTGCCCCCGCTTGACGGATCATCCCAAAACTTTCAAGGCAGCAGCTGAAGTGAGTGGCAAACTAGTTTTGAAAGTTTGCAAGGTTTCAAACGATGCCAAAGTTCTTGGCAAATGAAAAAAGTCTTCTCCTATGGAAACTAGGTCCTAACTGTAACTACCTACTGGTGACCGCCAGCAGGTAATGCAAACAACTTCCCGTTTTCTCCTCTCCTCGATCATGGAATAAGTGGCACAACAGTCACGGGTCGTTTACTTGTATATTTTTGTTTTCTCATCATCAGTGAATAGAAAAAAAGGGGAACGGTCGATGTGTTTGGACGTTTGCCTTCTGCAGAGTCCAACCGTTTTTTTACGATAGTCCATCATCACTTCTTATCACAAAAGAACAACTAGAACGTGCATATACAGTACAAAAGGCTGTTGAATTTGTCCAGCATTTTAGATCTTTTTGTTTCCCATCTTAATTGTTAAGTACATTGATTTTGCAATTGCATATTCATTGCAGGAGTCAATTTGAGTGCAATTTAAATATGACAGACAGTTTCGTTACGAACATTATAAATTATCATCATCTTTAATGTTCCATGTGAATATATATATATATTTTTTTGAGCGGCTTGCTGTGGTATATATATATCTATCTATCTATATATATATATATCTATATAACGCATTTTACAACACATGCGCTCTATTAACAACCAGGACAACACGCACAATGTTGCCAGACACTTCAGGGACCATCACAATTCTAGGAGTGAGGATTTGAAATACTACCTCATAGACTCAGTACAAGCGAGTCGGAGAGGTGGCAACAGAGAGGACAAATTACGCAAGTTAGAAACACGATACATTCTGGAGATGAATTCCAAACAGCCAGGGGGGCTTAATGTTACAGATGATTTATATACCTGCATCTAGAGTAGTACATCAACATGCGAGATTTAAATATTGGTGTCACCGCAATTGTATCATGAATAGAACATCTTTTAACTTTTGTACCGGATATTTTAAGTTATTTATTTATTTATATACATTTATGTATTTATATATTTATGGATTGGACTTACTCTATCTGTAGTACAAAATAGCCACCAATAACATCTAAGCAATCGATTAAAGACAAACAAAGCGTTTTACAATATATTTTTAGCACTGATAGTACATGTCAATATATATATTTTTTCATTAAATCAGATTGAACTAACCCACTATCAAGATAACAAAAGCTCTGAGAGCCATCATGATATCCATACCATGACTTATTAACTGAACACATGTGATGAGAGAATGTAATCTACAATACATGATTGTTTGAATTGTTACAAAGACAAAAATAATTTGAGATTTTACCATTGCCGATGAGCGGTTAATAACCAACTTAGGCCATTTTTGCCATTTGTTGTAGCGCTCAGTTAATTGATATTAATTCTTTTTAACAAATTCTTTGCACATTTTGCACATTGAGCACCTTTTGACAGTCTCGAGAATTGATAAATATGTAAAAATTAATTTGTATGTGATGAGCTTAAATGACCAGGTTTGCTGTGATTTGCACATAGGTAACTAAAAATTACATTGACATTAACATTGTCTCTAGAGGGTAATTCAGGAGGTGTAATAGGACTTCTCTTAGGATACAGCAGGATTAAAGATATGTATCTTGTATCAATAGAATGTCTACGTGAGCAATACAACTGATTCCACATTTATGTACCTATATTATCAAATGTTGCTCGACATCTGAGATTAAAGGTTTTAATTTTAAATTTAAACCATTAGGAAAATTGCCTTGAAGTATTGAACTATGAATTTTATAACCATTTTTACCTATGAAGCACTTTAGCGTATTGTTTTCTATTTTACGGTCTCTAACAAACTTTAAAACTACAAAATTGAGTATTTTCTCTATTTCATTGACTGTCTCATTATCTACGTAGTTCACAATAAGCACACTGTCACTTTAAAAAGGAAAAAAACTTACCGTAATGCTGTCATGTGATCAAGGCTCCTCGTGAGTTGAAACGCGTTATGGCGGCATCCAAATAAACACCTGAAGAAATTTGAAACTGTGGTCCGTGTCCGTGTTTTCCTTGGAACAATCCGGAGTATTGGCAGCAAGTGCAATATATAGATATATATATATAGATATAGATAGATATATGTACCACAGCAAGCATCCCTAAACATATCTTTACTCCTAAACCATAAAAATATTCTTACCACCCTAAACCCCTACCCCCTAAACCCTTAAATACCCTTACCATCCCTTGCCTCTACCCAACCCTAAACATACCCTTCCTACGATATATCCCTACCCACCCCTAAATGCTAAATTACCCTTACTACCCTATACCCCTACCAACTCCTAAACTCTAAAAATACCCTTACAACCGCATGCCCCTACCCACCCATAAACCCTAAAAATACCCTCACCACCCTATACCCCTCCTCTAAATCCTAAATTTCCTTTACCACCCCTTGCACCTACCCACCCCTAAAGCCTAAAATTACCCTTACCACCCGATACCTCTACCTACCCCTAAACCCTAATACCCTTACCACCCTATACCCCTACCATCCCATGGATCCTAAAAACACCCTTACAACCCAATACGTTTACCCACCCCTAAACCCTAAAAAAACAACTCTTATCACCCTGTACTCATACACACCCCTAAACCTACACGGGTTACAGGGACGTTAAAGTTAGGAAATGGAATTTTAAAAAACTTAGAAATTCACTGAAAAAAACAAAGTAGTGAGCTAACTAACTTGTGTCCCGCAATGCACTGCTAATGACCTCACATATTACATTACTTATAACATGGTCATTGACATCACTGATGACATCCCAAATGGCATCACTGATGACATCATCCAGTGACTGTGAGTGTTTTTAAAAAGTTTGTGTGTGTTAAATATGTATACCAAGGTGCATTGGTGAATCAGTGGGTGTATGAGTGCCTGTTTGGATGATTCAGTGGGTGTGTGACTGATTGTATAAGTGAGTGATTAGGTGTGTCAGTGAATGTATGGGTGAGTGACTGGTTGTGTGAATGTCTGCATCTGTCTGTCAGTTGGTGCCTAAGTGGCTGTATGGGTGTGTGAGTGGGTACGTGAGTTTCTCTATGGGTGAGTGATTGGTTGTCTGAGTACCTCTATAGGTGTCTGAGTGGGTGGGTGAGGGGTGTGTGACTGCCTATATGGATGAGTGAGTGGGTGAGTCAGTGGCTGTATGGGTTAGTGAGTACATGTGTGAGGGGCTGTATGGGTGAGTGAGTGTGTGTATGGCTGTGTCGGTGAGTGAGTGCATGTGTCAGCTGTATATGGGTGAGTAACTGGGTATGTGAAAGACAGTATGGGTGAGTGATGGGGTATGTGAGTGACTGTATGGGTGAGTGAATGTGAGAGTGTCTATATGGTTGAGTGTGTGGTTGTGTCAGTGACTGAATAGGTAAGTGAGTATGTGTTATTATCAGTATGAGTAAGTGAGTGAGTGTGTGTAACGGTATGGGTGAGTAATTGGCTGTGTGATTGACTGTGTGGGTGAGTGAGTAGGTATGTGAGTAGCTCTATGGGTGACTCAATCAGTGTGTGAGTGGCTGTACACGTGTTTGAGTGGATATGTGAAAGGCTGTATTACTGAGTGAGTGGCTGTATAAGTGGCTGTATGGGTGAGTGAGTGGATGTGTGTCTTGATCTATGAATCAGTGAGTGGCTGTGTAAGTACTGGTATGGGTGTGTATGAAAGGTTGTGAGTGGGTGCGTGAGAGATTCTGTGGATGATGTCATCAGTGATGTCATTTGAGATGTCATCAGAGATGTCAATGACCATGTCATGAGTGATGTATAATGTGAAGTCATAAGCAGTGCATTGCAGAGGTGTGAGTTATAGTCAGCTCACTCACTCTAACAGCTAAATTTCACTGGTTTTTGTGCGAGCGAAACCTGAGCCTAACTATAACGTCCCAGTAACCCTTGGTCTTTTTAGTGAATTTCTAAGGTTTTTTTTAATTCCATCTCTTAACTATAACGCCCTGTAACCTTTGGTTTTTTCAGTGAATTTCTAATGTTTTTTTAAATGCTAATTCCTAACTATAACGTCCTCTGTAACCTTTGGTTTTACTTTTTTCAGTGAATTTCTATGGTTTTTTAAGTAGTAGTCATGTTTGCAGAGTGGTGGAGAAAGGGGGAGTGGTCTCCGACAACCTCTTAGCAATCCAGCTGTGTGGGACATACTGGAGGTAACAGGAGGGGTAGTTGGCCCCCAAATACATCCTTGGAGGCCAACTACCTCTCCTGTTACCTCCAGTATGTCCCACACAGCTGGATTGCTAAGAGGTTGTCAGAGGCCATGCCCCCTTTCACCACCACTCTGCAAACATATCTCCTGGTGCACTACTAGTTGGGGGGCGAAGTCCCCTTGGCTCTTGAGGGTCCCTGGGGTTTCAGTATGCTTTTGGGATCCCAGATATCTATTTTTTTTTAACTTACATTTCTCTGAAGCTACTAAACAGATTTACACTAACTCACAAAAAGCACGCTTTCTGGACCAACATCTAGCTTTCTGCCAAATTTGGTGTAATTCTGTTCAGTGGTTCGGTCTGTAGTCGTGTTCAAAAAATGAAAAATACCCATTGACATAAAATGGGGAAAACGCGTTTTGGGACCCCCTTAATTTCTCACTGAAAAAACAAAGGTTACAAGGGCGTTATAGTTAGGAAATAGAATTTTTTTAAACTTGAAAATTCACTGAAAAAACAAAGGTTACAGGGATGTTATAGTTAGGCTCAAATTTCACTCGTACAAAACCAGTGAAATTCAGCAGTTATAGAGTTATAGTTACCTGAGCTAACTATAACTTATGCCCCCCAATGCACTGCTTAAGACTTCACATATTATGTTTATGTTTGGGGGATTTATTAAGCGCTCGTTTACCAAAAGGTCTCTTGGCGCTATCGGAGATGGGAGAGCCTACCTGAAGAGCTCTAACAGTAGGCTAGGGTGAACAACCAAGTTTTCACTTTTTTCCTAAAGCTGGTGTACTCCGATGTTAGTCTGATGTCTATCGGCAGAGAATTCCAAAGTGTTGGGCCAAGTACAGAAAAGCGAGAGCCACCCGTTCTCTTGCGCTTAAATCTGGGAATAATCAGCATATTCATTGAGGCTGATCTGAGATTCCGTTTGGGCAAGTACCTTGAGATCTTTGCGGATATGAATTTGGGGCCCGTCTCGTAAAGTGCATTAAAGATCATGCAACCTGTCTTAAACATGGACCGCTGAGTTACAGGAAGCCAGTGTAGCTGCTTCATAAGTGGCTTGGTATGACAATGTCTCGGTTGCTGAAAGACTAGCCTAGCCGCTTGATTTTGAATCAGCTGCAACCTATGGGTTTGATTGGCAGGGAGCCCTAAATAGATAGCATTGGCATAATCCAGCCTGGACATGATCAAGGCCAGCACGATTACCATGCTTGCCTCCCTGGTAAAGAACTTCCTGATTTTCTTAAAGGTCCTCAGATGGTAGACGCAAGATGAAGTAACCAGGTTGATCTGTTCATGCATGGATAGATTGGCATTGATTTTAATCCCCAGACTTTTGACCGAGTTTTTAGGGATAGGTGGAGTACCCAATGCAGCTGGCCAATGTGCTGGCGTCCACTGATCGAGTCTGTTATTGGAAATAACTATCTCTGTTTTATCAGAGTTTAATTTAAGATAGTTGTGACTCATCCAATCTTTAATGAAGAGCATGGTATGTTGGAAGAAATCCTTGGATTCCTCTGTCTCGTCAATCGGGAAAAATCAGCTGCATATCATCTGCATAGTTATATACCTTCACTCCCCTGTTTTGGAGGGCGTGGATCAGGGGACAGATATAGATGTTAAACAGATGAGGGGAAAGGGATGAACCTTGAGGTACACCACAAGTGGTATTGACCCTGGCTGAGTTGAAGGGTGCCAGCCTAACAGACTGGACACGTTCCCCTAAGAATGAAATCATCCAATCCAGGGCCATACCTCTCAGGCCCGCCGCTGCCATTATGTTCGCTAATATGGTGTGATCCACAGTATCGAACGCAGCAGACAGGTCGAGCAATACCAAAGCCTGTGTGCACCCCCTGTCTGCACCCTCCTACAGATCATCCACTACGCTTAAGATGACTGATTCAGTAGAGTGTGATGGTCTGAAGCCTGCCTGATGGGAGTCCAGGAAATTAGTTTCTTCGATGAATGCACAGAGAAGTTTTGCTACATGTGCTTCCAGCATTTTTGCCGGATATGGAAGGAGCGATATTGGTCTGTAATTGCTCAGAAGGTTGGGGTCTACTCCAGCTTTCTTTTGAAGCGGGACCAGCACTGCCTCCTTGAAAGCACGTGGGACCACCCCTTGTTCCAAGGAAAGGTTGAGAAGAGAGAGAAAGGTGTCCGGGAATTGTGCAAGAAGGTCTTTTTGTATCTTAGCGGGACAAGGGTCATTGGGGGAGCCAGATTGTATCTTGTTTCTGAGTTCTGCAAGCCGATCTAAGATAATGTTTTGAAAACTAGACATAGTTACGGGATTTGTAAATTGCTTATATGATTTCCATTCTTGAGAGCTAGAGGAAATGGAGTTCTGAATGACCTTAATTTTATCAACAAAGAAAGTATTCAGATTATCACATAAGCTTGGGAGGGACTAATGGCCAATGTGACGCGGTCAGGACTGGAAAGTTCTCTGACTATTTTGAAGATATCTTTGGATTTGTTTTCAGAGCTAAGAACCCTGTTTGTGTAGAAGGCGTTTTTTGCCTCCACAATGGCAACTTTATAATCAGTTAGTGCTTTTTCATACCTTTTCCTTTCCGCAGGGGAGTAGCTTCTCCGCCATTTCCGTTCCGCCTGGCGGGTTTTAAGTTTTACTAATTTTAACTCTCTGGTAAACCAATTGGAGGTTTCATGCCGCATCGAACCCCTCTCTTTCCTTTGTAGTGGGGCGTGAATCTCACATGCACGTAGTTGCCAGTTGGAGATGGCTCTCTCCAACTCGTTAACGTTATTCGTTCTAGGCGGAAGTGCAGATTTTAGGGTATTAAGGAACTCTGGCAATCGGACACGGTTCCAATTTCTAGTCAGTATTTTTGTGCCAATCAAAGATTTAGCTAAGGATAGGCCGCTTATTGCAAAGAATATAAGGTGGTGATCTGACCACGCACAAGGCTTAACCATTAAGTTGTGGACCAAGAAGTTGGAGGTCCATAGTTGGTCTAATGCATGCCCTTTAATATGTGTGGATTGCGTTATATGTCCTTCTAAATTCAGGTTGTTTAATAGGTCTGTGAGCTCCTTGGAGCCCTGACTCCCCTTCCTCTCTGGACCAACAATTCAGGTCTCCAATTAACAAAATTTTTGCATAATCTATGGTTAGTGGGGTCAGGTAGTTAGCCAATTCAGTAACGAATTTTCCTATTGCAGTGGGGGGTCTATAGATCAATATGCACACTAATGTGGATTTTGGAAAAATTAATTTTAGTGTAAGACTATCCACTGAAGCTGCTTCAAAGGAGGCAATAGAAGTGGCTGAACTTCACTTATGACTTGGTCAGTAACATCAAGGTTTTTTTTAAATTCCATTTCCTAACTAAAACAACCCTGCAATCTTTGTTTTTTTTTTTTAGGGAATTTCTAAGGTTTTTTAATTCTATTTCTGAACTATAATGTCCCTGTATCAGGGGCGGAACTTTAATAGGTATAGCAGGTGCATTGGCACGGTGGCCCAGAAGCCTAGTTATTGCTGTATTTCATAATTCATACAGCAGCCAGAGGAGGCCCATTTCCATCCTTACACTCGGACCCATGACACACTGGCTACGCTACTGCCAACTATTAAATACGAATGCCATTCAGAACTTCCACTATGCAGACATCCATCAGGAATACTCAATTTAATGTTCATGGAATGACCAATCTCCAGCCCAGGGTAATCTTTATAAGGAGAAGTTAGGCCTTGGCAATTATGCGAGACAAAAAAAAGCCTGATTTATCAGTAAGGACTGGGTCTCTGCAGTGAAGAAGAGCAAAGGGAGACCATAGAACTGGCTTTCGTTATGCCCTTCCTCTCCAGTTACCAAGAGTGTGATGTGCGCATACTTTGTTCACATTAGTATTAAACCACATAGTAGGATGTAAACAAGGCACTTAGAAACGACCCATATTTTGTAAATAAAAGTGAAGTTAAAATTAAAGAAACACTTTTGAAGCGTTTTACGGTATAGATGATAGCCTCTGAATAAAACATGGCATGCAATGGGGGACCTCAAGGTACTGCAAATTAATTTTCCATCAACAATGTAGATATCTAAAAACTACATTGCCAAACAGCTTATAAATGTCAAGTATGTGGCAGACAGCCCAACCACTAAATGTCTGGCTTCGTGCCTCCTGCGGGGGCCGGCATTGCTCCTGTACGCAGAGAGCTGCTAAATATGCACCTCTCTGTGTGCGGGAGCAATCTTTCATCTGTTTCCCTGCCCGCATGACAGCGAGCAGGGAAACAGATGAAAACTCTGCCCCCAGCAAGCGGGAGCAGTTTGACAGCTACTGCTTGCTAGGAGAGGAGTTATATTTGCTCTCAACAGCTCCCACCAAGCAAAAGCAAACTGCTATCTGCCAAGGGTGGGCACCTCTGGAGTTAGCAGGAGCTGGCCCAGTGGGGTAGCGGTCCCCAGGGCCATTAGCAGCTCCAGCAGGGGGAACGCACAGCCTACCCTTTCATTTTCAAGGGCCTGCCCTGGGGAGGTGGTGGTCTCCAGGGCTGAGAGCGGCCAGGAAGAGGGGCATGCAGCCCCCCTCCTTGTAAAACATAAAGAAAGCCCCGGGGAGGTAGTGGCCCCCGGTACCGTACATTGCATGGGAGGGGGGCCACATGGCCCCCTTCCCTCTATTATAAACATGGCCCCAGGAGGTGGTGATCCATAGGCCATTTCGAGTAAAGGGAGGGGGTCTGCACGGCCCCTCTCCTCTCTTTCTGATAAAGCTCCGGGGAGGTGGTGGTCTGCGGGGCTCTTATAGCCTCTATTTGAAGACTCGGCCAGCCCCGGGGAGGTGGCAATCCCGGGGTCCAGATTGGCCAAGGAGAAGGGGGCTGCGTGCACCCCTCCCCAAAAAATATAACAAATCATGCCCCCGGTATACCTGGCCCACTAGGGGTTTTAATAAAAACAAGCACGGGAGACCACACTTGTTTTTTAAGAGTGTTTTGCCATGGATTCACAACTTTTTTTTTTTTAATGCTTTTTGGCCCTGGATGGGTCCCTAAGGGACCCCAGGACCAGGGATAGGGGGTCAGGGTATTCCTACCCTGCCCCCTTTTCCTAATTTTTACATTTTTTGGGGGACTTGACTGAGGCCGAGTCCCAAGATGGCTTCCAATACTTCCTGGTTGAAGTGTTGGCAGCTAATCAGATATCAGCACAGGGCTTTAGGATCCTCAGAGGATCCATGTCCCTAATATACAAATTTGGATTTCTTTTAATATCTCGGAATCTACAGAATGGATTTACACCAATTCACAAAAAGGTTGCTTTCTGGACAAACAGCTACCTTTCTGCCTAATTTGGTGTAATTCGGTTCAACAGTTCGGGCTGTAGGTGTGCCTAAAATCCCTAAGGGAAATTGCATGGGGAAAACGCGTTTTGGGACCCCACCTTTTTCTCGGCCCTGCTTGAAAAAACACCCCAAAACTTTCAACACAGCACCTGAACCGACTGTCATACTCATTTTTAACATTTCGTGAAGATTCGTCAAACAACGCCAAAGTTACTGACAAATCAACAAACACTTTTCCTATGAAAACTAGGTCCTAATATAACTACCTATTGGCGAATGCCAGTAGGGGATATATATCACACATACTTACATTAACTAAATTTTGTGTGGTAAATGATGCGTGATATGCATATGTGTAGTAAACCTTTGTGTGGTAAAGGCATTGCGTGGTAGCGCCTGCATTGTAAAGGCTGTTTCCCTTATAAAACTTGCTTTCTCATTAAATGAATTTGCTTTAATATGCACCATTTGTCAATCTTCTTTTTAAAAAATTCTTGGGAGGAAGACCCTAGCCCCAGCTCCCATGTTTGTTCATTAAGTTTGCTTGCTTTGCTCGCTACTTAAAAGCCATACCCAACTTTTACGCCGCACCACTTTCAAATGTCACCAGCTGCCACTGAGCAGGACACAGCAGGCATTGTCCCTTCCCCTTTGCTAGCCACCAGATTTAGCATGTGCAGTCCATGCCGATGCAGCCTCTCTTTGGCGGTTTCTCAGTGAAGCAGGTCAGCCCTTCTTCCTGTCCAGTCGAGAACTGAGTTATGGGTGCCAGGGGTTCCCATTTTATGCTCAGAAAGTGCCCTCAGGGTAGACGCGGTCAGTAGCCAATGGGCTACTAGGTTTCCTCCCTCCTGATGATCTCTTCCTGTGAAGTGTGGCATCTGGCCATCCCAGGATGCACCATTCTGCCCACTGCCAACATGGCAGATCTTCTCGCTTGGTGTCTAGAGCTCTCTAGCACAACCCAGAAGTGTGGCTACCAAGGGGGCTACGAGACCCTGGAAAACTGGTTAGGCAACTGGTTTCCCCCTCCTACCCGAGTGCCAGCCTGTCTAAGTAAACAATGGGACACCCTGTTCCCAAGTGTTCCCCAATTGCTCTTCAAATGCGACTTCTGCGTTGAAGCTCGCCTTTTGGGCCAACACCTGTCTGGCTTACGCCAGCAATAGGTAACATCTCTCTCCTGGCAGGCTACTCTTGTCTTCTTTTCTGGGAGTCATTTGCACATCTTCCCAGGAGGGCAGAAAGTTGTCTCGGGAACAGACCCCGAGTACGACTGGAAACTGGCGCAGGAACTCTCGAGCAACTAATTGGGCCAAACATCTGTGCGGCTTCCTGCATGAGGGGGGTAACACCTCTGCCAGTGGCAGGCCTCTATTGTTACCTTTCCAAGGAGTGGTTAGCACATCTCCCCAGGAGGCAGAAAGCTGTCTGCAGGACAAGCCCCGTGTACATCAGTAAACGGGCACTGGAAATCTTGGGCAACTAAAGAGTCAAATTTTGCCCACATGCATCATTAAATTGGATTTAATCATTAAATTGGATTTAATTGTGTAGGAGAGTAGGATCTGTTTCTTATAGTTACCCCCACTTTTTGCTGATGTCTCACTGTTTTTGGCCTAGTCTGACTGGGATCCTGCTATTCAGGACCCCAGTCTATCTGCTTTCTCCTGTAAATTGCAATGCATGTACTTTAGGTACACTCCAGATTGGATACTGGGGTACCCTTATAAGTCCCTAGAATATGGTACACCATGTACCCAGGGCATAGGTACCCCAGAGGCCTCCCATGGGCTGAAGCATGTATTATGCCACCCATGAGAGGCCATTCAAAATGACACAACAGGTCTGCTACTGCAGCCTGTGTAAGATGGTGCATGCACCCCTTACTGGAGATATAGGTTCACAATATCCCTTCTAAATCACTACACATATAAACCTATCAGTGACCCCTTTTGCAGGCCTTATCAATCTTGAAGGCAGGGTGCTGGGTTTTATGTGAGAGGGTGCCCCTGCATGAGTAGGGCCCCTCTGCAGCCTTCGGAATCCATTCCCCGGGGTTGTCTGTGATGCAGCCAAACCATATATACTTAAGTGCATTATAACCTCACCGTAAATGCCAACTTTAAAACGGCTGCTTAGAAACATGTCGTGTTTGGTGTCAAACACCTTGGAATCATACCTCCACACCAGTAACTGGTGTGGGAGGTATGATTCCTCCCTTGTAGTACCACTACTATGGATCACCGGTCTACCCGGTACCAGCTTTCTCGACCTGGGCAGCACAAATGGATGCTGCCAGCCACAGACATGAGTCTGCCCTCCTGCTGCTGAGCCAAGCTCAAGCAGAGGAAGGCCTGACAATAGGTTTCCTGTCACAGGGAGGTGTGACCACCTCCCAGACAGGCTTTAGTGTATTGGGGCTGGGTGGGTGCACTCTTAAAGTGCCAGAAATTCTGCACTGGGGGCACAGTTGGTGTCCCCGTGCATAGTCCAGCTAGAACCAGTTCTGGGAGCCATTGGCTCCTGCTCTGGCGCGAAACTGGACAAAGGACATGGGTGTAGCCACCCCTCTGTCCTGCCCCTCCCCTAGGAGGGTCCCCAGAGTCAGTCCAACCCCTTTCCATGGGTATAAAGTGGAAAACCTGATACCAGGACTTCAGATTATACCTGGAGAAGACTCTGCAAAGAAACCAAGTACTTCGACGGTCTACACTTCGCTGGACGACAGAAGAATCTCCCTTGGAGTAAAGGAGTTACTCCCCTGCAGCAGCAGGCACCTAAGCGCACCTGACCGGTTTGCATCTCCCAAGCTCCTATGGACTCCGAAGATTTCTGCAACACAGGAGGTGGGTTCCCTAACATCCCTGAGGTTGATCTGACCTCTCAGCAACTCTGAGACCAGTATCCCTCGTGGGGACCGTGCAACCCGAACCCCTGTACACCGTGTACATTTGCAGCAGCATATGCTTTTTGGCGATCCCGGAGGCTGTGCTTTGGACTACATGTAGTCCCGACCCCGAGCATCCTTTGCACCAAAGATATCTAGCCTCCACTCCACGAGTGCTCTGTGGGCTGGCACTTTGTACATTTGCTCGAGGTCACCTCGCGATCCCTGGTCCGTTGACTGGTGGGTCCTGGCGAGGGTCACCTTGATTGTTCTTGGGCTTCCCTGGTTGCTCCAGACGTGCCCTGACTCCATTGCTTGGAGAGTCCCCTGGATCTTGCTGGTCCACACCGTAACCTGTTTCCTCTGTCTGCGTGGGTTGCCGTTGCCAAGGCTTGTTGGTGCTCCAGCCGGACACTGACCCCTCAGCTCTCGACATCCTTCGTGGGACAGCTCACCTCTGGACCCTGGTTGTCGTCGACATCTTTGGTCCCCGTGGCTGCAGAGACAAACACCCTTTCTCTTCACCTGAAGCACCCGACATCGGTGGGCATTCGACTATAGAGCCCCTGGTCACCTGAGGTGACTCAGACTTTGTCCCCTCTGCTTTCAGGTTCTTCACATCTCGAATCCAGGCTTGGATTCCACCTGACACTCTTCGCCTTCCTGGCAGCAGTACTTTCTTGCAGCTCTCCACTGAAAACGACTGAGGTTTCCGACACTGCTTGACCCCTATGCACCCGGCTCCTCTTGGATAGGTAAGTCGGGTACTTCGGTACTCACAAGGGTGCTGGCCTTAGAACCTCTTATGTTCCAAAGGGTTTGCTTGAAGTCCTCCTGGAAGTGTCCTTAAATTGTAATTTTCCCAACCGCGACTTTCCCATGGAGTTGCACGGAACACGCAGTCGTGTTCCCACACTGCACCCATCCTCCGTTGGCTCCCTGTGTCACTCCTCTGGGTGGTTCCTTGGGGTCCCAGCGATTCTATGTGCTCTAGGCACTGTGTCTATTGAAGTCGTTGTTGTTATACCATTTTTTTAGTATATGGTTCGGTCTCCCCCTGGAGCCCGTTGTATATTTTGCTACTTAAGTACGTTCTAATGATTAAGTATTGTGTGCTTTATTTTCTAATCTCGTGTCGAGATTAGTAGAGAGTGTTTTAGTAATAAATACATATTTTTACATAACACTTGTGTGGTTCTCCTTTCATTTGGTCATTCAAGAAGTGAGATTCTGGTAAAACAAGCTGCTTTACATTCCTTCAAGATTAAGCCTGAAGGCTGCTCTCCATAGCTACCACTAGGATAGCTTTCATAAAGGTTATCTTTTGTCCTCATACATCATAAGGGTCGTGTGGCCTGGTACAGGGTGCCCACTTTAACTAGTGGACAGCATATACCAACCCACCTTCTCACAAATGCACTCATTCTTTTGATACCTTCCAGAACCAACTTTAGTAATCCCATTCAGAAGTTAGCTGGGCTGATATGTCGGCCTACAACTTTGTACTCACCAATGGGGCTACTAGTCTTTCCACAGTAAAAAAGAAAATTTAGGGTTTTTGCTGCTAGAACATGTAAAAGTGCACGTTCCACCTTTTAATACACAGCACCCTGCCCTAGGGATCTACAGGCACACCTTAGGGGTGCCATATATAGTCAAAAGGGAGGGTTGGGCTTTTCCCTGACCTTAAATGGCAAAGTGGAGTTAGCAGTTTAAAATTGCCATACCAGTTTTACCTTGTCCCACTCACGGTGGCACAAGTGCTGCAGTCCCTGGGGACACTCTAATTTACAGGCCATGAGTACCCCTGGTACCATAAACTAGGGAATTACAAGTAAGTTAGGCTATGCCAATGGGGTATAGGCCAATTAACCACACACCATCTTAAGGGTCAGAGCACATACTCTATGTCCTGATTAGCACGGCTCAGGGCATTTCAGAGTCATTACACCAGTGCCTAGAAGTAAGAAGCATTGGCAAAGTCAATAGGATCTTACCTATGCAAGAGCTACTAGCTTTGCCAATATGCTTTAGCCATGTTGTACACCAGCATAACTGCTGTTCAGCATGGCTAAAAGTTAGTGGCATAGAGGCGAGTGGTGTGAAGTTTCGTAGAGTGGAATGGCGAAAGTGGAGTAGAGTGGAGTGGCATAAAGTGTCATGAATTGGAGTGGCATTGAGTGAAGTCGCGAAGAGTGGTGTACAATGGAGACGCATAGAGTAGAGTGGACTGTTGTAGAGGGCATTGGCGTAGAGTGTTGCAGAATATAGTGGTGTAGAGTGCAGTGGCATAGAGTGCAGCAGCATAGAATTCAGTGGCGTATAATGCAGCATCGTAGAAATGCACAGGTGAATATTAGAGTGGTGCATAGTAGAGTGCAGTGGTATAGAGTGCAGTGGTGTAGAGTGGCATAGAGTGCAGTGGCATAGTGGTGCAGAGTAGAGTGGCACAGATGCAGTGCTGCAGAGTGGTGTAGAGTAAAATAGAGTGGCATAGAGTGGAGAGGCTTAGAGTGCAGTGGCGTAGAGTGGAGTGCTGCAGAGTACAGTAGTACAGAGGAGAGTGGCGTAGAGGTCAGTGGTGTAAAGTGGCATAGAGTGCAGTGGTGTAGAGTGGCATAAAGAGCAGTGGCATAGACTAAAGGAGCATAGGGTGCAGTGGCGTAGGGTGCAGTGGTTTACAGTAGAGTGGTGTAGAGTTCAGTAGCATAGAGTGGAGTGACGCAGAGTGGATTAGAGTGGCGTAGAGTGCAGTGGCATAGTAGATAATTTCAGAGTAGAGTGAAGTGGCAGAGAGTGGAGTGGTGCAGGGTAGAGTGAAGTGGCGTGGAGTGGTGCAGGGTAGAGTAGAGTGGCGTAGAGTAGAGTGGCATAGAATTATGACGTAAAGTGGTGTAGAGTTTAGTGGCACAGAATGCAGTGGTGTAGAGTAGATTAGAGTGGCATACAATTGATTGGTAAATAGTGCAGGGGTGTATAGTGGAGTGATACAGAGTAGAGTGCATTGGCGTAGAGTGCAGTGTTACAGAGTGGAGTGGAGTGGCGTAGAGTCAAGTTGTGTAGAGTGGAGTTTTGTAGAGTGGAGTGGCCTAGACTGGAGTGGTGTAGAGTAGAGTGGCGTAGAGTGCATTGGCATAGAGTACAGTGGTGCAGAGTAGAAAAGAGAGGTATAAAGTAAAGTGGCGTAGAGTGCAGTGGTGTAGAGTGGAGAGGTGCAGAGTGGAGTAGAGAGCAGTGATGCAAAGTGCAGTAGAGTAGAGTAGAGTAGCATAGAGGACTGTGGTGTAGAGTAGAGTGATACAGAGTAGAGTGGCATAGAGTGCAGTGGTGCAGAGTAGAGCGGCGTAGAGTGGTGCATAATAGAGTATAGTGCTGTAAAGTGCAGTGGCGTAGAGTGGAGTGCTGCAGAGAGCAGTGGCGCACAGTAGAGTGATGTATAGTGCAGTGGCGTAGAGTGCATTGGCATAGAATGCAGTAGGGCAGGGTAGAGAACAGTAGATTTCAGTGGCACAGAGTGCAGTGTTGTAGAGTAGAGTGTCATAGAGTGCAATGGTGTAGAGTATAGTGGCGTAGAGTTGCATTGAAAACAGTGGTGCAGAGTAGAGTGCAGTGGCATAGAGTGCAGTGGTGTAGAGTTTAGTGGGATAAAGTAGAGTAGAGTGGCATAGAGTGCAGTAGTGTGGGACAGAGTAGAGTAGAGCACAGGGGGGTACAGTGGAGTGGAGTGGCTCAGAGTAGATTGGACTGGTGTAGAGTGCATTGGCATAGAGTGTTGCAGAGTATAGTGGTGTAGAGTGCAGTGGAGTATAGTGGTGTAGAGTGCAGCAGCATAGAATTCAGTGGCGTACAATGCAGCATCGTAGAATGCAGTGGCAAAGACTAGAGTGGTGCATAGTAGAGTGCAGTGGTGCAGAGTGGAGAGGCATTGGGTAGAGTGGCATAAAGTGCAGTGGCATAGTGGTGCAGATTAGAGTGGTGTAAAATGCAGTGCTGTGGAGTGGTGCAGAGTAGAGTATAGTGGCATACAGTGGAGTGGCGTAGAGTGAAGTGCTGCAGAGTACAGTAGTGCAGAGTAGAGTGGCATAGAGGTCAGTGGTGTAGAGTGGCAAAGAGGTCAGTGATGTAGAGTGCATGACAGAGTGGCATAGAGAACACTGGCATAGACTACAGTGGTGCAGAGTAGAATCCAGTGGCGTAGAGTGCAGTGGCGTAGAGTGCAGTGGCGTAGAATGCAGTGGTTTGGAGTGCAGTGGTTTAGAGTACAGTGGTGTAGAGTGAAGTGGCATAGAGTGGAGTGACACAGAGAGAGTGGATTAGAGTTGCGTAGAGTGCAGTGGCATAGAGTAGATTGTTTTAAAGTAGAGTGAAGTGGCGTAGAGTGGAGTGGTGCAGGGTAGGGTGAAGTAGAGTAGAGTGATGCAGGGCACAGTACAGTGGCGTAGAGTATTGGCATAAAGAGGTGTAGAGTGCAGTGGCATAGAGTGCAGTGGTGCAGAGTAGATTAGAGTGGAATACAGTGGATTGCCATAGAGTGCAGGGGTGTAGAGTGGAGTGATACAGAGTAGAGTGCATTGGTGCAGAGTGTATTGGCGTAGAGTGCAGTGTTATAGAGTGGAGTAGAGTGGAGCTGTGCAGAGTACAATAGAGTGGCCTAGACTGGAGTAGTGTAGAGTAGAGTGGCATAGAGTGCATTGGCATAGAGTACAGTGGAACAGAGTAGAGCATGAAGGAGTCTTGGGCACTGCCAGGACAGGTCTCCTTAGAGGTGGTCTGTGGGTTCCCTGCATGGATACGTCTTGGGCACTGCCAGGACAGGTCTCCTCTAAGGAGGTCTGTGGGTTCCTTGCATGGAGGAGTCTTGGGCACTGCCAGGGCAGATCTCCTTAGAGGTGGTCTGTGGGTTCCTTGCATGGAAGAGGCTTGGGCACTGCCAGGACAGGTCTCCTCCTCCGAGGAGGTCTGTGGGTTCCTTGCATGGAGGAGGCTGGGCACTGCCAGGGCAAGTCTCCTCTGAGGAGGTCTGTGGGTTCCTTGCATGGAGGCTTCTTGGGTACCGCCAGGACAGGTGTGTGGGTACAATGCAAGGAGAAGGACTAGGCACCACAAGGAGAGGTCTACTCTAGGAGGTCTGTGGGTTCCTTGCATGGAGGAGGCTGGGCACTGCCAGGAGAGGTCTCCTCTAAGGAGGTCTGTGGGTTCCTTGCATGAAGAAGTCTTGGGCACTGCCAGGACAGGTCTCCTTAGAGGTGGTCTGTGGGTTCCCTGCATGGAGAAGTCTTGGGCACTGCCAGGACAGGTCTCCTCTGAGGAGGTCTGTGGGTTCCTTGCATGGAGGAGTCTTGGGCACTGCCAGGACCGGTCTCCTTAGAGTTGGTCTGTGGGTTCCTTGCATGGAAGAGGCTTGGGCACTGCCAGGACAGGTCTCCTCCTCCGAGGAGGTCTGTGGGTTCCTTGCATGGAGGAGGCTGGGCACTGCCAGGTCAAGACTCCTCTGAGGAGGTCTGTGGGTTCCTTGCGTGGAGGCTTCTTGGGTACCGCCAGGACAGGTCTCTGTGTTCCCTGCAAGGAGAACTACCAGAAGAGGTCTACTGTGAGGAGGTCTGTGGGTTCCTTTTATTGAGGAGGCAGAGCACTGCCAGGAGAGGTCTCCTCTGAGGAGGTCTGTGGGTTCCTTGCATGGAGGAGGCTGGGCACTGCCAGGGCAGGTCTCCTCGTAGGAAGTCTGTGGGTTCCTTGAATGAATGAGGCCTAGGCACCACCAGGAGAGGTATGGTCTCACCTCCGAGGTCTATGGGTTCCTTGCATGAAGACGTCTTGGGCACTGCCAGGACAGATCTGTGGGTTCCTTGCAATGAGGATGCTGGGCACTGCCAGGGCAAGTCTCCTCTGAGGAGGTCTGTGCGTTCCTTGCATGGAGGAGTCTTGGGCACTGCTAGGACAGGTCTTAGAGGATGTCTGTGGGTTCACCGCATGGACACGTCTTGGGCACTGCCAGGACAGGTCTCCTCTGAGGAGATCTGTGCGTTCTTTGCATGGAGGAGTCTTGGGCACTGCCAGGACAGGTCTCCTTGCAAGGAACCCACAGACCTCCTCAGAGGAGACCTGTCCTGGCAGTGCCGAATACTCCTCCATGCAAGGAACCCACAGGCCACCTCTAAGGAGACCTGTCCTGGCAGTGCCCAGCCTCCTCCATGCAAGGAACCCACAGGCCACCTCTAAGGAGACCTGTCGTGGCAATGCCAAAGACTCCTTCATGCAAGGAACCCACAGACCTCCTTAGAAGAGACTTGCCCTGGCAGTGCCCAGCCTCCTCCATGCACTGAACCCACAGACCTCCTTAGAAGAGACTTGCCCTGGCAGTGCCCAGCCTCCTCCATGCACGGAAGCCACAGACCTCCTCAGAGGAGAGACCAGACCGCTCCTGGAGGAGTCCAGGCCTCCTCCACTCAAGAGAAAGCATACCCTGCCTCAGAGGAGAGGCAAAACCTCTCCTGGTTGAGTCCAAGCCTCCTCCACTCACGAGAATGCATACCCTGCCTCAGAGGAGTTGCAAGACTGATGTCCAAGACTCCTCCACTCACGAAAATGCATACTCTGCCTCAGAGGAGAGACTAGAATTAATAACACAAATGGTCCCTGTGGGGGAAGTGTAGCCCTTGACGTCCATGGTAATAGTTTCTTTAAGGAACCCTTCTTACAAGCAAGGTTTATACATTTAATGTATTTATTTATTCTTTAAACAAATTATTTCAAAACATCGGGTAATATCAGAAACAAGGTGCTCCTGTGTGGTGACGACGCAGTGCAAGTGATATAGCAAATCAACAGTGCGCT
This sequence comes from Calotriton arnoldi, assembly GCA_963921515.1. Classification (NCBI taxonomy): domain Eukaryota; kingdom Metazoa; phylum Chordata; class Amphibia; order Caudata; family Salamandridae; genus Calotriton; species Calotriton arnoldi. The sequence continues at coordinate 68,489 of CAWUFW010007641.1, forward strand.
GTTGTATACAATACTATATACATGTGACTGATAGGGATAGTACGATGTAATTACTTGTTTGCAATACTCGTACTTCGAGTATCGTTTTCCACAATCAAATTAAAAAGCAGTCCACAGTTGTAGCTTGTCGACGTTTCAACCCACACAGCGAATAAATGAGAAAGGGCTCAGCATCAGGACAATGGATGGAAGGAGACAGCAGACTGATCGTGGCAACAGTCCTATGATCTTCAGGGATTAACTACATCTATTCATATATCATCCGCTTGATCTATACATGACAAGAGTCTAATGCTAGCATGATGTCACATCCCCCAGTTTGGCCGCAACATATCACTAAATATCCACTCAAGAGAATGCATACCCTGCCTCAGAAGAGATACAAGACCTCTCATGGTGGTGTCCAGGTCTCCTGCACACAAGAGAATGCACACCCTACCTCAGAAGGGATACAAGCCCTCTCATGGTGGCGTCCAGGTCTCCTGCACACAAGAGAAGGCACACCCTGCCTCAGAAGAGATACAAGACCTCTCATGGTGGTGTCCAGGTCTCCTGCACACAAGAGAAGGCACACCCTGCCTCAGAAGAGATACAAGACCTCTCATGGTGGCGTCCAGGTCTCCTGCACACAAGAGAAGGCACACCCTACCTCAGAAGGGATACAAGCCCTCTCATGGTGGCGTCCAGGTCTCCTGCACACAAGAGAAGGCACACCCTGCCTCAGAGGAGAGGCAAGACCTCTCATGGTGGCGTCCAGGTCTCCTGCACACAAGAGAAGGCACACCCTGCCTCAGAGGAGAGGCAAGACCTCTCATGATGGCGTCCAGGTCTGCACACAAGAGAAGACACACCCTGCCTCAGAAGAGATACAAGACCTCTCATGGTGGTATCCAGGTCTCCTGCACACAAGAGAATGCACACCCTACCTCAGAAGGGATACAAGCCCTCTCATGGTGGCGTCCAGGTCTCCTGCACACAAGAGAATGCACACCCTACCTCAGAAGGGATACAAGCCCTCTCATGGTGGCGTCCAGGTCTCCTGCACACAAGAGAAGGCACACCCTGCCTCAGAGGAGAGGCAAGACCTCTCATGGTGGCGTCCAGGTCTCCTGCATACAAGAGAAGGCACACCCTGCCTCAGAAGAGATACAAGACCTCTCATGGTGGTATCCAGGTCTCCTGCACACAAGAGAATGCACACCCTACCTCAGAAGGGATACAAGCCCTCTCATGGTGGCGTCCAGGTCTCCTGCACACAAGAGAATGCACACCCTACCTCAGAAGGGATACAAGCCCTCTCATGGTGGCGTCCAGGTCTCCTGCACACAAGAGAAGGCACACCCTGCCTCAGAGGAGAGGCAAGACCTCTCATGGTGGCGTCCAGGTCTCCTGCACACAAGAGAAGGCACACCCTGCCTCAGAGGAGAGGCAAGACCTCTCATGGTGGCGTCCAGGTCTCCTGCACACAAGAGAAGGCACACCCTGCCTCAGAGGAGAGGCAAGCACCTCTCATGGTGGCGTCCAGGTCTCCTGCACACAAGAGAAGGCACACCCTGCCTCAGAGGAGAGGCAAGACCTCTCATGGTGGCGTCCAGGTCTCCTGCACACAAGAGAAGGCACACCCTGCCTCAGAGGAGAATCAAGACCTCTCATGGTGGCGTCCAGGTCTGCACACAAGAGAACGCATACCCTGCCTCAGAAGAGATACAAGACCTCTCATGGTGGTGTCCAGGTCTCCTGCACACAAGAGAATGCACACCCTACCTCAGAAGGGATACAACCCTCTCATGGTGGCGTCCAGGTCTCCTGCACACGAGAGAAGGCACACCCTGCCTCAGAAGAGATACAAGACCTCTCATGGTGGTATCCAGGGCTCCTGCACACAAGAGAATGCACACCCTACCTCAGAAGAGATACAAGCCCTCTCATGGTGGTATCCAGGTCTCCTGCACACAAGAGAATGCACACCCTACCTCAGAAGAGATACAAGACCTCTCATGGTGGCGTCCAGGTCTGCACACAAGAGAAGGCACACCCTGCCTCAGAAGAGATACAAGACCTCTCATGGTGGCGTCCAGGTCTCCTGCACACAAGAGAAGGCACACCCTGCCTCAGAGGAGAGGCAAGCCCTCTCATGGTGGCGTCCAGGTCTGCACACAAGAGAAGGCACACCCTGCCTCAGAGGAGAGGCAAGACCTCTCATGGTGGCGTCCAGGTCTCCTGCACACAAGAGAATGCACACCCTGCCTCAGAAGAGATACAAGACCTCTCATGGTGGTGTCCAGGTCTCCTGCATACAAGAGAAGGCACACCCTGCCTCAGAGGAGAGGCAAGACCTCTCATGGTGGCGTCCAGGTCTCCTGCACACAAGAGAAGGCACACCCTGCCTCAGAGGAGAGGCAAGACCTCTCATGGTGGTGTCCAGGTCTCCTGCACACAAGAGAAGGCACACCCTGCCTGAGAGGAGAGGCAAGACCTCTCATGGTGGCGTCCAGGTCTCCTGCACACAAGAGAAGGCACACCCTGCCTCAGAAGAGATACAAGACCTCTCATGGTGGCGTCCAGGTCTCCTGCACACAAGAGAAGGCACACCCTGCCTCAGAAGAGATACAAGACCTCTCATGGTGGTGTCCAGGTCTCCTGCATACAAGAGAATGCACACCCTGCCTCAGAGGAGAGGCAAGCCCTCTCATGGTGGGTTCCAGGTCTCCTGCATACAAGAGAAGGCACACCCTGCCTCAGAGGAGAGGCAAGACCTCTCATGGTGGCGTCCAGGTCTCCTGCACACAAGAGAATGCACACCCTACCTCAGAAGGGATACAAGCCCTCTCATGGTGGCGTCCAGGTCTCCTGCATACAAGAGAATGCACACCCTGCCTCAGAAGAGATACAAGACCTCTCATGGTGGTGTCCAGGTCTCCTGCATACAAGAGAAGGCACACCCTGCCTCAGAGGAGATGCAAGACCTCTCATGGTGGCGTCCAGGTCTCCTGCACACAAGAGAAGGCACACCCTGCCTCAAAGGAAAGGCAAGCCCTCTCATGGTGGTATCCAGGTCTCCTGCACACAAGAGAATGCACACCCTACCTCAGAAGGGATACAAGCCCTCTCATGGTGGCGTCCAGGTCTCCTGCATACAAGAGAAGGCACACCCTGCCTCAGAGGAGAGGCAAGACCTCTCATGGTGGCGTCCAGGTCTGCACACAAGAGAAGGCACACCCTGCCTCAGAGGAGAGGCAAGACCTCTCATGGTGGCGTCCAGGTATCCTGCACACAAGAGAAGGCACACCCTGCCTCAGAGGAGAGGCAAGACCTCTCATGGTGGCGTCCAGGTCTCCTGCACACAAGAGAAGGCACACCCTGCCTCAGAAGAGATACAAGACCTCTCATGGTGGTGTCCAGGTCTCCTGCATACAAGAGAATGCACACCCTGCCTCAGAGGAGAGGCAAGCCCTCTCATGGTGGGGTCCAGGTCTCCTGCATACAAGAGAAGGCACACCCTGCCTCAGAGGAGAGGCAAGCCCTCTCATGGTGGTATCCAGGTCTCCTGCACACAAGAGAATGCACACCCTACCTCAGAAGGGATACAAGCCCTCTCATGGTGGCGTCCAGGTCTCCTGCACACAAGAGAAGGCACACCCTGCCTCAGAGGAGAGGCAAGACCTCTCATGGTGGCGTCCAGGTCTCCTGCACACAAGAGAAGGCACACCCTGCCTCAGAAGAGATACAAGACCTCTCATGGTGGTATCCAGGTCTCCTGCACACAAGAGAATGCACACCCTACCTCAGAAGGGATACAAGCCCTCTCATGGTGGCGTCCAGGTCTCCTGCACACAAGAGAATGCACACCCTACCTCAGAAGGGATACAAGCCCTCTCATGGTGGCGTCCAGGTCTCCTGCACACAAGAGAAGGCACACCCTGCCTCAGAGGAGAGGCAAGACCTCTCATGGTGGCGTCCAGGTCTCCTGCACACAAGAGAAGGCACACCCTGCCTCAGAGGAGAGGCAAGACCTCTCATGGTGGCGTCCAGGTCTCCTGCACACAAGAGAAGGCACACCCTGCCTCAGAAGAGATACAAGACCTCTCATGGTGGTGTCCAGGTCTCCTGCATACAAGAGAATGCACACCCTGCCTCAGAGGAGAGGCAAGCCCTCTCATGGTGGGGGTCCAGGTCTCCTGCATACAAGAGAAGGCACACCCTGCCTCAGAGGAGAGGCAAGCCCTCTGATGGTGGTATCCAGGTCTCCTGCACACAAGAGAATGCACACCCTACCTCAGAAGGGATACAAGCCCTCTCATGGTGGCGTCCAGGTCTCCTGCACACAAGAGAAGGCACACCCTGCCTCAGAGGAGAGGCAAGACCTCTCATGGTGGCGTCCAGGTCTCCTGCACACAAGAGAAGGCACACCCTGCCTTAGAGGAGAGGCAAGACCTCTCATGGTGGCGTCCAGGTCTGCACACAAGAGAAGGCACACCCTGCCTCAGAAGAGATACAAGACCTCTCATGGTGGTATCCAGGTCTCCTGCACACAAGAGAATGCACACCCTACCTCAGAAGGGATACAAGCCCTCTCATGGTGGCGTCCAGGTCTCCTGCACACAAGAGAATGCACACCCTACCTCAGAAGGGATACAAGCCCTCTCATGGTGGCGTCCAGGTCTCCGGCACACAAGAGAAGGCACACCCTGCCTCAGAGGAGAGGCAAGACCTCTCATGGTGGCGTCCAGGTCTCCTACATACAAGAGAAGGCACACCCTGCCTCAGAAGAAATACAAGACCTCTCATGGTGGTATCCAGGTCTCCTGCACACACGAGAATGCACACCCTACCTCAGAAGGGATACAAGCCCTCTCATGGTGGCGTCCAGGTCTCCTGCACACAAGAGAATGCACACCCTACCTCAGAAGGGATACAAGCCCTCTCATGGTGGCGTCCAGGTCTCCTGCACACAAGAGAAGGCACACCCTGCCTCAGAAGAGATACAAGACCTCTCATGGTGGTGTCCAGGTCTCCTGCATACAAGAGAATGCACACCCTGCCTCAGAGGAGAGGCAAGCCCTCTCATGGTGGGTTCCAGGTCTCCTGCATACAAGAGAAGGCACACCCTGCCTCAGAGGAGAGGCAAGACCTCTCATGGTGGCGTCCAGGTCTCCTGCACACAAGAGAATGCACACCCTACCTCAGAAGGGATACAAGCCCTCTCATGGTGGCGTCCAGGTCTCCTGCACACAAGAGAATGCTCACCCTGCCTCAGAAGAGATACAAGACCTCTCATGGTGGTGTCCAGGTCTCCTGCATACAAGAGAAGGCACACCCTGCCTCAGAGGAGATGCAAGACCTCTCATGGTGGCGTCCAGGTCTCCTGCACACAAGAGAAGGCACACCCTGCCTCAAAGGAAAGGCAAGCCCTCTCATGGTGGTATCCAGGTCTCCTGCACACAAGAGAATGCACACCCTACCTCAGAAGGGATACAAGCCCTCTCATGGTGGCGTCCAGGTCTCCTGCACACAAGAGAAGGCACACCCTGCCTCAGAGGAGAGGCAAGACCTCTCATGGTGGCGTCCAGGTCTGCACACAAGAGAAGGCACACCCTGCCTCAGAGGAGAGGCAAGACCTCTCATGGTGGCGTCCAGGTATCCTGCACACAAGAGAAGGCACACCCTGCCTCAGAGGAGAGGCAAGACCTCTCATGGTGGCGTCCAGGTCTCCTGCACACGAGAAGGCACACCCTGCCTCAGAAGAGATACAAGACCTCTCATGGTGGTATCCAGGTCTCCTGCACACAAGAGAATGCACACCCTACCTCAGAAGGGATACAAGCCCTCTCATGGTGGCGTCCAGGTCTCCTGCACACAAGAGAATGCACACCCTGCCTCAGAAGAGATACAAGACCTCTCATGGTGGTGTCCAGGTCTCCTGCATACAAGAGAAGGCACACCCTGCCTCAGAGGAGATGCAAGACCTCTCATGGTGGCGTCCAGGTCTCCTGCACACAAGAGAAGGCACACCCTGCCTCAAAGGAAAGGCAAGCCCTCTCATGGTGGTATCCAGGTCTCCTGCACACAAGAGAATGCACACCCTACCTCAGAAGGGATACAAGCCCTCTCATGGTGGCGTCCAGGTCTCCTGCACACAAGAGAAGGCACACCCTGCCTCAGAGGAGAGGCAAGCCCTCTCATGGTGGTATCCAGGTCTCCTGCCACAAGAGAATGCACACCCTACCTCAGAAGGGATACAAGCCCTCTCATGGTGGCGTCCAGGTCTCCTGCACACAGAGAAGGCACACCCTGCCTCAGAGGAGAGGCAAGACCTCTCATGGTGGCGTCCAGGTCTCCTGCACACAAGAGAAGGCACACCCTGCCTCAGAAGAGATACAAGACCTCTCATGGTGGTATCCAGGTCTCCTGCACACAAGAGAATGCACACCCTACCTCAGAAGGGATACAAGCCCTCTCATGGTGGCGTCCAGGTCTCCTGCACACAAGAGAATGCACACCCTACCTCCAGAAGGGATACAAGCCCTCTCATGGTGGCGTCCAGGTCTCCTGCACACAAGAGAAGGCACACCCTGCCTCAGAGGAGAGGCAAGACCTCTCATGGTGGCGTCCAGGTCTCCTGCACACAAGAGAAGGCACACCCTGCCTCAGAGGAGAGGCAAGACCTCTCATGGTGGCGTCCAGGTCTCCTGCACACAAGAGAAGGCACACCCTGCCTCAGAAGAGATACAAGACCTCTCATGGTGGTGTCCAGGTCTCCTGCATACAAGAGAATGCACACCCTGCCTCAGAGGAGAGGCAAGCCCTCTCATGGTGGGGTCCAGGTCTCCTGCATACAAGAGAAGGCACACCCTGCCTCAGAGGAGAGGCAAGCCCTCTGATGGTGGTATCCAGGTCTCCTGCACACAAGAGAATGCACACCCTACCTCAGAAGGGATACAAGCCCTCTCATGGTGGCGTCCAGGTCTCCTGCACACAGAGAAGGCACACCCTGCCTCAGAGGAGAGGCAAGACCTCTCATGGTGGCGTCCAGGTCTCCTGCACACAAGAGAAGGCACACCCTGCCTCAGAGGAGAGGCAAGACCTCTCATGGTGGCGTCCAGGTCTGCACACAAGAGAAGGCACACCCTGCCTCAGAAGAGATACAAGACCTCTCATGGTGGTATCCAGGTCTCCTGCACACAAGAGAATGCACACCCTACCTCAGAAGGGATACAAGCCCTCTCATGGTGGCGTCCAGGTCTCCTGCACACAAGAGAATGCACACCCTACCTCAGAAGGGATACAAGCCCTCTCATGGTGGCGTCCAGGTCTCCGGCACACAAGAGAAGGCACACCCTGCCTCAGAGGAGAGGCAAGACCTCTCATGGTGGCGTCCAGGTCTCCTGCATACAAGAGAAGGCACACCCTACCTCAGAAGGGATACAAGCCCTCTCATGGTGGCGTCCAGGTCTCCTGCACACAAGAGAATGCACACCCTACCTCAGAAGGGATACAAGACCTCTCATGGTGGCGTCCAGGTCTCCGGCACACAAGAGAAGGCACACCCTGCCTCAGAGGAGAGGCAAGACCTCTCATGGTGGCGTCCAGGTCTCCTGCATACAAGAGAAGGCACACCCTGCCTCAGAAGAAATACAAGACCTCTCATGGTGGTATCCAGGTCTCCTGCACACACGAGAATGCACACCCTACCTCAGAAGGGATACAAGCCCTCTCATGGTGGCGTCCAGGTCTCCTGCACACAAGAGAATGCACACCCTACCTCAGAAGGGATACAACCCCCTCATGGTGGCGTCCAGGTCTCCTGCACACAAGAGAAGGCACACCCTGCCTCAGAAGAGATACAAGCCCTCTCATGGTGGTGTCCAGGTCTCCTGCATACAAGAGAATGCACACCCTGCCTCAGAGGAGAGGCAAGACCTTTCATGGTGGCGTCCAGGTCTCCTGCACACAAGAGAATGCACACCCTACCTCAGAAGGGATACAAGCCCTCTCATGGTGGCGTCCAGGTCTCCTGCACACAAGAGAATGCACACCCTGCCTCAGAAGAGATACAAGACCTCTCATGGTGGTGTCCAGGTCTCCTGCATACAAGAGAAGGCACACCCTGCCTCAGAGGAGATGCAAGACCTCTCATGGTGGCGTCCAGGTCTCCTGCACACAAGAGAAGGCACACCCTGCCTCAAAGGAAAGGCAAGCCCTCTCATGGTGGTATCCAGGTCTCCTGCACACAAGAGAATGCACACCCTACCTCAGAAGGGATACAAGCCCTCTCATGGTGGCGTCCAGGTCTCCTGCACACAAGAGAAGGCACACCCTGCCTCAGAGGAGAGGCAAGACCTCTCATGGTGGCGTCCAGGTCTGCACACAAGAGAAGGCACACCCTGCCTCAGAGGAGAGGCAAGACCTCTCATGGTGGCGTCCAGGTATCCTGCACACAAGAGAAGGCACACCCTGCCTCAGAGGAGAGGCAAGACCTCTCATGGTGGCGTCCAGGTCTCCTGCACACAAGAGAAGGCACACCCTGCCTCAGAAGAGATACAAGACCTCTCATGGTGGTATCCAGGTCTCCTGCACACAAGAGAATGCACACCCTACCTCAGAAGGGATACAAGGCCTCTCATGGTGGCGTCCAGGTCTCCTGCACACAAGAGAATGCACACCCTGCCTCAGAAGAGATACAAGACCTCTCATGGTGGTGTCCAGGTCTCCTGCATACAAGAGAAGGCACACCCTGCCTCAGAGGAGATGCAAGACCTCTCATGGTGGCGTCCAGGTCTCCTGCACACAAGAGAAGGCACACCCTGCCTCAAAGGAAAGGCAAGCCCTCTCATGGTGGTATCCAGGTCTCCTGCACACAAGAGAATGCACACCCTACCTCAGAAGGGATACAAGCCCTCTCATGGTGGCGTCCAGGTCTCCTGCACACAAGAGAAGGCACACCCTGCCTCAGAGGAGAGGCAAGCCCTCTCATGGTGGTATCCAGGTCTCCTGCCACAAGAGAATGCACACCCTACCTCAGAAGGGATACAAGCCCTCTCATGGTGGCGTCCAGGTCTCCTGCACACAAGAGAAGGCACACCCTGCCTCAGAGGAGAGGCAAGCCCTCTCATGGTGGTATCCAGGTCTCCTGCACACAAGAGAATGCACACCCTACCTCAGAAGGGATACAAGCCCTCTCATGGTGGCGTCCAGGTCTCCTGCACACAGAGAATGCACACCCTACCTCAGAAGGGATACAAGCCCTCTCATGGTGGCGTCCAGGTCTCCTGCACACAAGAGAAGGCACACCCTGCCTCAGAGGAGAGGCAAGACCTCTCATGGTGGCGTCCAGGTCTCCTGCACACAAGAGAAGGCACACCCTGCCTCAGAGGAGAGGCAAGACCTCTCATGGTGGCGTCCAGGTCTCCTGCACACAAGAGAAGGCACACCCTGCCTCAGAAGAGATACAAGACCTCTCATGGTGGTGTCCAGGTCTCCTGCATACAAGAGAATGCACACCCTGCCTCAGAGGAGAGGCAAGCCCTCTCATGGTGGGGTCCAGGTCTCCTGCATACAAGAGAAGGCACACCCTGCCTCAGAGGAGAGGCAAGCCCTCTGATGGTGGTATCCAGGTCTCCTGCACACAAGAGAATGCACACCCTACCTCAGAAGGGATACAAGCCCTCTCATGGTGGCGTCCAGGTCTCCTGCACACAAGAGAAGGCACACCCTGCCTCAGAGGAGAGGCAAGACCTCTCATGGTGGCGTCCAGGTCTCCTGCACACAAGAGAAGGCACACCCTGCCTCAGAGGAGAGGCAAGACCTCTCATGGTGGCGTCCAGGTCTGCACACAAGAGAAGGCACACCCTGCCTCAGAAGAGATACAAGACCTCTCATGGTGGTATCCAGGTCTCCTGCACACAAGAGAATGCACACCTACCTCCAGAAGGGATACAAGCCCTCTCATGGTGGCGTCCAGGTCTCCTGCACACAAGAGAATGCACACCCTACCTCAGAAGGGATACAAGCCCTCTCATGGTGGCGTCCAGGTCTCCGGCACACAAGAGAAGGCACACCCTGCCTCAGAGGAGAGGCAAGACCTCTCATGGTGGCGTCCAGGTCTCCTGCATACAAGAGAAGGCACACCCTGCCTCAGAAGAAATACAAGACCTCTCATGGTGGTATCCAGGTCTCCTGCACACAAGAGAATGCACACCCTACCTCAGAAGGGATACAAGCCCTCTCATGGTGGCGTCCAGGTCTCCTGCACACAAGAGAATGCACACCCTACCTCAGAAGGGATACAAGCCCTCTCATGGTGGCGTCCAGGTCTCCTGCACACAGAGAAGGCACACCCTGCCTCAGAGGAGAGGCAAGACCTCTCATGGTGGCGTCCAGGTCTCCTGCACACAAGAGAAGGCACACCCTGCCTCAGAGGAGAGGCAAGACCTCTCATGGTGGCGTCCAGGTCTCCTGCACACAAGAGAAGGCACACCCTGCCTCAGAGGAGAGGCAAGCACCTCTCATGGTGGCGTCCAGGTCTCCTGCACACAAGAGAAGGCACACCCTGCCTCAGAGGAGAGGCAAGACCTCTCATGGTGGCGTCCAGGTCTCCTGCACACAAGAGAAGGCACACCCTGCCTCAGAGGAGAGGCAAGACCTCTCATGGTGGCGTCCAGGTCTGCACACAAGAGAAGGCACACCCTGCCTCGGAAGAGATACAAGACCTCTCATGGTGGTATCCAGGTCTCCTGCACACAAGAGAATGCACACCCTACCTCAGAAGGGATACAAACCCTCTCATGGTGGCGTCCAGGTCTCCTGCACACAAGAGAAGGCACACCCTGCCTCAGAGGAGAGGCAAGACCTCTCATGGTGGCGTCCAGGTCTCCTGCATACAAGAGAAGGCACACCCTGCCTCAGAAGAGATACAAGACCTCTCATGGTGGTATCCAGGTCTCCTGCACACAAGAGAATGCACACCCTACCTCAGAAGGGATACAAGCCCTCTCATGGTGGCGTCCAGGTCTCCTGCACACAAGAGAATGCCCACCCTACCTCAGAAGGGATACAAGCCCTCGCATGGTGGCGTCCAGGTCTCCTGCACACAAGAGAATGCATACCCTGCCTCAGAGGAGAGGCAAGACCTCTCATGGTGGCGTCCAGGTCTGCACACAAGAGAAGGCACACCCTGCCTCAGAGGAGAGGCAAGACCTCTCATGGTGGCGTCCAGGTCTCCTGCACACAAGAGAAGGCACACCCTGCCTCAGAGGAGAGGCAAGACCTCTCATGGTGGCGTCCAGGTCTCCTGCACACAAGAGAAGGCACACCCTGCCTCAGAGGAGAGGCAAGACCTCTCTTGGTGGCGTCCAGGTCTCCTGCACACAAGAGAAAGCACACCCTGCCTCAGAAGAGATACAAGACCTCTCATGGTGGCGTCCAGGTCTCCTGCACACAAGAGAAGGCACACCCTGCCTCAGAAGAGATACAAGACCTCTCATGGTGGTGTCCAGGTCTCCTGCATACAAGAGAATGCACACCCTGCCTCAGAGGAGAGGCAAGCCCTCTCATGGTGGGGTCCAGGTCTCCTGCATACAAGAGAAGGCACACCCTGCCTCAGAGGAGAGGCAAGCCCTCTCATGGAGGTATCCAGGTCTCCTGCACACAAGAGAATGCACACCCTACCTCAGAAGGGATACAAGCCCTCTCATGGTGGCGTCCAGGTCTCCTGCACACAAGAGAAGGCACACCCTGCCTCAGAGGAGAGGCAAGACCTCTCATGGTGGCATCCAGGTCTTCACACAAGAGAAGGCACACCCTGCCTCAGAGGAGAGGCAAGACCTCTCATGGTGGCGTCCAGGTCTCCTGCACACAAGAGAAGGCACACCCTGCCTCAGAGGAGAGGCAAGACCTCTCATGGTGGCGTCCAGGTCTCCTGCACACAAGAGAAGGCACACCCTGCCTCAGAAGAGATACAAGACCTCTCATGGTGGTGTCCAGGTCTCCTGCATACAAGAGAATGCACACCCTGCCTCCAGAGGAGAGGCAAGCCCTCTCATGGTGGTATCCAGGTCTCCTGCACACAAGAGAATGCACACCCTACCTCAGAAGGGATACAAGCCCTCTCATGGTGGCGTCCAGGTCTCCTGCACACAAGAGAAGGCACACCCTGCCTCAGAGGAGAGGCAAGACCTCTCATGGTGGCGTCCAGGTCTCCTGTATACAAGAGAAGGCACACCCTGCCTCAGAAGAGATACAAGACCTCTCATGGTGGTATCCAGGTCTCCTGCACACAAGAGAATGCACACCCTACCTCAGAAGGGATACAAGCCCTCTCATGGTGGCGTCCAGGTCTCCTGCACACAAGAGAATGCACACCCTACCTCAGAAGGGATACAAGCCCTCTCATGGTGGCGTCCAGGTCTCCTGCACACAAGAGAATGCATACCCTGCCTCAGAGGAGAGGCAAGACCTCTCATGGTGGCGTCCAGGTCTGCACACAAGAGAAGGCACACCCTGCCTCAGAGGAGAGGCAAGACCTCTCATGGTGGCGTCCAGGTCTCCTGCACACATGAGAAGGCACACCCTGCCTCAGAGGAGAGGCAAGACCTCTCATGGTGGCGTCCAGGTCTCCTGCACACAAGAGAAGGCACACCCTGCCTCAGAAGAGATACAAGACCTCTCATGGTGGTATCCAGGTCTCCTGCACACAAGAGAATGCACACCCTACCTCAGAAGGGATACAACCCCTCTCATGGTGGCGTCCAGGTCTCCTGCACACAAGAGAAGGCACACCCTGCCTCAGAGGAGAGGCAAGACCTCTCATGGTGGCGTCCAGGTCTCCTGCATACAAGAGAAGGCACACCCTGCCTCAGAAGAGATACAAGACCTCTCATGGTGGTATCCAGGTCTCCTGCACACAAGAGAATGCACACCCTACCTCAGAAGGGATGCAAGCCCTCTCATGGTGGTGTCCAGGTCTCCTGCACACAAGAGAATGCATACCCTGCCTCAGAGGAGAGGCAATACCTCTCATGGTGGCGTCCAGGTCTGCACACAAGAGAAGGCACACCCTGCCTCAGAGGAGAGGCAACACCTCTCATGGTGGCGTCCAGGTCTCCTGCACACAAGAGAAGGCACACCCTGCCTCAGAGGAGAGGCAAGACCTCTCATGGTGGCGTCCAGGTCTCCTGCACACAAGAGAAGGCACACCCTGCCTCAGAGGAGAGGCAAGACCTCTCATGGTGGCGTCCAGGTCTGCACACAAGAGAAGGCACACCCTGCCTCAGAAGAGATACAAGACCTCTCATGGTGGTATCCAGGTCTCCTGCACACAAGAGAATGCACACCCTACCTCAGAAGGGATACAAGCCCTCTCATGGTGGCGTCCAGGTCTCCTGCACACAAGAGAAGGCACACCCTGCCTCAGAGGAGAGGCAAGACCTCTCATGGTGGCGTCCAGGTCTCCTGCATACAAGAGAAGGCACACCCTGCCTCAGAAGAGATACAAGACCTCTCATGGTGGTATCCAGGTCTCCTGCACACAAGAGAATGCACACCCTACCTCAGAAGGGATACAAGCCCTCTCATGGTGGCGTCCAGTTCTCCTGCACACAAGAGAATGCACACCCTACCTCAGAAGGGATACAAGCCCTCTCATGGTGGCGTTCAGGTCTCCTGCACACAAGAGAATGCATACCCTGCCTCAGAGGAGAGGCAAGACCTCTCATGGTGGCGTCCAGGTCTGCACACAAGAGAAGGCACACCCTGCCTCAGAGGAGAGGCAAGACCTCTCATGGTGGCGTCCAGGTCTCCTGCACACAACAGAAGGCACACCCTGCCTCAGAAGGGATACAAGCCCTCTCATGGTGGCGTCCAGGTCTCCTGCACACAAGAGAAGGCACACCCTGCCTCAGAGGAGAGGCAAGACCTCTCATGGTGGTGTCCAGGTCTCCTGCACACAAGAGAATGCACACCCTACCTCAGAAGGGATACAAGCCCTCTCATGGTGGCGTCCAGGTCTCCTGCACACAAGAGAAGGCACACCCTGCCTCAGAGGAGAGGCAAGACCTCTCATGGTGGCGTCCAGGTCTCCTGCACACAAGAGAAGGCACACCCTGCCTCAGAGGAGAGGCAAGACCTCTCATGGTGGCGTCCAGGTCTCCTGCACACAAGAGAAGGCACACCCTGCCTCAGAGGAGAGGCAAGCACCTCTCATGGTGGCGTCCAGGTCTCCTGCACACAAGAGAAGGCACACCCTGCCTCAGAGGAGAGGCAAGACCTCTCATGGTGGAGTCCAGGTCTCCTGCACACAAGAGAAGGCACACCCTGCCTCAGAGGAGAGGCAAGACCTCTCATGGTGGCGTCCAGGTCTGCACACAAGAGAAGGCACACCCTGCCTCAGAAGAGATACAAGACCTCTCATGGTGGTATCCAGGTCTCCTGCACACAAGAGAATGCACACCCTACCTCAGAAGGGATACAAGCCCTCTCATGTTGGCGTCCAGGTCTCCTGCACACAAGAGAAGGCACACCCTGCCTCAGAGGAGAGGCAAGACCTCTCATGGTGGCGTCCAGGTCTCCTGCATACAAGAGAAGGCACACCCTGCCTCAGAAGAGATACAAGACCTCTCATGGTGGTATCCAGGTCTCCTGCACACAAGAGAATGCACACCCTACCTCAGAAGGGATACAAGCCCTCTCATGGTGGCGTCCAGGTCTCCTGCACACAAGAGAATGCATACCCTGCTTCAGAGGAGAGGCAAGACCTCTCATGGTGGCGTCCAGGTCTGCACTCAAGAGAAGGCACACCCTGCCTCAGAGGAGAGGCAAGACCTCTCATGGTGGCGTCCAGGTCTCCTGCACACAAGAGAAGGCACACCCTGCCTCAGAGGAGAGGCAAGACCTCTCATGGTGGCGTCCAGGTCTCCTGCACACAAGAGAAGGCACACCCTGCCTCAGAGGAGAGGCAAGACCTCTCATGGTGGCGTTCAGGTCTGCACACAAGAGAAGGCACACCCTGCCTCAGAAGAGATACAAGACCTCTCATGGTGGTATCCAGGTCTCCTGCACACAAGAGAATGCACACCCTACCTCAGAAGGGATACAAGCCCTCTCATGGTGGCGTCCAGGTCTCCTGCACACAAGAGAAGGCACACCCTGCCTCAGAGGAGAGGCAAGACCTCTCATGGTGGCGTCCAGGTCTCCTGCATACAAGAGAAGGCACACCCTGCCTCAGAAGAGATACAAGACCTCTCATGGTGGTATCCAGGTCTCCTGCACACAAGAGAATGCACACCCTACCTCAGAAGGGATACAAGCCCTCTCATGGTGGCGTCCAGGTCTCCTGCACACAAGAGAATGCATACCCTGCCTCAGAGGAGAGGCAAGACCTCTCATGGTGGCGTCCAGGTCTGAACACAAGAGAAGGCACACCCTGCCTCAGAGGAGAGGCAAGACCTCTCATGGTGGTGTCCAGGTCTCCTGCACACAAGAGAAGGCACACCCTGCCTCAGAGGAGAGGCAAGACCTCTCATGGTGGCGTCCAGGTCTCCTGCACACAAGAGAAGGCACACCCTGCCTCAGAGGAGAGGCAAGACCTCTCATGGTGGCGTCCAGGTCTGCACACAAGAGAAGGCACACCCTGCCTCAGAAGAGATACAAGACCTCTCATGGTGGTATCCAGGTCTCCTGAACACAAGAGAATGCACACCCTACCTCAGAAGGGATACAAGCCCTCTCATGGTGGCGTCCAGGTCTCCTGCACACAAGAGAAGGCACACCCTGCCTCAGATGAGAGGCAAGACCTCTCATGGTGGCGTCCAGGTCTCCTGCATACAAGAGAAGGCACACCCTGCCTCAGAAGAGATACAAGACCTCTCATGGTGGTATCCAGGTCTCCTGCACACAAGAGAATGCACACCCTACCTCAGAAGGGATACAAGCCCTCTCATGGTGGCGTCCAGGTCTCCTGCACACAAGAGAATGCACACCCTACCTCAGAAGGGATACAAGCCCTCTCATGGTGGCGTCCAGGTCTCCTGCACACAAGAGAATGCATACCCTGCCTCAGAGGAGAGGCAAGACCTCTCATGGTGGCGTCCAGGTCTGCACACAAGAGAAGGCACACCCTGCCTCAGATGAGAGGCAAGACCTCTCATGGTGGCGTCCAGGTCTCCTGCATACAAGAGAAGGCACACCCTGCCTCAGAAGAGATACAAGACCTCTCATGGTGGTATCCAGGTCTCCTGCACACAAGAGAATGCATACCCTGCCTCAGAGGAGAGGCAAGACCTCTCATGGTGGCGTCCAGGTCTGCACACAAGAGAAGGCACACCCTGCCTCAGAGGAGAGGCAAGACCTCTCATGGTGGCGTCCAGGTCTCCTGCACACAAGAGAAGGCACACCCTGCCTCAGAGGAGAGGCAAGACCTCTCATGGTGGCGTCCAGGTCTCCTGCACACAAGAGAAGGTACACCCTGCCTCAGAGGAGAGGCAAGCACCTCTGATGGTGGGGTCCAGGTCTCCTGCATACAAGAGAAGGCACACCCTGCCTCAGAGGAGAGGCAAGACCTCTCATGGTGGCGTCCAGGTCTCCTGTACACAAGAGAAGGCACACCCTGCCTCAGAGGAGAGGCAAGCCCTCTCATGGTGGCGTCCAGGTCTCCTGCACACAAGAGAAGGCACACCCTGCCTCAGAGGAGAGGCAAGACCTCTCATGGTGGCATCCAGGCCTCCACTCAAGAGAAGGCACAACCTGCCTCAGAGGAGAGGCAAAACCTCTCATGGTGGCGTCCAAGTCTCCTGCACACAAGAGAAGGCACACCCTGCTTCAGAGGAGAGGCAAGACCTCTCATGGTGGCGTCCAGGTCTCCTGCACACAAGAGAAGGCACACCCTGCCTCAGAGGAGAGGCAAGACCTCTCATGGTGGCGTCCAGGTCTCCTGCACAAAAGAGAAGGCACACCCTGCCTCAGAGGAGAGGCAAGCCCTCTAATGGTGGCGTCCAGGTCTCCTGCACACAAGAGAAGGCACACCCTGCCGCAGAGGAGAGGCAAGACCTCTCATGGTGGCGTCCAGGCCTCCACTCAAGAGAATGCACACCCTGCCTCAGAGGAGAGGCAAGACCTCTCCTGTTTGAGTCCAGGCCTCCTCCACTCAAGAGAATGCACACCCTGCCTCGGAGGAGAGGCAAGACCTCACAAGGTAGAGCTGTGTACTCCACTCTGAAGAGAAGACACTCTCCTGCCTCGAAGGGGAGACCGGACCTCACCTGCTAGTGGTCTCAGGACTGCGAAGAATGAACTCTCCACCTGCAACGTGTGAAAGTGTCAGATGTTGGGACCTGCAAATCTCACTCACCTGTGTCCAAGGGTCATGAAGATATGAAGGAGAACACTGAATGGATGGACTTCTTTGGACCGGGTGGGGGGAGAGTAGTCATGATACAGGCAGGGAATACGCCGTACCCTCCAGAGGAGTCATCTGTCAAGCAATCAATAAATCAGGGTTCTTATAGAGCGCAACAAATCACCCGTAAGGGTCTCAAGACGCTGGGGTGGGGGGGGTGTCTGCAGTTCAGTCGAAGAGCCAGGTCTTAAGGTCCTTCCTGGATTGAGGCAGTGACTGTGATTGCCTGAGGTGCAGAGGTAGGGAGTTCCAGGTCTTCGCAGCGATGTAGGTAGAAGGATATTCCTCCAGTCGAGGTCTTGCGGATCTGTGGGATAGTGGCTAGGGCCAGCTGGGCGGAGCGGAGATGTCTGGTAGGTTTGTAGAGGGAGAGGCGGTGGTTCAGGTATTCGGGTCCGATGTTGTGGAGGGCTTTGTAGGTGTGCGTGAGGAGCTTGAAGGTGATTCTTTTGTTGATCGGGAGACAGTGGAGGTCTTGCATGTGACCAGAGTTGTGGCTTCAGTGGGCAATTTTCAGGATAAGTCTGGCAGAAGCATTCTGAATGCGCTGCAATTTCTTTTGGAGTTTTTGGTTCGTGCCAGCGTATAGTGCGTTGCCATAGGCAAGCTTGCTGCTGACTAGCGCCTGGGTGACAGTTCTCCTGGACTTGGTGGGGATCCATTTCAAGATCTTTCTGAGTAGGCAGAGCGTGTGGAAGCAGGAGGATGATACGGCATTGATTTGGCAGTTCATAGAGAGTGAGGAGTTGAGGATGATGCCAAGGTTGCTTGCGTGTCGGTGGGTGTGGGTGGGGTTCCGAGTGCCGCGGGCCACCAGGAGTTGTCCCAAGCGGAGGAATGGAGCCCAGGATGAGGGCTTTGGTTTTGCCAGAGTTGAGTTTGAGGTAGCTTTCTTTCACCAGGAAGGTACTGCCTTCATCCTGTAGTGGAAGTTGCTCTTAGCGGCTGTAGGTTAATTGGTGTGGGAGAGAATCAGCTGTGTGTCGTCAGCGTAGGAGACAATGTTGAGTCTGTGGTTTCTGACAATGGCTGCAAGCAGGGCCATGTAGATGTTGAAGAGGGCGGGGCTCAGAGAGGAGCCCTGGGGGACTCCGCAGCTGATGAGGAGAATGATGGAAGTCTGACTCTCTGGGTTAGGCAGGGGAGGAAGGAGTGGATCCACTCTAGCGCTTTGCCGTGGATGCTGGTGTCATGGAGTCTTGTACAGAAGGTGTGGTGGGAGACGGTGCCGATGGCGGCAGAGAGGCCCAGGAGGATGAGGGCTGCTGTGCTTCATCTCCAGACTGACACTTACACAACGTACCCTCCAGAGGAGTCAGCATATCAAGCAGCACCTGGTCACCAGACTGACTCTTACTCCCTTATTAAGGATTTTTATTGTTGATGAACCACAAGAGACTGGACACTTGCATCAGAACAATAACAGATATTTACAGGCTGGACATTAGACCACTGGACCCACTGTGCCTGTGGATCTGGAACTCATTAATATTCATAAAGTTAGGATTCACTGTTAGTAGTGGCCGAGAGGGTCAGCTGCAACACAAAGAGCTCTTAACTGCTTCTAGTGAAAGAAGGGATGGACCGGAGGGCCCTGGCGCAGTCGCCCACAGGTCCAGAGTGCCATGTCAGGTGCACCACAGGTTGGTACAGTTTACTGCCCAGCAGAGTCCTTGATTCAGGTGGCAATAAGGGTCACACAGAGCGGGTCCCTGTAATCATGGGTGACTACTGCCCTCATCTCCAGGCCATGACAGGACTAAGGGTGGGTGACAGCGGATAAAATCTGGTGGGGACTGAACTGTATTGAACCACCTAGAATGAATGTATAACTTGTATTTAGCTATTTTCTTACCCTTTAGGGGACTGAACTGTATAACAGCACCCTAAGATGTGGAGGCTGGCTGCTGCCCTACCTGGGAAATCCATCTATGTTGATCATGAGAGGAACCCCTCACTTCTACCAGGGAGTAAGATCAGTGTGCGTGCTGTAGAGTGGAAGCGAGGATGAGGTACCCCAGTCTAGGGGTAGCCCCAAGAAAGTGGGATGCCATGACAGACAGCAAGAGCAGGACAGACTCTACTAGAGAGATGTTAGACCTCTGACTATGGTTTCACCTGCTGTGGGCGTCACTGCTGCCTCATTGCTGATGTCAGAGGCGAGCAAATCCCTCATCTCTTTCTAGGAGAGAGAGACAAAGAGACAAAGAGGTATCAGCAGTGAATTCATGGTCCAAACCTATTGAAGTTGAACAGCCAGTGCTGATGGGATGGTCACCTTTAAACCCTCAAATCCATGGTTTATGTCTTTAAATATAAACCAATATTGAGCAGCAGCACTCAGTGGCTCTTAAAAGCAGAGTTGTCCATGGTTTCTCCATATACAGCTGTATGCAGTACCTGTTCTGTGTGAGGAAGCATGAGCTGCTGCTCCCTGCGCTATGTCTGTTCTTTGTATGAGGGAAGATGTGGAGGTGGCTGTGCTGTACCTGTTCTATGTGATGGAAGCTTGCACTGCTCCTGCCGGGCTCTACCTGTTCTAGGTGAAAGAGGCTTGAACTGCTGCTCCCTGCAAGGTACCTGTTCTTTGTATGAGGGAAGATGTGTAGCTGTTCTATGCAACAGAAGCTTTCACCTGTTCAAGGTGAATGTAGCTTGCACAGCTGCTGCCAGGCTCTACCTGTTCTGGGTGAAGGAAGCTTGCACTGCTGCTGCCATGCTGTACCTGTTCTAGGTGAAAGAAGCTTGCACAGCTGCTGCCAGGCTCTACCTGTTCTGGGTGAAGGAAGCTTCCACTGCTACTGCCAGGCTGTACCTGTTCTATATGAAGGAAACTTGCACAGCTGCTGCCAGGCTGTACTTGTTCTAGGTGAAGGAAGCTTGCACTGCTGCCAGGCTGTACCTGTTCTAGGTGAAGGAAGCTTGCACACCTGCTGCTGCGCTGTACCTATTCTAGTTGAAGGTAGCTTGCACTGCTGCCAGGCTGTACCTGTTCTTGGTGAAGTAAGCTTGCACAACTGCTGCCAGGCTGTACCTGTTCCTGGTGAAAGAAGCTTGCACAGCTGCTGCCAGGCTGTTCCTGTTCTAGGTGAAAGAAGCTTGCACAGCTGCCAGACTGTACCTGTTGTAGGTGAAGGAAGCTTGCACTCATGCCAGGCTGTACGTATTCGAGGTGAAAGAAGCTTGCACAGCTGCTGCTAGGCTGTACCTGTTCTGGGTGAAGTTAGACTGCACTGCTGTCAGGCTGTGCCAGTTCTAGGTGAAGGAAGCTTGAGCTGCTGCGGGCCATACCTTTTCTAGGTGAAGGAAGCTTGCACTGCTCCTGCAGGGCTTTACCTGTTCTAGGTGAAGACAGCTTGCAATACTGCTGCCAGGTTGTACTTATTCTAGGGGAAGGAAGCTTGCACTGCTTACAGGCGCTACCTGATCCAGGTGAAGGAAGCTTGCACTGCTGCCAGGCTGTACCTGTTGTAGGTGAAGGAAGCTTGCACTCCTGCCACCTGTACATATTCTGGGTGAAAGAAGCTTGCACTGCTACCAGGTTGTAATTGTTATAAGTGAAGGAAGCTTACACTTCTGCTGCCAGGCTGTACCTGCTCTAGGTGAAAGAAGCTTGCACTTTTCCCAGCCTGTTCCAGGCGAAGGACTCTTGCCCTGCTGCTATCAGCCTGTACCTGTTCTAGGTGAACAAAGCTTACACTGTTGCTGCTAGGCTGTACTTGTTCTAGGTTAAGGAAGCTTGCACTGCTGCCAGGCTGTACCTGTTCTAGGTGAAGGAAGCTTGCACTGCTCCTGCCGGGCTGTACCTGTTCAAGATGAAGGAAGCTTGCACTGCTGCTGCTACACTGTACCTATTATAGGTGAAGCAAGCTAGCACTGCTCCTACCAGACTGTACCTGTTCTAGGTGAAGGAAGCTTGAGCTGCTGCGGGCCATACCTTTTCTAGGTGAAGGAAGCTTGCACTGCTCCTGCAGGGCTTTACCTGTTCTAGGTGAAGGCAGCTTACAATACTGCTGCCAGGTTGTACCTGTTCTAGGGGAAGGAAGCTTGCACTGCTTACAGGCTCTACCTGATCCAGGTGAAGGAAGCTTGCACTGCTGACAGGCTGTACCTGTTCTAGGTGAAGAAAGCTTGCACTTCTGCCAGGCAATACCTGTTCCAGGAGAAGGAAGCTTGCACTGCTGCTGCCAAGCTGTCCCTGTTCCAGGTGAATGAAACTTGCACTGCTGCTGCCAGATTCTACCTGTTCTAGGTGAGGGAAGCTTGCACAGCTGCCAGACTGTACCTGTTCTAGGTGAAGGAAGCTTGAACTGCTGTCGGGCTGTGCCTGTTCTAGGTGAAGGAAGCTTGTTCTGCTTCCAGGCTGTACCTGTTCTAGGTGAAGGAAGCTTGCACAGCTGCTGCTATGCTGTACCTGTTCTAGGTGAAGGTAGCTTGCACTGTTGCTGTCAGGCTGTACCTGTTCTTGGTGAAGTTGGATTGAACTGCTGCCAGTCTGTACCTGTTCTAGGTGAAAGAAGCTTGCACAGCTGCTGCCAGGCTGTACATATTGGAGGTGAAGGAAGCTTGCACTGCTGCTGCCAGGCTGTAGCTGTTCTGGGTGGAAGAAGCTTGCACTGCTACCAGGTTGTAATTCTTATAAGTGAAGGAAGCTTGCACTTCTGCTGCCAGGCTGTACCTGCTCTAGGTGAAAGAAGCTTACACTGTTCCCACCCTGTTCCAGGCGAAGGAAGCTTGTCCTGCTGCTATCAGCCTGTACCTGTTCTAGGTGAACAAAGGGTACACTGTTGCTGTAAGGCTGTACTTGTTCTAGGTGAAAGAAGCTTTCACTGCTGCCAGGCTGTATCTGTTCTAGGTGAAGTAAGCCTGCACTGCTCACAGACTGTACCTATCCCAGGTGCAGGAAGCTTGCACTGCTGCCAGGTGAAGGAAGCCAGCGCTGCTGTTAGGCCATACTTTTTCAAGGTGAAAGAAGCTTGCACTGCTCCTGCCGGGCTCTACCTGTTCTAGATGAAGGAAGCTTGCACTGCTGCTGCTACACTGTACCTATTATAGGTGAAGCAAGCTAGCACTGCTCCTACCAGGCTGTACCTGTTCTAGGTGAAGGAAGCTTGAGCTGCTGCGGGCCATACCTTTTCTAGGTGAAGGAAGCTTGCACTGCTCCTGCAGGGCTTTACCTGTTCTAGGTGAAGGCAGCTTACAATACTGCTGCCAGGGTGTACCTGTTCTAGGGGAAGGAAGCTTGCACTGCTTACAGGCTCTACCTGATCCAGGTGAAGGAAGCTTGCACTGCTGCCAGGCTGTACCTGTTCTAGGTGAAGAAAGCTTGCACTTCGGCCAGGCAATACCTGTTCCAGGAGAAGGAAGCTTGCACTGCTGCTGCCAAGCTGTCCCTGTTCCAGATGAATGAAACTTGCACTGCTGCTGCCAGATTCTACCTGTTCTAGGTGAGGGAAGCTTGCACAGCTGCACCTGTTCTAGGTGAAGGAAGCTTGAACTGCTGTCGGGCTGTGCCTGTTCTAGGTGAAGGAAGCTTGCTCTGCTTCCAGGCTGTACCTGTTCTAGGTGAAGGAAGCTTGCACTGTTGTTGTCAGGCTGTACCTGTTCTTGGTGAAGTTGGATTGAACTGCTGCCAGTCTGTACCTGTTCTAGGTGAAAGAAGCTCGCACAGCTGCTGCCAGGCTGTGCCTGTTCTAGGTGAAAGAAGCTTGCACAGCTGCTGCCAGGCTGTACATATTGGAGGTGAAGGAAGCTTGCACTGCTGCTGCCAGGCTGTAGCTGTTCTGGGTGGAAGAAGCTTGCACTGCTACCAGGTTGTAATTCTTATAAGTGAAGGAAGCTTGCTCTTCTGCTGCCAGGCTGTACCTGCTCTAGGTGAAAGAAGCTTGCACTGTTCCCAGCCTGTTCCAGGCGAAGGAAGATTGTCCTGCTGCTATCAGCCTGTACCTGTTCTAGGTGAACAAAGGGTACACTGTTGCTGCTAGGCTGTACTTGTTCTAGGTGAAGGAAGCTTGCACTGCTGCCAGGCTGTATCTGTTCTAGGTGAAGTAAGCCTGCACTGCTCACAGACTGTACCTCTCCCAGGTGCAGTTAGCTTGCACTGCTGCCAGGTGAAGGAAGCTAGCGCTGCTGTCAGGCCATACTTTTTCAAGGTGAAAGAAGCTTGCACTGCTCCTGCCGGGCTCTACCTGTTCTAGATGAAGGAAGCTTGCACTGCTGCTGCTGCTACACTGTACCTATTATAGGTGAAGCAAGCTAGCACTGCTCCTACCAG
The DNA here is from genome assembly GCA_963921515.1 of Calotriton arnoldi. NCBI lineage: Eukaryota > Metazoa > Chordata > Amphibia > Caudata > Salamandridae > Calotriton > Calotriton arnoldi. Next base: position 92,152 of record CAWUFW010007641.1, read on the forward strand.
GCTGTACCTGTTCTAGGTGAAGGAAGCTTGAGCTGCTGCGGGCCGTACCTGTTCTAGGTGAAGGAAGCTTGCACTGCTCCTGCAGGGCTTAACCTGTTCTAGGTGAAGGCAGCTTGCAATGCTGCTGCCAGGTTGTACCTGTTCTAGGGGAAGAAAGCTTGCACTGCTGACAGGCTCTACCTGATCCAGGTGAAGGAAGCTTGCACTGCTGCCAGGCTGTCCCTGTTCTAGGAGAAGGAAGCTTGCACTGCTGCTGCCAGATTCTACCTGTTCTAGGTGAAGGACGTTTGCACAGCTGCCAGACAGTACCTGTTGTAGGTGAAGGAAACTTGCACTGCTGATGCCTGTGCAGTACCTGTTCTATGTGTAGGTAGCTTGCACAGCTGCTGCCAGGCTCTACCTGTTCTGGGTAAAGGTAGCTTGCACTGTTGCTGTCAGGCTGTACCTGTTCTTGGTAAAGTAAGCTTGCACAACTGCTGCCAGGCTGTACCTGTTCTAGGTGAAAGAAGCTTGCACTGCTGCTGCCAGGCATTACCTGTTCTGGGTGAAAGATGCTTGCACTGCTGCTACCAGATTGGAATTGTTATAAGTGAAGGAAGCTTGCACTTATGCTGCCAGGCTGTCTCTGCTCTAGGTGAAAGAAGCTTGCACTGTTCCCAGCCTGTTCCAGGTGAAGGAAGCTTGTGCTGCTATCAGCCTGTACCTGTTCTAGGTGAACAAAACATACACTGTTGCTGCTAGGCTGTACTTGTTCCAGGCGCAGGAAGCTTGCACTGCTGCCAGGCCATACTTGTTCTAGGTGAAAGAAGCTTGCACTGCTCCTGCCAGGCTGTACCTGTTCTAGATGAAGGAAGCTTGCACTGCTGCTGCTACACTGTACCTATTATAGGTGAAGCTAGCACTACTCCTACCAGGCTGTACCTGTTCTAGGTGAAGGAAGCTTAAGCTGCTGCAGGCCGTACCTTTTCTAGGTGAAGGAAGCTTGCACTGCTCCTGCAGGGCTTTACCTGTTCTAGGTGAAGGCAGCTTGCAATACTGCTGCCAGGTTGTACCTGTTCTAGGGGAAGGAAGCTTGCACTGCTGCCAGGCTGTACCTGTTCTAGGTGAAGAAAGCTTGCACTTCTGCCAGGCAATACCTGTTCCAGGAGAAGGAAGCTTGCACTGCTGCTGCCAAGCTGTTCCCTGTTCCAGGTGAATGAAACTTGCACTGCTGCTGCCAGATTCTACCTGTTCTAGGTGAGGGAAGCTTGCACAGCTGCCAGGCTGTACCTGTTCTAGGTGAAGGAAGCTTGAACTGCTGTCGGGCTGTGCCTGTTCTAGGTGAACGAAGCTTGCTCTGATTCCAGGCTGTAACTGTTCTAGGTGAAGGAAGCTTGCACTCCTGCCACCTGTACATATTCTGGGTGAAAGAAGCTTGCACTGCTACCAGGTTGTAATTGTTATAAGTGAAGGAAGCTTACACTTCTGCTGCCAGGCTGTACCTGCTCTAGGTGAAAGAAGCTTGCACTTTTCCCAGCCTTTTCCAGGCGAAGGACTCTTGCCCTGCTGCTATCAGCCTTTACCTGTTCTAGGTGAACAAAGCTTACACTGTTGCTGCTAAGCTGTACTTGTTCTAGGTGAAGGAAGCTTGCACTGCTGCCAGGCTGTACCTGTTCTAGGTGAAGGAAGCTTGCACTGCAACTGCCGGGCTGTACCTGTTCAAGATGAAGGAAGCTTGCACTGCTGCTGCTACACTGTACCTATTATAGGTGAAGCAAGTTAGCACTGCTCCTACCAGACTGTAACTGTTCTAGGTGAAGGAAGCTTGAGCTGCTGCGGGCCATACCTTTTCTAGGTGAAGGAAGCTTGCACTGCTCCTGAAGGGCTTTACCTGTTCTAGGTGAAGGCAGCTTACAATACTGCTGCCAGGTTGTACCTGTTGTAGGGGAAGGAAGCTTGCCCTGCTTACAGGCTCTACCTGATCTAGGTGAAGGAAGCTTGCACTGCTGCCAGGCTGTACCTGTTCTAGGTGAAGAAAGCTTGCACTTCTGCCAGGCAATACCTGTTCCAGGAGAAGGAAGCTTGCACTGCTGCTGCCAAGCTGTCCCTGTTCCAGGTGAATGAAACTTGCACTGCTGCTGCCAGATTCTACCTGTTCTAGGTGAGGGAAGCTTGCACAGCTGCCAGGCTGTACCTGTTCTAGGTGAAGGAAGCTTGAACTGCTGTCGGGCTGTGCCTGTTCTAGGTGAAGGAAGCTTGCTCTGCTTCCAGGCTGTACCTGTACTTGGTGAAGTTGGATTGAACTGCTGCCAGTCTGTACCTGTTCTAGGTGAAAGAAGCTTGCACAGCTGCTGCCAGGCTGTACATATTGGAGGTGAAGGAAGCTTGCACTGCTGCTGCCAGGCTGTAGCTGTTCTGGGTGGAAGAAGCTTGCACTGCTACCAGGTTGTAATTGTTATAAGTGAAGGAAGCTTGCACTTCTGCTGCCAGGCTGTACCTGCTCTAGGTGAAAGAAGCTTGCACTGTTCCCACCCTGTTCCAGGCGAAGGAAGCTTGTCCTGCTGCAATCAGCCTGTACCTGTTCTAGGTGAACAAAGGGTACACTGTTGCTGCTAGGCTGTACTTGTTCTAGGTGAAAGAAGCTTTCACTGCAGCCAGGCTGTATCTGTTCGAGGTGAAGTAAGCCTGCACTGCTCACAGACTGTACCTATCCCAGGTGCAGGAAGCTTGCACTGTTGCCAGGTGAAGGAAGCTAGCGCTGCTGTCAGGCCATACTTTTTCAAGGTGAAAGAAGCTTGCGCTGCTCCTGCCGGGCTCTACCTGTTCTAGATGAAGGAAGCTTGCACTGCTGCTGCTACACTGTACCTATTATAGGTGAAGCAAGCTAGCACTGCTCCTACCAGGCTGTACCTGTTCTAGGTGAAGGAAGCTTGAGCTGCTGTGGGCCGTACCTGTTCTAGGTGAAGGAAGCTTGCACTGCTCCTGCAGGGCTTAACCTGTTCTAGGTGAAGGCAGCTTGCAATGCTGCTGCCAGGTTGTACCTGTTCTAGGGGAAGAAAGCTTGCACTGCTGACAGGTTCTACCTGATCCAGGTGAAGGAAGCTTGCATTGCTGCCAGGCTGTCCCTGTTCTAGGAGAAGGAAGCTTGCACTGCTGCTGCCAGATTCTACCTGTTCTAGGTGAAGGACGTTTGCACAGCTGCCAGACAGTACCTGTTGTAGGTGAAGGAAACTTGCACTGCTGATGCCTGTGCAGTACCTGTTCTAGGTGTAGGTAGCTTGCACAGCTACTGCCAGGCTCTACCTGTTCTGGGTAAAGGCAGCTTGCACTGTTTCTGTCAGGCTGTACCTGTTCTTGGTAAAGTAAGCTTGCACAACTGCTGCCAGGCTGTACTGTTCTAGGTGAAAGAAGCTTGCACTGCTGCTGCCAGGCTTTACCTGTTCTGGGTGAAAGACGCTTGCACTGCTGCTACCAGATTGGAATTGTTATAAGTGAAGGAAGCTTGCACTTATGCTGCCAGGCTGTACCTGTTCTAGGCAAAGGAAGCTTGCTCTGCTGCCAGCCTGTACCTGTTCTAGGTGAACAAAACATACACTGTTGCAGCTAGGCTGTACTTGTTCCAGGCGCAGGAAGCTTGCACTGCTGCCAGGCCATACTTGTTCTAGGTGAAAGAAGCTTGCACTGCTCCTGCCAGGCTGTACCTGTTCTAGATGAAGGAAGCTTGCACTGCTGCTGCTACACTGTACCTATTATAGGTGAAGCAAGCTAGCACTGCTCCTACCAGGCTGTACCTGTTCTAGGTGAAGGAAGCTTAAGCTGCTGCAGGCCGTACCTTTTCTAGGTGAAGGAAGCTTGCGCTGCTCCTGCAGGGCTTTACCTGTTCTAGGTGAAGGCAGCTTGCAATACTGCTGCCATGTTGTACCTGTTCAAGGGGAAGGAAGCTTGCACTGCTTACAGGCTCTACCTGATCCAGGTGAAGGAAAGTTGCACTGCTGCCAGGCTCTACCTGTTCTAGGTGAAGAAAGCTTGCACTTCTGCCAGGCAATACCTGTTCTAGGAGAAGGAAGCTTGCACTGCTGCTTCCAAGCTGTACCTGTTCCAGGTGAATGAAGCTTGCACTGCTGCTGCCAGATTCTACCTGTTCTAGGTGAAGGAAATTTGCACAACTGCCAGACTGTACCTGTTGAAGGTGAAGGAAGCTTGCACTCCTGCCAGGCTGTACCTGTTCTACGTGAAGGAAGCTTGCACTGCTGCTACCAGGTTCTACCTGTTCTAGGTGAAGGAAGCTTGCACAGCTGCCAGGCTGTACCTGTTCTAGTTGAAGGAAGCTTGAACTGGTGTCAGGCTGTACCTGTTCTAGGTGAAGGAAGCTTCCTCTGCTGCCAGGCTGTACCTGCTCTAAGTGAAAGAAGCTTGCACAGCTGCTGCCAGGCTGTACCTGTTCTAAGTGAAGGAAGTTTGCACAGCTGCCAGACTGTACCTGTTGTAGGTGAAGGAAGCTTGCACTCCTGCCAGGCTGTACATATTCGAGGTGAAGGAAGCTTGCGTTGCTGCTGCTAGGCTGTACCTGTTCTGGGTGAAAGAAGCTTGCACTGCTACCAGGTTGTAATTGTTATAAGTGAAGGAAGCTTACACTTCTGCTGCCAGCCTGTACCTGCTCTAGGTGAAAGAAGCTTGCTTCTGCTGCCAGCCTGTACCTGCTCTAGGTGAAAGAAGCTTGCACTGTTCCCAGCCTGTTCCAGGCGAAGGAAGCTTGTCCTGCTGCTATCAGCCTGTACCTGTTCTAGGTGAACAAAGCTTACACTGTTGCTGCTAGGCTGTGTACTTGTTCTAGGTGAAGGAAGCTTGCACTGCTGCCAGGCTGTATCTCTTCTAGGTGAAGTAATCCTGCACTGCTCACAGACTGTACCTATTTCAGGTCCAGGAAGCTTGCACTGCTGCCAGGCTGTACATGTTCTAAGTAAAGGAAGCTAGCGCTGCTGCCAGGCCATACTTTTTCAAGGTGAAAGAAGCTTGCACTGCTCCTACCGGGCTGTACCTGTTCTAGATGAAGGAAGCTTGCACTGCTGCTGCTACACTGTATCTATTATAGGTGAAGCAAGCTAGCACTGCTCCTACCAGGCTGTACCTGTTCTAGGTGAAGGAAGCTTGAGCTGCTGCGGGCCGTACCTGTTCTTGGTGAAGGAAGCTTGCACTGCTCCTGCAGGGCTTAACCTGTTCTAGGTGAAGGCAGCTTGCAATGCTGCTGCCAGGTTGTACCTGTTCTAGGTGAAGAAAGCTTACACTTCTGGCAGGCAATAACTGTTCTAGGATAAGGAAGCTTGCACTGCTGCTGCCAGATTCTACCTGTTCTAGGTGAAGGAAGTTTGCACAGCTGCCAGACTGTACCTGTTGTAGGTGAAGGAAGCTTGCACTCCTGCCAGGCTGTACCTGTTCTAGGTGAAGGAAGCTTGCACTGCTGCTGCCAGGTTCTACCTGTTCAAGGTGAAGGAAGCTTGCACAGCTGCCAGGCTGTACCTGTTCTAGGCAAAGGAAGCTTGCTCTGCTGCCAGCCTGTACCTGTTCTAAGTGAAGGAAGCTTGCACTGCTGCTGCCATGTTCTACCTGTTCTTGGTTAACGAAGCTTGCACAGCTGCCAGGCTGTACCTGTTCTAGTTGAAGGAAGCTTGAACTGCTGTCGGGCTGTACCTGTTCTGGGTGAAGGAAGCTTGCACTGTTGCTGCCAGGCTGTACCAGTTCAAGGTGAAGGAAGCTTGCACTGCTGCTGCTGGGCTGTACCCGTTCTAGGTGAAGGTAGCCTGCTCTGCTGCCAGGCTGTACCTGTTCTAGGTGAAGGAAGCTTGAGCTGCTGCAGGCCGTACCTGTTCTTGGTGAAGGAAGCTTGCACTGCTCCTGCAGGGCTTTACCTGTTCTAGGTGAAGGCAGCTTGCAATGCTGCTGCCAGGTTGTACCTGTTCTAGGGGAAGAAAGCTTGCACTGCTGACAGGCTCTACCTGATCCAGGTGAAGGAAGCTTGCACTGCTTCCAGGCTGTACCTGTTCTAGGTGAAGAAAGCTTACACTTCTGGCAGGTAAGTACTGTTCTAGGATATGAAAGCTTGCACTGCTGCTGCCAGATTCTATCTGTTCTAGGTGAAGGAAGTTTGCACAGCTGCCAGACTGTACCTGCTGTAGGTGAAGGAAGATGGCACTCCTGCCAGGCTGTACCTGTTCAAGGTGAAGGAAGCTTTCACTGCTGCTGCCAGGTTCTACCTGTTCAAGGTGAAGGAAGCTTGCACAGCTGCCAGGCTGTACCTGTTCTAGTTGAAGGAAGCTTGAACTGCTGCCAGGCTGTACCTGTTCTAGGCGAAGGAAGCTTGCTCTGCAGCCAGCCTGTACCTGTTCTAGGTGAAAGAAGCTTGCACTGCTGCTGCCAGGGTCTACCTCTTCTAGGTGAAGGAAGCTTGCACAGCTGGCAGGCTGTACCTGTTCTAGTTGAAGGAAGCTTGAACTGCTGTCGGGCTGTACCTGTTCTGGGCGAAGGAAGCTTGCACTGTTGCTGCCAGGCTGTACCTGTTTAAGGTGAAGGAAGCTTTCACTGCTGCTGCTAGACTGTACCTGTTCTAGGTGAAGGAAGCTTGCACTGCTGCTGCCGGGCTGTACTTGTTCAAAGTGAAGGAAGCTTGCACTGCTGCCAAGCTGTAGCTGTTGTAGGTGGGGGAAGCGTGCACAGCTGATGCCAGGTTGTACCTTTTCTAGGTAAATGAAGCTTGAACTGCTGCTGCCGGGCTGCACCTGTTCTATGTGAAGGAAGCTTGAACAGCTGATGCTAGGCTGAACGTGTTCTAGGTGAAGGAAGCTTGCACTGCTGCCAGGCTGTACCTTTTCTAGGTGAAGGAAGCTTGCGCTGCTGCCAGGCAGCACCTGTTCTAGGTGAAGGAAGGTTGCACTGCTGCTAGGCTGTACCTGTTCTAGTTGAAGGAAGCTTGTACTGCTTCTGCCAGGTTCTACCTGTTCTAGGTGCATGAAGCTTGCACAGCTGCCAGGATGTACCTTTTCTAGGTGAAGGAAGCTTGCACTGTTGCTGCCAGACTGTACCTGTTCAAGGTGAAGGAAGCTTGCACTGTTGCTGCCAAGCTGTACCTTTTCTAGGTGAAGGAAGCTTGCACTGCTGTTGCTAGGCTGTACCCGTTCTAGGTGAAGGAAGCTTGCACTGTTGCCAGGCTGTACGTCTTCTAGGTGAAGGAAGCTTGCACTGCTGCTAGGCTGTACCCGTTCTAGGTAAAGGAAGCTTGCTCTGCTGCCAGGCTGTACCTGTTCTAGGTGAAGGAAGCTTGCACTGTTGCTGCCAAGCTGTACCTGTTCTAGGTGAAGGAAGCTTGCACTGCTGTTGCTAGGCTGTACCCGTTCTAGGTGAAGGAAGCTTGCACTGTTGCCAGGCTGTACGTCTTCTAGGTGAAGGAAGCTTGCACTGCTGCTAGGCTGTACCCGTTCTAGGTAAAGGAAGCTTGCACTGTTGCCAGGCTGTACCTGTTCTAGGTGAAGGAAGCTTGCACTGCTGCTGCCGGGCTGTACGTGTTCAATGTGTAGGAAGCTTGCACTGCTGCCAAGCTGTAGCTGTTGTAGGTGAAGGAAGCTTGCACAGCTGATGCCAGGCTGTACCTTTTCTAGGTGAACAAAGCTTGAACTGTTGCTGCCGGGCTGTTCTAAGTGAAGGACGCTTGCACTGCTGCTGCCAGACTGTACCTTTTCCAGGTGAAGGAAGCTTGCACTGCTGCCAGGCCGTACCTATTCTAGGTGAAGGAAGCTTGCGCTGCTGCCAGGCAGCACCTGTTCTAGGTAAAGGAAGCTTGCACTGCTGCTAGGCTGTACCTGTTCTAGTTGAAGGAAGCTTGCACTGCTGCTGCCAGGCTGTACCTCTTCCAGGTGATGGAAGCTTGTGCTGCTGCCAGGCTGTACCTGTTCTAGATGGAGGAAGCTTGCGCTGCTGTCAGGCAGCACCTGTTCTAGGTGAAGGAAGCTTGCACTGCTGCTAGGCTGTACATGTTCTAGTTGAAGGAAGCTTGCACTGCTGCTGCCATGCTGCACCTGTTCTAGGTGAAGGAAGCTTGCACTGCTCCTGCCGGGCTGTACCTGTTCTAGATGAAGGAAGCTTGCACTGCTGCTGCTACACTGTATCTATTATAGGTGAAGCAAGCTAGCACTGCTCCTACCAGGCTGTACCTGTTCTAGGTGAAGGAAGCTTGAGCTGCTGCGGGCCGTACCTGTTCTTGGTGAAGGAAGCTTGCACTGCTCCTGCAGGGCTTAACCTGTTCTAGGTGAAGGCAGCTTGCAATGCTGCTGCCAGGTTGTACCTGTTCTAGGTGAAGAAAGATTACACTTCTGGCAGGCAATAACTGTTCTAGGATAAGGAAGCTTGCACTGCTGCTGCCAGATTCTACCTGTTCTAGGTGAAGGAAGTTTGCACAGCTGCCAGACTGTACCTGTTGTAGGTGAAGGAAGCTTGCACTCCTGCCAGGCTGTACCTGTTCTAGGTGAAGGAAGCTTGCAAGCTTGCACTGCTGCTGCCAGGTTCTACCTGTTCAAGGTGAAGGAAGCTTGCACAGCTGCCAGGCTGTACCTGTTCTAGGCAAAGGAACCTTGCTCTGCTGCCAGCCTGTACCTGTTCTAAGTGAAGGAAGCTTGCACTGCTGCTGCCATGTTCTACCTGTTCTAGGTTAACGAAGCTTGCACAGCTGCCAGGCTGTACCTATTCTAGTTGAAGGAAGCTTGAACTGCTGTCGGGCTGTACCTGTTCTGGGTGAAGGAAGCTTGCACTGCTCCTGCAGGGCTTAACCTGTTCTAGGTGAAGGCAGCTTGCACTGCTCCTGCAGGGCTTTACCCGTTCTAGGTGAAGGCAGCTTGCAATGCTGCTGCCAAGTTGTACCTGTTCTAGGTGAAGGAAGCTTGCGCTGCTGCCAGGCAGCACCTGTTCTAGGTAAAGGAAGCTTGCACTGCTGCTAGGCTGTACCTGTTCTAGTTGAAGGAAGCTTGCACTGCTGCTGCCAGGCTGTACCTCTTCCAGGTGATGGAAGCTTGTGCTGCTGCCAGGCAGCACCTGTTCTAGGTGAAGGAAGCTTGCACTGCTGCTAGGCTGTACCTGTTCTAGGTGAGGACGCTTGCACTGCTGATGCCAGGCTGTACCTGTCCTAGGTGAAGAAAGCTTGCATTGCTGCTGCCAGGCTGTACCTTTTCCAGGTGAAGGAAGCTTGTGCTGCTGCCAGGCAGCACCTGTTCTAGGTAAAGGAAGCTTGCACTGCTGCCAGGCCGTACCTATTCTAGGTGAAGGAACCTTGTGCTGCTGCCAGGCAGCACCTGTTCTAGGTAAAGGAAGCTTGCACTGCTGCTAGACTGTACCTGTTCTAGGTGAAGGAAGCTTGCACTGCTGCTGCCAGGCTGTACTTGTTCAATGTGAAGGAAGCATGCACTGCTGCCAAGCTGTAGCTGTTGTAGGTGAAGGAAGCTTGCACAGCTGATGCCAGGCTGTACCTTTTCTAGGTAAAGGAAGCTTGAACTGTTGCTGCCAGGCTGTACTTGTTCTAGGTGAAGGAAGCTTGCACTGCTGCTGCCAGGCTGTACCTTTTCTAGGTAAAGGAAGCTTGCACTGCTGCCAGGCCGTACCTATTCTAGGTGAAGGAATCTTGTGCTGCTGCCAGGCAGCACCTGTTCTAGGTAAAGGAAGCTTGCACTCTTGCTAGTCTGTACCTGTTCTAGTTGAAGGAAGCTTGCACTGCTGCTGTCAGGCTGTACCTGTTCTAGTTGAAGGAAGCTTGCGATGCTGTCAGGCAGCACCTGTTCTAGGTGAAGGAAGCTTGCACTGCTGCTAGGCTGTACATGTTCTAGTTGAAGGAAGCTTGCACTTCTGCTGCCATGATGTACCTGTTCTAGTTGAAGGAAGCTTGCACTGCTGCTGCCAGACTGTACCTGTTACAGGTGATGGAAGCTTGCGCTGCTGCCAGGCTGTACCTGTTCTAGGTGAAGGAAGCTTGCGATGCTGTCAGGCAGCACCTGTTCTAGGTGAAGGAAGCTTGCACTGCTGCTAGGCTGTACATGTTCTAGTTGAAGGAAGCTTGCACTTCTGCTGCCATGCTGTACCTGTTCTAGTTGAAGGAAGCTTGCACTGCTGCTGCCAGACTGTACCTGTTACAGGTGATGGAAGCTTGCGCTGCTGCCAGGCTGTACCTGTTCTAGGTGAAGGAAGCTTGCACTGCTGCTAGGCTGTACCTGTTCTAGGTGAGGACACTTGCACTGCTGATGCCAGGCTGTACCTGTTCTAGTTGAAGGAAGCTTGCACTGCTGCTGCCAGGCTGTACCTTTTCCAGGTGATGGAAGCTTGCACTGCTGCCAGGCCGTACCTATTCTAGGTGAAGGAAGCTTGTGCTGCTGCCAGGCAGCACCTGTTCTAGGTAAAGGAAGATTTCACTGCTGCTAGGCTGTACCTGTTCTAGTTGAAGGAAGTTTGCACTGCTGCTGCCAGGCTGTACCTGTTCTAGGTGAAGGAAGCTTGCACTGCTGCTAAGCTGTACATGTTCTAGTTGAAGGAAGCTTGCACTGCTGCTGCCATGCTGTACCTTTACCAGGTGATGTAAGCTTGCACTGCTGCTGCCATGCTGTACATGTTCTAGGTGAAGGAAGCTTGCACTGCTGATGCCAGGCTGTACTTGTTCGCAGGGCAGAGCGACTTAGCACTTCGTGTTAAGAGAGACACCATATATCAGAAAAAATATCTAATCTTAACAAATGACAATGTGGGGAAGGACTGCGAAGCTCTCGTTTTGTGGCCTCGGCCCCTGACCCCGGAATACAGGCATTATGATCTACGGGTGCCAGAGCCGGTGCGGGTTTGGGGGGTGGAGTCCATGGTATCTAACTGGTCTCTGTGGTGGGCCCTTGACCTCATCACTGACCCTGAGGCCTCGGGGACAGGGCCCCATCATCGTCCAGTGAGGCTGCGCCACTGATGGGGAGTCCGGACAGCATTAGCCTGGACTGCACCTTAAATAAATATAATACACCCTCATTTTATGGCGTAATGGAGGCAGGTGGGGTGCAAAGGCTTCTCAGCGCCTCCTCTAGGCGCAGGTCCTGGGGCGCATGGAGATGCAGTGGGCTCGTCCACTGCAGGCCTGGGGCGGGGGTGTCCTTGGCACAAACCATGGCATCTAACAGTCAAGGCAGCCATAGCATGGAACACAGCTTCACATTCCCAAAACAGATCCCGCACGGGGGCCCTTTACTTCCCTCCCCACCCTCTGAAGCGGCCTGTCCACTTGTTCCGGTGCCCAGCTCTGCCCCCCAGACTTGGCACCGGTGCCAGAGGGTGCTCCAATCTTACCTGCGCGTCCAGGTGTGCTGCTGCCGTCCTCACCTGCCTTGGACCATCATCTGAGAGCTTGGACTCTGCCTCTTCCAGTGGTGCCAGCCCTGCCGGACTTTGCCCTGGCACACCTCACCTTCCAGTGACTCACCTGCAGAACCCCAGCGGGCCGAGGAGTGGGGTCAGTGACTGTGCCCAGGTCTGCAGAGGAGGGAAGGGGCAGCAGGGTCACAGCAAGCTACTTACCTGGGCAGTGGGGCCACAGCATGCTACTTACCTGGGTAGTAGGGCCACAGCAAGCTTCTTACCTGGGAAGAGGGGTCACAGCAAGCTACTTACCTGGGCAGCGGGGCCACAGCAAGCTACTTACCTGGGCAGTGGGGCCACAGCATGCTACTTACCTGGGTAGTAGGGCCACAGCAAGCTTCTTACCTGGGAAGAGGGGTCACAGCAAGCTACTTACCTGGGCAGCGGGGCCACAGCAAGCTGCTTACCTGGGCAGCGGGGCCACAGCAAGCTACTTACCTGGGCAGCAGGGTCACAGCAAGCTACTTACCTGGGCAGCGGGGCCACAGCAAGCTACTTACCTGGGCAGCGGGCCACAGCAAGCTACTTACCTGAGCAGCAGCCACAGCATGCATATTACCTGGGCAGCGGGCCACAGCAAGCTACTTACCTAGGCAGCGGAGCCACAGCAAGCTACTTACCTGGGCAGCAGGGCCACAGCAAGCTACTTACCTGGGCAGTGAGGCCACAGCAAGCTACTTACCTGGCAATGGGGCACAGCAAGCTACTTACCTGGGCAGTGGGGCCACAGCAAGCTACTTACCTGGGCAGCGGGGCCACAGCATGCTGTTAACCTGGGCAGCGAGGCCACAGCAAGCTACTTATCTGGGCAGAGGGGCACATCATGCTACTTACCTGAGCAGAGGAGCCACAGCATGCTACCTACCTGGGCAGTGGGGTCACAGCAAGCTACTTTCCTGGCAGCAGGGCACAGCAAGCTAATTACTTAGGCAGCGGGGCCACAGCATGCCGCTTAGCGGGACCACATCAAGCTACTTACCTGGACAGTGGGTCACAGCATGCATATTACCTGGGCAGCGGGGCAACAGCAACAACTTACCTGGGCAGCATGGCCACAGCAACCTACCTGTGCAGTAGGGCCACAGCATGCTGTTAACCTGGACAGCGGGCCACAGCATGTTACTTACCTAGGCCACAGCAAGCTACTTACCTGGGCAGTGGGGCCACAGTATGTTACTTATCTAGGCCACAGCATGCTGTTACCTGGGTAGCGGGGCCAGAGAATTCTACTTACCTTAGCAGCGGGCCACAGAATACTGCTTACTTTGGCAGCGGGCCACAGAATACTACTTTCCTGGGCAGCGGGCCACAGAATACTGCTTATCTGGGCAGTGGGGCCACAGCATGCTGCTTACCTGGGCAGAGGGGCCACAGAATACTGCTTACCTGGGCAGTGGAGCCACAACATGCTGCTTACCTGGGCAGAGGGGCCACAGAATAGGACTTACATGGGCAGCGGGCCACAGATTACTACTTACCTGGTGTAGGAATTACCCTGTAAGTCCCTAGTAAGTAGTACTCATGGTACCTAGGGCATGGGTACTGAAGAGGGTCCTCTGGGGCTGCAGCACTGGTTGTGCCACCCCAGGGACCCCTCACCAAGGCTATGCACTCTGCCATTGCCGGCTGCGTGTCTTGGTGCAGAGCAATATGAAGAGCCGACGTGCCATGCCACCCATACACTGCATAATGTATAGGTAAGTCACCCCTACTGCAGGCCTTCAGCCCTTAGGCAGGGTGCACTATATCCTGTGTAAGGGCATATCAGCATGAGCAGGTATGACCCTACAATATCAAGTCCATTCTGTGACGTTGTGCTTAAACAGAGAAGCCATAAGGAGTACATGGGCTGGATACTTGTCAACACCAGTTCCCTAGCTCCATGATGGCTTCGCTGATTTCTAAAGTGTTTGCTACCAAACATCTTGTCTTAATAGATCCTCACTGATGCCAGCGATGGATGTTTTAAATAAATTCACACAGGAGACCCTTTTAGAGGGTCCCCTGAAAACTTACCAATCCCTGGTGTGGTCCCTGACTGGTTTTCACTAGTCTGCCACCACCAGACATGTTTCTGGCCTCATGGGGTGAAACCCAGCGCTCTCAGAGGACAGAGACAACACCTGCTCTGGGTGGAGGTGCTTCACACCTCCTCTAGGACAGGATGGCCTTCCTGAGCAGGAAGCTTCAAAGACAATGCCGCCTTTGAAATCCAACCGAGGGACCTCCAGATGGTAGGGGAGGCCAAGCCCCCTTGCCTGCTCCACTTTTGGCAGGAGAAAAGATGGGAAAATTAGTTAGTTGACTTAACATACACCACCCCTATGGTGGTGCAGGCGATGTGAACCCCTCTCCTGAAATTCCACCATCTTGAGATGGTGAGGGAACCTCCTATCAAGCTTACGATAGTGCCTCTTCCCACAGGAAGTGGTCACTAGAGGGTGTAGAAACCCTCAAGGTAGTTAGCCCATTGGCTACTACCGGTCTCCCCTTGTAAGCCCCTAAATTCAGTATTTAGGTGGCACCCTGAGACCTGAACATCAGATTCGATGGACAAGAGAATACCAAGACAAAGCAGACGCACTGCACAAGAACTGAAGCCCTGCCGCAGAAGGAAGAAAGGACCAAACCCTGCCTGCCGCTTTAAGGACTCAACAATCACTGCTGCTATGTCGCGCTGAAACTTGAAAGGACTCCAAGAACCCCAGAGCACCTCCAACCTTCAAGAAATCACCAAGAAGCTCCCTTGGAGGGAAGGTATCACTCCCCTGCACACCGCAGGCACCAATCCCGTGAAGTCTGGTTTGTCGATATGCTGCTCCCAGATGACCTAGACACTTCACCGAAGCAAGAAAAGGTACAACAGCTCCGGAGGGCCAAATCTGCCTCTCTTCCAAGTGCACCAGGACCTACTGGAGCCGCAACATACCAATACCCTGGGTACCGAACCCCCAACAGCAAACACTGAGAAGAAGAGTCCACTCTGGACTCCCGAAGCACCAGAAGCAAGAATCCATCAAGGGACATCGACACACCTGAGACTCACTCCCTGACTAGCTCAGCTGTCCCGGGGTCGCCTCTCCAAGTTGCCTGCTCCTGACCGCGAGGACCTCAAGACGCACAACGCCCGACTGACCTGTTCGCTCTGCACCTGGCCACACCACCGACCAACCAGCCTGCTTCTGTGGTCCCCAGGCCCTTGCAACCTCCTCCCTCAAAGGAGCCCCATTGGACTTACCTGTAAGTCCTCCTGTGCAGTGTACTTTAATAAATAATAATAATAATATTTGTATAGCGTGAACATATCACCCCTTAAGGTTTTAAGGCGCTGGGGGCCACCAGGGAGATTAAGTGAGCTATTGCCCAGAGCCACATGATGCTGAGCTGAGCTGCTGCCGGGAATCGAACCATGAGCCCCACGCTCTGGATTCAACCGCTCTGGCTGCTATGCCACACCTCTCCTACTTTCAAGTGGCACCCTTCATCTTTGCACACCAGTTTCCAAGACCATCAGCACTCTGCTCCCGGCTGATCTGGGACGCTCTCAAACTTCTCCTGCTGGAACTTTGGATCTGGTCCCGACATCGACCTAAAACGAGAAGGCGAACTTCGTGAAAGCGTTGTCTGAATTTCTATAAGTTTCTCTTCTTTTTTCCCATTGTTTCCTATGGTACGTAATAAAAGTGATATATCTATCGAACTGTAAAAATTCCTAACTCCGAAAGTATTCATCCTAGAACTGTGTTTATGGTCTTAAAAACGATATAAAAATCGATGCTATTTGCACAAAACGGTCTGCGAATTATTTTTGAGTGCGTGTCTCATTTATTGCCTCTGTGAGTACAACAGATGCTTGGCACTACCCTCTGATAAGCCTAACTGCTCGCCCACACTACCACAAAGAGAGTTAGTATTATCTACTTCAGCCTCTGCCTGCCCTTTAGGGATTTCTCACTCTCTCTACATAGCGTACTTCATTTTAGACCACTACATGCTTCTTACCTGAGCAGTCCCACCATACCAGCCTCCCTGCCCCTTCACTGATGCCAGGGCGGCCCCATGGCGCAGAGTCCAAAGTACTTATGTATTTGAGGTGGTGAGCAGAGCACATCACGTCGACGTCTGAGCCCTTTATATTGTAGTGATGAAATCAGAACCCATTGTTAGGACATAAAAATCAGACTACAGTTTACATTTTTCAAGGCTATCCTACTTGTCACAGAGAACACGCTGCAGCAGTGGAGCAGCAAAGATTCGACAGACACCTCAGCGCATGGTC
The DNA here is from genome assembly GCA_963921515.1 of Calotriton arnoldi. Taxonomy (NCBI): domain Eukaryota; kingdom Metazoa; phylum Chordata; class Amphibia; order Caudata; family Salamandridae; genus Calotriton; species Calotriton arnoldi. The sequence goes on from CAWUFW010007641.1 coordinate 107,831, forward strand.
AAAGCAGAAGCAAATGTCTCCTCTAGAAGGGGAATGTGAGAAGAGGCTTTATGTGGTGTCTAGAGTCAGGACTCAAATATATCCCAGCAGGGGATTGGATGGAAGGTGTCGCGACTTCAGCTCTGTTGGTCATTCTGGACTCCAAGATCCTTGAACAAGCAACAGAAGCCTGGGTGAGGGGGCGAAGCGAAGACCTAAGAAGGTAAAGACTGTGGAGAGTGTGAGAAGTTGGCCTGGTATATGCTGTCCACTAATTATAGTGGGCACCTTGCACCAGTCCAAACAACCCCTTATTGGAGATAGGTTGAAGACAACCTTATTGAAAGCTATCCTAGTGGTAGCTATGGAGAGCAGCCTTCAGGCTAAGTCTTGAAGGAATGTAAAGCAGCTTGTTTTACCAGTCTATAATCTCTTGAGTGACCAAATGAAAGAGCACCACACCAGGTATATATTCAAAATATATGTATTTAGTCTTAAACACACCCCTCTAGTCTCTTTATGAGGCTAGAGTTCGAAGTACATAAGTTACAAGTCGAATATCAACAGTAATAGCACAAATACACGTTTGAGCCCTAGGGGCGTACCAAACCATATACCAATAAAGTGGTATAAGAACCAAGACTAAGCTAGACACAAGGCCTAGTCCCTGTAGAAGTGCTTGGCCCTCAAGGAAACACCCAAGGTAGTGACACAGGGGACCCACGGGGGACGCGTGCAGTGTGAGAACACAGCCGCGAGCCGCCGTTGACTTCTATGGGGAATGTCGCGGTTGGAGTTTTAAAGAAAAAGGACACTTAGAGGAGGACTTGGAGCAAACCCCTTTAGAACTAGGCTGTTCTAGTGTCAATACCCACGGGAGCACCGGAGTACTCGTGTTACCTCACCCAGGGAAGCCGGGTGCATAAGTGCCTTTCGGGGTCGGGTTTCGTCGTCGTTTTCAATGGCGATCTGCTGCAAAGTGCTGCTGGCGACCAAGTCGAAAGTGTTCGGTGGATCCAAAGGTGGATCGAAGATCTGAAGAACCTGAAAGCAGAGGGGACAGAGTCTGGGTCACTAGCCAGTGACCAGGAAGGCGATGAGCAGATGCCCACCGATGTCGGGTGCTTCAGGTAGGTTGACGGTCGTCTTGACTCTTCAGCCACGAGGTCCAGGAGGCGTCGACGACAACCAGGAGCTGGATTCGAGCTGTCCCATGACGTCTGTCGATTGCTGGGGTGTCGGCGACCGGATTGGACCCAACAAGCCTTGGCAACAGCAAGTCACGTGGAAATAGAAGAAGGACGGTGGTACAGATGAGCAAGATCTGAGGGACTCACCCAGCGAGGGTAAGTCAGGGCACGTCTGGAGCAACCAGGGAAGCCCAAGCAGAAGAAGAGTAGCCTTCAGGAGGGCCCACTAGCCAACGGACTAGCGACCACGAAGGAGCCTCGAGTGGATGCACTTGGAGCTGGCTCACAGGACACTCGTGGAGTGGAGGCCAGTGATCTTCGGTGCAGTCGGTGCTGGAGGCGGGGGCTACTTGGAGCCCAAAGCACAACTTTGTGGGAGACCAGGAAGAGGATGCACTTGCAAATGTGCTCGGTGTCCAGGGGTCACAGTTCCACGTTACCCACGACAGCTACGGGCCTCAGCTTTGCTGGGGACTCAGGGCAGCCTTGGGGAAGTCTGGAAATCCACCTCTGGGGATGCAAAGACTTCGGCGTCCGGCGGGAGCTTCAGCGATGCAGACCGGACAATTGCTTCTTTGGTGCCTGCCAAGCAGGGGAGTCACCCCTTGACCCCAAGGGAGATTCTTGAGTCCTCTAGTCTTGAGTAGAGCGTCGAAGTTCCAGGATTCAGTTACAGAGTTTCGTCCAGGGATATCTAAAGTCCTAAGGACTGGGGTCCCATACTTATACAAAGTTAGGGGTTGGACATACTCTGGGGACCCACCTATGGGAGGGTCAGGGAAGAGGGGTGGTTACACCCATTTCCCTTTGTCCAGTTTCGCGCCAGAGCAGGGGCAGGTAGCCCCTGCAACCGGTTTGAACTGGCATATGCACAGGGGCACCAAATGTGCCCCAGTGCAGGACTTCAAAGCACCAGAGGGTGCTCCCGCCCAGCCCCAATACACACTATCCTGTCTGGGGAGGTGGTTACACCTCCCTTCGACAGGAAACCTATTGTCCAGGCCTCCCTGCCGGAGTTTCAGTCAGCAGCAGGAGGCCAGACCCGTGTCTGTGGCAGCGGCATCCATTTTGTGATGCCAGGGCTCTGGAAAGAAGTTACCGGGTAGCCCGGTGTGTACATGTCTCTCCTCTAGAAGGGTGGAATGCTACCCCCGCCGCCAGGATTGGCGGGGGGGTAGTATTCCAAGATGTTTGACACCAAACACGACATGTTTTGGTGCAGCCAGTCCAAAGTTAGCATTGTACCGCGAGGATATAATGCACTTAAGAGTATATGGTCAGGCTGTACCACAAACAGCATCAGAGGAGGGACTCCGAACGCTGCAGAGGGGCTCTGCTCATGCAGGGGCACCCTCTCACACAAAAACCAAGCACTCTGCCTTCAGGATTGTTAAGGCCTGCCATAGGAGTGACTTATAGGTTTATATGTGTGTGCAATTGTAGTGATATAGGTAGCCTATATCATAGTAAGGGGTGCATGCACCACCTTACCCAGGCTGCAGTAGCCGACCTGTGGTGTCATTTTGGCTGGCCTTCCAGGGTGGCATAATACATGCTTCAGCCCCTGGCAGGCCTCTGGGGTACCTATGCCCGGGGTACATAGTATACCTTATACTAGGGACTTATAAGGGCACTCCAGATTCCAATCAAAGATGTACCTAAGGTACATGGAAACCATTTTAGAGAGGAAGCAGCTAGGCTGGGGTTCTGATTAGCAGGGCCCCAGCCAGACTAAAGTCGAAAAACAGTGAAGCATCAGCAAAAAGTGGGGGTACCCATGTGAAGCAGATCCTACTCTCCTTCAGAGAGGACCCCGGGACTTACAAGGAGGGCACAACCCCATCTGGAAGGAAGAGGAACAGCTTCAAGCAGCTGCATGGAGAGGTTTTCTTCAAACAGCAGCCACTTCTGGTCAGGAAATCACCAAATGATCTCGACCACCAAACGCGCCGCATCGATACCAACAGAAGCGAAGAAATCTTCACCATTGTGAAAGATTTCACCTCACCATCGGCCGCCTACCACTCAATTCCCCCTCGCAGGACCTCTGCAACAATCTCTCTCGGGTCTTCAGCAATAAAATCACCACCCTTTGCAGCAACCTGAACCTGCAACTAGACCCAACAAACCTCGTCCAACGCCTCCAGATCTTATCCAAATAGCCAATGCTAAACACGTGGCCCGTCATCACCCCATAAGAAGCCGCCGCCTCCACCATGAAGTCTATCCACTCAGGAGCCCCATGCCCCACCATGCCTACTCCAGTGGACTGTAACTCATCAGCACCATGCTCACAACCATTCTGAATGCCTCCCCCTCTACTCCAGAGGATTGTAACTCATCAGCACCATGCTCACAACCATTCTGAATGCCTCCACTTAGTGACTGGGGGTGAGTGTTTGAAATGTTTCAGCACTCCGTCCAACATCTCTTTGTGTTTGCTTTGTTCGCCTTAAGTTGGCAGGGTATGCCTAGACGTGGGTCCCTTGCTCACTTTGCCATTGGATTCAAGCTAGCCTGGCTGATGAGGGGTGTTACCCTGAAACCGGTCCCAGGATGCTTGTTTCCAGTCCAGGGAGGACCTGGCCTGGCAGTTCGGGCTGGACTGTTCCCATGAGGCACAGGGTCAAGACTGATTTGCATATTTGCATAGGGGAGAGGAGTTGGCCTAACGGCTAGGGCGGTCGACCTCGAATCTGGGGAACTGGGTTCGAGTCTCGGCAATGTCGCTGAACATCCTGTGATTCTGGGCAAAACACTTAATCTCCCTGTGCCTAACCAAAATGAATGCGTGTCCTCATGTAACGTAACTGGTGCTATGTAAAGCGCTATGATACCCGATTCGGGTCAAGTTCGCGCTATATAAAACTCTGCATATATATATATATAACTGGGTCTTAACTGGGTGGCGAAGTGAGCTAAAGAATGATGATGGATTCAGCCCAGATCTGTGACTGGGGGTGAGTGTTTGAAAAGTTTCAGCGCTCCATCCATCATCTCCTTGTGTTTGCTTTGTTCGCCCTAAGTTGGCAGGGTATGCCCAGACGTGGGTCCCTTGCTCACTTTGCCACTGTATTCAAGCTACACTGGCTGATGAGGGGTGTTACCCCGAAACCTGTCCAGGGATGCTTGTTTCCGGTTCAGGGAAGACCTGGCTTGGCAGCTCGGGCTGGACTGTGCCCATGAGGCACAGGGTCAAGACTGTTTTGCATATGGCTGGGTCTGAACTGGGGTGGCGAAGTGAGCTAAAGAACGATGATGGATTCAACCCAGATCTGTGACTGGGGGTGAGTGTCTGAAAAGTTTCAGAGATCCGTCCATCATCGCCTTGTGTTTGCTTTGCCTCCACCTCTACTCTAGAGGACTCATCAGCACCACGCTCACAACCATTCTGAATGCCTCCACATCTTCGACCACCTTCCCAGATGCTTGGAAACTTGCAACTGTACTCCCATTGCTGAAGAAACCCTCTGTGGACCCTTCAACTCTTATCAAGTACCGACAGACCTCCTTGCTACCATTCCTGGCCAAGATCTTAGAGAAAATCAACAGACACCTTACTGAATACCTCTGTTCTCACGATATCAATGTCCTCCCATACTCCAATCACATGCAACTAATTCTCTCCCTCACGGACAAGACACCCAGTACCCGGATCAAGTTCAATGCGTGCATGGCTGAAAATACCCACTGGATGAAGACCAGCTGTCTAAAGTTGAACACCGACAAGACCGAAATCGTGATCTTCGAGAAGAACACATCATGGTGGGACTCCACCTGGTGGCCAACAGAGTTAGGACTGACACCCACCAACACCCATGCCAAGAACCTCAGGATCGTCATCGACAGCAAACTCAACATGACCACCCAAGTCTATGTCATCACCGTCTCATGCTTCCGTACCCTGAAGATGCTGAGGAAGGTTTTCAAATGACTCCCAATCCGCCCCAGGGGAAACCGTCATGAACACCCTGGTCAAAAGCAAGCTGGACTATGGGAACACACTCTGTGCCGGAATCAACAAAAAACTCACCCGAAAGCTGCAGACCATTCAGAACTCGGCTGCCAGAATCACTCTCAACCTCCCACACAGCCCTCATATGACACTACACCTGAAGAAGCTCCAATGGCTCCCTATTCACAAGTGAGCACAATTCAAACTCCTCACCCACACTTTCAAGGCGCTACATAACACTGACCCAGCACACCTCAACAATCGCATCTGCTTTCACAAACCTTCCAGACACTTCTGCTCGTCCGGACTGCTACTTGCACACATCCCGTGCATATGATAAACCCTGGTGGTCGAGGCTTCTCCTACATCGCTCCTAAAGCGTAGAACAATCTGCTGCTACGGATAAGAGCCTCCTCACTCCTTAAATTCCACAAGAAGCCGAAGACCGGGCTTTTTGAGTAATCCCATAGGCCCTAGATGTGCCAAGACTCATGCCTGCTCAGCGCCAGAATACCCTCCCAAGTGATAGTGCACTTTACAAATCAGCATAACATTACAGGATAAAAGAGGGGCGAGGCTTGACCGGCAAAGATGGCGGATGCGCTCTAGCGAGGCTCCACCACATACCCCATAAATCCTTTAAAAATCCTGCTGTGCACTGAACATTCAAAGTAATCGGACCCCCCCCAGCGACCTGTTTACAGCTGTTACACACTGGGTGCACTGAAATCTGCCCCAGACTCGCCTCTGCGGCACAAGCCACGGGACGGGGCCCACTAGATAATGTGTGGCCTGACCTGAGGGCAGAACCCCTGTGTGGAGGGGATCGAGTGGCCGACGTGGGAGCTGCCTGGACAGCCTGCAAGGGACCTCAAGGACTGCGACTCCCGCTGCCGGGATCGCCCTTCATGGTTATCAAGGGCGAGTGATGGTGCACCCTGCCCTTGGGTGATCGGCTCGATACTGCCCCGACATGGCTGTCCTCCACCGCCCAAGACACCCAGAAGACAGCATTCCGACTCCAGCGCACCTGTGGGAGGCCGCCTGCGCCAGTATGCCCCGAGAGGACTGTGACGGTGCTGGACCCCAGAAGGGTCTCGGGACTGTGAGGGTGCTGGACCCCAGAAGGGTCTCCCCCTGCCCCGAGAGGACTGTGAGGGTGCTGGAACCCAGAACGGTCCCCCCCTGCCCCGAGAAGACTGTGAGGGTGCAAGAACCCAGAAGGGTCTCCCCCTGCCCCGAGAAGACTGTGAGGGTGCTGGAACCCAGAAGGGTCTCCCCCTGCCCCGAGAGGACTGTGAGGGTGCTGGAACCCAGAAGGGTCTCCCCCTGCCCCGAGAGGACTGTGAGGGTGCTGGAACCCAGAAGGGTCTCCCCCTGCCCCGAGAGGACTGTGAGGGTGCTGGAACCCAGAAGGGTCTCCCCCTGCCCCGAGAGGACTGTGAGAGTGCTGGCCCCAGAAGGGTCTCCCCCTGCCCCGAGAGGACTGTGAGGGTGCAAGAACCCAGAAGGGTCTCCCCCTGCCCCGAGAAGACTGTGAGGGTGCTGGAACCCAGAAGGTTCTCGGGACTGTGAGGGTGCTGGACCCCAGAAGGGTCTCGGGACTGGGACGGTGCTGGAACCCAGAAGGGTCTCCCCCTGCCCTGAGAGGACTGTGAGGGTGCTGGACCCCAGAAGGGTCTTGGCCTGCCCCGAGAGGACTGTGAGGGTGCTGGAACCCAGAAGGGTCTCCCCCTGCCCTGAGAAGACTGTGAGGGTGCTGGAACCCAGAAGGGTCTCGGGACTGTGAGGGTGCTGGACCCCAGAAGGGTCTCGTGACTGTGACGGTGCTGGACCCCAGAAGGGTCTCCCCCTGCCCCGAGAGGACTGTGAGGGTGTTGGAACCCAGAAAGGTCTCCCCCTGCCCCAAGAGGACTGTGAGGGTGCTGGACCCCAGAAGGGTCTCCCCCTGCTCCGTGAGGACTGTGAGGGTGCTGGAACCCAGAAGGGTCTCCCCCTGCCCCGAGAGGACTGTGAGGGTGCTGGAACCCAGAAGGGTCTCCCCCTGCCCCGAGAAGACTGTGAGGGTGCTGGACCCCAGAAGGGTCTCGGGATTGTGACGGTGCTGGAATCCAGAAGGGTCTCCCCCTGCCCCGAGAGGACTGTGAGGGTGCTGGAACCCAGAAGGGTCTCCCCCTGCCCCGAGAGGACTGTGATGGTGCTGGTCTCCCCTGACTGTGAGGGTGCTGGAACCCAGAAGGGTCTCCCCCTGCCCCGAGAGGACTGTGAGGGTGCTGGTCCCCAGAGGAGTCTCCCCCTGCCCCGAGAGGTCTGTGAGGGTGCTGGAACCCAGAAGGGTCTCCCCCTGCCCCGAGAGGACTGTGAGGGTGCTGGAACCCAGAAGGGTCTCCCTCTGCCCCGAGAGGACTGTGAGGGTGCTGGACCCAAGAAGAGTCTCCCCCTGCCCCGAGAGGTCTGTGAGGGTGCTGGAACCCAGAAGGGTCTCCCCCGCCCCGAGAGGACTGTGAGGGTGCTGGAACCCAGAAGGGTCTCCCCCTGCCCCGAGAGGACTGTGAGGCTGCTGGAACCCAGAAGGGTCTCCCCCTACCCCGGGAGGACTGTGAGGGTGCTGGACCCCAGAAGGGTCTCTGTAGTAGAGTAGGATCTGCCTCTTAAAATCTAAAGTCCTGTAGTCAGGTTTCCTACTTTATACCCAAGGAAGGAGTTGGACTAACTCTGGGGACCCACCTAGGGGAGGGTCAGGACAGAGGGGTGGCTACACCCATGTCCTTTGTCCAGTTTCAGAACCTGAACAAGATAGTCCCTCCCTATCAGAGTGGGGATGACATCCACAAATGGATAACTGCACTAGAGAGGGCCTGTAAAGTACAGAGGGTCCCTCAGGAGCAGTGGGCAGCTATCTTGTGGCTCTCCTTTGCTGACAAAGGTAGAGATAAGCTCCTCACTGTTAGAGAAGAGGATGCTGACAATTACACAGTCTTGAAGAGTGCTCTCATTGATGGGTTTGGCTTAACCACTGAGCAATACAGAATTAAGTTTAGAGACACCCAGAAAGCACAGACTCAGGACTGGGTTGACTTTGTAGATTGTGCTACTAAGGCTCTGGAAGGCTGGTTACTTGGCAGTAAGGTGTGTGATTTTAAAGGATTGTACAATTTAATTATGAGGAAGCAGATCCTTAATAATTGCCAAAATCAGTTGTTGCATCAGTACCTGGTTGATTCTGATGTGACCTCTCCCCAAGAATTGGGAAAGAAGGCAGACAAATGGGTCAGAACCAGGGTGTAGCAGAAAGCTCAGAACCAAGGTGGTGACTCTAAGAAGCAAGATGCTAAGACCTCAGATAAGGGTGGGGAGAAGGGTAAAGACCAGAAGTCTTCACAAGGGCCCCAAAAACCTGCATCTGGGGGAGTCACAATCAAACAAGGGTAAAGGCAAAAAGAAACCTTGGTGTCATATCTGTAAAGAGAAGACCCATTGGACAAAAGATGCCAGTTGTCCAAGGGCCAAGGAATCTACTCCAGCCACCACTGCCCCTAAGGCAACTGTTCCCCCTAGCTCAGTTCCAAGTGGTGGTACACAGAATAAGGGTGTAGTAAGCTTGACCCTGGGATCTGAGATGAATTCTGGCCTAGTCAGAATTCCAACTCAGGCTGTGTTGGTCTGTGATGGAGGCATGGATATTGCCTCCTTATTTGTCAGAACCAGTAATCTGGGCAAGTACAGACAGCAGCCTTTGATCAATGGTAAGGAGGCCATGGCATATAGGGACACAGGTGCAAGTGTCACCAGGGTGACAAAAGAACTTGTGGGCCCTAACCAGATCATACTTGGTGAGATGTACCAAGTGACCAATGCAAGCAATGTCAGGACAGACCATTCCTTGGCAGTTGTGAATTTCACCTGGGGAGGGGTAACTGGCCCTAAGAAGGTTGTGGTAAGTGCCGACCTCCCTGTAGAATGCTTATTGGGCAATGATTTGGAGACTTCAGCATGGGCTGAAGTGGAACTCAGGACACATGCAGAAATGCTGGGCATCCCTGCAGATGTGTTTGCCAAGACTAGGTCACAGGCAAAAAGGTATTCCACTGAACAGGCCCTGGATCCTGGAATAATGGACCAGGTGCCTTCCAAGAGGAGGAGCAGTAGGGGTAAGGCAGTGTCTTCCCCCCTGCCTCAGAGTGAGGATCAGTCTCTTGAGGGAGATGATCTTAGTCCTGAAGAAGGAACTGTCTCAGAGGAACTTGAACCTGATCAGGTTGAGTTCTTGGGGACAGGGGGCCCTTCCAGGGCAGATCTGACCCAGGAGCAGCTGAAGTGCCCCTCTCTTGAACCCTTCAGACTGCAAGCTGCTGCTGAGGCTGCTGGGAGTGCCAGTGGGTCCCATAAAATTTACTGGGATGATGGACTCTTATACTTAGAGGGTAGAAACCCCAAACCTGGTGCCACCAGGAGGTTGGTTATACCTCTGAAGTTTAGGGGCTTCCTATTGACACTGGCACATGATATCCCATTAGCAGGACACTTAGGCCAAAACAAGACCTGGGACAGAATTGTTCCTCACTTTCATTGGCCTCATATGTCAGAGGACACAAAGGAGTTTTGTCGCTCCTGTATCACTTGCCAAGCCAGTGGTAAGGCAGGTGGTACTACAAAGGCCCCCTGATACCACTACCTGTGGTGGGGGTTCCCTTTGAGAGGGTTGGGATTTACATAGTTGGTCCCATGGATCCTCAGACTGCATCTGGGCACAGATTCATACTAGTGGTGGTGGACCATGTAACTAGGTATCCAGAAGCAATTCCACTGGGACAGACTTGTTCCTCACTTTCATTGGCCTCATATGTCAGAGGACACAAAGGAGTGGTTACTCCCACTTTTTGCTGATGTATCACTGTTTTTGACTTAGACTGACTGGGATCCTGCTATTCAGGACCCCAGTCTATCTGCTTTCTCCTCTAAATTGAATGCATGTACTTTAGGTACACTCCAGATTGGATTCTGGGGTACCCTTATCAGTCCCTAGTATATGGTACACCATGTACCCAGGGCATAGGTACCCCAGAGGCCTCCCAGGGGCTGAAGCATGTATTGTGCCACCCCTGAGAGGCCATTCAAAATGACACCACAGGTCTGCTACTGCAACCTGTGTAAGGAGGTGCATGCACCCCTTACTTAGATATAGGTTGCCTATATCTATTCTAAATCACTACACATATAAACCTATCAGTCATCCCTATGGCAGGTCTTATCAATCCTGAAGGCTGGGTGCTGGGTTTTGTGTGAAAGGGTGCCCCTGAATGAGCAGAGCCCCTCTGCAGCCTTCGGAATCTATTCTCCGTGGTTGTCTGTGATGCAGCCAACCATATATACTTAAGTGCATTATAACCTCGCGGTAAATGCTAACTTTAAAACGCCTGCTTAGAAATATGTCGTGTTTGGTGTCAAACACCTTGGAATCATACCTCCACACCAGTAACTGGTGTGGGAGGTATGATTCCTCCCTTGTAGTACCACTACTATGGATCACCGGTCTACCCGGTACCAGCTTTCTCGACCTGGGCAGCACAAATGGATGCTGCCAGCCACAGACAGGAGTCTGCCCTCCTGCTGCTGAGCCAAGCTTGAGCAGAGGATGGCCTGACAATAGGTTTCCTGTCACAGGGAGGTGTGACCACCTCCCAGATAGGCTTTAGTGTATTGGGGCTGGGTGGGTGCACTCTTAGAGTGCCAGAAAGTCTGCACTGGGGGCACATTTGGTGTCCCCATGCATAGTCCAGCTCAAACCGGTTGCAGGAGCCATTTGCTCCTGCTCTGGTGCGAAACTGGACAAAGGACATGGGTGTAGCCACCCCTCTGTCCTGACCCTCCCCTAGGTGGGTCCCCAGAGTTAGTCCAACCTCTTCCTTGGGTATAAAGTAGGAAACCTGACTACAGGACTTTAGATTTTACCTCGACTAAACTCTGCAAGCAGAAACCAAGTACTTCGACGGTCTACACTTCGCTGGACGACAGAAGAATCTCCCTTAGAGAAAAGGAGTTACTCCCCTGCAGCAGCAGGCACCGAAACACATCTGACCGGTTTGCATCTCCCATCTCCTGAGGACTACGAAGATTTCTGCAACACAGGAGGTTGGTTCCCGAGCGTCCCTGAGGTTGATCTGACCGCTCAGTATTCCTGAGACCAGTATCCCTCGTGGGGACTGTGCAACCCGAACCCCTGTGCACCGTGTACTTCTGCAGCAGCATATGCTTTTTGGCGATCCCTGAGGCTGTGCTTTGGACTACGTGTAGTCCCAACCCCGAGCAGCATTTCCACCAAAGATCTCTGGCCTCCACTCCACGAGTGCTCTGTGGGCTGGTGCTTTGCGATTCAGCTCGAGGTCCCTTTGCGATCCCTGGTCTGTTGGCCTGTGGGTCCTGGCGAGGGTCACTTTGACTTTCCTTGGGCTTCCCTGGTTGCTCCAGACGTGCCCTGACTCCCCATAGCTTGGAGAGTCTCATGGACCTTGCTGGTCCATACCGTAACTTGTTTCCTCTACCCGCGTGGGTTGCCTTTGCCAAGGCTTGTTGGTGTTCAATCCGGACACTGACCCCTCAGCACTCGACATACTTCGTGGGACAGCTCACCTCCAGACTTTGGTCATCGTCGACGTCTCCTGGTCCCCGTGGCTGCAGAGTCAAGCATCCAATCTTCACACCTGAAGCACCCGACATCGGTGGGCATTCGTCTATTGAGCCCCTGGTCACCCTGCAGTGACCCAGACTCTGTCCCCTCTGCTTTCAGGTTCTTCTCACCTCGGATCCAGGCTTGGATTCCACCGGACACTTTTCATCTTCCCGGCAGCAGTACTTCTTCGCATCACGCCATTGAAAACGACGAGGGTTTCCGACACCACTTGATCCCTAGGCACCCGGCTCCTCTGGGATAGGTAACACGGGTACCTCGGTACTCACAAGGGTGCTGGCCTTAAAACCTTCTATGTTCCAAAGGGTTTGCTTGAAGTCCTCTCCGAAGTGTCCTTAAACTGTAATTTTCCAACCGCGACTTTCCCATAGAGTTGTACGGAGCTCGCGTCTGTGTTCCCACACTGCACCCGTCCTCCGTGGGCTCCCTGTGTCACTCCTTTGGGTGGTTCCTTGGGGTTCCAGCGATTCTACGTGCTCTAAGCACTGTGTCTATTGAAGTCGTGGTCGTTATACCACTTTCTTAGTATATGGTTCGGTCTCCCCCTGGAGCCTGCTGTATATTGTGCTATTTACTGTGGTTCTATTGATTAAGTATTGTGTGCTTTATGTTCTAATCTCACATAGGGCCTGATTCACAGAACTAACTTACGTCAAAAACGTAAAGTTAGTACTTTTTGGTATTCACAGAATACACTTACTCATTTTGGTATTCACAGAATGAACTTACTCATTTTGGTATTCACAGAATGAACTTACTCATTTTGGTATTCACAGAATGAACTTACTCATCCTAACTTTATGTCCGCACTCGGGCCGGAGTTTACGGCCCGGCAGCGGAGACTCCGACCCAATGGCGTAATCTCCGCCTCCGGCCCGGAAACTCTGACTCCGGGCTGGAAATTTCGCCTCCGGGCCGGAAAAACAGCATTTTGGCCATTTGAGCATTTCAAGTGCCTACCATCCCCCACCATTCTCCAGCTGAAGTCAATTAAGACTAACTGCAAAACCAGCACCACATAAAGGCAGCACACATTCAAGGACCAGGTTTGGCCACAGAGAGTTCCTGTTTATTTTGCTGTTCATTGCTACTGCAAAATGTACACACTGAGGAGGAAGAAGAACTTCACAACTGAGGAGACCACCATGATTGTGGAGTTCATTGTGAGGCACCACAAACGCCTACATGGTCTCCCACCTTACAGCACCAGTGGCAGACAGAAGGCAGCTCTCTGGCAGCAGTTAGCCACTGCTGTCACAGCATTGGGGGAGGATGTGCGCATAGTCCGTGAAATAAAGAGGAAGTGGCAGGATGAAAAGAAGAGTGCGAAGGAGAAGTACTCCAGGATCGAGTTAAACAGAGTTCTCCCTGCCTCACAATCTGGACCCCGCCTCCGTCTCAAACCACTAGAGGAGGATATCATCACTACAATCCACCCCCACATGTTCCATGGGCTGCCTGTGAGTGTTGTCCGCAATGTGGCACCAGGTAAATGGGATGACAAGAACAAGTATACAAAATGTATGTCTGTGTCGCACTGCCATTGTGAGTAAGGAAGTTGTCCAAAGTTCATATACAAATATAGTCAGTCAGAGGCTCATGTGTTTCCCTCTGTATGTTGCACCACAAGTCCCAGAATCCTTTGTATTACAAATGGCAAATCCCTTTCACACTATTAAATACAAAGGCCCAGTACTGATGCTGTATATACCTAACACCGTTAAGTAGCAATTGTCAAAGTGCCCCTTCCACTTATCCAGATGCGGCTGGGTCAGTTAAGAACGTAAGGGTGGGGGTGCGGTGCAGAGGCAAATCAACAGACAACGGAATAGAGAAAATAACTATAAAATATCCTAAAAACAACTCACCTTGGGCCTGCCAAAATCACAAAACTGAAGGTGAGAGAATCCTTATTTCAAAATATTTCATTCCCATATCCCATTGTTTAATTCCCACCCTGCCACGCCATCACATCACCAACACCCCACTGCTCCTACCTGCACCGGCTGTGGCACTACTTCACAATACTTTTAGCATGCAGAAGATATGAGGAAATGCCTGACAAGTTCCACATGTACATTTTCCATGTGTTGATTTTTCTCTCTTCTCACCCATTGACACATTCAGCCAGAGTACAGACAACCACAGTAGCAGAGGTCCCTCCATCTTCTGGGAGGAAACATCATCCAGAGCAACGTAGAGCACACTCACCAACTGGTAAGTCAAACTTGTCAGGAGATGGTCAAAATGCACACATAGGCAGCAGACAACAGAGGGAGATACATAGTGTCTGCATCTCAAAGCAACCGGAGCGGAAAAACTAGCCTTACAACTATTTGAATTCTCAAAGGACATTTACCTTTACCAAACTATATCTGTGAATAGCAAAAGACAAAATATAACATATCTAGGCTCATCATATCATTGTGTTTTCAGAACATTACATGTATTCCACCAACAGTTCCAGGCCTGGTAACTCGATCGTGGAATCGAGTGCCAGAGCAAGTCTAAATGTATCCACCTCTAGATTGCAATTATTTTTGTAGACTAAATCAAAAATTCAATGAGAACAAATATGACAATGATGATCAAGAAGTGAGATTCAAATATCAGAATTGAGAATGCGTCCACTGTCCAACTTATAATCTTTCTCTTCCATACATGAATTTGTCAAGTCCAACCAGCTGGTCATAGATGTCATAATTGTATGGTATGTCTTTTGGTCCATTAACAAAACATGATAGTGGACCTTACTTCAGGAAGTGTTGTTGTGTCAATTTGATAGACGTTGCTAGTAGGCAGTGGGGCCATAATAAGTCGAATGTGGGATCACTCATGATAATTTGTGGTAGACACTTCTGCAACAGTAGGGCCCACACTGCTTGTGCTCTATCCTTTGTGCCTCAAATTGAGTGCTTTCTGACTCATTACGGAGCTGCCGGTGGTGATTATTCAAGCCCAGTCTGCGTGTACTCTGTGGCACCACATTAATTGTCATTTATTGGAATCTTGCAGTTCTTTCAAGAGCTCTACGGGCCCTCACTGCTTGTGCAAATACAGCCTGCATTACACGCGCTAGGTCCACACTAATGGTGCTCCCTATGCCCCTCACTCACCTTCCTTTGAGTCCTGCATGAAGACCCCCAATAAGGATGAAGCCTACACTGTTATGACTACAGGGGTCCAAACTGCTTGACATATTGGCATTTGCATCAAACATAGGCGACAGAGACATGTCTATCTGTGCCTATAATGCTTATGTTTTAGTTTACTTTACTGGTTTGCCAAGTAACAGGCCAGATTGGATCTAAAACATTTGAATGTATCTAGAACCACATTACCTTGTCCGTTTCTTTACACCGTCACTGCATTTTTCCTTGACCACTCACACCCCACCTGCCCTCCCTGCTTATTCTCTTGTGCTGAGCACTAATGTGTACTTAATGTTGATTAATCGTATACTCTTATGATTTGGATTGATTTTGATTCCGTGATGCAAATTAAATGCATCTAGAAATCATTTGCTTGTGTTGTAGTGGCGTTCTGAATTGTTCTAATGCCATTTGAATTTGTGTTCTAGGCCCATACGTGAATTCTAAGATCACATTGCTCCACTGTGACCACATGCTTGTGCTCTATGTACACATTGCTTGTACCCTAGGGTCCAGTGCTGTGCTTACGGTTTACCCCATTTATAATACCTGCATTACATGTGGCAGCCGAAATGTAAAGTTGCAAACACACTTATCACTGTAGGTCCAATGATGTCCTCCTAGAGTCCAAGACCCACATTGACTTCTGATACAAGGTTGGCTGTGACATCTGGTCAGGGACCACACACTGGGCAGGTGCGGGGCCATGGTAAGTAAACCCAGGAACAATGAACCTGAATGATCATGCCCATGAAATGTGCCTTTAATCTCTGCTGTATGTTGTATGTGTTTCACATAACTGTTGTCCTGCATCACAATATGCCTACATATGACATTGAACCATATACCAGATCACACCATGGTGGCTACTGAAAGGATGTCACAAAACATATGACAAGTGAGTGTAGAATGGACATAAAAATAGTATATAGTGTCACATTAAGTGTACTAGACACAACTGGATCGTAATTCAATGATATGAAAACTCCCTAGCAGAATTCCAAAGGACAAAACAATTTGAAATTGGTGTGGATGATGCTCGCACTAATGCCAGTTCTGTACGTTTGTGATGGATGTATGGGCTGCCAAGGTGAATCTTCAGGAAGTCACATTTCAAAATCCCTTGGCTGAAAGGCCCAAACCAAATCCAGTGTAGCCGTCAACCATTAAAGATTCACAACTTACCCACAATGTGGTATCCTAGTCAAATGTTGCACTCTGCTTGCCTCCTCTTCTACTGTATCCACCTATATAAGTGAGTGTATGATATATGAGGTAAGGATGTCTGCTGTACAAGACATCATCCGTTGTCAGCTTAGTTCTACCATGATGTATGAAATGGATAAACGGGAACAGAGGACACTCCAAGGATGACCATAACAAATGTGTGATCTCTCAATCCAAAATGAGCTTTGTGACTCCATTGTCAGGGAAGCACAAATGACACACAAAAGGTACCTGACTATTGCACATCTCACATATGAACTCTGCAATGCAATGTTTGAACTGATGTGCAAATGTGAAACTGGTCAGCCTGTGGATGTACACTCCTTCCAACTTGTCAACAGACAACATCATACTCATGAGACATATTAGTCTTAACGGTGAAGGTGTAAGCAATGTAATGCGGTGGCGTCCTGATCATTTCTCCCCTTCCTTCCTATATCAGTAACCTTCTCATATACGTTTGTCTGTTGATGTGCCATCTCATTGATGTCAGTGCTGTGTGGAGGTACAGCTGCCAATTGCTGCATGTGAGCAGGGGCCCACATGTAAAGTCCATGAGGTACACATGCTGCACATTGTCCAGGAATATCCTATCAATGGTCAGTGAGAATGACATGTACATGTTAGCTCATAGCTACCATCTGGTGTACTGAAATATGGATATGTATGTCTCATCACAGCTGCTGACATGATGAGACCAGTGCAGCGTAGAACACCATCCCGGGGAATGCATGACATCCTGGCTGCAGCAGTGAAACCCTCTCGCACATGTACATCAGGTAAATGTGGTGTGAAGTGTTTCCCTATCAAAACCATGACAAACATCAAAATCCCCTTCTGCATAGAACCTGCAGTTGTTGTTGACATGTTTCATCCATATCATAAGTGTCACATGTGCCTGTTTGTAAATTTGTAATGCAGATGATTGACATTGGTGTCACTTCCTTCTACAGCTGCTGGATCGGGGAACGCTTCGTCAACAGTACCTATGAGGAGCATGGTTCAGCAGTTGACATCAGGGGAGATTGCAGAAGGACACAAAGCTGTGGATGGAGCTGGTAAGTTTTCTTTATCAGTGTACATCTCTGTTTCACCCCTCAGTGCTATTGTGTGAGCTGTCACTTGTAGGGGTACCCAAACCAGGTCACATGTGCGTCATCTGTTGATGCAAAGTACAGTAGAACCAACCCTTGTGTTGCACCACATCTCATACTAGGTCAATTACTTATCCTGTTGCAACCTCTGTGTTCCAGATGATGGTGACGATGAGGAGGATGGGCCTTCCACCAGTGTTGGGCGGCGGGCAATAAGAGGTGAAAATCCACTGCTCCTACAGGCAGTGATGTCAGCTGCAAGTACTGTGCAAGAGGAGAAGGAGGAGGAAGTACCTGGGGATGATGAAGTATCAGACGATAGGGACTGTCTGTTCATCCCCTCAGAGGATGAAGAATCTGATGCCATGGACAGTAATTTTCCCACCTCGCCCACATTTAGCAAGGCCTCACACCCTCTGCCCAGCAAAGTGTGTCAGCTTCCTCCAATGAAAAACATTGCCTGTCCACACCATAGAGATAACCAGCCACAGCTCACCCACACACCAACACAGACCTCACTCCCTCACAGCCCTCACATCCGGGACAGACATGGTGGTTCCCCTACACATTCCTCCCCGTACAGTGTATCCCAGGCATCATCTTCACCATCTGAGGGAAGTACCAACCCTGTTGTGGTGCAGGTATCCCCTGGGCACCATTCTCCTGTCCACAGGCTTCCACATGCCAACACCCCCCCTGCTGTTGGACCTGGTGGTCTCATTCATGGCCGATCCCTGCAGAGAGGGCGTGCACATGGCCGTGGTGGCCAGTGGGAGCAGGACTTCTTCAGACAGCAGACAGATGTGAGGCAGGACATTCGTGCCATAGGGGCCACCCTGTCAGACATGTCCGAGGCCCTGCGCCAATTCCCTCAGGTGGTGGACAGACAGACCCATGTTTTGGATAGGTTGGATAGAACTTGGCAAGACATGTCCAAGAATATCAGGGACATGATATCTTTCCAAAAGGAAGAGAGTTTAAGACACCATGCCTTGGCCATGAAGATGATGGACAGCATGATGAAAGTGATCCAAAGTCTCCCTTCACGGTCAACGCAGGGAGGGGAGCTATCACATCTGCCTGCAGCACAATCACACCCACACACCTGTACCACAAACTGCACAGGACCACAGCAATGGTACACACCCACCACTGCCCCCCATCCAGGCACTCCCCCACCTGCACATCCACCCCCACCCCTGAACAGGCACTACCACCACCTGCACAATATCCCCCTGTCCATGCACATACACCAAGTGTACAGACACAATCTGCCCCTGCACATGAACTGCACCCTGTACAGGCACATGCACGGAGACCAACCTGCACCTCAGCGTCAACCCAGACTTAATCCCTCACAGCGTTCATCACCCCCGAAATTGCAAAGTCACAAGCACGATCCCCATTGATCACATCCCAGGAACTTTTTGACCAGTGTGAATATGTGTCACTAAAAAATAAATCTGTTCCCAAGTCAAAACTCTGTGGCGTATCATGTCCTGATAGGCTAATGATCACCAAGTTAGTTGGCGTATAGATGAGAGGATGTATGTGTGTGTGTGACACATGTACAAGTGTAACCCCATCATTGCAGCAAGCCGTCATGTGCTGGAGCAGATGACTACCAAAATACATGGGCATATTTTGTACAAGACCTTCACAATGAAGCCAAACAAGATAGAAAAAGTACGAATCAAAATACGTTTTTATGTAAAAAATATGTGGGGTTAGAAAAACAACAACAGTCCGTCTGGAAGGGAGAATGGAAAACAAATGATGTCCTTACTGCAGAAGGAGAAGGGAACTTGGATTGGGGTGGGGCAACATAAATATAACACATCAGGGAGCGTCAGGGAAACCAGTCTATTTACAAGGGGAAAAGTAAATCATTGTCCACAAAGAAAAATCTGTCCAACTGTTCAAGTGTCCTTCGGGTCATCCTCTAGGACCACAATGTCCAGGTCCTCTGAGTCCCATGCATGCTCCTGGCTGGTCGGTGCATGGACAGGCACCATACGGGGTCGGGACACACGAGGAGTAGGGGGGGAAAGAGTGTGGGGCAACGGACAGGGGGAGACATTGACGGTGGTGTGGGAGGGATGTTGGGACACAACAGACGACATGGCTGCACTCAGGGAATTGAAACTGGCAGTGAGGGTGGCCAGAGCTCTTACCATTTCCTCTCGCATCATGCGCACCTCTAGACACAATTGCAGCAAGATGCGAGAGGATATGTCTGGCTGACCCTCACATGCCCACATTAAGTCATCTGGTACAGCCACAGACGGAACAACACAGGGAGGGTTTTGGGTCGCACGTGGGGGGTGTGGTGCCTCAGGTTCGGAGCCAATGTGGGAGTCGGCCTGGCAGCTACGATGAGGGGGACAGATTGCAGGGGTTGCAGCTGGAGGCCCCGATGGAATGGGGGCCTCTGGAGTTAGGGAGGGGCTGAAGGCAGGCCCAGGTTGAGTAGTGGCCTGCCCCGGGGACACCTCGGCAATACTCCTAGGTGAATGGTCCGTGGGAGAGTGGCTCTCCACCTCCCCCTGGCCAGAGGTGTCCAGTTCATCACCCCCCCTTCAATGTCCTCAGCCTCCACCCAGTCCGTAGCACCAGAGTTGTCATCCTGGTCAGTCCGGGTGGGCGCAATCCCCATGCCTCCTGATGTTGAGGGTTCCGCCTCATCGTCCTCTTCCTCAGTAATGGAAAGAGGTCGTAGCTGCCGGCGCACCACAGATGTCCTGCTCCAAACCCGGTCCTCTTGGCCAGCGTAGTCCACTGAAATGTGAGACAAATCATGATGTAGTTGGTGTACACATCAGGACAAGACACATATCAAGATGTGCCAAGGTCAGACTTTGTTCTCCTCTGATCACACTATTGAGTTGTCAGTGTTTATGAGCTTAAATTACGTGCATGTTCAATGTCATCTCCTGATTTGAGTCTGACATGGACATCTCACAAGATTATTGTTGGTTTGCACGTCTGTACTGCCAACCCTCAGCTATGGCATTCTTGTGACCTGTGTGTCCTGTCACTGCTACATGGGCAGGTTCCACAACCCAGTCCACAAAAGGAGATCAGAGAGAGTCCAGATGAAATTGGAAAGGGTCTGTGATATGGAGTGTCTGCACTTTCACGTCTGGACAAATGTTATCTGCTGTGTAGCATTGGATGGGACAACACAAAGGCCGAATGGGGGTAACACATCCATATAGGGTCTGGCCAATTAGGTTTGCTAAGTTGTGAGTCTAAGCTTTTGATATCCTCTCACAACAGCTGACAATGCAGTGCCACATATTGGCTGTGGAGGCTGAGCAGGTAGTGCTGTGCACTGGTGAACAGTAGTGGCTCGTTGTTACAGCTACCTGTACATGAAAAATGGCATACAAGCTACTGGGGGTAAGACGTGTGTCTGTGGACACACTTGGAAACATTTGAAACACTTATGAGTGTGGCAAGGGTCTCAAAGTCTGTCTTGACTCCATGGCACATGATGATCTGTCTCAATCAGAACCCAAACTCTCCGAAAGCAATGTAAGTCACAGCATCCAATTCCCATTGGCCTCACATACACACACTGGACAGTGTCTGTACCATTCCTCATCCAATGCACACATCAGTTATGATTCCCTTGGTTCACTGTTAGTGGTGCTGGCAGTGCATATTTCATTAGTAATGCAACTGTGTGTCTCAAATCCCCAGTTTTCATGATGACACTACAACTCCCAGAATGCACTCTGCCCTGTACAGATAATGCGCAAAAGTGAGCTTTTTTCCTCTATGATGACTGCTGCATAGACACAGAATAGGTGATTAGAGGCATGGGACACAGAATGGTACCACTCTGTCTGCACTCGCATCATACTTCAAGACACATTTTGCCTATAATGCACTTACCAGGGCTCTGCTGCTCTTGCTCCTCCAGCTGAGCATGGAGGGTCAGAAGAGCTGCACGCAGGACCCTCCTGTACAGTGGCGAGAGGCGAGGATGATGCACATGGTGCTGGGAAGACTGGCCCAGTAGCTCTTCAGCCTTGATCCGGGCCCAGCGTTTCAGGTCCTCCCAGCGCTTGCGGCATGCCCTCGCGTTCCTGGTGTGAACGCCCAATGTACTGCAGCGCTCACCAATTCTGGCCCATAATCTGGCACGCGCTGCATTGCTCAGCTGTTCCCCTGGCCCCCCATATAGCTGAGGATATTTCAGTATCACCCCCTCAGCTAGGATCTCTAATTCCCTTTCACTGAAAGGGGGTGCTTTCTCTTCATATCCCTCAGCCATTTTGGGGGAAATAAGGTTGATGAGAGCAACAGGATGTCAGAGGATCTGATCTGTGAGAGAGGATGACTCAGAATGAACACAAAATGGCTGTCAACAACTTCCTGTGATGTATTTCCTGCCTCCCACTTCCTGGCACAACATCACCCCCCAGTTTACTTTTCAACTGCATTGCATTATGGTACATGTAGTCCATATTTAGTGATCAACACACGAGTTGGCTGTTGTGTTACAGTGTATTAGGGGGTAGCAGTGCTGTGCATCTCAGACACATAGTGGCAGATTCAGCCACCACATCATCACTCACGTAGTGGGCCCGACATTATTGGTGTATGTAACTCGTTTGGGGCCCAAATATCAAAAATGCTATTGTTATGCACTTGTTAGCCACAGACACCCATTGTCAAAAGGTACGGGAGGGTCTCTCAGAACATGTACATCTCATCCTCAGATTCAATGAAATCCTTGGGAAATCCACTACACTGATTGCTGACATTGGCACATGACCTGATGCACGGTCAATATTTTGACTCATGTCAACAGTTGTGGTTGGCATACAGTTAGTGTGATTTGCAAAGTAGTCTCAGGATGGAGTTTTTGGACAGAGTCGTAAATATCAATTTTTCATCATTGACAACAGACAGCAAACCACATTTTGTCCATGACACAACAGGTTGCTCACGTGAAAAACATGGCAACCAGCTGACCACGGACTTGCATACCCTGACCTCGGTTATGTGCAATGGCCCGGTTGCCCGGATTCAGAGCTAGCCGAGGTTCAAGAGGTATGTGTAAGCCATGCGTTAAAGCGATATTGTGCAAGACACAACAGGCCATAATGATCTTGCACACAACTTCAGGGGAGTACGTCAGCACACCCCCTGTACGGCTGAGACATCTGAAACGCGATTTCAACAGGCCAAAAGTGCGCTCTATGATGGCTCGAGTTCGTATGTGTGCCCGATTGTACCTACGCTGAGGTACAGTGGTTGGATGTCTGTAAGGTGTAAGGAGTTGAGGGGAGAGTGCATACCCAGCATCGCCTGAGGAGGGAAGATAGGGCAATAGGTTACATTTCCATCTAAAATTTGAACAGAACATGATCTTTACTCAGTACATGCAGTGTCTGTTGTGACCGTGTATGTGTCTTGGTGTTTCTTATTGTAGAATGGTTGTTGATATAAGGTGGCATTCATTCATTACTGGGCTTATTGACAGGCCCCTTGCGCCACCAGTGCGTCACTTTTCATATGTGAGAAAGTGACGTACCGGCAGCGCAAGGGGCATGTGAATTAGCCCTTTCATAAGCACACATCATTCTTTTTCAGTGCTTGGTACTTACCCAGTAACCACATGTTGCCAAATTCTCCCGCAGCCATACGCCGGGCAAGAGGTGACATGCGGAATACGAAGCTGTCATGGGTACTGCCTGGGAACGCTGCATGCACATCTATGTCTGTTGCAGTATATGTGTGCAATGCGGCGGGGTGGCTGAAGGGCCACATGGGTACAGTCAATTGCACCCAGCACACGTGGGAAGCGGGAGATGGGGAAAAAATCCCTAGCTGCCCTTTGTCTGCTGGCCAGTGTATGGGGCATTCCTATGTGAAGGTGGGCTCTAGAATTGATGCAGCTCAGTACCTGATGCAAGCACCACGACTGGCTAGCCTGGGAGATGCCCACGACATCACTGGTGACCCTTTGGAATGATCCCGTCGCAAAAAAATGGAGAGCAGAAAGGACCTTCAGATAGACTGGAATGGCATGGGAGCAGCAGGTAGCAGAGTCAAGTTCCTCCTCCCAATCACATACCATCTCCAAGATGACTTCTGGAGGGAAGCGGTATCTGGCCCTTACATCTTGGGTGGACATCCCAAATATGTTGATCCTCTGTCTGAAGATCCTCTCTCTTCTCCTCCTCCTCCTCAAGTCTTCTTGCCGCATGGCAAGGGGCAGAGCAACAAATACATTCAGCGACATGTTGAAAGTGTTTCTGTGTGTCTGCTCTGCTTTCATATGTGCTGCATGGCTGGGATTGGCTGCAGTGTGTTAGCTGATGCATCATGGGGGATGGTAGACACTTGGACAGGTGTTTAGCATTGAGGTAATGCTCAAACAGCCAAAATGCGGATATTCCTGCCCGGAAGCGGAGTTTCCGGGACGGAGGCGGAGATTCCGGGCCGGAGGTGGAGATTCCGCCATTGGGCCGGAGTCTCCACTGCTCGGCCGTAAACTCCGGCCCGAATGCGGACATAAAGTTAGGATGATTAAGTTCATTCTGTGAATACCAAAATGAGTAAGTTCATTCTGTGAAAACCAAAATGAGTAAGTTCATTCTGTGAATACCAAAATGAGTAAGTTCATTCTGTGAATACCAAAATGAGTAAGTGTATTCTGTGAATACCAAAAAGTACTAACTTTACGTTTTTGACGTAAGTTAGTTCTGTGAATCAGGCCCACCGAGATTTGTAGAGAGTGTTTAGTAATAAATACATATTTTTATATAACACTTGTGTGGTTCTCCTTTCATTTGGTCACTTAGGAGGTTCTGTTCTGGTAAAACAAGCTGCTTTACATTCCTTCAAGATTAAGCCTGAAGGCTGCTCTCCATAGCTACCACTAGGATAGCTTTCATAAAGGTTATCTTTGACCCAATCATCAATAAGGGTCGTTTGGACTGGTGCAAGGTGCCCACTTTAATTAGTGGACAGCATATACCAGGCCAACTTCTCATATTGGTGTGCAGCGGTTGGGATTCAAGCTTGCTATTGTTTTACCAGATAAATCTCATTGAGTGATGAACTGAAAACCACTAAAAGTATTCGGTACATATAATACATCAAGATTAGAATAAAGTAAGTTCTACTGAACTTGGAGTTGGGTAAGTCAAGGGTCTAGCACACCCTTTCTCCAACTCAAGAGAGTTTAGTCTCCACTAGGTTAGGTAGGTGCCTACGCCACATAACACTAGTATGTCTTCTAGAGGAGAAGCCAGTGGCTCTCTGCCAACTAGGTATCTCTCATTCCAGGAATTGAGAAATATGTGTACATCCAGGAAGCTGAGGACAGGGAGAAGTGCAAGCACCCAACGTCTAATAGAGATGTTGCTCTTGGATGACCTCAGAAAGACCCCAGGGTCTGATGAAGTAGAAAGAGTGGGTGGGACAGGAGATGAGGAAAGAGCAGGAAGTGAACACTTCTTTGATCTGGACTCAAACCCTGGCCAGGAGGATCAAGATGATCTTAACCTGGAAAATTCAACTCTGCCTTCAGGTGGGGGAGAGGGACCCAGTGGACCTCTCTTTACTCCACCAGGAAGAGTACAGAGTTTGCCTAGAAGATCTAGAACTCCCTCTGTGGAGTCTAATCATTCAGGTACTTCTGCAAGGACCTCTGTGTCTAATAAGAGGGAATCCTCTTATGACAAACATTGATTGAGAGAATCAAGCTCAGGCTCAAGAGAGAGCAATTGGCCATAGACAGGGAATCCTTAGAGCTCCAGAGAGCAACCAGAAGGTTGGGACTAGAGTCCCATGGTGGCAGCAACAGTGTCCCTAGAACTAGAGGGTATTTTCATGATCATAGGAACCTGAACAAGATAGTCCCTCCCTATCAGAGTGGGGATGACATCCACAAATGGATAACTGCACTAGAGAGGGCCTGTAAAGTACAGAGGGTCCCTCAGGAGCAGTGGGCAGCTATCTTGTGGCTCTCCTTTGCTGACAAAGGTAGAGATAAGCTCCTCACTGTTAGAGAAGAGGATGCTGACAATTACACAGTCTTGAAGAGTGCTCTCATTGATGGGTTTGGCTTAACCACTGAGCAATACAGAATTAAGTTCAGAGACACCCAGAAAGCACAGACTCAGGACTGGGTTGACTTTGTAGATTGTGCTACTAAGGCTCTGGAAGGCTGGTTACTTGGCAGTAAGGTGTGTGATTTTAAAGGATTGTACAATTTAATTATGAGGGAGCAGATCCTTAATGATTGCCAAAATCAGTTGTTGCATCAGTACCTGGTTGATTCTGATCTGACCTCTCCCCAAGAATTGGGAAAGAAGGCAGACAAATGGGTCAGAACCAGGGTGTAGCAGAAAGCTCAGAACCAAGGTGGTGACTCTAAGAAGCAAGATTCTAAAACCTCAGATAAGGGAGGGAGAAGGGTAAAGACCAGAAGTCTTCACAAGGGCCCCAAAAACCTGCATCTGGGGGAGTCATAATCAAACAAGGGTAAAGGCAAAAAGAAACCTTGGTGTCATATCTGTAAAAGAAGACCCATTGGACAAAAGATGCCAGTTGTCCAAGGGCCAAGGAATCTACTCCAGCCACCACTGCCCCTAAGGCAACTGTTCCCCCTGGCTCAGTTCCAAGTGGTGGTACACAGAATAAGGGTGTAGTAAGCTTGACCCTGGGATCTGAGACAGATTCTGGCCTAGTCAGAATTCCAACTCAGGCTGTGTTAGTCTGTGATGGAGGCATGGATATTGCCTCCTTATTTGTCAGTCCCAGTAATCTGGCCAAGTACAGACAGCAGCCTTTGATCAATGGTAAGGAGGCCATGGCATATAGGGACACAGGTGCAAGTGTCACCAGGGTGACAAAAGAACTTGTGGGCCCTAACCAGATCATACTTGGTGAGATGTACCAAGTGACCAATGCAAGCAATGTCAGGACAGACCATTCCTTGGCAGTTGTGAATTTCGCCTGGGGAGGGGTAACTGGCCCTAAGAAGGTTGTGGTAAGTGCAGACCTCCCTGTAGAATGCTTATTGGGCAATGATTTGGAGACTTCAGCATGGGCTGAAGTGGAACTCAGGACACATGCAGAAATGCTGGGCATCCCTGCAGATGTGTTTGCCATGACTAGGTCACAGGCAAAAAGGTCTTCCACTGAACAGGCCCTGGATCCTGGAATAATGGACCAGGTGCCTTCCAAGAGAAGGAGCAGTAGGGGTAAGGCAGTGTCTTCCCCCCTGCCTAAGGGTGAGGATCAGTTTCTTGAGGGAGATGATCTTAGTCCTGAAGAAGGAACTGTCTCAGAGGAACTTGAACCTGATCAGGTTGAGTTCTTGGAGACAGGGGGCCCTTCCAGGGCAGATCTGACCCAGGAGCAGCTGAACTGCCCCTCTCTTGAACCCCTCAGACAGCAAGCTGCTGCTGAGGCTGCTGGGAGTGCCAGTGGGTCCCATAAAATTTCCTGGAATGATGGACTCGTATACTCAGAGGGTAGAGACCCCAAACCTGGTGCCACCAGGAGGTTGGTTATACCTCTGAAGTTTAGGGGCTTCCTATTGACACTGGCACATGATATCCCATTAGCAGGACACTTAGGCCAAAACAAGACCTGGGACAGAATTGTTCCTCACTTTCATTGGCCTCATATGTCAGAGGACACAAAGGAGTTTTGTCGCTCCTGTATCACTTGCCAAGCCAGTGGTAAGGCAGGTGGTACTACAAAGGCCCCCCTGATACCACTACCTGTGGTGGGGGTTCCCTTTGAGAGGGTTGGGATTTACATAGTTGGTCCCATGGATCCTCAGACTGCATCTGGGCACAGATTCATACTAGTGGTGGTGGACCATGTAACTAGGTATCCAGAAGCAATTCCACTTAGGACTACCACAGCTCCTGTTGTGGCTAGACCCCTCCTGGGAGTCTTTTCCAGAGTGGGTTTTCCTAAGGAGGTAGTATCAGACCGGGGTGCAAACTTTATGTCTGGTTACTTGACTGCTATGTGGAAGGAGTGTGGAGTAAATTACAAATTTACCACACCTTATCACCCACAATGCAATGGGTTAGTTGAGCGATTCAACAAAACCCTTAAGGACATGATTAAAGGTCTCCCTGAAAAGCTCAGGCGTAGATGGGACATCCTTTTGCCCTGCCTTCTCTTTTGCCTACAGAGAGGTTCCTCAGAAGGGGGTTGGTTACAGCCCTTTTGAACTTCTGTTTGGACATCCAGTTAGGGGTCCTTTATGTCTAGTGAAGGAGGGATGGGAGTTACCTCTCAAACCCCTAAACAGGATATTGTGGACTATGTACTTGGTCTCCACTCCAGGATGGCTGAGTACATGAAGAAGGCATCCAAAAACCTTGAGGCTAGCCAGGAATTGCAAAAGGCCTGGAATGACCAAAAGGCTGTGCTGACTGTTTATCAGCCAGGACAGAAAGTATGGGTGTTGGAGCCGGTGGCCCCAGCAGCTCTCCAGGACAAGTGGAGTGGGCCCATACTATACTTGAGCAGAGGGGAGAGGTTACCTACCTGGTGGACCACAACCCTCGCCCTGAGCCCACCCGCCGAACCTTCCGACCCCGACACCGCCGCCCGCAACCTCAGACAGTGGATCGACGACTGCGCCAACACCCTCGCCCCGCTCAAGAATCCGCCCAACAGCCACACCAGCAAGAAAGCCACCTGGTTCACCGAAGACCTCCAGGCCTCCAAGCGAACATGCCGAAAACTGGAGAAGATCTGGCTCCACGAACGGACAGCGGACAGCTACGCCGCCCACAAGAGCGCCACCCGCAGTCACCATCACCTCATCAGATCCGCCAAAAGGGCCTCACTTAAAGACCGCCTAGACAACAACGCACACAACAGCAAAGAGCTCTTCAACATCGTGAAGGAACTCTCCAACCCCAGCTCCAACACCAACGACATCCAGCCGTCGCGAGACCTGTGCGACTCACTGGCCACCTTCTTCCACCGCAAAATCGCCGACATCCACAACAGCTTCAACACCACGACCGCCCCGGCAACCACCGAGACCACTGCCCCCACAACCACCAACCGCCTGCTCTCCTGGACCAACATCAACGACGAGGACACCAGCGAGATCATGAACACCATCCACTCCGGTTCACCGCTAGACCCGATGCCCTCACCACATCTTCAACAAAGCCAGTACAGCCATCGCGCCCCATCTCCGGAAAATAATCAACATCTCCTTCGAGACAGCAACCTTCCCGGAAAGCTGGAAGCACGCCGAGATCACCGCCTTACTCAAGAAACCCAAGGCAGACCCCAAGGACCTCAAGAACTTCCGACCCATCTCTCTGCTCCCGTTCCCCGCGAAGGTCACTGAGAAAATCGTCAACAAACAACTGACCCTCTACCTCGAGGAGAACAACATCCTGGACCCTTCCCAGTCCGGCTTCCGCAGCAACCACAGCACCGAAACCGCCCTCATCGCCGCCACCGATGACATCAGGACCCTGCTAGACAACGGAGAAACAGCAGCCCTCATCCTCCTGGACCTATCAGCCGCCTTCGACACGGTCTGCCACCACACACTACGAACACGCCTTCACGACGCCGGGATCCAAGAGAAGGCCCTGGACTGGACCACATCCTTCCTTTCCGGCAGAACACAAAGCGTCCGCCTCGCCCCCTTCCGATCCAAGGCCACCAAGATCATCTGCGGCGTACCCCAAGGCTCCTCCCTCAGCCCAACGCTGTTCAACATCTACATGGCACCCCTTGCCCACGTCGCCCGACAGCACAACCTCAACATCATCTCCTACGCCGACGACACCCAGCTGATCCTCTCCCTCACCAAAGACCCTCACACCGCCAAAGCCCACCTCCACGAAGGAATGAAGGCCGTCGCCGAATGGATGAGGACCAGCCGCCTGAAGCTGAACTCGGACAAGACGGAGGTCCTCATCCTTGGTTCCAACCCTTCAGCCTGGGACGACTCCTGGTGGCCAACATCACTGGGAACAGCCCCGCCACCCACCGACCACGTACGCAACCTAGGGGTCATCCTCGACCCCACCCTCTCCATGACTAAGCAGGTCAACGCCGTTTCCTCATCCTGCTTCAACATCCTCCGAATGCTCCGCGGGATCTTCAAGTGGATCCCCACCGAAACAAGAAAAACAGTCACCCAGGCCCTCGTCACCAGCAGGCTGGACTACGGAAACGCCCTCTACGCAGGAACGACGGCTAAGCTCCTGAGACGGCTGCAACGCATCCAGAACGCCTCTGCACGTCTTATCCTCGACATCCCCCGACGCAGCCACATCACACCCCACCTGAGAGACCTGCACTGGCTCCCTGTCAACAAGAGGATAACCTTCAAGCTCCTCACCCACGCACACAAAGCACTCCACAACTCCGGACCAGCCTACCTCAACAGACGACTCAGCTTCTACACCCCCACCCGCCAGCTCCGCTCGACCAGCCTCGCCCTCGCCACAGTCCCCCGCATCCGGAAACGACCGCCGGCGGCAGATCCTTCTCCCACCTCGCCGCCAAGACCTGGAACACCCTCCCCACCAACCTCCGACATACCCAAGACCTACTGGCCTTCAGAAGACTCCTCAAGACCTGGCTCTTCGATCAGTAGCAGCACCACCCCTCTCTTCCCCCAGCGCCTTGAGACCCTCGCGGGTATGTAGTGCGCTTTATAAGTGACATGATTGATTGATTGATTGATTGACCTTGGAACTCCCAGGAACCCCCATAGGGTGCTCCATGTGAACAGGCTCAAGCCATATGTGGACAGGGCAGACATGGGCTTGCTCATGGCTACTGATGAGGGACAGGAGGAAGAGAGTGATCCACTCCCTGACCTGCTCTCACAGAACCCTGATGATGGTTCAGTCGATGGTGTAGCCTTGGCAGGCAGCTTCACTGGCCAGCAGCAAACTGATTGTAGGCAAGTCCTGAATCTGTTCAGACATATGTTTTCACTGACTCCAAGTCAGACTACCTGGTGCACTCATGAAGTGGACACAGGTGACAGTCTGCCTGTTAAAAATATGATTTACAGGCAACCTGACCATGTCAGGGACTATATCCGGAAAGAAGTCCAGAAAATGTTGGATCTGGGAGTAATTGAGCCCTCAGATAGCCCTTGGGCTAGTCCAGTAGTCTTGGTACCAAAACCTCACACCCAGGGTGGTAAGAAAGATATGAGGTTCTGTGTTGACTACAGGGGTCTCAATGCAGTCACTAGGACTGATGCCCATCCAATACCCAGGGCAGATGAACTTATAGATACTTTGGCCTCTGCCAAGTTTCTGAGTACATTTGATCTAACAGCTGGTTACTGGCAAATCAGATTAGCTGAGTTTGCAAAACCAAAAACAGCATTTTCAACCCCTAGTGGGCACTACCAATTTGTGGTGATGCCCTGTGGCTTGAAGAATGCACCTGCCACTTTTCAAAGGTTGGTGAACAAAGTCCTTACAGGTCTGGAAGTCTATAGTGCAGCTTATCTAAATGATATTGCTGTCTTTAGCTCCACCTGGGAGGATCACCTGGTCCACCTGAGAAATGTTTTGGAGGCCCTGCAAAAATCAGGCCTCACTATCAAGGCCACCAAGTGCCAGATAGGGCAGAGTAAGGTTGTGTACCTATGCCACCTTGTAGGTGGAGGACAGGTTCAACCATTGGAGAGCAAAATCCAGACCATCATGGACTGGGTTGCTCCCACTATCCAAACTCAGGTCAGAGCTTTCTTGGGCCTGACTGGGCATTACAGGAGGTTTGTCAAAGGATATGGATCTATAGTGACCCCTTTGAATGATCTAACTTCCAAAGAATGCCTAAGAAAGTTCAGTGGACAGTTAGCTGTCAAAAGGCATTTGATGACCTGAAGCAGGCCATGTGCACTGCTCCCATTCTGCAAAGTCCTGACTATTCCAAACAATTCATTGTTCAAACTGATGCATCTGAGTTGGGGGTAGGGGCTGTGTTATCACAACTGAATGAAGAGGGTCAGGATCAGCCAGTAGCTTTTATTAGCAGAAGGCTGACCCCCGAGAGAAACGTTGGTCAGCTATTGAGAGGAAGCCTTTGCTGTGGTTTGGGCCTTGAAGAAGCTGAGGCCATACTTGTTTGGCACTCACTTCATTGTTCAGACAGACCACAAGCCCCTCTTATGGCTAAAACAGATGAAGGGTGAAACCCCAAACTTTTGAGGTGGTCCATTTCCCTACAGGGGATGGACTATACAGTGGAACATAGACCTGGGAGTAACCATGCCAATGCAGATGGACTCTCAAGATATTTCCACTTAGAGCATGAAGACTCAACTGGTCAAGGTTAGTTTAATGTCCCTGCGTTTGGGAGGGGGGGGGGTTGTGTAGGAGAGTAGGATCTGCCTCTTATGGTTACCCCCACTTTTTGCTGATGTATCACTGTTTTTGACTTAGACCGACTGGGATCTTGCTATTCAGGACCCCAGTCTATCTGCTTTCTCCTCTAAATTGATTGCATGTACTTTAGGTACACTCCAGATTTGATTCTGGGACACCCTTATCAGTCCCTAGTATATGGTACACCATGTACCCAGGGCATGGGCACCCCAGAGGCCTCCCAGGGGCTGAAGCATGTATTGTGCCACCCCTGAGAGGCCATTCAAAATGACACCACAGGTTTGCTACTGCAACCTGTGTAAGGAGAATGCATGCACCCCTTACTTAGATATAGGTTGCCTATATCTAATCTAAATCACTACACATATAAACCTATCAGTCATCCCTATGGCAGGCCTTATCAATCCTGAAGGCAGGGTGCTGGATTTTGTGTGAGAGGGTGCCCCTGCATGAGCAGAGCCGCTCTGCAGCCTTCGGAATCTATTCTCCGGGGTTGTCTGTGATGCAGCCAACCATATATACTAAAGTGCATTATAACCTCGCGGTAAATGCTAACTTTAAAATGGCTGCTTAGAAACATGTCGTGTTTGGTGTCAAACACCTTGGAATCATACCTCCACACCAGTAACTGGTGTGGGAGGTATGATTCCTCCCTTGTAGTACCACTACTATGGATCACCGGTCTACCCGGTACCAGCTTTCTCGACCTGGGCAGGGAAGCACAAAATGGATGCTGCCAGCCACAGACACGAGTCTGCCCTCCTGCTGCTGAGCCAAGCTCGAGCAGAGGAAGGCCTGACAATAGGTTTCCTGTCACAGGGAGGGTGTGACCACCTCCCAGACAGGCTTTAGTGTATTGGGGCTGGGTGGGTGCACTCAGAGTGCCAGAAAGTCTGCATTGGGGGCACATTTGGTGTCCCCGTGCATAGTCCAGCTCAAACCGGTTGCAGGAGCTATTTGCTCCTGCTCTGGCGTGAAACTGGACAAAGGACATGGGTGTAGCCACCCCTCTGTCCTGACCCTCCCCTAGGTGGGTCCCCAGAGTTAGTCCAACCCCTTCCTTGGGTATAAAGTAGGAAACCTGACTACAGGACTTAAGATTTTACCTCGACTAAACTCTGCAAGCAGAAACCAAGTACTTTGACGGTCTACACTTCGCTGGACGACAGAAGAATCTCCCTTGGAGTAAAGGAGTTACTCCCCTGCAGCAGCAGGCACCAAAACGCATCTGTCCGGTTTGCATCTCCCGAGCTCCTGAGGACTCTGAAGATTTCTGTAACACAGGAGGTTGGTTCCCGAGCATCCCTGAGGTTGATCTGACCTCTCAGTAATCCTGAGACCAGTATCCCTCATGGGGACCGTGCAACCCGAACCCCTGTGCACTGTGTACTTCTGCAGCAGCATATGCTTTTTGGCGATCCCTGAGGCTGTGCTTTGGACTATGTGTAGTCCCGACCCCGAGCAGCATTTCCACCAAAGATCTCCGGCCTCCACTCCACGAGTGCTCTGTGGGCTGGTGCTTTGCGATTCAGCTCGAGGTCCCTTCGCGATCCCTGGTCCGTTGGCCTGTGGGTCCTGGTGAGGGCCACTTTGACTTTCCTTGGGCTTCCCTGGTTGCTCCAGACGTGCCCTGACTCCCCATAGCTTGGAGAGTTTCCTGGACCTTGCTGGTCCATACCGTAACTTGTTTCCTCTGCCCGCGTGGGTTGCCTTTGCCAAGGCTTGTTGGTGTTCAATCCGGACACTGACCCCTCAGCACTCGACATCCTTCGTGGGACAGCTCACCTGCGGACTTTGGTTGTCGTCGACATCTCCTGGTCCCCGTGGCTGCAGAGTCAAGCATCCTATCTTCACACCTGAAGCAGCCGACATCGGTGGGCATTCGTCTATCGAGCCCCTGGTCACCCTGCAGTGACCCAGACTCTGTCCCCTCTGCTTTCAGGTTCTTCTCACCTCGGATACAGGCTTGGATTCCACCGGACACTTTTCATCTTCCCGGCAGCAGTACTTCTTCGCATCACGCCATTGAAAACAACAAGGGTTTCCGACACCACTTGACCCCTATGCACCCGGCTCCTCTGGGATAGGTAACATGGGTACCTTGGTACTCACAAGGGTGCTGGCCTTAGAACCTTCTATGTTCCAAAGGGTTTGCTTGAAGTCCTCTCCGAAGTGTCCTTAAACTAATTTTCCAACCGCGACTTTCCCATAGAGCTGTACGGAGCTCGCGTCTGTGTTCCCACACTGCACCCGTCCTCCGTGGGCTCCCTGTGTCACTCCTTTGGGTGGTTCCTTGGGGTTCCAGCGATTCTACGTGCTCTAGGCACTGTGTCTAATGAAGTCGTGGTTGTTATACCACTTTCTTAGTATATGGTTCGGTCTCCCCTGGAGCCCGCTGTGTATTGTGCTATTTACTGTCGTTCTATTGATTAAGTATTGTGTGCTTTATGTTCTAATCACACATAGAGATTAGTAGAGAGTGTTTAGTAATAAATACATATTTTTATATAACACTTGTGTGGTTCTCCTTTCATTTGGTCACTTAGGAGGTTCTGTTCTGGTAAAACAAGCTGCTTTACATTCCTTCAAGATTAAGCCTGAAGGCTGCTCTCCATAGCTACCACTAGGATAGCTTTCATAAAGGTTATATTTGACCTAATCATCAATAAGGGTAGTTTGGACTGGTGCAAGGTGTCCACTTTAATTAGTGGACAGCATATACCAGGCCAACTTCTCACAGTCTCGGCCTGCCCCGAGAGGACTGTGAGGGTGCTGGACCCCAGAAGGGTCTCGGCCTGCCCCGAGAGGACTGTGAGGGTGCTAGAACCCAGAAGGGTCTCCCCCTGCCCCGAGAGGACTGTGAGGGTGCTGGACCCCAGAAGGGTCTTCCCCTGCCCCGGGAGGACTGTGAGGGTGCTGGAACACAGTAGGGTCTCCCCCTGCCCCGAGAAGACTTTGAGGGTGCTGGAACCCAGAAGGGTCTTCCCCTGCCCCGAGAGGACTGTGAGGGTGCTGGAACCCAGAAGGGTCTCTCCCTGCCTCGAGAGGACTGTGAGGGTGCTGGAACCCAGAAGGGTCTCCCACTGCCCCGAGAGGACTGTGACCGTGCTGGAACCCAGAAGGGTCTCCCACTGCCCCGAGAGGACTGTGACGGTGCTGGACCCCAGAAGGGTCTCCCCCTGCCCCGAGAGGACTGTGAGAGTGCTGGAACCCAGAATGGTCTCCCCCAGTCCTGAGAAGACAGTGAGGGTGCTGGACCCCAGAAGGATCTCGGGCCTGTGACGGTGCTGGATCCCGGAAGGGTCTCCCCCTGCCCCGAGAGGACTGTGAGGGTGCTGGACCCCAGAAGGGACTCCCCCTGCCCCGAGAGGACTGTGAGGGTGCTGGAACCCAGAAGGGTCTCCCCCTGCCCCGAGAGGACAGTGGGGGTGCTAGGACCCAGAAGGGTCTCCCCCTGCCCCAAGAGGACTGTGGGGGTGCTGGGACCCAGAAGGGTCTCCCCCTGCCCCGAGAACCCAGAAGGGTCTCCCCCTGCCCCGAGAGGACTGACAGTGCTGGACCCCAGAAGGGTCTCCCCCTGCCCCGAGAGGACTGTGAGGGTGCTGAAACCCAGAAGGGTCTCCCCCTGCCCCGAGAGGACTGTGACGGTGCAGGAACCCAGAAGGGTCTCCCCCTGCCCCGACAGGGCTTTGAGAGTGCTGCAACCCAGAAGGGTCTCCCCCTGCCCCGAGAGGACTGTGAGGGTGCTGGAACCCAGAAGGGTCTCCCCCTGCCCCGAGAGGACTGTGAGGGTGCTGGAACCCAGAAGGGTCTCCCCCTGCCCCGAGAGGACTGTGAGGGTGCTGGAACCCAGAAGGGTCTCCCCCTGCCCCAAGAGGACTGTGAGGGTGCTGGAACCCAGAAGGGTCTCCCCCTGCCCCGAGAGGACTGTGAGGGTGCTGGAACCCAGAAGGGTCTCGGCCTGCCCCAAGAGGACTGTGAGGGTGCTGGAACCCAGAAGGGTTTCGGCCTGCCCCGAGAGGACTGTGAGGGTGCTGTACCCCAGAAGGGTCTCCCCTGCCCCGAGGACTGCACTAATGTCACGTGTCCTGTGATGCCCACTCAACTATCCTCCTGGGAGGCTGCCCTCATACGCGATAAGTGGAGGCCACGGACGCGGTGCAGCACGAGACCCAAGTGACTTTCCTCCAGAGCGGCTGCCCTGATTTGCAGTTGATGAGGATTATGGAGCGGATGTGAGGTAGGGAGGGACCCTGCCCTGCATCGTTTGACTGCCTGGTACAATAGATAAGATGCTGGGTGAGACTGTGGCCTCCCACCCCCTTCTGGACCTGGTGCTGGCTCTGAAGGGACACATGCTCGGGCCTTGTAGAGGAACAATAATCCACAACATACAGGCCGCAGCAGGTACCATTCTGCACTTCAAGAGCATGAACACCCATGGCATGAACACACCATGGCATGAACACACCATGGCATGAACACCCCATGGCATGAACACACCATGGCATGAACACACCATGGCATGAACTTACCATGGCATGAACACACCATGGCATGAACACACCATGGCATGAAGACCCTCAACGGCAGCTGCCGCTGGAATGCTCTGCCCTGGGCTTGTTTATAGCAAAGGAATGCAGGGGGCAGTGAAGCCTCGCCTCTATTAAGCACTTACCTGTTATCCTGTTACCATCTTCATACCTACAGACTGCTGGGGGCTGCAGGTGCTGTGGTGGCTGGAAGGAGGGCCTGGGCACACACAAGTGGGCCCAGACCACACTCTGGGAGTGACAATCTCCGAACCCCCGCACCGTGAGAAAGGATAAAATAGCTAAACCGACACAAACCAACAAAATAGACAACTACACCCATACAGGAACATCGGCAGGGAGCACGGACCAGGTGCACCCAAGACTTACTGAACAGCCTCCTGGGGACGCCACACAATCTGACCTAATGGCGGCCATCCAGGGTACACGAATGGAATTTGTTACCAAAATAGACTCAGTGGCCATCAACGCCATTCGACTTGCCTTTTTGCAAGAGACGCATGTCTAGGGGGACTGTCTCCCCAATTTAGGTGAATTCCGGAGGGGACACCTATATGCTGCATGGTATTCAGGGTTCGCGCGCGCTGCCTTGATTTGGGTCCCTCCTGGGGTACCGTTTCAGCATCAGGGGCAGGTAACGGACCCCGAGGGTATTTGTGGTTCTGGACGGACGGGATCTCTGGCTTATAAATGTATATGCGCCTAACATAGCCTGTCCACAGTTCTTCATTGAGGTGGCGACGGCTGCAGCTCCGATCCTTACTACTGACGTGTGGTGACTGCAACTGCGCATTAGACGCAACATTGGACCGCGAACCCCCGAAGGCCCATACAAAGCCCCATATGACCGCCCAGTTACAGGCGCGGATGCAGGACTTTGGCCTGCTAGGCGTGTGGAGAGAAAGACATCCAAGCTGTAGAATATTCTTTTGCTATACAGCTGCTGCGGGTTCGTATAGCAGACTCTTGACTTCCAGCCTTTCCGTACAGACCCGCACAGTAACATGTTTGGCAAGATACATTTCTGACCGCTCCCCACTGATGGTGCGAGCAGAGGCGCCGACGGACCCACCGTCTGTGGCTACGACCCGGGAGGCCCTTGACCTTTACTTTCAGGAGAACTGGGGTAGTTCAAGCAGCAAGGCCCATGACTGGGATGCATTGAAAGAAGTGCTTAGGGGAGTGTGCATGAACACTATATACGGGTAAGGCAACAGCTCGTGAAATGAAATGAAATGAAATGAAATAGGATTTATAAAGCGCACGGTTACTCACAAAGAGTGTCCCGGCGCTAATCTCCAAAAGCCACCAGACAGAAAACCCCAACCTAACCTACCATCGTATTATTGTTGGAACAGCCAGGCGACTTAGAACAGAACAAGACAAACTATTAGACATAGTAAAGACACTCATCACATCCCCCGAGGCTGGAGGAATGACGATGCATCCGGAGCACAGTGCTCGATGAATGGCGCAGGTTAGATAGATATACCTACACAGCCTATAGACAGACACTCCATGCTCAGGGGGATGGGACGCAAGCTATGTTGGCAAGGCTGGTGAGGCAGCAGGACTCCCGAGAGCCCATTCTAAGATTGCGTAATTCTGGAGACAAATTACTCATCTCACTAGTAGCTATAAACGAGGTGATGCGGACACATCTCGAGAGAGGGAGGCGGCGAAGGGAAGAGTGGAGCAGACTTCCTGCCAGGGTTGGAGCTCCCCCACTTCGGAATGGGGTAGAGGGCCGCGCTTGAAGCGGACCTGACAAGTCTGAGACTGTCGCAGGGATTCAGCAGAGTCACAGAACTATGCTTGGGATCATGGAACCTTAGTGAGCAGGGACTGAATCCTCCTACCACCTTGGTACCCATGAGCACAGGACCGACTAGCTATAGTGTCTTACTTGCCCTCCTACTCACTCACAGAGGAACAAGTGATTAGACACCCCAGAACACAACACTCCCGACCCCCTCAGGAATCGCGGTTGCAGGACACACCCTTTCACTCTCACACTCGTACTAGTCCACAATAAGATCTGACAGACACGAGAAAAGTTTAAAATGTTTATTTTAACTATCGTACTTTCTTATGCAGTATATGTGCCACAATAAGCAAAAAATTCCCTAACACAAATACTGTCAGCATAGTAAGTAGTCCATAAATCATAAAAACACCTGTCATTATATACGACAGGGTAGCCTAACCTCCCTTCCCTTCTACAGAAGCAAAATGATTATATGTCAGAAGATCTCTGGGTGTTAGCAGCAGATCCCGTACCTTAGCATACACAGATAAACGTTCTCCATCTCAGGTGCTGTCACGATCTTTTCCCTGGAAAGGTCCCTCTCCAAGTGTGTGTTATGCATGCCTATATGACAAAAGAACGTGTTCCCAAACAACAGCTGCATCTGCATGTTTTGTCTAGGTGTTCCCAAACAACAGCTGCATCTGCATGTTTTGTCTAGGTGTTCCCAAACAACAGCTGCATCTGCATGTTTTGTCTAGGTGTTCCCAAACAACAGCTGCATCTGCATGTTTTGTCTAGGTGCTCCCAAACAACAGCTGCATCTGCATGTTTTGTCTAGGTGTTCCCAAACAACAGCTGCATCTGCATGTTTTGTCTAGGTGTTCCCAAACAACAGCTGCATCTGCATGTTTTGTCTAGGTGTTCCCAAACAACAGCTGCATCTGCATGTTTTGTCTAGGTGTTCCCAAACAACAGCTGCATCTGCATGTTTTATCTAGGTGTTCCCAAACAACAGCTGCATCTGCATGTTTTGTCTAGGTGTTCCCAAACAACAGCTGCATCTGCATGTTTTGTCTAGGTGTTCCCAAACAACAGCTGCATCTGCATGTTTTGTCTAGGTGTTCCCAAACAACAGCTGCATCTGCATGTTTTGTCTAGGTGTTCCCAAACAACAGCTGCATCTGCATGTTTTGTCTAGGTGCTCCCAAACAACAGCTGCATCTGCATGTTTTGTCTAGGTGCTCCCAAACAACAGCTGCATCTGCATGTTTTGTCTAGGTGCTCCCAAACAACAGCTGCATCTGCATGTTTTGTCTAGGTGCTCCCCAAACAACAGCTGCATCTGCATGTTTTGTCTAGGTGTTCCCAAACAACAGCTGCATCTGCATGTTTTGTCTAGGTGTTCCCAAACAACAGCTGCATCTGCATGTTTTGTCTAGGTGCTCCCAAACAACAGCTGCATCTGCATGTTTTGTCTAGGTGCTCCCAAACAACAGCTGCATCTGCATGTTTTGTCTAGGTGCTCCCAAACAACAGCTGCATCTGCATGTTTTGTCTAGGTGTTCCCAAACAACAGCTGCATCTGCATGTTTTGTCTAGGTGTTCCCAAACAACAGCTGCATCTGCATGTTTTGTCTAGGTGCTCCCAAACAACAGCTGCATCTGCATGTTTTGTCTAGGTGCTCCCAAACAACAGCTGCATCTGCATGTTTTGTCTAGGTGTTCCCAAACAACAGCTGCATCTGCATGTTTTATCTAGGTGTTCCCAAACAACAGCTGCATCTGCATGTTTTGTCTAGGTGTTCCCAAACAACAGCTGCATCTGCATGTTTTGTCTAGGTGTTCCCAAACAACAGCTGCATCTGCATGTTTTGTCTAGGTGCTCCCAAACAACAGCTGCATCTGCATGTTCTGTCTAGGTGCTCCCAAACAACAGCTGCATCTGCATGTTTTGTCTAGGTGTTCCCAAACAACAGCTGCATCTGCATGTTTTGTCTAGGTGTTCCCAAACAACAGCTGCATCTGCATCTGCATGTTTTGTCTAGGTGTTCCCAAACAACAGCTGCATCTGCATGTTTTGTCTAGGTGCTCCCAAACAACAGCTGCATCTGCATGTTTTATCTAGGTGTTCCCAAACAACAGCTGCATCTGCATGTTTTGTCTAGGTGTTCCCAAACAACAGCTGCATCTGCATGTTTTATCTAGGTGTTCCCAAACAACAGCTGCATCTGCATGTTTTGTCTAGGTGCTCCCAAACAACAGCTGCATCTGCATGTTTTGTCTAGGTGCTCCCAAACAACAGCTGCATCTGCATGTTTTATCTAGGTGTTCCCAAACAACAGCTGCATCTGCATGTTTTGTCTAGGTGTTCCCAAACAACAGCTGCATCTGCATGTTTTATCTAGGTGTTCCCAAACAACAGCTGCATCTGCATGTTTTGTCTAGGTGCTCCCAAACAACAGCTGCATCTGCATGTTTTGTCTAGGTGCTCCCAAACAACAGCTGCATCTGCATGTTTTGTCTAGGTGCTCCCAAACAACAGCTGCATCTGCATGTTTTGTCTAGGTGCTCCCAAACAACAGCTGCATCTGCATGTTTTGTCTAGGTGTTCCCAAACAACAGCTGCATCTGCATGTTTTGTCTAGGTGTTCCCAAACAACAGCTGCATCTGCATGTTTTGTCTAGGTGTTCCCAAACAACAGCTGCATCTGCATGTTTTGTCTAGGTGTTCCCAAACAACAGCTGCATCTGCATGTTTTGTCTAGGTGTTCCCAAACAACAGCTGCATCTGCATGTTTTGTCTAGGTGTTCCCAAACAACAGCTGCATCTGCATGTTTTGTCTAGGTGTTAGGGCCTGACCAGAACAGAATAACAAGGGGCTTTGTTGTTCAACCTTGTCTAAGGTGTTCAGAATAAATCCCACGAAAGAACAGAGCGCAAAAAACAATAGCAGGTTCTGTGTGAAAGTACAGTGTGGCACAGAGTAAATATGTTTGTAGAGTAACGGGCGCAAAGCAGAGGACAGTCTGCAACTTGCTCATGCTAACAAAAGGAAAACGACAATGGCCTGCACGGGACATATGACAAGACACCAGAAAAGGCATAAAACACTGGGGGGAGATTATAACATAAATATGCCGATCTGATGGTCGATAAACTGCTAGAGGTATACAGTGAGGCATATCAACTTGGACGCCTCCCAGATACTATGCGTGAGGATCGTGTAGTGTTAGTGCCGGTGGATGAAGTGACGTCCTACAGGCCTCTTTCTATGTTGAA
Source organism: Calotriton arnoldi (assembly GCA_963921515.1). Classification (NCBI taxonomy): domain Eukaryota; kingdom Metazoa; phylum Chordata; class Amphibia; order Caudata; family Salamandridae; genus Calotriton; species Calotriton arnoldi. Next base: position 149,083 of record CAWUFW010007641.1, read on the forward strand.
TGTCGACGCTACGATACTGAGCGGCCTGGTGGCATCCCGACTGCTATCAATGCTTGCTTACCCCCGTACATGAAGACCAGTGTGGGTTCAACCCCAAGAGAAGCACCATGTATAATCTACAAAGACTGTTTCATATCCTCCACGCCCCTGAAATACAGGGGGGCCCTACGCGCTAGGTTCCTTGACATAGAGCAGGCATTCGATTCACTCACATGGGGATATATCTGGCAGGTCTTAGAAAAAATATGTTTTGGGCCCAAGTACCTTTCATGGCTTAAGTTATTATAATGTGCACCAAGTGCCAGAGTCCAGACGTGCGGCAGCTTGTTCATTCTACCATGACACGAGGCAGAGCTGCCCTGGCACGAGCCACTGGCAGCACTGCGGGGGGGGGTCACAGTGGGAGACACTGTACACACAATCTCACTCTATGCCGATGATGCCCTAGTGTGTATATGTGTGGGATCCAGCCGGTATTGTTGAGGGCACTGTCAGAGTTCATAGGGGCGTCTGGCATCTCAGTGAATGCCCAGAAATCACAGCTGTTGCTGTTTGGAGATCTGGCGGCGGTGAACCCCAAGTTGCTCCCAGAGCTTGTACTGCCGTGGAGTCCAGAGGGCATGCGCTACCTGGGGATCAGGATAGCCACTGAAAAACAACGAATCCTGGACATAAACATTGGTAGGGTGGTCACCGGGCTGCATGCCTTGGTGCAGTTCTGGAGAGATCTCCACCTTACACTGATGGGAACACGGCCCTTGTAAAAAGGGTGGTGGTGCCTTTACACCTTGCAAGGTTCGCTTTAGGAGATCCCTCAACGATACTTTAGGGAACTGGATAGTATAATCATAGATTTATGATGGTCCACAAAATGGAAGGGAATAGGGCTGCCCATGTTAAAGCAAACCTGGGACCGGGGGGCGTTGAACTCCCTAACCTGGAGCAGTATTATATGGCAGCCCATCTCCAACATGCGGTCCACTGGTTCGACGAGGAGGACAATTGGGAGAAGAGGTTGTTGGGTGACCCAGGTGGAAACTATAAACATCCGGAGCTCCTCATGTGTGGGGCATGGATCCCAAAGATGTATCCATTTCTGTTTAGACAGGTGGGCCGAGTCTGGGAACGGGCAGTCACAAAGGTGCTACGTAGGCCCCTTATGCACGGGATATGCCGATCTGGATGCTTAAACCATTTGCAGACATAGCAAACATCATGTTGATGTGGAAGTGGAAATAGAGGGGATGGGATGTGTTGGGTGACTTACACCTGGGGCGACAGTTTATTACCCGAGACGACGAGATAGATTAATTTACACTAAGTACTGGACAATACCTACAATATATAGTCTACAGCCCACGAGATCTGGCCCTGTTTTCCAGATGAACCCATACCTTCACAAACACTGAACAGGCTATTAGATAAGACCAGGGGCCGGAGACTTATAGCACACCTGTATAGCGCAATGTGAGAAGATTCCCTGGTAATAATCCCGAAGGCCCACAATAGATGGGCGGAAGGGTTGGGAGACGAATTGACACCACGTGACTGGAGTAGGATACATGAGGGGACGCGCACAGTGAATACAAACGAACACTTTAAACTCATACAGTATAACTTTGTGCACCAATTGTACGTTACCCCCAAGACCCCCGATCGGACAGGTGCCCGCGTTGTGGAGCACCAGAAACCGACTTCTTACATATGGTATGGAACTGTACAGATATAACACCCTTCTGGAGGGATGTGCTGCAGAATCTAAAACTGGCCACAGGGCACCCCTTGCGAAGTATTACTGGGCCTCCTCCCTACCCCCACAAAGAAGAAACGTAGCCGCAATTTCTTGACATTAGGGCTAGTGCTGGCCAAAAGACGGATAGCCTTTAAATGGATGAACGTGCACCCACCTGGATATAAGGAATGGCTGCGAGATATGTCTGAATGGGCAGTGGCTGAAGAGGTGAGGATGAAACATGTCAGGCGGGACGAATTACTAAAAGATGACCTAATGTCATGGAGACAGATGGTTATAGATCTGCGCGAAGATGAAAATGTATCGGACGTAGGAAATGGGAATGCATGATGAGAGGTAGGTGTGTGCGACATATATATTAACTTCACGATTGCTTAGGGCTATTCCAGCTCTCATTAAGAAGTTAAAGTGTAAGGTTGCGAAACATGTCAAATGCAAAGTAAGTCACTGACAATGTCACATATTCGTATTCACTTAAGAACAGATTTTGTTGATAACCATGTTTGGGCAGCACGAGGCGGGTGGGAGGAGCTGGGAATATGTTTATAGCAATTATTGATTCATCTGTATACTTTACTGTGGGATGTATGGCGAAAATGATCCCTGAGGATATTAAATAACCAATAAAAAATAATTTTTCAAAAAACATAATAGGATAAAAACGACACAAACTAATGAGCAGGGCCACTGGAATTATGCAGCAAGAGAAGGCAAATTATGCAGCGCAATACAACTCATTTTGTGATACTATGTCTTCATGTTGTCATTTTTACACCAGTTAACGCTGTCTGGACAAAGGTTGCACCTCAATAGTGCCAGCTTAACACCCAAATACAGACACGAGACCAGTCAACGCTTGCGAAGGGCCTTCAACTGTGCGGCAACACCCGCTGCTGCGTTTTTAGTAACTTTTGATCCATCTGAGCTACAAACATTTTTTGTTAAAATCTGCAGATGATGCAGAATATGAAGGACTATGTAGCAAATGGGGCAATTCCTTGTTTATGCGGAAAATGCTGCAGCCCAAATTTGCATAATTCCAGTGTCCCTGCTAACGAGTAAACCCTCATCAGGACCATTGTCACTGAAAGGAGAGTTAAGGCAGCTGCCTTATGGTAGTGCAACAGTCAGTCATTGCGTGAACCATGATTCACAGTGGGATTATTTGTTTCACATTCGAAGGAGACGACTGATGACGAATCCAAACACCAAATATCAATAGATTCAGAGGCAGAACCAATCAGAAGCAAGCCTCAGTGTCGCTTGGATCTCCACATCGACTCCATGGGCAGGAGCACATGGTGCCAAGTGCTCGTGGTGACCACACAGTGCAAATAAAGAAGTGTAAAATACTGTGCAGACGCAAGGTTGGTTCATATTCATTGTAGACTCACTGAAAAAACACAGCTAAAAACCGACTGTTTGAGACAAAAGCACTGAAATTCACCAGTCGTGGTTATCAACGCACACAGCACCCGCCGTAACTCACACGAACCTCCATGCTGTTCTCTTGATACCTCATGTTTTTGTTTCTATACCATTGGACAATTGGTTTGTTTAGCACAGCGCACCTAATCAATCAAACAGGGAATTGTGAAGCGCTCTACTCACCCGTGAGGGTCTCAAGGCACTGGGGGTGGGGGAGGGGTGCGGTAGGGTGCAGCTCCGAGTCAGCCGAAGAGCCAGGTCTTGAGGCTCTTCCTGAAGGTGTGCAGAATGGGGGAGTGTCTGATGTTGACTGGGAGCTCATTCCAGGCCTTAGCCGCGACGTAGGAGAAGGCTCTTCCACCTGCTCTGGTTCTGCGGTTGTGCGGGGTTTCTGCTAGAGCGAGGTCGGCGGAGCATAGGTTTCTCTTGGGTACATGGAAGGAGACTCTTTCGTTGAGGTATTTGGGTCCGGTGTTGTGGAGGGATTTGTAGGCGTGGGTGAGCAGCTTGAAAGTTACTCTCTTTTAGACGGGGAGCCAGTGGAGGTCTCGCAGGTGTTGGGTGATGTGATCATGTCGTGGGATGCCGAGGACGACTCTGGCCGCGGTGTTCTGGATGGTCTGGAGTTTGCGTAGCAGGGATTTGTTGATTCCAGCGTAGAGGGCATTTCCATAGTCCAGTCTGCTTGTTATGAGTGCGTGGGTGATGGTCTTTCTCGATTTAGGGGGGATCCATTTGAAGGTCATGCGAAGGATGCAGAGGGTGCTGAAGCAGGTGGAGGCGACGGCGTTGATCTGGTGGGTCATGGTGAGGGAGGAGTCGAGTATGATGCCAAGGTTCCGGGTGTGGTCCGTGGGGTTGGGGGGGTTGCCGAGGGCGGTGGGCCACCAGGTGTTGTCCCAAGCTGAGGGGGTGGGTCAGAGGACGAGGACTTCTGTCTTCTCCGAGTTGAGCTTCAGACAGCTGCTGCTCATCCAGGATGCAACGTCTTTCTTTCCTTCCTGGAAGGTGAGTCTGGTGGCTTCTGGTTCCTTCATGAGGGAGAGGATGAGCTGGGTGTCGTCGGCGTAGGATACTATGCTGAGTCCATGCTGTCTGATGATGGTGGCGAGGGGGGCCATGTAGATGTTGAAGAGCGTGGGACTGAGCGATGATCCTTGGGGTGCTCCGCAGTTGATCTCTGTGGGTTCGGAGAGGAAGGGCGGGAGTCTGATCCTTTGGGTTATGCCGGTGAGGAAGGAGCGGATTCAGTCAAGGGCAGTTCCCTCTATGCCGGCGTCGTGGAGTCTAGCTGTGAGAGTGCGGTGGGAGACAGTGCCGAAGGCTGTGGAAAGGCCTAGTAGGATGAGGGCCGCGTTGTGGCCTTGGTCGAGGAGCGTGCGGATGTCGTCTGTAGTGGCAAGGAGGGCGGTCTCGGTGCTGTGGTTGCTGCGGAATCCGGATTGGGAAGGGTCGAGGATGGCTTTCTCTTTGATGAAGTTTGTCAGCTGGGCGTTGACGATCTTCTCGTGACTTTGGCCGCAAAGGGAAGGAGAGTGATGGGTCAGTAGTTTTTCAGGTCCGTCGGGTCTGCAGAGGGTTTCTTGAGGAGGGGCTTGACTTCTGCGCGTTTCCAGTCGTCGGGGAATGTGCCGGATTCGAAGGTGGCGTTCATGGTGCATCGTAGCTCGGGTGCTATGGCGGTAGCGGCTCTGTGGAAGATGTGCGGCGGACAGGGGTCCGTGCGGGCTCCTGAGTGAGTGCTCTTCATGGTCGTAATGGCATCTTCAGTGGTGACCGGGGTCCGGGCGGCAATGGGGGTCTGGCTGTCTTTGCTGGAGGAAAGGGTGGTTTCTGGAGTCTGTTCGCTGAAGTTGTCGTAGAGGGCCTTCATTTTCAGGTGGAAGTAGGAGCCAAGCTTGTTGCAGAGGTCCTGGGAGGGTGTGACGTCCGTGGCTTCGCTGGGGGGTTTGGTGAATTGCTGGATGATGCTGAAGAGTTCCTTTGAGTTGCTGGAGTTGGTGAGGATTTTGTTCCGGATGAAAGTCCGCTTGGTGGATCTGATGAGTTGGTGGTATTCTGTCATGGCGTTCTTGTAGGTGGTCTGGTCTTCAGTGGTTTTGCTGTTCCTCCATCATTTTTCAAGAAGTCTGCAGGTGCGTCTGGATTCTTGGAGGTCGGTGGTGACCCCGGTGGCTTTCATGGTGCGCTGTCTGTCGGGGTTGCGTCGGGGGGCGAGCTTGTCTGCGCAGTTGGTGATCCACCGATGTAGTTCTGTGGCTGCAGAGTTGGCGTCGGTCGAGGCGGGAGGGGGATCGTGGTTGAGGGTGGAGTTGAGATGCTCCTCTGTGACCTTGCTCCAGTTCCTTTCCGGTGGACGTGGGGTGGGTTTGTGAGGGGTGGCATTGTTGAAAGAGAAGTGTACGCAGTGGTGGTCCATTCAGAGGGGCTGCGTGGTGTGACTGAAGCGGATGTTGTTCCATCCTGCGAAGATGGGGTCGAGGGTGTGTCCTGCCTTGTGGGTAGGGGTGGTGATAAACTGTTTCAGTCCGAAGTTGGCGAGGTTGTCCAGTAGGGCGGTGGAGTTGGGGTCACTGATGTTGTCAAGGTGGAAGTTCAGGTCTCCGATGAGTATGTAGTCCATGGAGGCGATGGCATGAGGTGCGATGAGGTTAGCGGTGGTGAACAAAGCGCGAGGCCCGGGGGGTCTGTAGGCGAGGGTGATGCGAAGCGTTGTGCTGGGCTGGGCTGGATCTGGATCTGGTAGTGAAGGTGTTCGGTGGTGGAAGGGGAGTCGCTCGTGCTGGAGGTGGAGAGTCGGAGGGAGCTCTTGTGTGCGATGGCAAGTCCTCCTCCTGGGCGGTTGGGGCGGTCCTTCCACCGTGTACAGCCAACACCTGCTGAGCATAATGGTTGGCACATCGAACTTGGCATTGCTTTATTTATTGTGTTATTATTTATTTATTTTGTGTTGGACCTGGCCCTTTTCACATTGTTATCCTCAAACATTTTGCCTTCTTCCTCCTATTTTTCTGACCCTCTTTTTGTTGGCTTATGACTCTGGGCACTTTACCACTGCTAATCCATGCTACAGTGCATGTGTTCTCTCTTTTAAACATGGCATGATTGGTTTACACTTGTTTGGCATATTTGAATTACATGTAAGTGCCTTGTAAACTGGTATCCCATATATCCATGGCCTGTAAATTAAATGCTACTATTGGGCCTGTAGCACTGCTTGAGCCACCCACTGACGGAGCCTTTCAAACCTGTCTCCGGCCTGTCACTGCAGACCCTTCATGCGCACTTTACTGCCACATTGACTTTGCATTTAAAAATACTTGCCAAGCCTTAAACTCCCCTTTTACTACATATAGGTCACCCCTAAAGTAGGCTCTAGGTAGCCCTATGGGCAGGGTAATGTGTAAGTAAAAGGTAGGACATGTGCCTTTATGAGTGGCATAGTGACAAACAGCCTATCTTGTTTCTCACTACTGTGAGACCTACTTCTCTCAAACTAGTATTGAGAATTTACTTATATGTGTTTAAGTGGTAATTCCTGATCTGAAAGGAGTAGCTTTGCCATGTTTGCTATGTTTAGACTGGTAGTGTTAAATTCTGTTTACTGGTGTAGTTGGAGTTTACATTACTATTTAGGAATGCTCTTTTAGAATGTGGGCATTTCTCTGTGCTTATGACTCTTTGTGCTTTGCAGCCTGACGCCACTCCATGTCTAGGCTTGGGGGACCGCTACACTTTGTTCATACTTTCCAGACAGCCACAACACAGGAAGGGCTGTCACAGGGTTACATCTGCATTTGTGTGCATACTGATAGTCTTCCTAGGCTGGTAAAGAGGAAAGCGGGACATACATACATTTCTATAGGCTGTGTCCTGCCTTCACACAAAGGGTTGATTTACCCCCTACTGATCAGCGGGAGCCAGGGCTGGGATGAAAGGGAGTGTCGTGCACTTCTAAGGTTTCTTTTGGAGTCACCTCCTGAACAAAGACATTTTTAAGTGCAAGTACAGGGACTCTTACCCCATAATTTTAGACACCGTGTGGAGTTGTAACCAGACGCTGATGGCTCTACATACGGCACCAGAGGACTGCTGTGCTGCCAGGAGGAACCGCCATTTTGGACAACTTGTATTGTTGTGCTGACCTGCTGTCTGCTAAGTTGCTGAAGGGACTGCCACTCTGCCAAGTGACTCTGTGTGCTGGCCTACATGCCTGCCTACTGCCCCGACTGCTCCCTAGTTGTTCTCCAGGGACTGGGTGGCTTTCTCCCTTCCTGTTTTTGCTATACGTTTACTTCCAGCGTGCGTTTTCAACACCTTGATGACATCAGCGTGTGGTGAGCGCTACTTATGGCTATAGGATCAGCACGTGGCTCATCCCTTAGTGTTTGGAAGTCAAAGCGTGGTGAGCCATGTCCCAGGTTCCCTCGATAGTGCGACGGAGTGCTTTTCCTTTTTATGAATGGAGGGGCAAGGAGCGCGTGTGGAGCGCGATTCAACTTAAAAAGAAGCAAGCCTGCCCTGAGCGGACGTACTCACTACTGCAGCACCGTCCTACCCATACCAGCCTTCTCTTTGGGAAAGCGTGCCTGATTGCCGGTGGGCACTTCTGGGAATTAAGTGTAGGGATCATATTCCCGTTGCTAGCCAATTGGAGCACTTCACTTGAAAGGCCCGGGGCGCCCAGTCCGTGTGGGAGCCCGCAGCAGGGGGACTCAGGGCAGCATTCCACCTCCCAAACAGAATGACGAGCAGCCCAGACAAGGGCGCATGCTTGTGGCTGGGGATGTGTCAGTGACGACAGCACCGTCACCCGGAAGAGGGCTTCAATGCTCCTATCAGCGGCCCCAGCCTCGGACACTCTACACGACAGGTCCCGGGTGACGGTCTCTTGGATCCCAAGGCCGTATCGCCCCCAGCTTCCCTAATCCTGGGCGGAAGGGGTGCCGAACCCCTTTCCTGGCTCAGAGAGCCGGGGGCATATATAGGTTGGCTGAAGCTGTCTCACCCTCCTTCGCGGGCAGCTCAATTTTGACAGGAAAGACCACTGGCGGACTCGCTGTGTCCATACCTTAGGGGCACCTTCTTTTTCTCCGGAGCAGTCTTTAGGGTGAGACCTCAATGGAGGCCCCCATGGTGTTGATTTAGGAACATGCTTTGAAATTACCGTACTACTACAAATAGGCGCGCAAGTACCTTACTTTTTATATGCCCTCATGTTGGACCGTGGGGATACCGTAATCCTACTATTAGGAGTGCAGGGGTTCTTGTACCCAGGTGCACCGTTTTGTCATTGGGGTACTGTTTCATTGTACTATTGAAGTGCTGTGCCCTAATCTAATCGCATTACCTGCCAAGTGTTTATGGGTGTGTGATGATTCACACTAAGTCTGCTGCCTTACAAGCACTGTGATTCCTGATCTTGTTGGGTTTTTTTAAACGTGCATAACGTAGAAAGAATACAGGTGTTCTGGAATCTATGTTCCCTTATTGTTACTGATGTGTTTGTGGGTAAAGTTAGTGATTTATGTGTCAACATAGTGAAGGAACTCTCCAATCCCAGCTCCAACACCAACGACATCCCGCCGTCGCAACCCCTGTGCGATTCCCTCGCCACCTTCTTTCACCGCAAGATCGCCGACATCCACGACAGCTTCAACACCCAGACAGCCCCAACTAAGGTCGATGCACCAGACCCGCCACACACCATCGACCACGACCCCCTGCCAGCCTGGGCCAGCGTGAACATCGATGACACCATCAAGACCATGAGCACAATACACTCCGGCTCCCCGTCAGACCCTTTCCCGCACCACATCTTCAACAAAGCCAGCAGCTCCATCGCACCCCACCTGTGCAACATCATCAATCTCTCCTTCGAGACCGCGACCTTCCCAGAGAGCTGGAAACACGCAGAGAACAACGCCCTACTCAAAAAACCCAAGGCGGACCCGAGAGACCTCAAGAACTTCCGGCCCATCTCCCTGCTTCCGTTCCCAGCCAAGGTCATCGAGAAGATCGTCAACAAACAGCTAACCCGATACCTCGAAGAAAACAGCATCCTGGACCCATCCCAATCAGGGTTCCGCAGCAACCACAGCACTGAGACTGCCCTCATCGCCGCCACCGACGACATCAGGATCCTGCTGGACAATGGTGAGACCGCAGCCCTCATCCTGCTGGACCTCTCCGCCGCCTTCGACACTGTCTGCCACCGCACTCTACGCGCACGCCTCCACAACGCAGGGATCCGAGACAAGGCCCTGGAATGGACCACCTCCTTCCTCGACGGCAGAACCCAGAGAGTCCGCCTCCCACCTTTCCGATCCGAAGCCTCCGAGATCATCTGCGGCGTACCCCAGGGATCTTCCCTCAGCCCAACACTGTTCAACATCTACATGGCCCCGCTCGCACGCATCGCCAGACAGCACGACCTCAACATTATCTCCTACGCCGACGACACTCAACTGATCCTCTCCCTCACCAAGGACCCCTCGCCGCCAAAGCCAATCTCCATGAAGGAATGAAGGCCATCGCCGATTGGATGAAGATCAGCCGACTAAAGCTGAACACGGACAAGACGGAGGTCCTCATCCTCGGCTCCAACCCCTAAGCCTGGGACGACTCCTGGTGGCCAACGACGCTGGGAGCAGCCCCGACACCCACCGACCACGCACGCAACCTGGGAGTCATCCTCGACTCAACGCTCTCCATGGCCAAGCAAGTCAACTCAGTCTCCTCCTCCTGCTTCAACACCCTCCGCATGCTTCGCAAGATCTACAGGTGGATCCCGACAGACACAAGAAGAACAGTCACCCAGGCCCTCGTCAGTAGCAGACTTGACTATGGGAACGCCCTCTACGCGGGAGCCCCGGCCAAGCTCATCAAGCGACTGCAACCCATACAAAACGCCTCCGCACGCCTGATCCTCGACGTACCACGCCACAGCCACATCAGCCCCCACTTGAGGAACCTGCACTGGCTCCCCGTCGACAGGAGGATCACCTTCAAACTCCTCATCCACGCACACAAGGCACTCCACAAAACTGGCCCAGCCTACCTCAACAGACGACTCTTCTTCTACGTCCCCAACCGCCAGCTCCGCTCCGCCGACCTCTCCCTCGCCACCGTCCCTCGCATTCGAAGAACAACCACCGGCGGCAGATCCTTCTCACACCTCGCCGCCAAGACCTGGAACACCCTTCCACTAAGCCTACGACAGACCCAAGACCTGCTGACCTTCAGGAGGCTACTCAAGACCTGGCTGTTCGACCAGTAGCAGCACCCCCCCCCTTCCCTCTCCCCAGCGCCTTGAGACCCTCGCGGGTAAGTAGTGCGCTCTACAAATTCTGTGATTGATTGATTGATTGATTGTCTCCAAACCTAACTGCTGCATTTCATGTCCGATATTATAATGTATGTCGTTTCGATTCTTGCATTGACAGGATAGAGAATACTGTTTCAGTAATTGCATGATCTGCACAGTACTTATGAATGATGTCATTTTGGTCTTGTGCTATGTACAATATATACTATATTTTTATATAATTCTGTGTGGAGTCTCTTTTGTGGTGTATTCATTGTGTTTCTGTGTGAGTGTGTGGCGCAAATGCTTTACACATTGCTTCTGATAAGCCTGCCTGGTCTGCATCAAGCTACCAGAAGGTGAGCACAGGTTATCTTTGGTGTGTAACTTACTTGCCCTGACTAGAGTGAATGGTTCTGCCTGGCTTAGGTGCATACTTTAGCCAACAAGAAACCCCATTTCTAACATTGTTATTATTTATTTTTTGATTTGTGGATCGTACTTTGGTACTGCAAAACCAGTGAAATTGTCACACCCAAGTACCGCAAACCAAGGGGAAGTTTTGTTGTGTGTTTCCTGAATGGCCCATTGTAGTTTTCCCTATGTTAGCCTAACTGTGCATGTTGTAGGCCTAATTTTCCTTTGCACACGCAACTATATAAACACACACTTGCTTTTGTGCCACATTGTACTTCCACACGGAACCTGCATATGTTTTCGCGTTCTGTTCTTTTCCTGGGATTTAGTCTGAACACCACCAATAAGGTCAAACAACAATATCCCTTGTTATTCTTTCTGGACAGGTACTAGCACCTAGACATAACACAAGAATGCAGCCGTTGTTTATTTGCACACATCTTGTCATATAGAAGTGCACATGAGCCAAAAACAAACATGGAATGAGAGTTCTCAGACAAGAGCGCTGCGTCTGCTGTGATGTAGAACGTCCATCTGTGAATGCTCAGGTACGGGTTCTGCCAGTAATCCCAGAGATCTTTGATATGTAATCATTTAGCTTCAGTAGCAAGGGAGGAGGGCTTAGGCTACTCTGTCCTATAAAATGACAGCGCTTTTCATGGTATACAGATTATTAACCATGCTAACAGTATTTTTAGTATGCAATTGTTTTCTAATTGTGGCACGTATACTGCATTTCCAAGCACAATAGTTTAAATAAATATTCTAAACTTCCTTTGTGTCTCCTGGTTATCTTATTGTGGACAAGTACGAGTGAGAGAGCAAAAGGGTGTGTCCTGTTACAGCGATCCCTGAGACGGTCAAGAGTGTTGTGCTCTGGGGTGCCAATTCACTTGTTTCGCTGGTAAGGTTAGGAGGGCAAGTGAGGCACTATGGCTAGTCGGACTCGGACTCATAGATGCTGAGGTGGTATGGTGAGTCAGTCCGCACATACTGATGTTCTATGGTTCAAAGCATAGCTCTGTTCCAGAGCAGAATCCCTGCAAAATGGCGCTCAACATGGGATTTTGGACCCAAAAGAAAATTGGATAAATTCATGTCTTCAAACAGGAGATAAAGAGAATGTTTCACTGCAGACAGTGTAGAATGTTCCAATCATTGTTGACATAACTTTCCCACTGAATAGGTGGTAGCAATTCCAGAATGTGTTGACTGAGAGTATCGGGATCAGGTCTGCTGGATTTAAACCCTGGCGTGGAATTAAGAAAACAAGCATGACAACCATTTATGTCAACGGGCCACAATAACCACCCACCAAGACTTGAAAACAAAGAATCAAATGTACCGTTCTGCACCATGCTATTTAATTGTTCTTCTGTGCAATTTGTAAAACTCTGCCAATTATCAAAACGGGCAACAGAGGGAATGGTCGGAGAATTAATTTCTTTCATTTTAGCCAATCCCAAACAAGTAGTCTTCTGGATTGTTTCATTCAGAGAAATCCTTTGTGTGGGAAATTAAACAGGCTCAAAATAAGCTTTGTGTGCCCTGAACCTGCCAGGACTTCGTACCTCAAATCTACTTCAAACCAATGGTGTCCTTCCAGTAATCATAACCTTCAAAGGCCAACTGATTGACAAGCGTAGTAATATATATATATATATATAAGCTTAGTTTGAGTAAGCATATATTTCTTTGGTGGTGAAAGTGAATTTTTCTTTATTGTTCAGTTAATAAAAACTTACAATAAAACACCTTTATACAATTTTCCTACATTTTATACACAACCAATCCTGAACCCTTATTTAAAAACCACATAGTTAAAATATAATTCGTCAATTAAAAATGCTAAAATCTCTTCATTGACCACTGTTAGTCAGTTTCCTCTCTGCTATTTCTATAAACTTCAAAAGTCTGCCAGTAAGTTGTAAATATTCTCCCTGCAAGCAGGCTATAACTGCTTGTCGACGTGTTCGTATCAATTGACTATTAAAGACCTGCCTCAGCAGACTTCTACGTTCAACTATTAGAGCTGGGAAGCTACAAATGATATGGCAGATGTCCTCTCTCATTATTACAGAGGCGGCACGTCCTCTCACAACTCAGCTTTTTCCAAGCTGGAGTGTCTCCACGAAATTGGCTGCTGCCAAATCGGAGTCTCATAAGCTTCAGCTTAGCCCTTAGGCCATTCAAATCCCCTAGATAACTCTGAGGTTTTAACATACCATAAGATGCAATCACTGTCCACTCATGGGATCTCTTTGCCAATACTGCTCTATCCAATAGCGAAGACATTTTTTTACTGCACCCATTAATAACTTTATTAAATCCGCCTGAGAGAGGGGTAAAGCCCATAATTGTTCAGCCTTGAACGTGCCTATAGCCAATTTAAAATGTTCATGGGCCTGCTTATGTTTACCATCACATACAGCCTCCCAGACCACTGTCATAAGCGTAGAGTTATTATCCCTTCTAAGTTTATGACAATTTCAAATATGCCCTTAGGCTGTTTAAATTCTGTCGTTTAAGACCGAACTCTAGTCGAATTTGAGCTGGTGATGTCTGCTGAGGTAGATTAAACAGGCGACAGTAGGTACCTGTCACAAGCTTATCTATAATATTATCAGCCCTCCCTCTTAAAATCTCTACTCCATATGTCAGAGATGGAACATGTTTAACTGACATAACTTGTAGTAACGGTTTGAGGGAAGGCCCTTTTAAGTTATTCTGGAGGGTAGCGAATGCTGCAGTTAGTGAATTATTTCTTCTCTGTAGTGCTGCCCACTGATTCTTACCCGAACCCCTTGCGTCTAGTATAACACCCAGCTATTTATACTCTGAAACTGTTTCTAACACGGTCCCTTCTATGCTAAATGTTGGTCGTGCGGCTGTCCCCCTTGACACCAGTATGGATTTTGTCTTCTTTAAGTTGACCTTTAACCCATGAGATGAAGCGTAAAGAGCAGTTTAGCTAATTAACCTCTGCAGCCCCACCTTTGTATAACTTATTAACACAATATTGTCTGCATACAATAAGTGGGAGACCTTAAAGCCAGCCACCAACGGAGAATGTGAGTTTATACTATTCAACCCTGTAGAAATTTCAGCAAGATAAAGGTTGAACAAGATTGGAGCCAGGACACATCCTTGAGTCAGACCATTCGTTATCATTTTTTTTGAAACAGCTGTACCCTGGCCCAACCTTACTCTCGTCCAGGTATTAGTATACAGCAGTTGGATCACTCTCAGGAGTCTAGGTGCAATTCCCATTTTCAATAACTTGTCCCAAAGAATATTCCTTTGCACTGTGTCAAAGGCGGAGCTAAAATCAATAAAACACAAATGAAGGTTCAGTGAGCGGCGCCTTGACATTTCAATTGAGAGAGCTAACATTTGAATGTTAATAATAGTCCCCATGCCTTTGATAAACCTTGTCTGATTCATTGGCAACAGTTTTCTGGCACCCACCCAAGCCGTTAACTCTGCCAACAAACATTTGGCAAAAAACTTTGCCTCACAATCCATTAAGGTTATTAGCCTATAGTTGGCAGGGTCCGCGGCTTGACCAGCTTTATAAATCGGGGCCAAAATTGAGCCCCTCCATTTATCTGGGATTTCTTCATTCACCAGAACATAATTAAATAATATTGTCAATTTCTTCGCCCAATATTGTGGATTTTCCTTGAATAATGCTTGAGGAAGGCCATTTGGCCCCGGAGCACCGTCCCGGTGACTAGTACTTATGATTTTCTCAACAGTTATATGCTGGATCTCTATCAGCGTGTTTTCCATCGTATTATCGCCTGTTCCATCTTCAACTAGGTTTGTTACGATACTTATGCCACCTGACGTAGTGCCCAAATGCTTTTCCCAGGCTTCTTCCGATATGTTTGATGTTGCTTGTTGTTGTTTCCTACCATTGCCTTGGTTTACCAGTCTCCAAAACTCTCGTACGTCTTTACGTTTTGCTGCGTAATTAATTTTACACCAGTACAGATCTAACTCAGCTTTTGTTTGGGCCCATACCGCTTTTTTGTAAAGTGACCTTAATTTTGGTAAGGCCTCACTCCTGACACTGGTGGATGCATTGTTTCTTAGAACCCTCAGGGCGTGATTCAATTTCCTTTTAGCTGTTTTAAGTTGCACAGACATGTTCTTTGGAAAAGAAGTGGCTGTTAATAACATGACTTTTGACCGAACAGCATTTTCTCTACTAAACAGATTGAGAACCGATCCCAAAGGGTCAAGAGATTTTGATCAGTATTGTATAAATCTTCCCACAAGTCTCTTGCTTGATGCTCAATTTTTTGTATGCTACTTACTGACCAATATAACCTTTGGTGGTGGTGGAGTTAATTTAAAATAACATGACATGGGGTCTGAAGTGTCATATCCCGTGAAATATATATACTTATCTTTTTGCTTTTTGGAGCTCTCTGGAGGGGGAGTTGGACAATGTTCCCATTGTGTATAATTAAAACGGGAACGCTGTCTACCAGCTCTATGTAGAAAATGGTGTCCATAATGATGGTAGCAGAACATCTCAGTGTAATTGGCAAAGTTACGGTATAGATCTTCTGATTCAAAAACAGTATAATACTCTAATTCAGAAAGCATAGAATTTAGAGCATCAACATCCCAATTATCCGAATATAACCCTGGAACTATTACATCACTCATAGAAACTTTGAACACATATGGTATTTGATGGATTTCCGTTGGACCGAATATATCGAAAGGAAATTTATACCGAACAATTCCATCTGTCACTGGAAGGGCTGAAATATTTACGAGGGACAAGTCTCTTTCCAGTTTATGCGATGAAGAATGGGGGGCCAACACCCCGTCCACCAGATCTATAGCAGAATGTTCCGGGAGGTAATGGCCGTTAACCAGTAGGCAAAAAACGGTCACAAATCCAATCCACATGAACAAGAAAACCACGATCCATGGATATATCCAAAGAGGAACTAGATAAGTGTGTTTTAACCATGAAATAAAAACACAAATCCATGCTAGAGGCGGATTCAAAACAGAAGAACTGTCAGACGAAAAATCATTTTGATCTACATAGTATCCAACGGTACTCAGCCGAAAAACAAGAGGTTGGGACTCAGCAGTATGACTGGAAAAAGCCAATTCAATTCAATTTTTATTTGTTATGGAACTCCAATGGAGGTCCACAAAAATTCACCAGTACAATAGAAAAGACATACTTTAAATACAATACAATTTTTTTATTTTTTTTAAAAATACACCAGTAGATTAAAAGGAGGAAATAGGGAAAGACCTACTTTGTATATAGTGCAAAATTCTACAATGTCCAACCATCAGACGTTACAACATACAAACTAAACTTTTAAAATGTTCCTAATAAATAGCCAGAAATGTTTTAAAAAATTGAAATATCCTATGGCAAACCATTTCATTTGGTGGGGACAAGACAAAAGATCGGGCCTCCTGAGCAGAATGAATGTTAAATTTAATAAATGATGATCTTAAAAACATACGCCTGGCCCTTTGTAATTCTGGACACACAAATAGCACGTGATTACGATCCTGAATTTGTAAAAAACACAATTCACAAATTCTCTCCTCTCTTGGTATTTTTTCCCATATACCAGTAACTTCTCTCAAAGGCAACAGGTTGGTTCTCAAAAGTAGTATCAACCTTCTAATCCCATGAGGAAGATTCCATGTTAGATAGGGCTGAGGTCTATTCCCCACAGCACTACCCCAGACCACCTCATTGGGGGATTTAGATTGACTTAAAACTGTATCTCTTGCCATGCTAATCGAGCTTGCGGACTTCTTTAAAAATAACTTCAGTGCAGGCTTTGGCATAGGTGAATCACTATTTAAACTGAGCCCAAATAAATCATTTGCGTAAGCAAATGATCTAAAAAAGCAGATTGATCCTTTAATTTGTCAAAAATTTCCATTCTCAAAGCGGCCCTAAGGGTGCCCTCATCCCCCCAGAAGAGGGAATTCCCCCACCTCAGGACCGCTGACAAGGATAAAATATATGAAGAGACTAGACGGAATTCCAAGCGTAGAACATGTGGGGCGGCCAGAGAGTTTAAGTTACAAATTTGGCGGAAAAACCGGCCTTCAGCCTTATCAAAAGCGAGCCAATAGTTCCTATCCAGTACTTCTGCAGCATATGTTAATGAAGGAGGAATTTTAACCTTGAATACTGACAGAACATGACTAAAATGGCGTCTCCCACAGGTTTTATAGAATCTGTTTAAAGCTCCAGCCTGGGTGGCAGCTTTACCAACACACAATTTAATATGCTCTGAATCTCGCCCATTTTTTGAAAAAACCTTCCCCAGGTACAAATACGAGTCAACCAATTCTAGTTCTTCATGCCCCAACGACCACTTATACCCTTTCTTTATTCTAAGACCTTTCTTGCGGAAGACTAAAATTTTGCTTTTTGCGATATTGATTTTCAGAAAGTGGTCCTCCGCATATTTGGTTAGGGCGTCCAGACGGCATTGCAAGCAAATAGGAGTTAAATCGAAAATTGCAACGTCATCTGCATATAATAAGGAACCAATGGACATTGTACCAATTCTAGGGGCATCCCCCCTCACTGAGTTTAACATGCTGGGGAGATCATATATATAAAAAGAAAAGAGGCGCCAACAGGCAACCCTGCTTAAGCCCGTTATAAGTCTTAATAATACAAGATAACCCCTGCAAGCCTCTCATCATCACTTGACACCAAGTGTCTGTATGTAATTCTATTATGAGGCCCAAGAGGTGGTGTGGCATACTAAGACTGGAAAAAGCCAATTTGGATGGACTCGCCAAAGGTGGATCATTATAAATGACATCTGTTGTAATAGACGTGATAGTAGAAACAGGCATTGTGTCTGGGGAGTTGTCGACGGAGGACTCAGCCTCCCCCTCCCTCAGCCGGGAAATAACATTGGTGGTGCTCTCAGGCTGTAAAGAGAAGTCTTGCGGGAAACAAATGCAATTCCATGGTATACTATGAAGAATCTGCCACAAGGTATAGTTTGACATGTTCAATGGAGACAAAGCGCATGGCCTTATAACCCAGGAGAGGTGGAAAAATCACAGTTTGTGTACCTTGAAGGTCAAGGACTGGAACAGGAGCACAGTACGTTGGGCCGAATTCCTTTTGATAGCCACCTTTTCTTGAACTGGATCTCTGATTTTTGGAAGCCAGCCGGAAACCTGAATTTGATTCGCAGAACTGGAAGAGTGAGACTCAGGCAAGTGTTTGCGAGATTGAGCTTCATGGAACGTTTGTAGGTCCTGTAAGACACCACAATGGTTATCTACGTCAAAGGTTGCGGCAGCCGCCTTAACGTCTGGACAATCAAGGTCCAGAACATACATCCTGATGCCAAAAAGCACTTCGTACATGGTCCGCCCACCCAGAGATCTTTTAGGGAGGTTATTTAATGCTGGTTGAACCCCATAAAGGTGGTTCAACCAACCACGTCCTGTACCTAATACTCTAGTCACTAAGGACTGCTTTAAGTCACAGTTCATTCTCTCCACAACAAAAGTACCCTCAGGTCTATACGGAGAAGAAAAATGCACGTGCACATGCATGGACTTCATCAAATCATGGTACGCTTTAGAAGCGAATGCCGGGCCTTGGTCCGAGTGGAATGCGTAACAGGCATAAGTCCCGATGAAGACTCACAAGTCTTTAATAACAGTTCGAGTGCCAGCCGAGCGCTGTGGCAAAACCCAGAGGAATCTAGAGCAAGAATCAACTGCAACCAAAATATATTTGAATGCAGTATCTGACAATGATCCAAGTAAATGAAGCCAAAAGGCTGGTTAGAAATAAACAGATGTGTCTGTGGTGGACGAGACACAGTGGAACTTCTGATTTGTTGACCGATGTCACAAGTGGTTTGTTGGTATAAACCTTGCCACCAATAGCATTGCAGTAAGAGCGAAATAGTGGCAGCCACATCAGCATGAGCGGAAGCCACACCTTCGTGTGCAGCCACAATTAAATCATGTCGGCAATCAGCGTTGGGAATCACATGATCAAAACCTGGAATAGTAACCAAAGGAACATTCTGGCCATTTAAATGATAAGAATACTTAGATGGAAAGCCCTTTGGCAAAGGGGTGCCGTTTTTAAAAGCAGTCACAGTAGCCAAGATATCAATGTTGATACGAGATTTAGAGTGTGTTATTGCTGCTATTTTAGCTGTGGTTACTGCAAGTTTGGCAGCATTATCAGCCAATGACTCAATGTATGTATACCATGAGCCAGTGGCCACTTATCCTTAAGATCTGCCACTTTAATACAAAGCAGTTTGTGCTTTATTTTGCTACCCTTGGAATCCTTAAAATCATTTCGTCCTAAAAATGTGAGTTCACATTAAAGGAATGTACACAGTAATATGAATCACACACAACAAGGGTAGGGAATTCAGGATCCGTATTTTCAAGTGCAAGAAGTACAGCCTTCAATTTAGCCAACTGCGCCGTACAGTCCCAAAGGGTCTCTGTGCAAGCAGTTTGTGGGTGAAAATTGGCATCTAACAGAGCCAATAACGATGGCGCTTGTGGCAGAATATTGCTGCTTAGAACCTATAGCAGGTTGAGCAGAACCATCAGTATCATTGATGGACTTATAACGAACAAGGGGCCGAATCGAAGAAGGCAAAGGATATACATGTTCATATTGCAAAAATTCTTGTGTTTGCAAGGAAGGTTCAAAGACAAAGTCTACATCTACGGCTGTTAAGGACATAGCCCATTGTATCCTTCCGGGATGGAGGGCTTTCGTGGTAAAAGACAGTTATTAGTTTTTTAACCTAGTCTCTCCCTTGGGATTCACAGTTCCAAATTCCTTGACCACGAATCCTTGCATGGTGGGTGATACATGGGTTGGTGAGGTTTGCCCTGGGTGTGCAGTGCAGGAAGTTCCCATTGTGCATGTATGAACCCTTCACCTAGTGCTTCATACCTGCCCACTGGTGGTGTTTTAGACATTACTGAAAGTGAAAAGTGGAGATTGGCAAAGTAATGTACCCATGGATTATCCAATCCGAGGATGCTATCTCTCTAGCTTTTCAATGTGTAACATTGTGTATTTAGCACCTTTCCATGCCATAGCAATCAGTTGTTCTTAAAGATGGTATAGTGAAAACAGATCCGTTATATTAATATATCACCACAGCACATGGCCAGAAAGCAATGTTTGCAGTGTCAAGCTCAACAATAGAATTGACCTAAGCTGGGACTGACCATGTTGTAACACAGACAAAGCTTGCTAAAGCACATGTATTGTGGATGAGACAATGTTACCCAGGGAATAAATTCTAGATGATATGGTGGTCAGACCGTTGTCCACTACTGCCAGAGCATGTTCTAAATTAGCCCTGTCAATCTCACACAGCCTCTCAGCAACTTCTTGTTGAGATAGTTTCCATATCTCGTTATAGACAGCACATAGGAAGGGTTTTTGACGGGGTTTCCGAGGACCTAATAGAAAGTCTCATAATTCCAGGTCTTCAGATAAAAGGAACAAGTGCTGTTTTACATGGGACAGTGTTGAGGTTTTTAGCCAATCAAGGCACAACTTCCAGACACTACGTTGTTACCACCCCCAAATGTTCATTTTGCATATAACGCATGTCAGGTCTATGGGAAGTAAATTCCCCGATTTTACCTAGTAATCTGTCATGACATTTGTGTCGAATGGCCATACTAACCATTCCCTCCAATTGGGATCTGATGAGCTATGTCTGCTCTTACGCAGCATGGTATCAATAGTGTGTTCATCGTATGATGAAATTTGTTGCCAGTTGTCAAATCGTGTAAGAGTGGGAACCTGTGTTCAAGAATTCTTTCTTGGCTAGGCCAAGACACGTCTGTTGCACAGTTTTGTTCAGGAAAAACATCTGCTGTGGTATTAAACAGGCCCTAAATAAAGCTTCAGTTCCCTGAACCTGCAAATCTTTAGTCACCCAAATAAATTTTACATCTATTGTGTCCCTCCAAAAGTCGAAGCCTTGTACAGAGAGTTGGGAAAGAAAGGAAGCAGAGTAAATCAGCTTAGTGTCAGTTAACATATTTTTCTTTGCAGGTGATCGTGCAAGCTTATAATAAAATGAGGCTGGGTCGGATGTGTCATATCCAGAAAAATAGTCAAACTATTGTGCAAACTCTTTTAAACTACCCTTCAGTAGTGTAGAGTAATGTTCCCATTGAGTAAAGTTAAAGACCTCATGAGGTGTATGTGAGAAGTTGGCCTGGCATATGCTGTCCACTAATTATAGTGGGCACCTTGCACCAGTCCAAATCGACTCTTATGGTAGGTAGGTTTAAAGACAACCTTATTGAAAGCTATCCTAGTGGTAGCTGTGGAGAGCAGCCTTCAGGCTAAGTCTTGAAGGAATGTAAAGCAGCTTGTTTTACCAGTCTATAATCTCTTGAGTGACCAAATGAAAGAGCACCACACCAGGTATATATTCAAAATATATGTATTTATTACTAAACACACCCCTCTAGTCTCTTTATGAGGCTAGAGTTCAAAGTACATAGGTTATAAGATCTTAAATCACAGTAATAGCACAAATACACGTTTGGGCCCTAGGGGCGTACCAAACCATATACCAATAAAGTGGTATGCGAACCACGACTGAACTAGACACTAGGCCTAGAGCCTCTAGAAGTGCTTGGACCACAAGGAACCACCCAAGGTAGTGACACAGGGGACCCACGGGAGACGCGTGCAGTGTAAATACACAACCGCGATACGCCGTTAACTTCTATGGAGAAAGTCGGGATCGGGAAAATAGAGGAAAGGGACACTTAAAAGAGGACTAGGACAAAACCCTTTGAGATCTAGGACTTTGAAGAGTCTCTACCCACGGGAGCACCGGAGTACTCGTGTTACCTCACCCAGGAAGCCGGGTGCATAGGTGCCTTTCGGGGTCGGGTTTCGTCGTCGGTTCTTATGGCGATCTGCTGCAAAGTGCTGCTGGCGACCAGGAGAAAAGTGTCCGGGTGGATCCAAGAGTGGATCGGAGTTCTGAAGAACCTGAAAGCAGAGGGGACAGAGTCTGGGTCACTAGCCAGTGACCAGGAGGCGATGGACAGATGCCCACCGATGTCGAGTGCTTCAGATTCGATGACGGTCGTCTTGACTCTTCAGCCACGAGGTCCGGGAGGCGTTGTTGGCAACCAGGAGCAGGATTCGGGCTGTTGCTCGATGTCTGTCGAGTGCAGAGGTGTCGGCGACCAGATTGGACCCAACAAGCCTTGGCAACGGCAAGTCTCGAGTAAGATGTAGATCGTCGATGATGCAGACCAGCAAGGTCTGGGGAACTCACCCAGCGAGGGTAAGTGAGGGCAGGCCTGGAGCAACCAGACTGCCAAGTAAAGAAAAGATTGGCCTTCGTTAAGGGCTACTAGCCAACGGGCTGGCGACCGCGAAGGAGCCTCGTGACGCCGCACGTGGAGCTGGCTTACAGGACACTCGTGGAGTGGGGGCCAGTGATCTTCGGTGCAGGTGGTGCTGGAGGCTAGGGCTACTCGGAGCCCAAAGCACGACTTCTTGGGAGACCCAGAAGATGGTGCACTTGCAAATGTGCTCGGTGTCCAGGGGTCACGGTCTCAAGTCACCCACGATAGCCACGGGCCTCAGCTTTGCTGGGGACTCAGGGTAGCCTCGGGAAGTCTGAGAATCCACCTCTGGTGATGCGATGACTTCGGCGTCCGACAGGAGCTTCAGTGATGCGAACCGGACAGATGCTTCTTTGGTGCCTGCCAAGCAGGGAGTCACTCCTTGACCCCAAGGGAGATTCTTCAGTCCTCTAATCGTGAGTAGAGCGTCGAAGGTCCAGGATTCTGTTTCAGAGTTTCGTCCAGGTATAATCTAAAGTCCTAAGGACTGGGTTCCTACCTTTATTCCAAAAATAGGGGATGGACTACTCTGTGGCCCCACCTATGGGTGGGTCAGGGCAGAGGGGTGGCTACACCCTTTCCCTTTGTCCAGTTCGCGCCAAAGCAGGGGCTGCAAGCCCCTGATCCGGTTTGAACTGGGGTATGCACTAGGGACACCAAATGTGCCCCCAGTGCAGGACTTCAAAGCACCCGAAAGTGCTCCCGCCCAGCCCCAATACACATTGTCCTGTCTGGGGAGGTGGTCACACCTCCCTGGGACAGGAAACCTATTGTCCAGGCCTCCCCTGCCGGAGTTTCGTCCAGCAGCAGGAGGCCAGACTCGTGTCTGTGGCAGCAGCATCCATTTTGTGATGCCAGGGCTCTGGAAAGAAGTTACCGGACTCGTCAGAGTTAACATGCCTTTCCCTCTAGAAGGGTGGAATGCTACCCCCGCCGCCAGGATTGGCGGGGGGTAGTATTCCAAGATGTTTGACACCAAACACGACATGTTTAGGTGCAGCCATTCCATAGTTAGCATTTTACCGCGAGGATATAATGCGTTTAAGAGTATATGGTCAGGCTGCACTACAAACAGCATCAGAGATGGTCTCCGAAACGCTGCAGAGGGGCCCTGCTCATGCAGGGGCACCCTCTCACATAGGAACCATGCACTCTGCCTTTAGGATTGATAAGGCCTGCCTTAGGAGTGACTTATAGGTTTATATGTGTGTATGCATTTAGTGATATAGGTAACCTATACCACTGCAAGGGGTGCATGCACCACCTTACCCAGGCTGCAGTAGCAGACCTGTGGTGCCAGTTTGGATGGCCTACCAGGGGTGGCATAATACATGCTGCAGCCCCTGGCAGGCCTCTGAGGTACCTATGCCCTTGGTACATAGTTTACCATATACTAGGGACTTACAAGGGCACTCCAGATCCCAATCAGTGATGTGCCTAAGGCACATGGAGACCCTTTTAAAGAGGAAACAGCTAGGCTGGGGTTCTGAATAGCAGGGCCCCAGCCAGACTAATGTCGAAAACCAGTGAAGTATCAGCAAAAAGTGGGGGTACCCCTGTGAAGCAGATCCTACTCTCCTACACAACCCCCCAAACGTAGGGACATTAAACTAACCTTGCCCAGTTAAGTCTTCATGTTCTAAGTGGAAATACCTAGAGAGCCCATCTGCATTCGCATGGTTACTCCCAGGCCTATGTTCCACTGTAAAGTCCATCCCCTGTAGGGAAATGGACCACCTAAGCAGTTTGGGGTTTTCACCCTTCATTTGTTTTAGCCATAAGAGGGGCTTATGGTCTGTCTGAACCAGGAAGTGTGTACCAAACAAGTATGGCCTCAACTTCTTCAGAGCCCAGACCACAGCAAAGGCCTCCCTCTCTATGGCTGACCAACGTTTCTCTCTAGGGGTCAGCCTTCTGCTAATAAAAGCTACTGGCTGATCCTGACCTTCTTCATTCAATTGTGACAGTACAGCCCCTACCCCCAATTCAGATGCATCAGTTTGAACAATGAACTTCTTGGAGTAATCAGGACTCTGCAGAATTGGAGCAGTGCACATGGCCTGCTTGAGGTCATCAAATGCCTTTTGACAGCTAACTGTCCACTGAACCTTTTTGGGCATTTTCTTAGAAGTTAAGTCATTCAAGGGTGTCACTATTGATCCATACCCCTTGACAAATCTCCTATAGTACCCAGTCAGGCCTAAGAAGGCTCTCACCTGAGTCTGGGTAGTGGGAGCAGTCCAGTCCATGATGGTCTGGATCTTGCTCTGCAAAGGTTGAACCTGGCCTCCACCCACAAGGTGGCCCAGGTACACAACCTGACTCTGCCCTATCTGGCACTTAGTGGCCTTGATAGTCAGGCCTGCCTTTTGCAGGGCCTGTAAAACATTCCTGAGGTGGACCAGGTGATCCTCCCAGGTGGAGCTAAAGACAGCAATATCATCTAGATAAGCTGCACTATAGGCCTCCAGTCCTGTGAGAACTGTGTTCACCAACCTCTGGAAAGTGGCAGGTGCATTTTTCAGACCAAAGGGCATCACCATAAATTGATAATGCCCACTAGGGGTTGAAAATGCTGTTTTGGGCTTTGCAGCATCAGCTAGTCTGATCTGCCAGTAGCCAGCTGTTAGGTCAAATGTGCTGAGATATTTGGCAGAGGCCAAAGTATCTATGAGCTCATCTGCCCTGGGTATTGGATGGGCATCAGTCCTAGTGACTGCATTGAGGCCTCTGTAGTCTACACAAAACCTCATCTCTCTTTTCCCACCACTGGTGTGAGGTTTAGGTACTAGGACTACTGGACTAGCCCAAGGGCTATCTGAGGGCTCAATCACTCCCAATTCCAACATCTTCTGGACTTCAGTCCTGATACAGTCCCTGACATGGTCAGGTTGCCTATAAATCTTGTTTTTAATAGGCAGACTGTCCCCAGTGTCCACTTCATGAGTGCACCAGGTGGTCTGACTGGGTGTCAGAGAAAACATATGTCTAAACTGATTGAGGACTTGCCTGCAATCAGTTTGTTGCTGGGTAGTGAGGCTGCCTGCCAAGGCTACACCATCAACTGACCCATCGTCAGGGTTCTGTGAGAGCAGGTCAGGGAGTGGGTCACTCTCTTCCTCCTGCCCTTCATCAGTAGCCATGAGCAAGCCCATGTCTGCCCTGTCCACATATGGCTTAAGTCTGTTGACATGGAGAACCCTGTGGGGACTCCTGGGTGTTCCCAGGTCTACTAAGTAAGTGACCTCACCCTTCTGCTCAACAATAGTGTGGGGTCCACTCCATTTGTCTTGGAGAGCTGCTGGGGCCACTGGCTCCAACACCCACACCTTCTGTCCTGGCTGGTAAACAGTTAGGACAGCCTTTTGGTCATGCCAGGCCTTTTGAAGTTCCTGGCTAGCCTCAAGGTTTTTGGTTGCCTTTTTCATGTACTCAGCCATCCTGGAGCGGAGACCAAGTACATAGTCCACTATATCTTGCTTTGGGGGCTTGAGAGGTAACTCCCATCCTTCCTTCACCAAGCACAGTGGACCCCTCACAGGGTGGCCAAACAGAAGTTCAAAGGGCTGTAACCAACCCCTTCTGAGGCACCTCCCTATATGCGAATAAAAGGCAGGGCAAGAGTATGTCCCATCTACGCCTAAGCTTTTCTGGGAGCCCTTTAATCATGCCCTTCAAGGTTTTGTTGAATCTCTCAACTAAACCATTGCATTGTGGGTGATAGGGTGTGGTGAACTTATAAGTAACTCCACACTCCTTCCACATTGCCTTTAAGTACCCAGACATGAAGTTTGCACCCCTGTCTGATACCACCTCCTTAGGAAAGCCCACTCTTGAGAAAATTCCCAGGAGGGCCCTTGCCACCACAGGTGCTGTCGTGGTCCTAAGGGGTATAGCCTCTGGATACCTGGTGGCATGATCCACTACCACCAGTATAAATCTGTGTCCAGATGCTGTTTGGGGATCCATGGGACCAACAATGTCAATCCCTACCCTCTCAAAGGGCACCCCCACCACAGGTAGTGGTATCAGGGGGCCTTTGTAGTGCCACCTGCTTTGCCACTGGCTTGGCAGGTTACACAGGAGCGACAAAACTCCTTACTGTCTTCAGACATGTGGGGCCAGTGAAAGTGAGGGACAATTCTGTCCCAAGTCTTGTTCTGGCCCAGGTGTCCTGCTAAGGGAATATCATGGGCTAGGGTCAATAGGAAGCCCCTGAACTTCAAAGGTATTACCAACCTCCTGGTAGCACCAGGCTTGGGGTCTCTACTCTCTGAGTACAGGAGTCCATCATCCCAATACACTGTATGGGGACCACTAGCTTTCCCAGCAGCCTCAGCAGCAGCTTGCTGTCTGAGGGGTTCAAGGGAGGGGCAGCTCTGCTGCTCCTGGCTCAGATCTGCCCTAGAAGGTCCCCCTGTCCCCAAGAACTCAACCTGGTCAGGCTCAAGTTCCTCTGGGACAGTTCCTTCTTCAGGGCTGAGATCATCCCCCTCAAGGGACTGATCTTCCTCCTGAGCCAAGGGGAAGGCACTGCCTTAACCCTACTACTACTCCTCTTGGAAGGCACTTGGTCCATTCTTCCAGAATCCAAGGCCTGTTCAGTTTTAGACAGTTTAGCTTGTGACCTGGTCACAGCAAACACATCTGCAGGGATCCCCAGCATTTCTGCATGGGTCCTGAGCTCCACTTCTGCCCAAGCAGAAGTCTCTAAGTCATTGCCAAGCAAGCATTCGACTGGTAGGTTTGCACTTACCACAACCTTCTTAAGGCCAGTTACCCCTCCCCAGGAGAAGTTAACAACTGCCAGAGTATGGTCTGTTCTGACATTGCTAGCATTGGTCACTTGGTACATTTCACCAAGTATAACTTGCCCAGGTAGCACAAGGTCTTGTGTCACCATTGTGACACTTGCCCCTGTGTCCCTAAATGCCAAAGCCTCTCGTCCATTGATTAAAGGCTGTTGTCTGTACTTGCCCAGATTACTGGGACTCACAGTGGAGGTCACATCCATGCCTCCATCACAGACTAACACAGCCTGAGTCAGTTCCCTGACTAAGTCAGAGCCCAACTCAGTTCCCAGGGTGAACCCTACTAAACCCTTTGCTGGAGCACTTCCACCAACTGTACTAGGGGGAACAGGTGCCTTAGGGGCATTGGTGGATGCTGGACTGGAGTCTTTGGACTTGGTGCAATCACTGGTCCAGTGGGTCTTTTGCTTACAGACCTTGCACCATGGTTTTCTTTGGCCTTTACCCTTGGTAGACTGGGAATCCCCACCAGAAGAAGATTTTTGGGGGCCTGATGAAGACTTTTGATCTTTACCCTTCTCCCCACCCTTGTCAGAGTTCTTAGCATCTTGCTTCTTGGTTTCCCCACCTTGGTTCTGTACCTTCTGCTTCACCCTGGTTCTGACCCATTTGTCTGCCTTCTTTCCCAATTCTTGGGGAGAGGTCAGATCAGAGTCAACCAGGTACTGATGCAACAGCTGGTTTTGACAGTTATTAAGAATCTGCTCCCTCATTATCAGATTATACAATCCTGAGAAGTCACACACCTTACTGCCCATCAACCAGCCTTCCAGAGCCTTGGCAGAACAATCCACATAGTCTACCCAGTCTTGAGTCTGTGCTTTTTGGGTGTCTCTGAACTTCAACCTGTACTGTTCAGTGGTTAGGCCAAACCCATCAATAAGAGCACTCTTCAAGACCTTGTAATTATCAGCATCCTCCTCTCTAACAGTGAGGAGCTTGTCTCTACCTTTGTCAGCAAAGGAGAGCCACAAGATTGCTGCCCACTGCTCCTGAGGGACCTTCTGTACTTTACAGGCCCTCTCTAAAGCAGTTATCCATTTGTGGATGTCATCCCCACTCTGGTAGGGAGGGACAATCTTGCTCAGGTTCCTATGGTCATAGGACCTTTCCCTATCTCTAGGGACATGGCTGCCACCATGGGACTCTAGTCCCAACTTTCTTCTCTCTTTAAGGAGATCTAGGGATTCTCTATCTAAAGCCAATTGCTTCTTCCTGATCTCCAGTTGAGTTTCCTCATACTGGACCAGTCTCTTTCTTCTCTCATGAGAGGATTCCCTCCTGTGAGAAGAAACAGAGCTCCCTATTGAGGTGCCAGAGTGGTTAGACTCCTGAGAAGGAGACCTAGACTTTCTGAGCACACTCATAATCCTTCCTGGGGGGACAAAGGTGTGGTTCTCAAGATCCTCATCTTCATCTTCCCCAGAAGGGATTGGGTTTTCCAGGTCAGGGTCATTGTCACCCTCCTGGTCAGTTTCTGTGGGGGGGCTGGGGGTAGTAGTACCCCTGACCCCTTCCTCATCTGCTGGCCCACCCTCTGCTCCTACCCCTTCAGTCTCTGAAGACTTACTAAGATCATAAGCCACCAACAACTCCTGGAGGTGTTGGGTGGTGGGACTTTGGCCTGTCCTTAATTTCCTCACGTTACACAAAGCTCTCAGTTCCAAGAATGGGAGTGTGTCATACTTGGAGGGGGAAGCTCAATGGCTTCCTGCAGGGCATCTCTAGATCCTGCTTTTAAAGACATTACTAGTGTGGTGTGGTGTATGCACTACCTACTCTAGTGTGGCCTACTAAACTCTCTTGAGTTGTAGAAAGGGTTGTGCTATCCCTTAACACACAACTCTAAGTTCAGTAGAACTTACTGATATTCTAAGCTTAAATTATATGTACCTTAGGTACCTTTAGTGGTTTTCAGTTGATCAATTCAATTGAGATTATCTGGTAAAACAATAGCAAGCTGGAATCCCACACGCTGCACACCAATGTGAGAAGTTGGCCTGGCATATGCTGTCCACTAATTATAGTGGGCACCTTGCACCAGTCCAAATCGACTCTTATGGTAGATAGGTTAAAGACAACCTTATTGAAAGCTATCCTAGTGGTAGCTGTGGAGAGCAGCCTTCAGGCTAAGTCTTGAAGGAATGTAAAGCAGCTTGTTTTACCAGTCTATAATCTCTTGAGTGACCAAATGAAAGAGCACCACACCAGGTATATATTCAAAATATATGTATTTATTACTAAACACACCCCTCTAGTCTCTTTATGAGGCTAGAGTTCGAAGTACATAGGTTATAAGATCTTAAATCACAGTAATAGCACAAATACACGTTTGGGCCCTAGGGGCGTACCAAACCATATACCAATAAAGTGGTATGCGAACCACGACTGAACTAGACACTAGGCCTAGAGCCTCTAGAAGTGCTTGGACCACAAGGAACCACCCAAGGTAGTGACACAGGGGACCCACGGGAGACGCGTGCAGTGTAAATACACAACCGCGATACGCCGTTAACTTCTATGGAGAAAGTCGGGATCGGGAAAATAGAGGAAAGGGACACTTAAAAGAGGACTAGGACAAAACCCTTTGAGATCTAGGACTTTGAAGAGTCTCTACCCACGGGAGCACCGGAGTACTCGTGTTACCTCACCCAGGGAAGCCGGGTGCATAGGTGCCTTTCGGGGTCGGGTTTCGTCGTCGGTTCTTATGGCGATCTGCTGCAAAGTGCTGCTGGCGACCAGGAGAAAAGTGTCCGGGTGGATCCAAGAGTGGATCGGAGTTCTGAAGAACCTGAAAGCAGAGGGGACAGAGTCTGGGTCACTAGCCAGTGACCAGGGAGGCGATGGACAGATGCCCACCGATGTCGAGTGCTTCAGATTCGATGACGGTCGTCTTGACTCTTCAGCCACGAGGTCCGGGAGGCGTTGTTGGCGACCAGGAGCAGGATTCGGGCTGTTGCTCGATGTCTGTCGAGTGCAGAGGTGTCGGCGACCAGATTGGACCCAACAAGCCTTGGCAACGGCAAGTCTCGAGTAAGATGTAGATCGTCGATGATGCAGACCAGCAAGGTCTGGGGAACTCACCCAGCGAGGGTAAGTGAGGGCAGGCCTGGAGCAACCAGACTGCCAAGTAAAGAAAAGATTGGCCTTCGTTAAGGGCTACTAGCCAACGGGCTAGCGACCGCGAAGGAGCCTCGTGACGCCGCACGTGGAGCTGGCTTACAGGACACTCGTGGAGTGGGGGCCAGTGATCTTCGGTGCAGGTGGTGCTGGAGGCTAGGGCTACTCGGAGCCCAAAGCACGACTTCTTGGGAGACCCAGAAGATGGTGCACTTGCAAATGTGCTCGGTGTCCAGGGGTCACGGTCTCAAGTCACCCACGATAGCCACGGGCCTCAGCTTTGCTGGGGACTCAGGGTAGCCTCGGGGAAGTCTGAGAATCCACCTCTGGTGATGCGATGACTTCGGCGTCCGACGGGAGCTTCAGTGATGCGAACCGGACAGATGCTTCTTTGGTGCCTGCCAAGCAGGGGAGTCACTCCTTGACCCCAAGGGAGATTCTTCAGTCCTCTAATCGTGAGTAGAGCGTCGAAGGTCCAGGATTCTGTTTCAGAGTTTCGTCCAGGTATAATCTAAAGTCCTAAGGACTGGGTTCCTACCTTTATTCCAAAAATAGGGGATGGACTACTCTGTGGCCCCACCTATGGGTGGGTCAGGGCAGAGGGGTGGCTACACCCCTTTCCCTTTGTCCAGTTCGCGCCAAAGCAGGGGCTGCAAGCCCCTGATCCGGTTTGAACTGGGGTATGCACAGGGACACCAAATGTGCCCCCAGTGCAGGACTTCAAAGCACCCGAAAGTGCTCCCGCCCAGCCCCAATACACATTGTCCTGTCTGGGGAGGTGGTCACACCTCCCTGGGACAGGAAACCTATTGTCCAGGCCTCCCCTGCCGGAGTTTCGTCCAGCAGCAGGAGGCCAGACTCGTGTCTGTGGCAGCAGCATCCATTTTGTGATGCCTGGGCTCTGGAAAGAAGTTACCGGACTCGTCAGAGTTAACATGCCTTTCCCTCTAGAAGGGTGGAATGCTACCCCCGCCGCCAGGATTGGCGGGGGGGTAGTATTCCAAGATGTTTGACACCAAACACGACATGTTTAGGTGCAGCCATTCCATAGTTAGCATTTTACCGCGAGGATATAATGCGTTTAAGAGTATATGGTCAGGCTGCACTACAAACAGCATCAGAGATGGTCTCCGAAACGCTGCAGAGGGGCCCTGCTCATGCAGGGGCACCCTCTCACATAGGAACCATGCACTCTGCCTTTAGGATTGATAAGGCCTGCCTTAGGAGTGACTTATAGGTTTATATGTGTGTATGCATTTAGTGATATAGGTAACCTATACCACTGCAAGGGGTGCATGCACCACCTTACCCAGGCTGCAGTAGCAGACCTGTGGTGCCAGTTTGGATGGCCTACCAGGGGTGGCATAATACATGCTGCAGCCCCTGGCAGGCCTCTGAGGTACCTATGCCCTTGGTACATAGTATACCATATACTAGGGACTTACAAGGGCACTCCAGATCCCAATCAGTGATGTGCCTAAGGCACATGGAGACCCTTTTAAAGAGGAAACAGCTAGGCTGGGGTTCTGAATAGCAGGGCCCCAGCCAGACTAATGTCGAAAACCAGTGAAGTATCAGCAAAAAGTGGGGGTACCCCTGTGAAGCAGATCCTACTCTCCTACAGTGTACTAGCTTTATGCAGAAAATGATGACCGTAATGTTGATAACAGAACTTTTCCTCAAAATTAGCTGTACCATCATACAACTCATCAGAAGAAAATAGAGTAGACTGCTCAAGATCTTCTAACATTTGATATACAGTATTAATGTTCCAATCGTCAGAAATGGTGCTAGGGGTGATAGTCTCATTCAAATTCATTTTAAATAAATGTGGAATGTGTAACAGTTCAGTGGGACCATACACATCAAAAGATACCTTGTCCCATACAATCCCATCTGGAACTGTAACAGCTGAAATGTTCTCCAGGAACAAGTCTGTGTTCATGATGTGATGATGCGTGTGGCTTTAGAACCAAGTTTACGGTGTGTACTGCAGACATTTCTGGGACAAAGTGTCCATTGAAAAGCAAGTGTTCCATCAGGTCATTGTCTGTTAAGTATATGTAATCGACACATGATAATGCCTGATCATCAAAGTTCTCAAGTAATTCTGTGACTCTGGCTGAAAAGAGCCCAGGGCTATTCTGTTACCCCTGGGGTAAACTGCAGAATTGTTTCTGAGAGCCTAGCACCGTGAAGGCAGTCAAATATCTGCTTCCAGGTGCTATGTTTTAGCAGAAGAATTCATTCGCGATATCAAGGGTTGTTTTGTATTATTGCTGCACAATGTTATTCAATAATGCAACAATGTGTGAGTAGCTGTGTTCAAATGTCTGTAATCTAATACTAGACAATACAATTTATCTGGTTTCATTACTGGAAACAGAGGGTTATTCATTGAAGAGGTGCAACTTTCAATCATACCATGATACTCAAGTTGTCTTAGGATTTCCCTAACTTGTTAATTTGCTTCATTTTTAATAGGGTATCGTCTTTGAGGTTGTGGGGTCGTCCTCAATGGTATATTATGATAAGGTTGAACCGTCATCCCACCCCACATGGTAACGGTACAACGCAGGAGCTAGCGCTAAAGCCTACTCCCTGCGTATGAGTGTTTATTTGACTCTGGAATGAGGTCAGAGAAAGCTGGAAAAATCACTGTTTCCCCCTTTGGGCAATCCATCACGAAGTCAGGTGGCCAATCTTATTCAGCCAGCAAAATGCCATAACCCTGAGTGCGTTCCTCCCAAAAGAGGACATTTATAAATCTGGGTATGTCCCCTTCCAACTGAAGCTGGATTTTGGATAACCGATGCAAGACGCTTACCCTGGTATCAGGGGGTTCCACCATGATATACTCACTCAGAGCTACTCCCACCGGACAATCCATCAGGTTCTGGCAAACTATTGTGACTTCTGCTGCACTGTCCAGCATTGTTTATGTCCACTCCCCGTTCAGAAGCAGAGTCCTCAAAATCTGGGGCATGCCTGACCTTTAGTCCGGCTACCTCCTTCTTTTCAAATTTAGGTTTCGATATTTTAAGTTTCTCTTCCTTCAGATGAGCGTAGTGGGTCCTTTCTTCGTTTCAAATGCTCTTCCGATCTCCACTCTGACCGTCCTCCTCTCTCAGAGTGTCTGTCAGATGCATCCTGAAAGGAACGTGCATCAGTATCCTGATAGCTGTCAGATGGTTAATTATCACGGTTACGCAAGTTGTAACGTTTTTCCATATATTCCTGTGTAAGAGACTCACACCCGTGATTTATTTTTACATTTTTTTTTTATTATCCCACCTCTTTGTGGAAGAGTCGGGTGCTTGCTCAAAGTTATCCTTTTCAGAATTACTCTTTACCTGTGGTTTCCTTGGCCTGGCTCCCAAATTATCACTACCCAGCGTAGCATAGGTTTCTTCACTAATTTTAGGAAATTCACACTCCTGTTGTGCAGGAGGCAAATCCCTTAGGCGTTGGCATATAGCTAACGCTCCTGCTTCCCCTTTAATATTACTCAACATTATGGCAGATACTGCGGCAAAATTGCCCATCAGTTTAATCCCCAAGTCCAGGGCAGGTGCTGCCCCACGCTCATTCTGCACCTGTTTCAAAACCTCAGTTAGAGCCACCAAAGAAGGGGTACCATATGTTCTGGTATAAACTGCAGCAAAGTGGCACAATCTTCTATTGGGGAGCCATCCCCATTGGCAAGCAAATTGTTAATATCCTATGTTTTTCCTGCGGGCCCATATGGGGAAATGCTGCTTCAAGCTGGTTTGTTTTTTTGTGCGATCCAAAACGGAATTTCTTCCCTTTTGGTGGGAATCTTTCCCAATACTGCATTTAATGTTTGGGGGGCTGATGCCTGGTGTAGCTAATTGTGGTGCTATTGTTTGAACAGTCTGCGCAGGAGTGCGTGTTAATGTTCGCATCACGAATTGTGTAAGACTTCTATATATTGTTACTAGATTATATAATCCCCGTATCCGGCTAGGACTGGCTATGTTGCCCCCTCATTGCTGAGCAGGCCCAGTCTCACATTTTGTATACAATGGGGATGGGCGCCTTTAAACCAGTTGGTATGTTCTTGGTAAGTTAGAGGAATTTCTACCTCCTCGTAAGGCGTGTATTTGTTCTGGGTTTCACCTACTTCATATTCGTGAAATAGCCACGTATCATTATCTACAGCAGGGAATTTAACCCATGAGTAAAATACCTCCGTTTTAAATGCCTTGTGGGCCTCTACCACGAAGGTAACATCCCCACCATCTGGTGTGAGGCCATGCTGAAGTAATTTTTGAGTGACTGCATGTCTGCAGTTCTCAGAAATATTCTGTGCCACGTTTTATATAAAAAAAATGTATTACAGAGCTCGGCTAACACAGCGAGAAGAATATCATTTTAAGCTTGAATTAACCAACAGCCAATACATAGGATATACCTACTCAGTCGAGGAGGCTGTTCCCTACCACCACAGATGTCTCTGGTTTTAAAAGGTGTGTAGGGATCTCTGAGGAAGCACGATTTAACTACTCAGTTGATCTATACAAAATAAGAAGCCAACCAAAATGTTGTGTAGTTTCCACCAATCAGTAGGCGCTGTGCGTTTGCAGACAACATAAACTTAGGATGGTGCCAGACTGATTCCATACACCTCCGTAGGATATGTAGGCCCTTGTCCCAGCAAGCTCACAGTGCCACTGCCAGTCTCTCAAACCTGAACAGGGAGCAAACAGATTTGACAACCACTGAACATGACAACTCTGTTCCCTTAGGAACCATGGTGACAGATTTCAAACTTTCGCTCAGTCACTTGTGCTTTCTTGTGGTCAGAGAAATATACAAAGAATACACAAAGGGGCGATTTCAATATTTAATGAATTGTAGTGATTCTTGTATAGAAAATATGGGCTGCGATGATTAATAGACAGAAGTAGATAAAAGTTATGAGTCAACACAGTGAATAAAACAGAGTTCCACCATCTTGTTGAGACAGGTTATATATGCATACATATAAAAGATTCTAACAATCTGGCATACTCCTACAAAGCTAACCCTAACTTACGTGTCTAGGGTGTGAATGTATGATCTGCCAAGAAAACCCCCTTCTGGATAATTGAACCCCTTTACCTGATGGGTAAGAGTGTAGAACCCCGCCTTGGTCACGAACTGGACACCCCTCACGGAGATGTCAGTCAGTGGCTAGGTGAAAGCTTCACCATGTAGGGACCCCTTGAGATCAGCAGAAGTGTCTCCTGTGGCCTCCTTGTCTTGGGCCGAGATTGTGATCAGGCAACCATTGTTTGTGCTCTACAGATAGCTGTCGCCATACGGATGTAATAATAAAAAACATTTTTGTTTTGCACGCATGAGGCCTTGCACCAATGCCAAGGCAGTGTGATAGTATTCTCACAAAGTGTTCCGTGTCAGCAAGGTCTGTGTTTCTTCAAAACCAGTCCAAGCATCACAAATGCAAAATGTGTGTCAAAAGTTAATGTGGCAAAGAAAAAGGCAACTTTAGGTAAAAGGATTGTGCACATGCAAGAATAGCACTAATTCCTACCAGGCCTAACTTGGGCACTTGACAGAAGGTTACTCCATTTGCAGTTCCTTTTCCAGATATGCAGTGCCTGGCTCCTACAAGACACCCGGGGTTCACAACACTGGGTCAGTCAGACGACAGAGCCCGGCTACTGGTTTATGTGACCACTACAGAATTGCAGATCCAGAAGAGGCGATGGAAAAAAGAAAAAAAAAAAAGGCTTCCTCGTTCAGATTCCTTTTTTTTCATGGATTTGCAAATCCCAAACGGCACAGACATACAAAAATGTTAAACAATAGGCATTCCAAAAACTCAGGCAGCACACGCAGCGCGTAAAAGTCTCTACTAGCTGCCCATAAGTTGTAGAATGCAATTCAAGGCACTATGTACGATACATCGGGCAAAGCACAAACCTCAATCAGCTGGTCACCTCCCATCGGACCTATAGAGCCCTCGGGTCCAACAATCTTGATCTTTTGGTTGTCTACAGAGTCAAGAGAGCGAATAGTTGAAGTCGCTCCTTCACATATCTGCCACCTAAACTCTGGAACTCCTTACCTATCAGCTTGAGAACGGATGGCAATTTCATGCGCTTCAGAAAGAAACAAAAACCTTATCTTTTCCCCTAACCTTTAGTGTATCATCCTCATTTCATCTAGAAATGACAACGCTGGGAAGCCCGGTGTCTGGTAGCCATGCACTCTATAAAAACTGGTGAATAGAACCCCTTAGGCCTGCTCAGAAATTTTTCTTTAGATGATTAGATCTCAAAAACTACTGAACGGATTAACACCAAACCAACAAAAGCAGCTGAGTGAAGTTCTACTTTAATGGCAAGTTTGTTGTACATCCATTCAGTGGTTTGGAAAGTCGGCTCGAGCAAAATATTATATGGGAGAGAAAGTGAGAAAAGGAAAATGCTACTTACCAGTATGCATCTGTTCTTGGCATGTAGAGCTGTAGATTCGTATACTTGTGCATAGATCGCCATCTGGTGTTGGGCTCGGATGTTTGCACTTTGTTTTTGTCTTGGAAGAAGTCTTTGTAGTCACAAGATAGGTGACTCCTCCCTAGGACGATAGTGCGCATGGGCATCGACTCCATCTCCAGATTGTTTTGCCATGGAGGGTTATGATGGAGTTAGTAAGAAATAGAAAGAGATGTCCATGTGTAATGTATCTAAGTAAGATAGTACTGGAACAGATAGAGGTATCCGGGGAGGCGGGTGGGCGTATACGAATCTACAGCTCTACATGCCAAGAACAGATGCATACTGGTAAGTAGCATTTTCCGTTCGAGGAATATGAGCTGTAGATCGTATACTTGTGCATAGACTATACAGCAGTTACCTCCTTAGCGGTGGCTACCTGTATCTGTTGCAGTTGTTTGAAAAAGTGTTCTTAATACATCCAGGCCCACAGTAGCTTGTTGTTTTGCTTGCACATCTACACAATAGTGTTTTGTGAAAGTGTGCGGTGTAGACCAAGTTGCTGCTTTGCAGATGTCATCTAGGGAATGTTTCCTAAGAATGCCATAGAAGCCCCTAGCTTGCGTGTGGAATGAGCTCTAGGGGGAATGGTTAATGTGCGTTTGGCTTTAAGATAGCATATTTGGATGCATTTAACAATCCACCTTGCAATCCCCGCTTTTGAAATGGGATTGCCCTTATGAGGTGGGGAGAAAGCCACAAAGAGTTGTTTAGTCTTCCTAAAGGATTTTGTCCTTTCAATATAGTAAAGTATTGCTTTTTTAACGTCTAGCATGTGAAGAGCCCGTTCTGCCACCGAGTCTGGTTGAGGGGGAAAAAACTGGGAGTTCAACAGACTGGTTAAGATGGAAGGCAGAAACGACTTTTGGTAAAAATTTTGGGTTAGGCCTAAGAACCACTTTGTTATGATGGATTTGCAAAAATGGTTCTTGTATGGTTAATGCCTGGAGTTCACTAACTCTTCTAAGAGATGTGATAGCGACTAGGAAGGCTACTTTCCAAGTGAGGAACTGTAGTTCGCATTTGTGCAGAGGTTCAAATGGGGGACCCATGAGTCTGGTAAGAACAATATTTAAATTCCACACTGGAGAGGGTGGAGCTCTGGGTGGAATTATTCTTTTAAGTCCTTCCATAAATGCTTTGATAGCGGGTACTCTAAACAAAGACAAGTGTTGTCTGTTTTGGAGGTAAGCTGCTATTGCAGCGAGATGTAGTCTTATGGATGTATATGCTAGGCTACATTGTTGTAGGTGTAAGAGATAGCAAATAATGTTTTGAATAGAAGCATCTAGTGGATTGATTTTGTTATTTGTATAGTAAATTACAAATCGTTCCACTTTGCGGCGTAACATGCTCTGGTGGTAGGACGTCTAGCCTCTTTAATGATGTTCATGCAGTCTGGCGGGAGATTGAGGTAGCCAAACTCTAAGACTTCAGGAGCCACATCGCAAGGTTGAGTTGATTGGGATCTAGATGTCTTATCTCTCCATGGTTCTGAGTGAGAAGCTTGGGTGAGAGGCGTAGCTTTTGATGAGGAACTACTGATAGTTCCAAGAGGGTTGTGAACCATGGTTGTCGGGCCCATGTTGGAGCAATGAGGATCATTGTGAGGGAATGCTGTTTGAGCTTCCGAACCACTAACGGAATTAGCGGGAGGCGGAAAAGCGTAAGCAAATTTGCCTGACCAGTTCATCCATAGCGCATTGCCTTTGGACAATGGGTGTGGATACCTGGACGCGAAGGTTGGGCATTTTGCGTTCTGGTGTGTGGCGAACAGATCTATTTCTGGGTGGCCCCACATGTGAAAGAATGAAAGAAGAACTTGAGGATGAAGCTCCCATTCGTGGATCTGCTGTGTTTGACGACTGAGCAGATCTGCAATCTGATTGTGTACCCCTGGGAGGTGTTCTGCAAGGAGATATATGTTTTGCGGAATGGCCCACCTCCATATGCTTTGAGCTAGGTGTGAAAGCTGTAGAGAGTGTGTCCTCCCGTTTCTGTATGTAGTACATTGCTGTCATGTTGTCTGTACGGACCAGAACAGTCTTGCCTACCAGATGTAGTTGAAAGGATTTTAATGCCAGAAAAATTGCCAGTAGTTCCAGGTAATTTATGTGGTGTTGTTGTTGTTGAGGGGTCCATATGCCCTGAATGGTATGGTTTTGAAGATGAGCTCCCCAGCCGGTGAGCAATGAGTCTGCTGTTAGCACTATCTGTGGAACCGGGTCGAGGAACGGCCGCCCTTTGGAAAGTTGTGTGTTCCACCACTGCAGAGAGCGATGTGTGCGGCTGTCCACCAACACCAGATCTGTTAGCTGACCTTGAGCTTGGTTCCACTGACGTGCTAAGCACTCCTGTAAGGGACGCATTTGGAGTCTTGCAAAAAGGGACGATGAGAATACAAGAGGCCATCATCCCGATCAACTGCATGAACACTCGAGCTGGTAATGAGTGTTGAGGCTGAAAATTGGATATTAGAGCTTGCATAGTGCTTATCCTGAGAGGGTTGGGGTATGCTAAAGCTTTTGAAGTGTTTATGGTAGCTCCTAGGTATTGTTGTGTGTTGGACGGTTAGAGGTGGGATTTGGTGAGATTCACCGTGAATCCCAAGTCGTGAAGCAGCTGGATTGTTTTGTGTGTGTGTTGCACACAGGTGCTGTGTGACTTGGCTTTTATGAGCCAGTCGTCCAGATAAGGGAACATGTGAATGTGTTGTCTTCGTAAGTGAGCCGCCACTACTGCGAGGCACTTGGTGAAGACTCTGGGTGCTGTAGTCACCCCGAACGGAAGAACTTTGAATTGGTAGTGTTCACCGTCCACCACGAATCTGAGATATTTTCTGTGAGCGGGGTCAATGGGAATATGGAAGTAGGCGTCCTTTAGATCTAGGGTGGAGAGAAAGTCGCCCTGTTGAAGCAGTGGGAGCACCTGTTGGAGAGTGACCATGTGGAAGTGGTCTGACTGAATGTAGAGGTTTAACGGTCTGAGGTCCAGTATTGGCCTGAGAGAGCCGTCCTTTTTTGGGATTAGAAAGTAGAGGGAGTAAACCCCTGTGCCTTGATGAGGTAAGGGGATTGGTTCTATTGCATGTTTTTGTAATAGAGAGAGAACCTCTTGTTTCAGAAGAGTCAGATGTTCTGGGGACATTGGACATTGTCTGGGAGGGATATTTGGGGGAGTGGAGGTGAGTTCCAGGCAATAACCATACTGGATAATTTGTCTTACCCACTTGTCTGTTGTGATAGAATTCCAGACAGGTAGGAACTGTGAGAGGCGTCCCCAGACAGGAGTGGGATGATCAGGGGGAAGTGAAGGGAAGTCACTGCTTGGTGGTAGGGGAGTTGCGGGTATTGTTACCGCGACCTCTTCCCTTATTATTGTTGCCTCTGTACCCTCCACGAAAGTATCCTTTGGAGGAATTGTTTTGATTGGAGCTTTTATAGGAGGAAGAGGGATGCTCCGAGCCAATAGTTTTGGAGCCAGCCCTGTAAAAGGAGCGACAAAATGAACCTCTAGGGGAAGGTAATTGTAAGGCTCCCATGGATTTGGCAGCGTCTGTATCTTTTTTCATCTTCTCTAAAGATGTATCAACTGTGGGCGAAAAAGATGTTCTTGGTCAAAAGGCTGATTAAGGATAGCGAACTGCACATCCGGAGATTCGGAGCCAAGCGTGCCTGCGTAGCAAAACGCTGGTATTAATAGCACGAGATGCCGTATCAGCTGCATCAAGCGCACATTTGATAGATGTATTTGTTATTAATTTTCCCTTCTGTATAAGGTTATTAGCTTTGTCTTGATATTGGTCAGGAAGATGTTGCATAAGGTTTTCAAGCTCATCATAGTGAGCTCTGTCATATCTGGCCAACAAAGCTTGGGCATTGGCAATCCGCCAATGATTTGCAGCCTGTGACGCGATACGTTTTCCGGATGCATCCATGAGTTTGGATTCCTTATCAGGAGGAGGGGTGTCGCCTGTGCTTTGTGAATTTGCCCTCTTGCGTGCATTAGACACCACAAGAGAATCTAAAGGGACCGGACCTTTAATGTAAATTGGGTCATTGGGAGCTGCCTTATATTTTTTGTCTACCCTGGTGTTAAGAATCTTGGCTCTGACGGGGTCCTTAAAAACTTCAGGTACAATTTTTAG
Organism: Calotriton arnoldi; assembly: GCA_963921515.1. Lineage (NCBI taxonomy): Eukaryota > Metazoa > Chordata > Amphibia > Caudata > Salamandridae > Calotriton > Calotriton arnoldi. The sequence goes on from CAWUFW010007641.1 coordinate 190,007, forward strand.
CATGCCCTTTAACATTGGCAGGGTGTGTGTGGACTTGTGTGGGTGCAAATGTTTCCAATAAAAAGTCTTCCTCTAAAGGGTCAGAGTGTACAGGCCTGTGCCACAAACAACACCTCCCCTCCCACTGGTGATCCGCAGGATGACAGTTCACCATCCTCCCCTGCAGCCACAGAGAGTGGTGAGTCCTCAGACCCCACTGGCCCTATAGCAGAGGCCCCCTGCCAAACGGAAAAGGGGCAGCCCGAAGAAAACCCTGGGAGTATCTGTTGGCAAAGCACCTGCCAAACGCCAGTCACGCAGCCAGCCATGATGGCAACCCTCTGCACCACTGCATTGACTTTTGGACTGTCCTTCCCCACACTGCCTTGTGAATGGCATCTGTCTATTGGACTGGGTCACCACACCTATGTGGTGACCACTCGATTATCTCATTTACCATGAATGTCAACTCACTGCTACACTAATCACCTCACTGTCAATGTACCCCCTCACATGTCACCTTTGTAAATAAACAAATCCTTACACACACGTTGTTGTACCTGCACCGTCTTTATTCCAGGATGTACAATTTTCAACAGGAATACAATGTACCAGGGGACGGAGTGTATGTAGGCAAGGAGAGGTCAAAGGCACCTAGGAAAAAACAACAGAACAACATTCACTAGTCTGGGTGTGGCATCACAGACATCACACAACATTTCACAACAAGAACAACCCACATACACACATAACAATGGGCAACAAGTGCCAACATACACATCCTGTAGATGTTCAGAAATGAACTGTCCCATCAACATCGACAGCAAACACTGAGTCTACAACTGGCTGCTGTCACAAAGCTCACTTACACCCTCACAACAACAGCAACATCATCAGACAATGGGTATGTTGTACATTGTCACCCACCTTCAAGTGAAGTAGCGGGTGATGAGCTGTTGGCACGCAGGTCAACACCTTCCTCCTCTCCACTGTCATCATCACTGGACACGGGTTGGTTTGCAGGCGGGGGCCTTGGCTGCTCATCAGCATCCAGGAGCAGGGGAATCTCCTTGCGAATGGCTAGGTTGTGGAGCATGCAGCATGCCACTACAATCTGACACACCTTCCTGGGCGAGTACATCAGTGCCCCTCCAGTCTTGTCCAGGCAGCGGAAACGTGACTTCAGCAGTCCAAAGGTACGCTCCACCACACGACGTGTCCTCCCATGGGCATCATTGTAGCAGACATCAGCTGGTGTCCTGGGGTTCCGCAGTGGGCTCAGCAACCAAGGACGGTTGGGATATGCAGAGTCACCTATGTGTGACACACAAAGAAACATTGCAATGTTGCAGATGCAGAGGACAGCAGGTCACACACACAGCACGCCAAATGACTAGGCATACTCACCCACAATCCATGCACGCTCAGGAAACAGATTGTCCATCAGCTGGGGTACAATGCTGCTACGCAGAATGTATGAGTCATGGGCCGAGCCTGGAAATTTTGCACACACGTGGGAGATGATCATATCTGCCAGGCATACCACTTGGACATTTATGGAGTGGTAATGTTTACGATTCCTGTAGATGTGCTCACGGAACTGTGGTGGCACTAGCCCAACATGGGTGTAATCAATGGCACCAACTACATGGGGGATGTGTCCAAGGGGATAGAAATCTCCCTTTACAGCTGCCAATTCTGCCCCCTGGGGAAATGGATGTATCTGTCCTTGTAGATCATCATGGCGGACAGAACATCCCGCAGCACCATGCTGAACATGGGTTGTGACATCCCACCTGCCTCGGCCACCGTGTTCTGGAATGATCCAGTCACAAAAAAATGCAGTGCCGCCATCACCTTATACGTTGGGGTGAAAGCTGTTGGATATGTTCGGCGAGGCTGCAGGTGGGGCTCCAACAAATCACAAAGGGTCTTGAGGGTGGCTTTATCCAGACGGCATTTCCGGATGATCGCCTCATCCTCCATGTCTGCCAGCACTGTCAAGTGACGATGCAGATTTGGTCTCCTCCTAGTTGAGATGAGAGTGGACACATTGTAATGCAATACATCATGGGATGTGCACAGCATCTCACATCATGGCTGACACAACGGCAACAAAGAATGTCATATGAATTGAGTCACAGACCAGCTGACATGTAGGGACCCCTTCAACTACACAAATCACACACTTGTCAGATTACACACAGCAAGTCCCCCAAACAACACCTCGGTCAAAGTGAATGGACATTGGGATATGGCCACATTCCCCATGGGCACGCCTGGGAGTCTGTCATCCTGCACATGTGTGACAAGGCAACCCCGCGGTATCCTACCTAGCTGCTGTAGATGACACACATTCAGGAGTCAATTGAACTTGGCACACCTCAACAACACAATGACCACAGTCTGAGCATCAATCACGAGTGTGTGCATGATCTAACATGAGAGGACATGCTAAAACAAACATCATCAATTGTGGAAACAAATGCTGTGATTGACAATGCACATCAACACATTGACATGTGTGCACATTGTATTGTCCATACCAACACTGTCCTGTAGTGTAGTGTAGTGTAGTGTACTGTAGGTGCGGTACTGAGAGACAAATGATGCCCAAATGGTGGTTGGCATGCTCCGCCACCCAAATGGCGGTGCCTCATGTGTGTCTATGGCACCCAAATTGCGGAAACTACCGCCTGGCACCAGCGTTGTGTGTGCAACACACCCCAATTCACAGCTGCGGTACTGATAGCCCCAGAGACATGGCCAAATGGCGGTTGGCATGCTCCGCCACACAAATGGCGGTGCCTCATGTGTGTCTATGGCACCCAAATTGCGGAAACTACCGCCTGGCACCAGCGGTGTGTGTGCAACACACCCCAATGCACAGCTGCGGTACTGATAGCCTCAGAGACATGGCCAAATGGCGGTTGGCATGCTCCGCCACACAAATGGCGGTGCCTCATGTGTGTCTATGGCACCCAAATTGCGGAAACTACCGCCTGGCACCAGCGGTGTGTGTGCAACACACCCCAATGCACAGCTGCGGTACTGATAGCCCTAGAGACATGGCCAAATGGCGGTTGGCATGCTCCGCCACCCAAATGGCAGTGCCTCATGTGTGTCTATGGCACCCAAATTGCGGAAACTACTGCCTGGCACCAGCGGTGTGTGTGCAACACACCCCAATGCACAGCTGCGGTACTGATAGCCCCAGAGACATGGCCAAATGGCAGTTGGCATGCTCCGCCACACAAATGGTGGTGCCTCATGTGTGTCTATGGCACCCAAATTGTGGAAACTACCGCCTGGCACCAGCGGTGTGTGTGCAACACACCCCAATGCACAGCTGCGGTACTGATAGCCCCAGAGACATGGCCAAATGGCGGTTGGCATGCTCCGCCACACAAATGGCGGTGCCTCATGTGTGTCTATGGCACCCAAATTGCGGAAACTACCGCCTGGCACCAGCGGTGTGTGTGCAACACACCCCAATGCACAGCTGCGGTACTGATAGCCCCAGAGACATGGCCAAATGGCGGTTGGCATGCTCCGCCACACAAATGGCGGTGCCTCATGTGTGTCTATGGCACCCAAATTGCGGAAACTAACGTCTGGCACCAGCGGTGTGTCCCCGCCATGTTCCATGCCATTACAGCCAATGTGCTCCGCGATCGCGGAAGCTCGATGCAATTTTGAAAATAGCGGTAGGCGTGCTACATCACCGCGGTGCCGGTCATTGGATGCAATCAAAAGATGCAATACCGCAGTAGCGCCCGCCTGGCCCCTGCGGTGTGTCACCGCCATGGTCCATGCCATTACAGCCAATGGGCTCCGCGATCGCGGAAGGTCGATGCAATTTTGAAACTAGCGGTAGGCGTGCTACGCCACCGCTGTGCCGGTCATTGGATGCAATCAAAAGATGCAATACCGCGGTAGCGCCCGCCTGGCCCCTGCGGTGTGTCACCGCCATGGTCCATGCCATTACAGCCAATGGGCTCCACGATCGCGGAAGCTCGATGCAATTTTGAAAATAGCGGTAGGCATGCTACACCATCGCGGTGCCAGTCATTGGATGCATTTGTAAAAGGCTGACCTGGTAGACCAATTGCAGCAGCCCAGGACTACTGGAACGACACCAGGGGGCTATATATGTGTGGGAGAGTGCCCAGAATTTCCACTGCTCACAGAGCCTGCTGCCTGAGACCCTCACCTGCTGCTGCCTCCAGGGACTGCTGCCTGAGACCCTCACCTGCTGCTGCCTCCAGGGACTGCTGCCTCAGACCCTCACCTGCTGCTGCCTCCAGGGACTGCTGCCTCAGACCCTCACCTGCTGCTGCTGCTGCTGCTGCCTCTAACCAACAGTGATGTCAAGGACAGAGAAGATCCGTGCCAGTCCCTTCACCGGCGAGGAGCTTGAGGTCCTGGTGGACGAGGTGCTCACACAGTACCCAAGGCTATATGGTGCCCCAAATGTCGTGGTAAGTCTTCCACAGTGGGTGTGAGAGTGCAGGGGGGGCACACATGTAGTCGGTCTGATGCAGCATGTGCATGTGAGTGTGGGTATGTGTCATGCATTGACTAACTTGCATTCCATTGGGTGAAGGGGTGTGTACCCTACTCCTCAAGTCTCCCTGCCTGCACATCAAGATTTGAGGGACATGTCTTGTCTTGTCAGCCATACAGTGAAGCAGCAAGTTGGTAATGGAGGATTCAGGCCAGTCATTGCTAGTGTGCATGTCTTTGTGTTTCCCTGTTGTCCATCTCAGTGTGAGCCCACCTGGCCTGCACAGTCACCGTCCAATCCAACAAGAACACATCACTGACTGTACAGAGTGTAACATGTTCATTTTCAATTTTGACTCCCAATCAATGTGCCAGGTCGACCCTGTAGATTGCACACGACTTGCACTGTGAGAAAGGAGGTGGGTTTGTGAGATCATGTCCCTCAATGTGATATACATGACACAGTGGGCTACTCACAGTGCATGTTCGTTGACTCCTGCGCATTGTCGGACACAGTGGGTCTCGCCACATACACATGTTGTTTTGTGACGTATGTCTTGCTCCACCTAAAAATGGTTAGTAGATGTGGGCAGAGTACACATTGTCTTCTGTGCTGGCATCCTGCTTGTACATGAGATGTGCAAGTATTGTGTCCCCCTTATACATGCATGCATTTACGTGTGATTCTCACATGCAGATGTACCATGTGAAAAGCATTTCTGTCTCTGCATGTGAGATATGTGGATTTGTGATTAATCTGTATCATGCTACTGTCCTGAGTGATTTTGTCACATGACACTGTGTCACTGATGTTTGCCCCCTCTTGTCTCCCATGCCTGCAGCTCAAGGTGCACCAGCGTAAGGCCGTGTGGAGGGGCATTGCGAACAAGGTGCGTGCTCTGGGAGTATCAAACCGACGGCGCACCCACTGCCACAAGAGGTGGGACGACATCTCACGGCTGGCAAAGAACGTTGCGGAGATGACACTGGGGCGGATCCCTCGCACTGGCCGGATGGCACGGCGCATCATGACACCACTAATGTGCCGCATCTTGGCTGTGACTCACCCTGAGCTGGATTCACGATTGAAGGAGCATCGGCAGGCAATTAGGGGTGAGTGTACTGGGAAGGGTGACTATGGCTGTGTGTGGCTGCATGTGTGCACAGCATGTGCCAGCGCTGGGCAATGTGATGTTGGTAGTGTGATGCAGTGGCCTGTGAGTGTCAGTTTGTGCCGGTGCTGGGTGCAGATGTCATGCATGTGTCCTACCTGTACTTAACACTGGGAACGGGTATGGGGCATTTAAATGGCATTGTGGGTGGTGTGAGACAGATATGAGCTATCTGTGTTGCAGTTGTAACGGAGCCACATGCAGGATGTTGTGCTGTGTGGTCATCACATTGCTCACTTTGTCCCGGTTTGATAGTGCACACGCACTGTTGTGATGACAGAGGTGGGTTTGAGCGATGTAATTGCACAGTGTGGCGTGCAACATGTAGATCTAGACATCTTAATGGTAGTCTGTAATGCATATGTTTGTTCTGCTGCTGCCACTGCACTGACCCTACATCTCTCTCTCTCTCATGCAGCATCTCCCGTGGTCATGGAGGAACATGGGACGGACACCAGTGGTGGGGAAACTAGCACAACAGCTGCAGAGGAGCCCTGTGAGACAGATGTGACCAGCGCCTCAGAGGGGGACAGGAGTCTGCTGGAGGAATCATAGCCCGAGACGCAAAGTAGTACGTCATCTGATGCCAGTGGTGACGCAGACATGTTGGCGGGCACAGGGAACGGAGACTCTGCATCATCTTCCACCACACAGCGTGCAGTGCCCACCCGCCCAGCCACTTCCTCTGGTGCTGCCCGTGTTCGCACCGCTAAGAGGGGAAGGGTGTCCTTCACCCCGGCACCGCAGCCCCTGCCCCGGTCCCCCTGCTGCCATCAGTGCTGAGTCTGTGGACCTTTTGCGCCAGCTGTGTGTAGGCCAGACAGCTCTCCTCAATGCATTCATGGACCACGACAGTAAATTGGCTCAGGTGGTTGCATTCATTGAGGGCATACATTCAGACGTGGGTGGGCTGCACCGGACTGTACAGTCATTGTCCACTGCAGTGACATCAGCCCTTCAACTGGCACAATCTGGGAGTCCAGCGAAAGTCCCTTTGTCCACACCCATGCCAGTGGCCACGTTGGACGACAGTGACCACGCTCCACAGACCTCTAAGTCACGATACGGCACACGTAGCACACAGCAGCAGCAGAAGCCCAAGCGGTCCAGGCCGCAGACACCATCCCCACAGATGACAAAAGCCACCCCAGTGCACACAGACAAGAGCCCATCAGGCAACACCAGGGAACAAAGAGCCAAGAAGCAGGCGTCAGGGTCACGTGCCTCAGGGACATCCCCAGCCAAGGACTCTCCTGTCCCGAAAGCGTCTCCCAAAACCAAACATACAATTTCCATGCCCACTGAGAAGGTGGTGAGTGCCAAGGGTAGGCATAAGAAGGGCTGCAAGTCCGATTCACCCACTACCTCGACTCCCATAGCAAGCCCAGTGAAGCAGGGAATGGATGGCACTGTGGGGGGACCACATGGTAGGCATGGGATGGAGGGGCAAAGCCAGGGCCATGCAAAGCGTTGCGCAGGTTCAAGCACGTCACCAGAGGGAGGGCCAGTGTCTGCACCTGCTGCAGCCTTGGTGTTGAGTGAGCCTGATGTGTCCACGCCACTTCCCATTCTTCCCAAAACAGTGAAGCCATTGCGACTCCCCAAGAAGTGGAAAGGCACCCCTCCACAATCTCCCATCCACACTGTGTCTCATGTCTGCATGACTCCACCTCCACGTGCCACTATGCCACCTGGTCCAAGCAGCCCTCCGTTTTGCCAAGACACTGATAGGTATACCTCAGCTGTGCCTCCCTCTCCCCAGTCAAGTGCTCCAACTGGGCCCAACACACAGCCAGCTCCCAGTACGACTGACAGCCAAGTCTGAGTGTTGGTAGACCTCACACGCCTGTCTCTCACACAGCATGGCCTGTGCTGCACATCGTGACACCCCAGACAGTGTTGCTGACCATGGTTTGGGTACAGTTGTACACATTCCCTGTGCATCTTCTCATGGACTCACTCTGCACTTTGTCCTGCCCACTGGCCTTGATGTTCACTGCTGTGTGCCCCCTGCCTGTGCAGCTTCTCATGGACATGCTCTGCACCTTGGACTGGCCACTGGCCTTGCCGTTCACTGCTGTGTGCCCCCTCCCTGTGCAGCTTCTCATGGACTCACTCTGCACTTTGTCCTGCCCACTGGCCTTGCCGTTCACTGCTGTGTGCCCCCTTCCTGTGCAGCTTCTCATGGACATGCCCTGCACTTTGTCCTGCCCACTGGCCTTGCTGTTCACTGCTGTGTGCCCCCTGCCTGTGCAGCTTCTCATGGACATGCTCTGCACCTTGGACTGGCCACTGGCCTTGCTGTTTTGCCCCTGCCTGTGCAACTTCTCATGGACATGCCCTGCACTTTGTCCTGCCCGCTGGCCTTGCCGTTCACTGCTGTGTTTCACTGCTGTGTGCCCCCTGCCTGTGCAGCTTCTCATGGACTCACTCTGCACTTTGTCCTGCCCACTGGCCTTGCCGTTCACTGCTGTGTGCCCCCTGCCTGTGCAGCTTCTCATGGACTCACTCTGCACTTTGTCCTGCCCACTGGCCTTGCCGTTCACTGCTGTGTGCCCCCTTCCTGTGCAGCATCTCATGGACATGCTCTGCACCTTGGACTGGCCACTGGCCTTGCCGTTCACTGCTGTGTGCCCCCTGCCTGTGCAGCTTCTCATGGACATGCTCTGCACCTTGGACTGGCCACTGGCCTTGCTGTTTTGCCCCTGCCTGTGCAGCTTCTCATGGACATGCTCTGCACCTTGGACTGGCCACTGGCCTTGCTGTTTTGCCCCTGCCTGTGCAGCTTCTCATGGACATGCCCTGCATTTTGTGCCTTGCTATTATCTACTCTTATTGCCTATCTGTGCATTTTGTGAATAAAGACAGTTGATCCTGTTGTCTGTTTTGTCAGTGTCCTTACTGAATAAAGTTCTTTTGCTGTGTGTATATGGCTTACTGTGCCACATGCTGTGTGCCACTTCAACCTTGCCAATTTCTTTACTCACTTACTCTATTTTTTGCAGGGGTGAGGGACTTCAGTTTTTCCTGACCCTGATACTTGTGTGGGCAATGTATTAGATTTGAGGTGTGATGCAGTTGTCATTGTTTGTTCATGTTGGCTGTGTTGTACACATGTCAAGTTGTGGTGCACTGCCAGCTCAGAATGGGATTCTGTCCAGAGGATTGCAGGCATGCTGGCCAGGCTTATCATGTATGTGTGTTTGCTGTGGTACTGCTTCACTTCCTGTGTGTGATGTTGTCTTTGTGCTGTGCTGATTGGTGTTGTGTGGGTTCATGTTGTGTCACTCATTTCTGTGTGTGGCTGGTATGCTTGTTGTTCAGACACTGCTTGTTGTGCATGCAGTGCTGTGAGGGTATGTTGCCTTGTCATTGGCTGGTATGCATCCACTTATGTCCTGCTGTGTTTGCTATGTGTTCTTTTTTGGCCTGTGCTTCTGTTGTTTGTTTGCAGTGGCTGTGTTTATCTGTGATGGTACACTTCTTGTCTGTGTTGTGGTATGTTGTGTGTGCATTGTTCATGACTGATGGGGTTGTGCACTCCTGTTGTGTCTGTGCTCCCATTGCCTTTCCACATTTTTGCTGCACAGGGCATGTCTGTTCTTGTTGTGGTTCTGTGTGTGGGTCTGTTGGGTTATGTGTTTGTCTGTGGTGATGACCTAGAGGGATAGAGGTCAGGGTCATTGTGTGGGTCAGGATCTGTGTTGTAATCATCCCAAGGATCTGTATTGTGTGGAATGGTATGTGCGTCATCATCCTTATCTGGATCTCCATCCCCACCCTCATCAGAATAATCATCTACATCATCCTGTGGTTGAGGTGAAAATGTATGTTGTGGGGAGTGTGCTGGAGAAATTAGCAGATTTGGATCAGCTGGAGAAGGAGAGAGACGAGGAGAAGTATTGTGCCTATCTACTTCTGCTTCATGGGTATTTCAGGGTCTTCTGAAGTGTCCAATTTCCTCTTTTTATGAGGTTTGGCAACAACTTTGACAGTTTCTGGGTCAATGTACAGAGTTTTCTGCTTTGGATCCGAAGACTCTGGTGGAAATTGTTGTATGGGTACAGTGTCATTTGTCGGTGCCGAAGTCTTAGGGTCAGAATGTTGTTTAGACCGTGTCTCTGAAGCTTTTTGTGGGGTCTTGGACTCCTTAGCTTTTGGTATAGGAGTTTGTTGCTCCGAGACTTTTTTCGGCTCCGAAGATTTTATCGGCTCCGAAATTTTTTTGGGCTCTGAATGCTTGTCCTTTGTTTCGACACCGAGGGCTTCGGCGTCGAGGCTGTTTTCGGTGCCGACGAAGAAGGGCGTGGCACCTCTTTGGGTTTGGACTTCGGTGCCGAAGGTGACTTTTCGGTACCGGAATGGGGTTGGCTCGATTGCGAGCTAGAAGGCTTTTCTTTTGGTTTCATAGCCGGGCCCGAGGGCGGGGCGTCTGAAATGTGTTGCCGGTGTCAACCTGAGCCCGAGGGCGAAGGTGTTACCAGAGCCTTAGGTTTGGTTTTGGTTGGATGAGGGGTTTCAGTACTCGCGGACCGCTGAGCCGGGGTGACTGTGTCGTCTTCGACGTCGTCGGTTTCAGAGACGGAAATGTCTCCTTCATCAGCTTGTTGCTCCGGCTGGAGATTGGGCTCTGCTCTGAAGATGTCCGGAATGGAGCTGCTTCAGCGAGACATTTCGTGAAGTTGAGCCCGATGGTCACGGATGGTTTTCTTCGACCTGAAGGATGCACAGGCCTCGCATTTCTTGTCTTTGTGCTCCGGGGAGAGGCAGAGGTTACAAACCTTGTGTAAGTCCGTGTGTGGGAACTTAGCACCACACCCGGGACATTTTTTGAAAGGAGTCCTTTCCATTGACTGCTGGTGTGGTCGGCGCGGATAGGCCCAACGGCCAGCGTCGAAGATCGAGGTAGAGAATTTTATATTTCCAGAGGATACGCGTCGAAAAGGAAACGCGATCGAGACAATACCATCGAGTGGAGAGGGATTGCACGTCGAAGGGGGTTCGAGAACGACACCTACCCGTAGCACAGCGAATCACAGCCGAACCCGATGGCGGAAAAAAACAATCTGGGGATGGAGTCGATGCCCATGCGCACTATCGTCCTAGGGAGGAGTCACCTACCTCGTGACTACAAAGACTTCTTCCAAGACAAAAACAAAGTGCAAACATCCGAGCCCAACACCAGATGGCGATCTATGCACAAGTATACGATCTACCGCTCATATGCCTCGAACAAAATGTTTCACTCTCCTTCCCTTTTTTTTTTCTTTGCATAGATTTCTACGAATTGGAATGCCAGATCTTACCAGGCTAAGCCACGCGACCCTAGTATGTATGTACGTATCTGGTATTTCTCTAGAATTAACCTAGCTAGGAGGCAGCTGCGCCTTTTAGCCTAGTCGAAAAGTCTGAGTATCAATGGTGTTTCGACTAAGATATATGTCAAGAGCCATCATCAGGGTAAAAATAATTTGGAGCACATGGGGTGCATTAACCTAAAAGCAAAAGAGTTTTATTAGTAGGAATACTAACTCACAATAAGGGAGGGAATGGATTCCAGGAATAAAACTTGTGTGAAGACGGAATGCCAAAAGGGCGCTTCAAGAGTCTCAGTAGGAAACACATAGCAGTTACCCGCCAAGGTCATGCAGGGATCCGTGTGAGGCTAGAGAAGCACACAGAAAAGGAACAGCATGCTAAAGACTGAATGATGACCTGTGCATGGGGTGCGCAGTGAATGGACATACATGACATGTACTTACTTACCAACGTATTATTCCTAAGGCAGGTATGCCAACAGGATATTAATTAAGGACATTGAGGAAAACCTTTTGACTATAAACCAGATTAGCACATTACAATGTCGGGAGCTCCACTGAAGACAAAGAAGTGCCTCTGGGCTAATAATGGCTGGCACAAGCCTTCTGCTCCAACCTTCCAATGTTTGACCTTCTGTTTCTCCCTTTTTTAATTTAGAACATTCTACTCTCAGTGGGTGGAATGTAATAGCCTTACAGCCCTTCTGCCTCGGGCTATACTGGCTGTTAAAGGCCCTCTCTCTCGTTATAGGCCCTCGCCGCAACTCATGTTCAGGGCCTTTAACAACCAGTACAAGCCTAGGCAGTGGGCTAGAAGGCTGTGTGGCCAGTTTTTCCAACAGTGTGAGGCGATACATTACATCAGCAGGGACTGTCATGCAGCGAACAGTGTGAGGTAATACATTACATCATCAGGGACTGATCATGCAGAGGACAGGGAGTTTATACTTTACATCATCAGAGACTGATTGTGCAGAGGGCAGTGTGAGGATATACATTACATACTTTAGGGACTGTCATGCAGCGGACAGTGTGAGGTAATACATTACATCATCAGGGACTAATTATGCAGAGGACATGGAGGTAATAAATTATATCATCAGGAGCTGATGGTGCAGGGGACCGTGTGAAGTAATACATCACATTAGCAGGGACTGATCATGAAAAGGACAGGGAGGAAATAAATTACATGATTAGGGACTGATCATGCAGCGGACAGTGTGAGGTAATACATTAAATTATCAGGGACTGATCATGCAAGGGACAGTGCACCAGCAACTGATGATCAGAACGGAATGATTCTCCATTCTTCCACAGGATTTAAGCCATTTTCAACAGAGCTGAACCATAGAATCCATTTACAATCCTGTTTGCCAAAGCCGTCCCTCAGGTTACCCCTCTCTGTGGTTTGAGAAGTGCAACAATGACCCACCCTCAAACGAAGTTTTCAGTGCGTTGACGGTCATTACACTTGACAAGAGGAGAATTCCGATAATGACTGTGGCTCTACTTGTGTATTGCTTAAATCTTACTTTTATTTTTGTGTTGTCTTACCAATTTCTCTCCAGACCACAGCAAAATACAAGCAGGCCAAGAACACGAGAATACACTTTTAACAAAGGTTGAGTTATTTAAAAGCGAGTCAGGCACCACTGTCGAGAAAGGAAAATGTTACTTACCCTGTAAGCATCTGTTCGTGGCATGTAGTGCTGTAGATTCACATGCTGTGCATACTTCTGCAATTTAGTGTTGGGCTTGGACATGTACAACTTGTTTTTCTTCGAAGTAAGTCTTTTCGAGTCACAGTATCTGGTGACTCCACCCGCTAGTGGTAATGCGCCTCAGCATCATTGTTAGATTACCCTTTACTGCCCCGAGGGCAAGATTACAGATGGAGCATAGAGACACAATAAAGATGACCATGAAGAGTGTTAAAGAAAACGAAAGAGCATCTGTAACAACGACAGGTGACTGGGGAGGAGGGCGGGCGCCTGTGAATCTACAGCACTACATGCCACGAACAGATGCTTACAGGGTATCATTTTCCATTTCGTGGCATGTGTGTCTGCAGATACACATGCTGTGCATAGACTATAAAGTAGTCCTCCCTAAAGTGGTGGCTTAGCCTGAGAATGGTGCAGAAGATAGGAAAAGTGTTAGGACAGCCTGGACAACTCTAGCTGTTGCCTGGCCAGTATATGCACATAGTAGTGTTTGGTTAATGTATGAAGGGTGGACCAAGTAGCTGCTTTACATATGTCAACTAATGGTATATTACCTAAGAACGACATAGAAGCCCCTTTCTTACGAGAAGAATGAGGTCTGGGTGGGACAAGCAGGGTTCTTTGAGCTTTTGCATAACACATCTGTATGCATTTTACTAACCAGTGTGCAACACTCGTCTTGGAAATGGCACACCCCTTGTGTGGCTTGGAGTATGGCACAAAAAGCTATTGTGTTTTACAGAAGGATTTTGTTCTATCAATTAATGCTCTTTTGACATTTAGAGTATGTACAGCGCATTCTGCTTCAGTCTCTGGGGGTGTGGGGAAAACAAATGTCTGGTTAATGTAAAAAGTGGAAACTACCTTTGGGAGGAATCTTGGATTGGTTCTGAGGACCACAATATTGTGATGTACCTGGAAGAAATGCTCTTCCAAGGTAAGGGCGAGAACTTTTCTAACCCGTCTGAGGGAAGTGATTTCTACTAGGAAAGACCCCTTCCAGTTGAGAAATTGCAAAGGACAAGAGTGAAGGGGTTCAAAAGGCGGGCTCATGAGTCTTGTAAGGATATATTAAGTCCACTCAGGAGCAGAAAGCTTCTGAGGTGGGATCACCCTTTTGAGGCCTTCCAAAAAGGCTTTAATGACTGGTATTCTAAACAATGAAGCATATTGCCTATTCTACAAGTAGGCAGCTACAGCCACCAGGTGCAAAATAATGGAAATGTAGGCAAGGCCTGATTTCTACAGGTGGAGCAGGTAATAGACAATGTCTTGTACCGACGCTGTGTGAGGATTGATACGTTTGGGAAGACAGAAATGCACAAAACCTTTCCAATTAGCTGCACTGCAAGCCCTGGCAGTGGGCCTGCGTGCTTCTTTGAGAACAGACTCCGGGAGGTTACAATAACCAAACTATGACCTCAGAAGCCAAATAGCCAGGTTGAGCTATTGAGGGTTGGGATGTCGTAGAGTGCCATGATTTTTTGTGAGGTCTGGCTTGTTGGGAAGCTTCGCATGAGGAACTAGAGAGTTCGAGCAGTGTGGAGTGGCACTCCCAGGTTGGTGCCACTAGGATGAGAGAGGGATCTGCCTCAGCCTCCATAACACAAACAGTAGGAGTGGGAGAGGCGGAAAAACATAGGCAAACATCCCTGCGCAGTACATCTACAGTGAATTGCCCATGGACTGTGAATGTGGTAGTCTGGCGGAACAGTTTGGGCATTTTTAATTTTCTGCGGTAGTGAACAGGTCTATTTGTGGGGAACCCCCAACACGGGGAATAGGGTCTGGGGGTGGAGTTCCCACTCGGGGAATTGTTGATGCAGTCTGCCAGATCAGTGTCCACCCCAGGAATGTGTTGAACGATTAGGTGTATCCTGTGATGTATTGCCCACAGCCAAACGCTCTGGGCCACACCGGACAGCTGTGTTTAGTGTGTACCCCTTTGTTTCTGTAAGTAATACATGGCAGTTGTATCATCTGCATATCAGGACTGTCTTGTATTAGACCATGAAAAGCCCGGAAAGGAAGCCGTTTAGCCAGCAGTTGACTGCAGTCATCCACTTACCCTGAATGGTGAGATGTTTGAGGTGTGCGCCTCAGCCGGTGAGTGAGGCAACCGTGGTGATGGGCTCTTGCAGATTAGGGTCGGGGAAGGGCCGCCCCTGAAACAGGTTGTGTTCCACCACTGTAGAGAGGTGTGCAGCCCCAAACCAACACTAGACCCTCTAGATGACCCTCCGCTTGATACCACTGTGCTGCTAAGCACTTCTGCAGCGGGCGCATGTGCAGTCTGGCATGAGAATTTATGGCTATGCAAGATGCCATCATGCCAAGCTGTCTGGACTAGGGAATTCCTTCCCCGGTCATGAGTCTAAGATGCCCCAAGGAAGGGCTGCACTTGCAGGGGCTGGAGGTGGGATTTAATCAGATTGGCAGCGTAAGGACTGGATAGTTGTCTGGGTGTATGCTAAGCATAGTTGGTGCGTGGTACTCTTGATCAGCCAATAGTCCAGTTAAGGAAACACGTGGATGACGCTCTTATTGAGAGGAGCTGCTACCACAGCCAGACGTTTTGTAAAGACCCTTGGGGCTGTGGTAAGCCCGAATGGCAGTACTTTGAACTAGTAATATTGTCCATTCACCACAAACCTCAGGAGTCTTTGAGGTGCTGGGAGGATGGGTATGTGGAAGTACACATCCTTCAGATCGAGGGCAGTCATGACGTTACCTTTCTGGAGTGGAGGTATGGCATCTTATAAACTCACGGAGCGAAAGTGCTCAAAAGGAATATATTTGTAGACGGATCTGAGATCAAGGATGGGTCAGAGGGAGCCGTCCTTTTTGGGTATAAGAAAGTACAAGGAATAGACCCCTTTTCCGTGGTGTTGTTGCGGAAGATGCTCTATGGTCCCTTTGTCGAGTAGGGCCTGTATGTCCTCCTGAAGGAGTCGCAAATGCTCTGTGGACATTTTGTGTTGGCAGGGAGGAATGTTTGGTGGTGTTGAGTGAGTTCCAGACAGTACCCGTTTCGTATAATGTTGAGAACCCAATTGTCGGAGGTGATTTCTGAGCAGCGAGGCAGAAACCTCTGCAACACGGAGAATGTCACTGTTTTGGAGGAACAGCCCATCTTAAGCTGCTCCCTTTCCTCTGCACTTACCATTGTTGCCCCTGTAACCACCCCTGCAGTTACCCCAGGAAGGTGATAGCTGCGTGGGCCTGGTGGAGGTGGTTTCCGTGGGGGAAGTTTTTGCTGCTCCATGTTATTGGGAGAATCAAAAGGAGCCACGGGGATTGGGTCTCTGTAGGGTGCCCATCGCTTTGGCATTGTCAGTGTTTTTCCTGATTTGTTCCTAGAATCTCGTCGACCTGATGCTGGCCATCGAAGGGTACATTTAAAAGGTGTTGCAGGACCACCGGTTTAAAACCAGACACTCGCATCCAGGCTTGGTGACGTAACAGGATGCTGGTGTTAATGCCACGAGCAGCTGTCTGCAGCATCCAGTGCACAACGGATATTGGTATTCAAGATAACCCTTCCCTCCACCACAAATTCTTGTCCCTTCTTGTGGTATTGCTCTGGGACATGTTAGACAAGGTATGCCATTTGATCCCAATGGGCTCGATCGTACCAAAATAGTAAGCCGATTGAGTTGGCGATGCGCCAATATGTAACAGCCTGTGCTCCTACTCGTTTGCCCCTGGCATCAAGTTTCTTACTATCCCGGTCTGGAGAGGGAGCATTACATGTGCCCTGTGTGTTAGCTTGTTTCCTAGCTGTATACACAACTAGTGAGTCAGGTGTTTACTGACCTCGTATGTATGGAGGGTCATTAAGGGAAGCCTTAAAATTCTTTTCAACCCTAGGTGCAATTACCCTCGCTTTAACTGGCTCCTTAACTATGTCAGTGGTCAGTCTGAGAACCCCTTTAAGCATGGGAAGGTACTGTAGGGAGCGTTGGGTGGAGGAGAGGGTCTCCAGGAGGAAATCATCTTCCTCATGTTGCACATGCATCTCCACATTGTGGAAGTTAGTTGCCCTATGAAGGACCTCATGATAAGAGGCAACAACACCTGGAGGTAAAGGTTTTGCGGGATACAGGTGTGGGTCTGTGTCCGCGGGGGCTCTGAATCCTATTCATCCCAGGGGTCTGGCCCCTGGGTTCGATGAGTCATAGGGTGGGCTTGGACTGGCCCCCCCACCTACCCCAGATTGTGAGGAACCCAGTGGTGAGTGTTGTGACAAATCCACATGCAGTAATGCAGAAGAGGGAGGAGGTGAGTAAGGGGGAGTGGAGGAGTAGGTCGAGCAGGAGGCAGTGGAGAGGTAGCCCTATCATGCCCTTTAGGGCTATTAGCAGTGGGAGGCACAGTAGGGTTAACAACCTCCTCAAAATTCAATTTCCTCTTATGGGGAACAGAGTCCTTCGGCAGAATGACAATGTCGACCATGGCTGGAAGGCAGTGGTGCACCGGAGGCTTCAAAGGCGGCAGTAGAGCTTGGTGCTGGTGCCGCCATTTGGTGAGTGGAAAGGGTGCCAGTACTCAATGTGATCTTTGGTGGATGCTGGCCTAATAGATAATTTTCTGTTTCAACGTCCACCTCAGAGTCAATGCTTTCTGGTGAAAAAGCTGCCTCGACATAGGGATCTGGGGCATCGAGTTGCTCGACATCAGACTCTTCTCGCTCACCAAAGAGGTCTGGGGTATCTTCCTCTTCTCTCCTATGTACCATAAATTATTGAGGAGATTCGACGGGCGTGCCAATTTCGAAGTGCTCTCTTGTTTCGGCACACAAGGCACGCCGAACAGTAGCCCCGCGCAATGATCTAGAGCCAGGCTAAGGTAGCAAACCTCGTGGAGGTCGGTTCTCAGGTACTTGGCGTGGCAAGTGGAAGAACTGAAATGGAGTCCTTTCCATTATGAGGACATTCTTGACTGAAACCACAGGCGTTGAGAGGCTGTTGATGAACCCGGAGTGGCAGGAACACAACAGTGGAGACCGATGAAGAGCAGGATTGTCTTTTAAGAACCAACTAGGAACGGATCCGAAGGCCAGTTGAGTGCACCACGTGGCGTCGAACTGGCGCTCACTTCGACACATCTGAACCAGACTGCAGAGTTACCACTCACTTGCTAACAACTGAGCCGATGCCCATGTGCATTACTACTAGCATGCTGAGTCACTAAATCCTGTGACTCAAAAAGACTTACTATGAGGGGAAAACAAGCTGTACGCTTCCAAGCCCAATACTAGATGGCAGAAATATGCACAGCATGCAAATCTACAGACACATGCCATCAACATAGATTAAACTAACTAAATGGAGGCCAGTGCATAACAAGAGTAGGATCAACGAGAACATAGGCACGTTAGGGGTATTATAGGAGTAAAAGGAACAAAGAATCCACATACACAGGGGACTACACCACCAACCGAAGGTGTGCATCAGAGTCATTTCTTTACAAGAGATGTGAAGATCGGAAAAGGAGGCGGTCTACAAGGTGTTAGACGCTGGGGGCCATCATTTGTTCTATTTCTTAAACCGAGAAATGGAGATACCTTCTGCCTTGCGAGTTGAGCAGGCACTCAAATATAGATTTGAGAAAGCATCTGGCTGTTTTGAGATGTAAGACTATGTGCAGCATGCAACATGAAGCATCTACCGTTTGCCATTTCTGGTGGGTAAGAGCAGATTAAATCTCTCTTACAGACAGCTTTTACTTGTGGGTTGTTGAAGATCTATTGTGAACAAAACCAGAACTTGCAGTAGGCTTTGGGTCAGACCATGGCTTACCATTAGTTAGCTTTCGGGTAAAACTCTTGCTTGTTTCTTTAGTTGATGGCTTTCCTTCTGTCTGTTTTTCCCTCCCCTGGAACATAGTATCTTTATCACCCTTTCAAATAATGACTTGTATCCTTCTTTTACCACTTCATGGTAAGGCATGTGTTTTCTTGTCCTCAGCCTCGTGCTGCTTCCCCACTGAAATCCCCCTGTGCGCTTGAATTGTTCCCCTCCCTGTTGGTTCTACTGACCCTTCCGATCTTTGTCCCCCAACCTATCCATGTTGCTTTGCCCTTCCCCCTCTCATCTGCTGCTTTTCCCAACATGCTTGGTTTTCTTGGTTTTTGATTTTTATAAATTCTCTCTTCCCCACTGAGCTCCTGTACTCTTCCTCACCTGCTCTACCTCAGCCGCTCACTTCATGCCATTTTTTTTTTCCAAGAAACTTTTTGGGAGGGCCCACCAGTTGCTATTTGCTACCACGACCCACAATTCTAGAAAACAATGTACTTTGTTGCACTAGTATTTCTTTATTTTATTTTTTTAAAGGAAAATGTTACTTACCCAGTAAGCATCTATTCTTGGCATGTAGAACTGTAGATTCACATGCTTTGCATACTCCTGCCATCTAGTGTTGGGTCCGAATGTTTGCAAGTTATTTTTGTTCGAAGAAGTCTTTCCAGTCACGAGGTAGGCGACTCCTCCTTTCGGTGATAGTGCGCATGGGAATCGACTCCATTGTTAGATTGTTTTCCCGCAGAGGGTGAGAAATGAAGTTAGGAAGTGTAGAATAGAGATGTCTATGCGTATGAATGTAAATTAAGAAATACAACCACTACAGGAGACCGGGGAGGTGGGTGGGCGCCTGTGAATATACAGCTCTACATGCCATGAACAGATGCTTACTGGGTAAGTAACATTTTCCATTCGGGGTATGTGAGCTGTAGATCTCATGCTTTGCATAGACTATATAGCAGTAATCTCCCAAAGCAGTGGCTAACCTGTAGTGGCTGTAGCTGTATGAAATAGTGTTTTAAGTACTGCTTGGCCTACATTTGCCTGTTGTCTTGAGGACACATCTACACAATAGTGTTTGTTGAATGTGTGCAGTGTAGACCATGTTGCTGCCTTACAAATGTCAGCTATGGGGATATTTCCCAAGAAGGCCATAGTAGCCCCTATTTTGCGAGTGGAATGCGCCCTAGGGGGTACTAACAAAGTTCTCTTTGCTTTAGTATAACATGTTTAGATACATTTTGCAATCCATCTTGCAATACCTGACTTGAAGATAGGATTGCCCTTGTGAGGGGGAGAAAAAGCAACCAATAGTTGTTTTGTTTTCCTGAAGTCTTTGGTTCTTTCTATGTAGTAAAGAATAGCTCGCCTAACATCAAGTGTATGTAGAGCTTGTTCTGCTACAGAATCAGGTTGAGGAAAGAAAACAGGTAACTCAACTGATTGATTGATTGATTGATTGATATCAATCAATCATGTCACTTATAAAGCGCACTACATACCCGCGAGGGTCTCAAGGCGCTGGGGGAAGAGGGGGGTGGTGCTGCCACTGATCGAAGAGCCAGGTCTTGAGGAGTCTTCTGAAGGCCAGTAGGGTCTTGGGTCTGTCGGAGGTTGGTGGGGAGGGTGTTCCAGGTCTTGGCGGCGAGGTGGGAGAAGGATCTGCCGCCGGCGGTCGTTTTCCGGATGCGGGGGACTGTGGCGAGGGCGAGGCTGGTCGAGCGGAGCTGGCGGGTGGGGGTGTAGAAGCTGAGTCGTCTGTTGAGGTAGGCTGGTCCGGAGTTGTGGAGTGCTTTGTGTGCGTGGGTGAGGAGCTTGAAGGTTATCCTCTTGTTGACAGGGAGCCAGTGCAGGTCTCTCAGGTGGGGTGTGATGTGGCTGCGTCGGGGGATGTCGAGGATAAGACGTGCAGAGGCGTTCTGGATGCGTTGCAGCCGTCTCAGGAGCTTAGCCGTCGTTCCTGCGTAGAGGGCGTTTCCGTAGTCCAGCCTGCTGGTGACGAGGGCCTGGGTGACTGTTTTTCTTGTTTCGGTGGGGATCCACTTGAAGATCCTGCGGAGCATTCGGAGGATGTTGAAGCAGGATGAGGAAACGGCGTTGACCTGCTTAGTCATGGAGAGGGTGGGGTCGAGGATGACCCCTAGGTTGCGTACGTGGTCGGTGGGTGGCGGGGCTGTTCCCAGTGATGTTGGCCACCAGGAGTCGTCCCAGGCTGAAGGGTTGGAACCAAGGATGAGGACCTCCGTCTTGTCCGAGTTCAGCTTCAGGCGGCTGGTCCTCATCCATTCGGCGACGGCCTTCATTCCTTCGTGGAGGTGGGCTTTGGCGGTGTGAGGGTCTTTGGTGAGGGAGAGGATCAGCTGGGTGTCGTCGGCGTAGGAGATGATGTTGAGCTTGTGCTGTCGGGCGACGTGGGCGAGGGTGCCATGTAGATGTTGAACAGCGTTGGGCTGAGGGAGGAGCCTTGGGGTACGCCGCAGATGATCTTGGTGGCCTTGGATCGGAAGGGGGCGAGGCGGACGCTTTGTGTTCTGCCGGAAAGGAAGGATGTGGTCCAGTCCAGGGCCTTCTCTTGGATCCCGGCGTCGTGAAGGCGTGTTCGTAGTGTGTGGTGGCAGACCGTGTCGAAGGCGGCTGATAGGTCCAGGAGGATGAGGGCTGCTGTTTCTCCGTTGTCTAGCAGGGTCCTGATGTCATCGGTGGCGGCGATGAGGGCGGTTTCGGTGCGGTGGTTGCTGCGGAAGCCGGACTGGGAAGGGTCCAGGATGTTGTTCTCCTCGAGGTAGCGGGTATGAAAAGCAGAAACTACTTTAGGGAGGAATTTAGGATTAGTACGAAGAACCGCTCTATCCTTGTGAAGTTGAAAGAAAGGCTCTGGTATGGTTAATTCCTGGAGTTCACCAACTCTCCTTATTGAGGTTATTGCTATGAGGAAAGCGACTTTTCATGATAGGAATTGCAGTTGACATTTGTGCAATGGTTCAAAAGGTGGGCCCATTAGCCTTGTAAGAACTATGTTTAAATTCCACTCTGGAGTAGGTGGAATCCTTGGAGGTATTACTCTTTTTAATCCCCCACAAATGCTTTAATCACTGGTACTCTGAATAGAGACAGATGTTGTCTGTTTTGTAAGTATGCAGCTACAGCTGTTAGATGTAAGCGAATGGATGTGTAAGCTAATCCACATTGTTGTAAATGCAACAAAAAAACAATGTTTTGTACAGAAGCATCAAGTGGATTGATAGGATTGTTGTTACAATAGACAACAAACCATTTCTACTTTGCTGCATAACATGCTCTAGTAGTAGGCTTTCTAGCCTCTTTGAGAATTTTCATAGTCTGGTGGTAGTTGTAAATAACCAAACTCTGACTTCAGGAGCCAAATCGCTAGGTTGAGTTCTTTGGCATTTGGATGTCTGATTTCTCCATGGCTTTGAGTGAGGAGAGAGGGTGTGAGATGTAATTTTTGACGTGGAACCACCGAGAGTTCTAATAGGGTGGTGTACCAAGGTTGACGAGCCCAAGTAGGTGCTACTAGTATCAACGTGAGGGACGTTTGCCTGAGCTTCCGAACCAGAAATGGAATTAGTGGGAGAGGCGGAAAAGCGTAAGCAAATATCCCTGACCAATTCAACCATAGAGCATAACCCTTGGATGCTTGGTGTGGGAACTTGGAGCAAAGTTTGGGCATTTTGCATTGTATGCTGTGGCAAACAGATCTATTTGTGGAAGTAGGGGAGCAGAGCTTGGGGGTGAAGTTCCCGCTCGTGGACTTGCTGCCTGTGTCTGCTGAGCAGGTCTGCAATCGGATGGTCCACTCCTGGAAGGTGCTCTGCTAGGAGATACATTTTGTGATGAATCGCCCAATTCCAAATGCTTTGTGCAAGGCGCAACAGTTGGAGAGAGTGTGTCCCTCCTGATTTCTGTAAGTAGTACATTGCTGTCATGTCTGTGCAGACTAAGACAGTCTTGCCTATGACTTGGGTGAAAAAAGCTTTCAGTGCTAGAAACACTGCTCGCAGTTCTAGATAGTTGATGTGAAGGCGTTTGTGATTGTCCGACCACAGCCCTTGTACTGTGTGATGAAGATGGGCACCCTAACCGGTTAGAGATGCGTCTGCTGTCAATAAAATCTGTGGAATCGGGTCTATGAAGGCCCCCGCCTTTCCTAAGTTTTGAGGGTTCCACCACTGCAGATAGCGATGGGTGCGGCTGTCTACCAACACTAGATCGGTTATTAGACCCTGTGATTGATTCCACTGTAACCGCCAGACATTCCTGCAGAGGACGCATGTGGAGTTTTGCATGAGGAACAATTGCTATGTAGGAAGCCATCATTCCCAGGAGTTGCATGAAGACTTTGGGTGGTAATGATTAATTGGGTTGGAAAAGTAATATTGTGGCTTGAATATTGTGAATCCTGGCTACATTGGGAGTGGCCAGAGCTTTGAGAGTGTTGAGGGAAGTTCCTAGATAAGACTGCACCTGTGCCGGACACAGGTGAGATTTTTGTGAATTTATTGTGAACCCAAACTGATGAAGTAGATGTACCGTGGTCGGAGTGTGGAATATACAGGTTTGGCAAGTGCTTGCTTTGATAAGCCAGTCGTCCAGGTAGGGGAAGACATGTATACATTGTCTTCTAAAATGAGTGGCTACTACAGCAAGACATTTGGTGAACACTCTGGGGGCTGTGGTGACGCCAAATGGAAGTACTTTGAATTGGTAATGTTTGCCTCCTATCACAAATCGGAGGTATTTGCGATGAGCGGGATGAATTGGAATATGAAAGTAGGCGTCTTTTAGATCCAGCGTAGACAAAGTCGCTCTGCTGCAACAGGGGAAGTACTTGTTGAAGAGTGACCATGTGAAAGTGTTCTGACAATATGTATTTATTCAACTCGCTGAGATCTAGAATAGGTCTCAGAGATCCGTCCTTTTTGGGGATCAGAAAGTAAAGTGAATAAACCCCTGACCCTTGGTACTGACATGGGACTGGTTCTATAGCCCCTTTTTGTAATAAAGAAAGCACCTCTTGCTGAAGTAGGTATTGATGGTCTGTTGACATTTTGTGGGATTGAGGAGGAATGTTTGGAGGATTGTTGGTAAACTCCAGGCAGTAGCCATGTTGGATAATTCCAAGCACCCATTTGTCGGATGTTATTAACTTCCAAATGGGGAGAAAGTTTTGAAGTCTTCCACCGACAGGTGTGGAATAGTCGGCGGGAAGCGTTGGGAAGTCACTGCTTGTTTGAGGAAGGGGAAGTGCAGGGTGTGGTGTTTTTATCTCTGCCCCTAAAACTATTTCCCCTATAACCCCCCTCTGTAAAATCCTTTTGTAAAGGAGGATTGAGAATTGCCTTTGTAGGAGGAAGTGCTCTGGTCGGTACCAATAGACTTGGAGCCTCCTCTATAAAAAGAGCGCCGAAAGGAACCTCTGTTTGCGGGAGATTGAAGTGCTCCCACTGATTTTGCCACATCAGTATCTTTTTTCATTTTATCGAGTGCTAAATCAACATAAGGGCCCACATTTTTTTTTGATCAAATGTTATATTTAAGATGGATTGTTGGACTTCAGGCTTGAATCCTGAAATCAGTAACTAAGCATGGCGTCTTAACAAGATGCTAGTATTTACTTTTCTAGCTGCGGTGTCAGCTGCATGTAGACCGCATCTGATAGAAGCATTGGTAATTAACTTCCCTTCTTGGACTAAGTCCTGAGGTTTTGCCTTATGCTTGTCTGTGAGAAACTGAAGCAATTGTTCCATTTCGTCCCAGTGGGCTCGATCATACCTTGCTAGTAGGCCCTGTGTATTGGCAATACACCATTGATTAGCAGCTTGTGCTGCTACACGTTTGCCCAAAGCATCAATACGTTTTGATTCTTTATCTGGGGGAGGGCCATCCCCAGATGCTTGAGAATTAGCTCTTTTCCTGGCATTTGATACTACTAGAGAGTCAAGTGGTAACTGAACCTTGATAAAAATAGGATCTGTGGGGGAAGATTTATATTTTTGCCCACTCTGGGAATAAGAATTCTAGCACGGACATGATCTTTAAAAATATCGTCCGTATGCCTCAACATACCCTTCAGCATATGGAGTGTTTGGTTAGTGTTGGTACCTAAAGCGCCAAATAGAAAATCTTCTAGAGACTCTTTATGTAGCTCCACCCCGTGTCATTCTGCTGCCCTGGCAATAAGTAGTTATGACATATTGTCATCAAGTGGAGATGGCCTAGCAGGATAAAGATCAGGGTCTGTATCCTGTGGAGGATCAGTAGTGTAATTCGTCCAAGGATCTGGTAGTGTACATCGTCAGTGTCATCGGTATCAAGTTGAGGTGGATGAGAGGGGCTAGGTGTAATATTTAATGGATCAAGCTGTGGTGGAGAGGGAGGAGGTGGAGATGGAAAAGTATGGAATGGGCAAGTGCCTACACCTTTCTTTTTCCAAGGAATTTTGTATGGACTGTCTTTATCAGAAAGCTTGTGCTTGGATGGTGTTTTGGCACGAATGTGTCCTGTATCTGGATGGATGTACAGTTTTTTCTGTTTTGGATCCAATGCAGGTGGTACAGTGTCTTTATTTGGATCCGGTTGCGTTGCAGGCACGTCTTTGGATTTCGGCACCAAAGCTTTCCGAGCCCAGCTGGAAAGTCCTTTCAGTGCTGAGGATTTCGACTCCGAAGGTTTTTTAGGTTTCGAAGATTTCGGTGCAGAACCAATCTTGAGTTTGGAGACCGAAGGTTTTGGCTCGGAAGTGGGCTTTGGCCGACTCGGTCCAGAGCCAGAAGGCTTTTCGGAGTGTTTTGGTGCCGAGCCATAAGGTGGTGCGTGAGAAACCTCTTCTCGGTGCCGACCTTGGCTTGGAGGTGAAGGTGGTGCCGAAGCCTTAGATTTTTTAGGGACGGAGGGAGGGGGGGTAGGGGAAAGGTGTTTTCCAGTACTCATGTCCAATTGTCCTTGTAGCACATCGTCGTCTCCGAGGTCGATCTGTAGGTCCGACCCAGAGTCAGATGGAGAAGAAGCCATCTCTTCTTCTGCCGCCGATATCTCTTCCTGCTCAGATTCTCCGCCGAAGAGGTCTGGTGTGACATCTAACCACTGCATCTCTCGACGTCGAGCTCGACGATGCCGGAGTTTTCTTCGACCTGAAAGATTGGCACGCGTCTCAGTCTTGTTCCTTGTGCTTGGGGGACAAGCACAAATTACACACCTGATGAGTCTGTGCATGGATATTTCACGTGGCACAGAGGGCAGAATTTAAATGGAGTCCGCTCCATCGACGAGGAGCCGAACAAACGCGGATGGGCCGGGAAGGCCGCCCGCAGATGTTTCGATCGAAATGTCGAATATTAGAAGTTTGATTTGAACCGTGAAGATAGAAGCGCAATCGAGAACAATACTGTCGAGGTAGAGACAGATACACACCGAGGAGGAACCCGAGGAACGATTCCGAAGTGGAGCACAATAACCGTCCGAACCCGATGGCGGAAAAAAACAATCTAACAATGGAGTCGATGCCCATGCGCACTATCACCGAAAGGAGGAGTCACCTACCTCATGACTGGAAAGACTTCTTTGAACAAAAACAACTTGCAAACATCGGACCCAACACTAGATGGCAGGAGTATGCAAAGCATGTGATCTACAGCTCACATGCCTCGAACGGAAAATGCTACTTACCAGTATGCATCTGTTCTTGGCATGTAGAGCTGCAGAGTTGTACACTGTGCATAGATCGCCATCTGGTGTTGGGCTCGGATGCTTGCACTTTGTTGTTGTCTTGGAAGAGTCTTTTGTAGTCACGAGATAGGTGACTCCTCCCTTGGACGATAGTGCGCATGGGCATCGACACCATCCTCAGATTGTTTTTCGCCATGATGGGAAATGAAGGAGTCAGTAAGAAGTAAGAGATGTCCATGTGAATGTATCTAATTAAGATAATACTGGAACAGATGCAGGTTCCGGGGAGGCGGGTGGGCGTGTACAACTCTGCAGCTCTACATGCCAAGAACAGATGCATACTGGTAAGTAGCATTTTCCGTTCGAGGAATATGAGCTGCAGATTGTACACTGTGCATAGACTGTACAGCAGTGTCTCCCTTAGCGGTGGTCACCCATATCTATTGCAGTAGTTTGAAACAATGTTTTAAGAACAGCCTGTCCTACAGAAGCTTGTTGCTTTGCCTGCACGTCAACACAATAGTGTTTGGTGAAGGTGTGTGGTGTAGACCAGGTTGCTGCTTTACATATGTCATCTAAGGGAATGTTCCCTAAGAATGCCATGGAGGCTCCTAGTTTGAGTGTTGAATGCGCTCTAGGGGGAATTGTCAATGTGCGTTTAGCCTTTTGGTAGCATATTTGAATGCATTTTACTATCCACCTTGAGATCCCAGCTTTGGAGATGGGGTTACCTTTATGAGGTGGGGAGAAGGCTACAAACAGTTGTTTTGTTTTGCGAAAGGGCTTAGTCCTGTCAATGTAATAAAGTAGTGCCCATGTGGGAGCCACCAGGATCATCTTGAGAGACTGTTGTCTGAGTTTGCCTACTACTAGGGGAATCAGTGGGAGTGGCGGAAAAGCGTACGCAAATTTGCCTGACCAGTTCATTCATATCGCATTGCCTTTGGACAATGGGTGTGGGAACCTGGCGGCAAAGGTTGGGCATTCTGTGTTTGTGTGTGTGGCGAACAGATCTAGGTCTGGTTGGCCCCACATATGGAAAAAAGGTTGGAGAACGTGGGGATGAAGTTCCCATTCGTGTATCTGTTGTGCCTGTCGACTTAGTAGATCCGCAATCTGATTGTGAATTCCTGGAAGATGTTCTGCCAGCAGGTATATATTTTGTGGAATGGCCCATCTCCAAATGTTTTGTGCGAGCTGGGACAGCTGCAGAGAATGTGTGCCTCCTTGTTTCTGTATGTAGTACATGGCTGTCATGTTGTCCGTGCGGATTAGGACAGTCTTGTGTTGTAGATGTACTTGGAATGATTTTAATGCTAGAAATATTGCTAGTAATTCTAGGTGGTTGATATGGAGCACTTTCTGTTGAGTGGTCCATTTGCCTTGAATTGTATGGTCTAGGAGATGGGCTCCCCAACCAGTGAGTGATGCATCTGCTGTCAGTACTAACTGTGGAACCGGCTCGAGGAACGGCCGCCCTATGGACAGGTTTAGTGTGCTCCACCACTGCAGAGAGCGATGTGTGCGGCTGTCCACCAACACCAGATCTGTAAGTTGTCCTTGAGCCTGGTTCCACTGATGTGCTAGGCATTCCTGTAAGGGGCGCATCTGAAGTCTTGCATGAGGTACGATAAAGATGCAAGAGGCCATCATTCCTATGAGTTGCATGAATACCCTTGCTGGGAAGGAGTGCTGCGGTTGAAATTTGCTGCTTAGGGCTTGTATACTGGCTATCCTGGCTGGACTGGGATATGCCAGAGCTTTGGAAGTGTCTACTGTGGCCCCTAGATACTGATGTATGTGGAAGGGCTGGAGATTTGACTTGGGGTAATTTACTGTGAACCCTAAGTCGTGTAGCAGCTGGATAGTCTGAGGTGTGTGATGAACACACTGGTTGAATGATTTGGCTTTTATTAGCCAGTCGTCGAGATATGGAAAGACATGGATTTGTTGTCTTATTAGGTGTGCTGCTACTACCGCAAGGCACTTTGTGAACACCCTGGGTGCGGTGGTCACCCCGAATGGTAGGACTTTGAACTGATAGTGTTGTCCGTCCACTATGAACCTTAGATACTTCCGGTGAGCAGCGTGCATGGGAATGTGGAAGTAGGCGTCTTTGAGATCTAGTGTGGTAAGGAAGTCGCCTTGTTGTAGCAGTGGAAGAACCTGTTGCAGAGTGATCATATGGAAATGATCGGACTGTATGTAGAGATTGAGGGGTCTGAGGTCAAGTATTGGCCTTAGGGTCCTGTCCTTTTTGGGGATTAGGAAATACAGTGAGTAAACCCCCGTTCCTTGATGCTGTAAGAGAACTGGTTCTATTGCATGCTTTTGAAGCAGTGAGAGAACCTCTTGTTTTAAGAGCGTAATGTGTTCTGTGGACATTGGATGCTGTTTGGGTGGAATGTTGGGCGGGGTTGCTGTAAGTTCCAGGCAGTAACCATACTGGATAATTTGTCTTACCCACTTGTCTGTTGTGATGGAATCCCAGACAGGTAGGAACTGTGAAAGTCTCCCCCCGACCGGAGTGGAATGGTCTGGAGGGAGTGGAGGGAAGTCACTGTTTAAGAGCGGGGGAGGCACGAGTGTTGTTACTACCTCTGCCTCTCCCCTTGTTATTTTCCCTGTATCCGCCTCTAAAATATCCTCTATTGGGGGATGTGTGAGTGGTGTTTTTATATGAAGAGGAGGCAGTGTTTGTTCCACTGTTTTTGGATGCTCCCCTATAGAAGGAGCGACAAAAGGAACCGCGTGTGGATGGAGACTGCAATGCTCCCATGGACTTAGCAGTCTCCGTGTCCTTTTTCATCTTCTCTAGAATGGTGTCTACAGCCGGTCCAAAAAGGTGCTCCTGATTGAACGGTTGGTTAAGGATAGCTGTTTGAACCTCCTGTTTAAAACCTGAAATACGTAACCAGGCATGTCGTCTGAGTAGCACACTAGTGTTAACAGATCTAAAGGCTGTGTCAGCTGCATCCAGGGCACACTTAATTGATGCGTTGGTTATGAGTTTGCCCTCCTGAATTAAATCATTTGCCTGGGTTTTGTATTGATCAGGCAAATGTTGTATTAGGGTCTCTAGTCGGTCATAGTGAGCCCTATCATACCTAGCAAGTAATGCTTGGGTGTTGGCTATGCACCAGTGATTAGCTGCTTGAGCAGCGACTCTTGCCAGAGGCATCTAGCAACTTAGATTCCTTATCTGGAGGTGGTGTGTCACCAGAGGTTTGAGAGTTGGCGCATTTCCTAGCGTTAAGATACCACTAGTGAGTCTAAGGGTAGCTGCCCCTTGATGTAGGTGGGATCGTCAGGGGCGGGTTTATACTTTGTCAATCCTGGGACTGAAAATTCTAGTCCTCACTGGGTCTCTGAATATGTCTGGGGCATGTTTGATGACCCCTTTTAACATAGGCAGGGTTTGGACAGTCTTCTGGGACTGTTCGAAGGTGTCTAGAAGGAAGTCCTCGTCTGCAGGGTCTGAATGTATGTGGACACCATGGTACACAGCAGCTCTATTTACGAGTTGTCCAAAACCAATATTGTCATCTGGGGGAGATGGTTTTGTTGGATATGGCTGGGGAGCAGGGATGTCTGGGGGACCTATTGGGTCATCATAATCGTCCCAATCGTCCTGTGGTGCGTGTGTATCGTTGTCAGGATAAGTGAAAGGGTCACTGGTGCGTCCCCCATCCCCTAAATCATCAACATCATCCTGTGGTGGTGGTGGTGAATGTGGTGGAAGTGTTGGAGGCTGTGGAGGAGAGACAGGCTTAGGAGGAAGAACTGGCTCAGGGGGAAGGACAGGCTTAGGAGGAAGAACAGGCTGACAAGGAGAAACAGGAGAAGAGGGTCTTATAGGTGAAGTGTGTAGGAAGGTGGAATCTGACTATATGGTTGCCCCCACTTTTTTTTATGGTGTTTTGCTGGTTTATGACTTAGTTGGACTGGGATCCTGCTATTCAGGGCCCCAGTCTATCTGCTTTCTCTGTAAAAAGGTTTCCATGTGCCTTAGGCACATCTCTGATTGGAATCTGGAGTGCCCCTATAAGTCCCTAGTATATGGTATACTATGTACCAAGGACATAGGTACCTCAGAGGCCTACCAGGGGCTGCAGCATGTATTATGCCACCCCTGGAAGGCCATCCAAACTGACACCACAGGTCTGCTACTGCAGCCTGGGTAAGGTGGTGCATGCATCCTTACTGTGATATAGGTTACCTATATCACTAAATACATACACACATATAAACCTATAAGTCACTCCTATGGCAGGCCTTATCAATCCTGAAGGCAGAGTGCATGGTTCCTATGTGAGAGGATGCCCCTGCATGAGCAGGGCCCTCTGCAGCGTTCGGAGACCCTTCTCTGATGCTGTTTGTAGTGCAGCCTGACCATATACTCTTAAGCGCATTATAACCTCGCGTTAAATGCTAACTTTGGAATGGCTGCACCTAAACATGTCGTGTTTGGTGTCAAACATCTTGGAATACTACCCCCCGCCAATTCTGGCGGCGGGGTAGCATTCCACCCTTCTAGAGGGAAAGACATGTTAACTCTGGCTAGCCCGGTAACTTCTTTCCAAAGCCCTGGCATCACAAAATGGATGCTGCTGCCACAGACACGAGTCTGGCCTCCTGCTGCTGGACGAAACTCCGGCAGGGGAGGCCTGGACAATAGGTTTCCTGTCCAAGGGAGGTGTGACCACCTCCCCAGACAGGATAATGTGTATTGGGGCTGGGCGGGAGCACTTTTGGGTGCTTTGAAGTCCTGCACTGGGGCACACTTGGTGTCCCTGTGCATACCCCAGTTCAAACCGGATCAGGGGCTTGCAGCCCCTGCTTTGGCGCGAACTGGACAAAGGGAAGGGGTGTAGCCACCCCTCTGCCCTGACCCACCCATAGGTGGGGCCACAGAGTAGTCCAACCCCTAAACTTAGTATAAGTATAGGAACCCAGTCCTTAGGACTTTAGATTATCCCTGGACGAAACTCTGAAACAGAATCCTGGACCTTCGACGCTCTACTCAAGATTAGAGGACAGAAGAATCTCCCTTGGGGTCAAGGAGTGACTCCCTGCTTGGCAGGCACCAAAGACGCATCTGTCCGGTCTGCATTTCTGAAGCTCCCGTCGGACGCCGAAGTCTTCGCATCACCAGAGGTGGATTCTCAGACTTCCCGAGGCTACCCTGAGTCCCCAGCAAAGCTGAGGCCCGTAGCGATCGTGGGTGACGTGAGACCGTGACCCCTGGACACCGAGCACATTTGCAAGTGCATCCTCTTCTGGGTCTCCCACGAAGTCGTGCTTTGGGCTCCGAGTAGCCCTAGCCTCCAGCACCAACTGCACCGAAGATCACTGGCCTCCACTCCACGAGTATCCTGAGAGCCAGATCCACGTGCGACGTCTCGAGGCTCCTTCGCGGTCGCTAGCCCGTTGGCTAGTAGCCCTTAACAAAGGCCAATCTTTTTCTTCTTGGGCATCCTGGTTGCTCCAGGCCTGCCCTCACTTACCCTCGCTGGGTGAGTTCCCCAGACCTTGCTGGTCTGCACCATCGACTATCTTCATCTTCATCTAGACTTGCCGTTGCCAAGGCTTGTTGGGTCCAATCCGGTCGCCGACACCTCAGCACTCGACAGACATCGTGTACCAGCCCGAATCCTGCTCCTGGTCGCAGACAACGCCTCCTGGACCTCGTGGCTGAAGAGTCAAGACGACCGTCAACGCACCTGAAGCACTCGACATCGGTGGGCATCTGTCCATCGCCTTCCTGGTCACTGGCTAGTGACCCAGACTCTGTCCCCTCTGCTTTCAGGTTCTTCAGATCTCCGATCCACTCTTGGATCCACCCGGACACTTTCCACTTGGTCGCCAGCAGCATTTTGCAGCAGATCGCCATTCAAACCGACGACGAAACCCGACCCCGAAAGGCACCTATGCACCCGGCTTCCCTGGGTGAGGTAACACGAGTACTCCGGTGCTCCCGTGGGTAGAGACTCTTCAAAGTACTAGTTCTCAAAGGGTTTGCTCCAAGTCCTCCTTTAAGTGTCCCTTTTCTTTAATTTCCTGATCGCGACTTTCTCCATAGAAGTCAACGGCGTATCGCGGTTGTGTATTTACACTGCACGCGTCCCCCGTGGGTCCCCTGTGTCACTACCTTGGGTGGTTCCTTGTGGTCCAAGCACTTCTAGAGGCTCTAGGCCTAGTGTCTAGTTCAGTCGTGGTTCTTATACCATTTTATTGGTATATGGTTTGGTACGCCCCTAGGGCCCAAACGTGTATTTGTGCTATTACTATGTTTAAATAACTTATAACTTGTGTACTTCGAACTCTAGCCTCATAAAGAGACTAGAGGGGTGTGTTTAGCAATAAATACATATATTTTGAATATATACCTGGTGTGGTGCTCTTTCATTTGATCACTCAAGAGATTATAGACTGGTAAAACAAGCTGCTTTACATTCCTTCAAGACTTAGCCTGAAGGCTGCTCTCCATAGCTACCACTAGGATAGCTTTCAATAAGGTTGTCTTTAACCTATCTCCAATAAGGGGTTGTTTGGACTGGTGCAAGGTGCCCACTATAATTAGTGGACAGCATATACCAGGCCAACTTCTCACAAAGTGGCACAGTCTTTTTTCTTTACAGGCACTGCAGGAGTGTCTGAGTCGTCCAGCTTCCTCTTCTTGTGTGGAACAGTAGCCACATGTCCTGTTTTAGGGTCTATATGCAGCTTTTTCTGCTTGGGATCGACGGGATCCGGTCGGAAAAGTTCTTCCTGTTCGGTAACCGCTTTCGGCGCCGACTTCTTCAGGTCCGAGCGAGGTTTTGATTTCTGCTCGGAGGCCTTAGGAATTGGTCTAGGGTCCTTTGGCTTGGCTATGGAGCCGGAAATCTTTTTCGGTTCCGAAGGTTTTGGCTTCGGAGTCGATGGTTTCAGCGTTGAGGTGGTCGGTGCCGACTTCTTTTTGGGAGTAGGTTGGTCTCCCAATTTCAGTGCCGAAGGCGCCTGCGGGACAGTGATACGGTTTGCTCGGTTCCGAGCTACCAGAAGGTTTGTTCTTTGTCTTCGGAGCCGAGCCCGAGGGCGGGGCTTCTGAAGCTTGGGTTTGGTCGCGACTGGGGCCAGCAGGCGAAGTGTTGACCAGGGCCTTGGTTTTTTCGGGTAGAGTTGGGGTAGGGGCAGTTGTACTCACTCGTTGACCAGGAGTGATGTGGTCGTCTGAGTCTGAGTCGTCTGCTTCGGACACGATCTGCAGGTCTTCAGAATCGTCCTCCGGAACATCGGGGCCTTCATCGAAGATGTCCACTGGTGCCGGAGCTAATCTCTGCGCCATGATGCGTCGTCGGGCCCGGCGATCACGGATGGTTTTCTTCGATCGAAAAGAGGCGCAGGCCTGTCAATTGTTCTCGTTGTGTTCTGGCGAGAGACACAGGTTACAGACCTTGTGATGGTCACTGTGTGGGAATTTTGCTCCACACTGGGGGCATTTTTTAAATGGAGTCCTTTCCATGAGCTGTAGGCCCGAACGGCGTCGATAGGCCCAACGGCCCGCGTCGACGACTGGAATCGAGTAGGGGAGATGCACGTCGAAGATCACGCAATCGAAAACAATACCGTTGAGTTGTAGATAGTTTGCGCGTCGAAAGGATTTAGAAAATAAGGTACCGAACCGGAGCGCAAAAGTTACATCCGAACCCGATGGCGGAAAAAAACAATCTGAGGATGGAGTCGATGCCCATGCGCACTATCGTCCAAGGGAGGAGTCACCTATCACATGACTACAAAAGACTTCTTCGAAGACAACAACAAAGTGCAAGCATCCGAGCCCAAAACCAGATGGCGATCTATGCACAGTGTACAATCTGCAGCTCATATGCCTCGAACATATATTTACTGTTCAAAGACTGGCATGATAATTAAAACAAAAGTCAAAATGTCCACAGCGTCATGACGCACGCATGGTGGGATTATGGTTGCTGTAACGTCTTTATGCATACACATGAATTATCGTGCTTTTCTTGCCAATGCTGAATTGAATCAACAAAAAGTATTGACAAAGTCAATAGGTCTGCATTGGCAAAGACAAGATGCATGCTTTACTGGAGAAGCCAGTGCTTACTTGGTATTGGTGGCCAATCTGACAGCATGAAGGGCTGTACTTGCAGGTGTGTGTCTGGTTTTTAGGAGGCCGGTAAGGAGGGTGGACCACAGTCTAGGCAGGGGGTCTGCTTCTATCATATCACAGCAGGAGAGTATGTGTTTAGGTATTTAAGAGTCCGATTTAGCCATTGCTTGAGTGTTCTTTGAGGTGAAGGTTTTCAGCCCGAATAAACCCTAGGTTTTGACGCTGTTAGCTAGTTTTGAAGGAATTGCATCTCTTGATGGTTTTGAGCCAAAGCAAACTTTTGCTGGGTGAGATTTGGGGGTGAGAAGGCAGCATTCAGCCCTCAGGGTTCTATGCTTTATAGGGTTTGTCCCATCCCCTTAGGAATGTGCTGCAGAGAATATTTAACTCTGTAGATACATTTTGGGGAGTCCAAGTGGAGATTAATAGGTCTGTCATTCGCATACTATCACACACCGTCACCTAGCCCATCACAGAGCAATGCACTGTATCCCAAGACACGACAACCACCACTCAGGGGTCATCACACACTACACTTCCCACATAGGATCACAACAAAGCACCCTCCCATCCCCTCACCCTACCCAGTCTAGCTCCTATCAGTGTGTGTAAGCACTTTACAAATGCCAAAATACTGATGGAAGTAGATACACTGTGACTGAACCCTCAGGAACTCACAAAACAGAAGTAAAAAAACAGACAGAACACCCTACCTTCAAGATGTAATGTACAAACAAGAAACAGAACACCCTACCTTCAAGATGTAATGTGCAAACCAGAGACAGAACACTCTACTTCCAAGAAGTAATGTGCAAACCAGAGACAGAACACGTTACCTCCAAGATGTAATGTACAAACAAGAAACAGAAAATGTTACCTCCAAGATGTAATGTACAAATCAGAGACACAACACCCTACTTCTAAGATGTAATGTAGAAACTGAGAAAGAGCACCCGACCTAAAAGATGTAATGTACAAACTCGAGACAGAACAATTGATGCTTGGTCCAGCCTTCTCCTGACGTCAGATGCCAGTCCTTGGAAGCTTCTGCACATGGTCACCATCTTCAGATTCTTTTTTCTGGCGAGTGTCCATTTAATGTTAAGGAGGCTTCCTCTTGATTTGTACCTCAATTATGCCCTTGTTTACTTTGCCTTGCCTCATTTCTGTGGAGATGGGTGGGTCACATGTGAATCCAGAAGGTTCTTCAAGCTGCAACACCACTCATACTGGTAAGTAACCCTTTTGTTTTGCAGCATGAATCTTTTCTGGATCCACATGCTGTGCATCGATTTCGTAGTGGTTTCTTCACTGTGGTGACTAGGTTGGAGATGAGGTTGAGCTTGCAATTAAATGCCTCAGTACTCTTTCCCCACTTGTGCTTCCCGGTTTACCTAGACGTCGATTTATCCATATTGTGATGGTGTTCTTGGTGACTGGTTTCCCTTGGTTATTGTCTGTAAAGGATACAAAGAACTGATACAAAGAACCGGTTCCCTCTTCAGATTGGTTTTGTTCTTTCCAGGTAGTACATTATCGCTGCGGGTGTCCAATGTATGCAGTACTTTTTCGGCCTGGCTCTTTGGTTCTTGAAAGAAATTTAGAAATTTGGATTGTTTAATGTATGTGGAAATGGGATATGACCTTTCGTAGGAAGCGTGGGTTGGTCCTCATGACAGCCCTATCCTTGTGTATTTGCAAGTATGGCTCCGGTATAGTGAGTGCTTGCAGCTCGCTTACCCTGCAAAGTGATGTCATTGCTAATAGAAACGCTGTCTTGAGCATGAAGAATTGTAAGTAGCCCTCTGGAGTGGTTCATCAGTTGGGTAAGCACCACCTTCAGGTTTCCTAGGAGCAGCTCTCTGGCCCCTTCTAGAAACCTTTTGATAACAGGTGCCGTGAAGAAGCTCTTCCTATATATCCCCTTGTGCAGGAAACTATTGCTGCTAGATGTACCTTTAGTGACGCATAGATTAGACCGTTGTCTAGCACATGTGGAAGATATCTGATGACCGTGTCCTTCCTGGAAAAGGCCAGATAACTGGAACCATCTTGTGGAGCTCTCCCATTTGGCTGTGTAGCATGTCCTTGTTGTCAGTCGTTTTGTTTTCCTGAGGACTGCCATTACTTTCTCTGGAAGTCCCAGATGTCCGAACTTCTATGTCCTCAGGAGCCATGCAGCTAGACTCCGTGTTTTTGGTTCCAAGGGAATCCTCTCCCCCCCCCCCACCACCGCATGGAACGCAAGTTGTGTGACGTTGTTGTGTGCGATCTCTATCAGATCTGAGAACCAAGTTTGTCTTGCCCACTAAGGGGCAATGACTACCAACGCCATCCGTGACTGTCTGAACTTGCTGATAAGTTGTAACAGTGGGATTGGGGAGACAAGCGTATGCAAATTTCCCTGACTAGTCTATCGACAGTGCATTCCCGTGGTGGTGTCCGTGTCTAGATGAGAAGAACTGATATTTTTATTTTCTAATGCTGCGAACAGGTTGTGAGAAAGTGCCCTCTTTCTGCATGGTTGCCCCCACTTTTTACTGATGTGCTTTGACTGAGTGTGCCCTGGGGTCCTGCTAATCAGGTACCCAGGACCTTTATTCTTTCCCTAAAACTGCATTGAAGCCTAAACCCAATTGGCATCTCTGGCCATAGGCCAGCCCCTGGTAAATGGTACCACAGTTCCCCAGTCCTCCAAGGGCTGCAGCACTTATTGTACCACCCTTAGAGGTCCAGTACCATTACACTCACACACTGCCTTTGCAGGCTGCGTGTTTTGGTGCAGAACAAAGTGAAGAGTCGACATGGCACACATCTCTGTGTGCCATGCCTACAACCCACTGCCCTGGCATAGGTCAGTTACCCCTCTAGCTGGGTGCACTATACCAGTGGTGAGGGTACAGGTGCATGAGCCCTGTACCCCTACAGTGTCTAAGTCCATTCTTAGACATTGTAAGTGCAGTGCTGCCATTAAGAGTATATGGTGCTGGGAGTTTGTCATTACGAACTCCATAGCACCATAATAGCTACACTGAAAACTGAGAAGTTTGGTATCAAACTTCTCAGCACATTAAACCCACACTGATGCCAGTGTGGGATTTAATGAAAAATGCACACAGAGGGCATCTTAGAGATGCCCCCTGAAAACTAACCTACCACTAGTGTCCAGGCGGAGTGGCTGCTTTCTGCTGCCACCACCAGACATGTTTCTGGACCCCTGGGTCAAGAGCCTGCTGCTCTCTGGGGCCTGAAACAATGCACATCCTGGGAAGAGGTGCCAAGCCTCCTCCCCCAGGATGGGCAGGGTTCACGAAGGGGAAGCTTCAAAGGCTTGCTGCCTATGTGAGCTTCCCCAGGCCACTTGCTGCTCTCAGCAACTGGTCCCCACTGGTTCTGACCCCCACTTTGGGCAGGAGAACCGGCGGGAAAAACAAGTGAGGAAGAGAGGTGTGCCCACCCCTGCCAACTCCATCCCTCAGGTGGGGGAGGCGAGGTGAAGCACAACTCTCAGTCCACGCCATCTTGAAGATGGGGGGACTCAGCCAACCAGGGACAGGCTCATGCCCCCCCTACCACTGGAGGGTGGCATAATAGGGGGTGTACCCACCCCAGGCAAGGGACCCATTGGTCCCTGCCTTTTACCTACCTGTAACACCATTTAGGGGCACCCCTGAACCTTGCTTCCTCAGACAAGAACCTATAAGAAGAAGAAGGACCGAACAGCCGTGCAGCAGCTAACAAGAGGAAGACACCCACTGACTTGGCCCCAGCCCTACCGGCCTGTCTTCCCCGGGAAGCTGCTCCTGCGAAATCCCGGTGTGCCCTCCTGCCAGCAACCTCGAAAACCCCAGAGGACCTGCCTGCCTTCAACCACAAAGACTTTGTCTCCCGTGAACACCGGATTTGTTCATCTGCAACCTCAGGCTCTGGCCGGACACCGCAAATCTGCCCCACTCTGCACCAGTCGTCCACAGCCCAAGCTCGAGTGGGCAAACACTACGAGGTCACCCCGGCGATCCTGACCCGAGATCCAGCGACCCCTGACCTGCCTCAAGCCTCCAGCCGACGCCTGCAGCCTAAATCCAGAAGGTCCCCCCAACCGTGACCAGGAGCTGGTAAGAAGATCCGACCACAAAAGGCACCCCTGCACCCGACGCCCCACGGCTTTGTGTGCCCAAACCGACGGTGCGTAACCAACCCCTAACTTCCCAACTTACCTCTCGAAGTGGTGGTCGCACCCAGAAGACCTTCGTCCCCAAGCCTGCAGTGCCTTTGCAAACCGGAGGTTCCTCATTGAAAACAGGGCACCCGACGTCGAAACAGCACCCTGCACACCTAGTGCCGCTGAGGGTGCACCTTTGGTGCTACTTTGTTTCCCCATTTACCTTGAGCTAAAGTCCAGGAGCTTTGCTCCCACAACCAAGTGGCCTGCTTGCTAGCAGCCACCAACCGGAGGCCCCCTATTCCCCATTGGATAACATTGGGCCTCAGCACTCTGCACCCGGCCGCCCTAGTGCCGCTGAGGGTGTAACTACAGTGCATCCTTGACCCTGGGGGACCCCTGAGTCAACCCCCAGAACCTCAACTCCCACTACCAAATACTAACCTCAAAACCGATAACACTATTTTCCTCCATAGGATAACATTGACTGTTTTTCTGTGAAAAGTTTCTA
The DNA here is from genome assembly GCA_963921515.1 of Calotriton arnoldi. Classification (NCBI taxonomy): domain Eukaryota; kingdom Metazoa; phylum Chordata; class Amphibia; order Caudata; family Salamandridae; genus Calotriton; species Calotriton arnoldi. Next base: position 228,991 of record CAWUFW010007641.1, read on the forward strand.
AGTGTGGAGTTTGAGAAACTAAAGAAATTCTTTAAATTGCATAATCTAACAAAAACGATTTTACTTACTAGTTTTCAGGAAATGTCCCAGAGTAGTATCTAGGTATACTAATCTGTGTAAGCCTAGTAATCTCAAAAGTTACTTACCTGCTATTATACTAAAAGGCCTATTCAAGTCTATGTACTGCATTTACTAAGTATTGCATTTCTCTGCATCCATACTGTAAATCAAACCAAAGTGCATATACAATTATCATTCAAACTGTATTTCAATTGCATTACTACTGTAAAGTATGTATTGCTTACCTGTGCCAGGCTTGCTTGGTTCTAGAAATAAAATAACTAAAAGAATATTTTCATACAAAAACATTTGGTCTGAAGTTCAGTCTTTGAGTGTGTGAATTCATTTGCTGACTGAGTGTGTACAACAAATGCTTAACACTGTCCTCTGATACAGCCTTACTGCTCGACCACACTACCACAAATAGAGAGTGAGGTGCTATCTAACTTTACCTCTGCCTACCTTTGGGGTTCCACTGAACTCTGTGCACACTATACCGCACTTTGGTATAGTATATACAGAGCCAGCTTCCTACACAGGTCTATTTCTGGTGTCTCCACTTTTTGAACAACTTCTCAATCACTGCCCGACTCAGCTTCCACTCATGTGAGGTGGATGCTTGTGTGATCAGTTTGTCTGCTTCTACATTGTCTACCCCTGGTAGATGCATCGTCGTTATGGTCATGGTCTGTAGATGACCCACCTCCATATCTCCTGTGCTAGCTTTGATAGGACAAAGGACCATGTTCCCCTTTGCTGAGGTAGTACATTGTTGGTGTGTTGTCCCTGTGAACTTGTATTGATTTGCCCCATAGCTGCTTCTGGAAGGCTTTTAAGGCTAGGACCACAGACCTTAGTTCCATAAGTTTATGCATTTTACAGCTTCTTCTGGTTTCCAGATTCCTCTAATGTGGAGGTCCCCATATAAGCCCCCCCCCATCCCATGTGTGAGGCGTGCGTGGTGACGGCCACTGTTTGAATTGGTAGCATGAAGGCTCTTCCTACAGTTCTATTAATCTTGTTCCACCATGTCATTTCGTCCTGTACTCTTTTCGTGAGGACCACTAGATCTTCCCAACTCCCCATTGCTTGTGACCATTGGCTCTGGACCCATTCGCGGATCGCTCTCATGATGAGCCTTGCATGTGGTATTAGTGGTATGCAGGAAGCCATCATTCCTAGCAACTTCCCCACAGTCCTCACTGTCAGACTGACCCTTCCGGTAGTGGCAAGCTTCTTGCTTAATCACCAGTACCCTGTTTTCGCATGGGAAACGCCCTCACTTGCGTTGTGTTAATTCTTGCTCCCAAGAAGAGCTTCTCTTGTTCTAGTGTGGGCAGTGATTTTTGCGTGTTTATGAAGAATTCCAGCCTGTGGAGTGCCGTCCTCACTGTCTTTATGCTGTCTCTTCACTTGCGGAAGGAACTCGTCTTTACTAACCAGTCGTCTAGGTAGGGTTACACATGTATTCCTGTTCTTCTCAAATGTGCTGCAACAGCCGCTAAGCACTTTGTGACTAACCTGGCTGCTGATTTTATTCCACATGGTAGCACCCTGAATTGGTAGTGCGTCTTGTCCATTACAAGCGTAGAAACTTCTTGTGTCTGTGGCTCATTGGGAGGTGCATATATAAATGTGTCCTTTATATCTATGGTCACCATGTAATCCTCATGCCGGAGCTGTGGGTCGACATCTTGTAGCGTAATTTTGAACTTCAATGTCTTTTTGAACTTGTTTAAAAAACAGAGGTCTAGTGTGGGCCGCAACTTCTTGTCTGGTTTTGGTATTAGGAAAAATGCTGAGTAGTCTCCCTTACTGATTTCCTTTAGGGTACTCTATTGCTTTTTTCTGTAATAATTTTGGCAGTTCTCGTTGTAGAAAGTTTGTTTTTTCTTATTTTGTATACGTCCTTTTCTGTGGATCTCGACTTGCCGGGTGTTTTGCCAGTTTTATGCAATAAACGTGTTGCATGATGTTGAATATCCACCGCTTTATTCCTGAAGGAAGGCTCGTATTTTCCCTCCCTTGCTGGGCGGCTGTCCTCTGCGGCGCTTGATATTACCATGTTTGCTCGCTATCTGCTTGTGTGTTGTGGCGATTTAGAAGCCCCCTCTTCCCACCTGTCTTCTTGTGGGTGTGACTCCCCTGCTCGGTTGCCCTCTGAACTGTCAGGCTCCCATCAACTTTGCTTTGTCGTTGTCTATCTTTAATTGCTGCAGTGTCATCATTTGCACTTCCAAAAAGGTGTTCCCAGTTGAAAGGAGTGTTGATGATATTGGCCTGGACTTTATTTTGAAGCCTGAAACTCACAGCCAGAAGTGCCTTTTCAGGGTTGTCCCTGCCTTCAGCTGTCTGCTCGCTGAGTCCACCGCATCCAACGCTGATTTTAGGCAAGTGTTTCAAATGTTCTTCCCTTCCTCCACGAGGGCAGTCACTCTTTTGATCCTGCTCTGGCAGAAGTTTCATTATTTCAGCTATCTTCTCCCATTGTTGGTAGGCAGATCTATTAAGCAGGGCTTTCAAATTTGCAGTGAACCATTATGTTGCAGCTTCCCTTTTAAACGTCCTCCCCACCATTTTCATTCTTTAGCTCTTTATCTGGGGGGTGGTCTGGAGGTAGTTGGCACATTTGCTCTTTTCCTGGCGGTGTCCACAATGAGCCTGCTAGCGCATTACCATGGATGTATGCAGGGTCATTCGAAGAGCGCTTCCATTTCTTTTCAACCCTGGGTGTCACCGTCATTCAGGTTGCTGCCTCTTTGAAGGATTCTCTTCCCCGTCTAGGACGCTTGGAAGCATGGGCTAGTACTGGCTCTTACTTTGTGAGGGTAGCAGTCTCGAGCAGAAAGCACGTCTGCGATTTTCCCTCCTCCAACTGCACCCCATAATTGTCTGCTGGTCTCTTTACTATTTGATTGTACATGTCTTCTGGAGGCGAAGGCCTAGACTAGTATCCATCTGCTCCCTCCTCAGGACAGCCAACATTGAAATCCCTCCATTGCTCCTCGATGCTTTCTGAGCCTACGATGTCTTGGAACAGACCCTGTGACTCTGGGTCCTCTTTCTCGTAAAAGATGTCCTGCTCCTCTTCCTCCTGTGGTTCTGGAGACATTAGGGGGTTCCAATTACCCCAGAGACCTTTTCCTCCTGTGTATGTTCCGTCGAAGGTCTTGACAGAATACAGAAATTTCAGAGGGAGGCATCCAAATACTACTACTACTTTTGAAGGATTGTGGCCTTTCAGACTAACAGTCTTTTCTTCCGCTCTACTGCACGTTCTTCAGGGTAGTGTGGCCGCTGGTCTCTTTTTCAGCATCAAGGTCTCAGTGGCCCTTTTAGGTTTCTCTCAACTGGGGTCATCTTTCGAAGCCGGCTTTTTATCCAAGGCTTATCTGCCTGCGGTGTCCTTGGTGTGGGACCCTAGGGGCTCTTTCGTCCTCCCTTCTGTCGGTGAAAACTTTGGCACAGAGGCAGCCTTTTGGGCTTTAGAGTCCGATGTTCTGGATTCGCTTGCACTTTTTTTCTTTAGCACTACCTGTGCCCGTTTTTCCTTGTGCTCCTCCTCGACATCTGAGCCCTCTCTGACAGTGTTGTCCTCCTCCCCGCTCGATAGTCCAAGGCCCCTCAGCAATGGAGTTTCCTTCTGTCACTGCATGGTGTAGTGTGCCTGCCTGTGCTTCACCCTTGCTTTCAGTATTTTGGGCTTGAACCCTACACACAAGCCTCAGTGTTGTGGTCACGCGATTACACACCTGGTAGTTGTCTTTCTGGGCAAACTTGTGGTGGCACGCTGGGCAGAAGGGCGTGTTCTACATGTCACCCAGAGCAGGTGTGCTCCCCTCCCCCCCATGCAATCTCCGACCATCTCTCGTCAGATGTCCAGGTGCTCCACTTCTTCTGTGTCCTTCGGTGGAAATCGGTGGGTTCTTTTACACCAAACCCCTTTCCGACTGCTGCAATGTTTCTCCTCTAGAACTCATAATTCCTCTTCAAATGATCCTTCATTTTATTCTTCTTTCTTACGAGTATTGGAGAACCTTCCTCAATGCTTCCAGACCCAAAGGCAGAAAAAAGAATCTGTAGATGGCGACCAAACGCAGAGGCTTCCGGGGACGGGCATCTGACGTCAGGAGAAGGTTGGACCAAGCACCAAATGGTGAAGACAGTTTACGCCCTGAAAAGAAAAACAAAAAGAGACTACTACAAGAGGAGAGTTCCAGACCCAATGAGTAGATGGCAGAATAATGCAGAGCATGTGAATCCAGAAAAGATTCAAGCTCCAAAACCCATGGAACACTGTTTCTCTGAGGCATGAAGGGTGTGCTTACAGTACACGGCTTAAGAAATGGGACAGTTACAGCCAGTGTAAATGGTAACTCCATGGTACCCAGCTTCCCTGAGGCGTGTCGGGTGAGCTCACAGTACAACTCATGGGGTGGTAAGGTTACAGCTAGTGTGATAGTTAACCCCATGGTACATTGCTTCTCTGAGGCGTGTTGGGAGAGATCACAGTACAGCTTATGAGATGGGAAGATTACAGGTAGTGTGAATGTTAACCCCATGATGCACAGCTTCCCTGAGGCTTGTCAGGTGAGCTTACAGCACACAGCTTAAGAGATGGGACGAGTACAGATACTGTGAAAGGTAACCCTTGATTACCACCTCTTCAATGCAGGAATATTAGGTAACAAGGTTTAGCAACTCTGTAAACCATTCGCTGGGTGTCCATATGAGTGATAAATAAATGACATTCATTAGGTGTCTGTGCTGGATAAATAAGTTACTCATTGCAGATCACACTGCCTGGACTCTCACCCTTCAATCCCTTCCCAGCTCAGATAACACACGGACAGGGAGCAGTGATAAGACTCTTGTTTATTACACATCCAGGTACAATGTTCATATAAGTTAATTCCTTGTGCATACGTATCTATGAACCGTGAGAGACACCCACTGCCATTGCAGTCTACACACAGGAGTGGAGAGCGAAGTTGGATGCCCACCACCATCTTAAATAAACTAAAATCTCCGACCCTATCCAACAAAGTCCAAATGAGCTCTTACGCAACAAGATGAGTAGAGCACCCTTTTCAGGTCCGGTGCCGCTCCTACATGCCCACAGGTGCTCGCACCAGAACGCGAGACTACCTCCGCTTGCCCGGACCGCTCTTGCTCACTTTATTGGTACTGCTACTAGACTTGCTGGAGGACTTGGAAGTGAAGAGCTTGGTCATGAATTCTGACACATCCGGCAGTTCAGGGTTCGAATTCAACATGTTCATCGATTGCTCCATTTCCTAGAAAAGGTACAAGAAAAATCATTACAATATTGCACAAGAAGCCAAGAAAACAGTTCATTAGGAAGGGCTATTTGCCCATCCCACTTATGGCACCTCGTTAAAGTCAAGCCGTACTCTCCACAGTAAGAGCACCCTTCAGAGTCCCAGAGTCACGACCAGTGGTCTCTCCACATCCCCATCATACACGTTTCAAGCCTTGAAGGACTCTTCCGTTGTCGGGCCTATCTAAGCTGCTCATGCCTTGCCACAGAGAGCCTACACGTTGCATGTGTGAGTCTTGGACAGTTACTTCACCATTTTTGTCCCGGGCCACTGAATTTATTCCAATTACAGTCTCCAACATTCCTGCTGGAGACAGTCCATGCATTCCATTCCATATTAAATTATTGTAGTGTTACTCCTGAGCCTCTCCCCTTAGTAGTCTCTAGAAGTAGTAGCTGTGTAACAAAGAAACCCACAGACAGTAGCACAAAAAGCTGCAGAGCTACAAAGAGAAGCACAACTCCAAACACAAGATGCAGCACACTTGTCCTCTTACTCAGAGTCTCCATATTGCATGAATGTTTTTATGTAACACACCATTGAGTGACCCAGGGCATTGTTAGGTAGTTGGTGGGTGCTCTCATGGGGAAGTAGACAGTGCGACTCTCAACCTGTGTCTTTATTCAAACTCTGATGTCAGTGACTCCATCTGAAATTCTAGAACACAAATCCCCATTAGCTGCCTGTGCATTTCTTGCTCCCGCCTTCAACAAGTAGTTGTGTGTTCCCACCCTCATTCTCCAGTGATTGTGGGGTGTCTCCAAGTTTATGCAGATCCTGGGAGTATGTGGGATGTGAATTCTGACATGCTTTCTCCTTGCAACTGAAATTCCTATATTGCGCCCACCCGTGGGTTATTGTGCATGTTTACGCCAGGTCCTTTGGTGTGGCAGTGCCCACTGGTGTGTATTGGGCTTACAGTGCATGTGATTTGCCATGCACGCTGGTGTGGTACTGGGCTTAGGGGTGCATGTGGTGAGCTATGCACTCTGCAATGTACTCTGGTGTAGTACTGAACTTACAGTGCATGTGGTTTCCCATGTACTCTTGTGTGGCAACTCCCACTGGTGTTATTGGGCTTACTGTGCATGTGGTGCACCATGTACTCTGGTGTGGCAGCGTCCACTGGTGTTATTGGGCTTCGGTGCATGTGGTTTCCATGTACTCTGGTGTGGCAGCGTCCAGTGGTGTTATTGTGCTTACGGTGCATGTGGTTTCCCATGTACTCTGGTGTGGCAGCGTCCACTGGTGTGTATTGGGCTTACGATGCATGTGGTGCACCATGTACACTGGTATGGCAGCGTCCACTGGTGTGTATTGTGCTTACGGTGCATGTGGTTTCCCATGTACTCTGGTGCGCAGCGCCCACTGGTGTATATTGCGCTTACGGTGCATGTGGTGCACTATGTACTCTGGTGTGGCAGCGTCCACTGGTGTTATTGTGCTTACGGTGCATGTGCTGCACCGTGTACTCTGGTGTGGCAGCGTCCACTGGTGTTATTGTGCTTACGGTGCATGTGGTGCACTATGTACTCTGGTGTGGCAGCGTCCACTGGTGTTATTGTGCTTACGGTGCATGTGGTGCACCGTGTACTCTGGTGTGGCAACGTCCACTGGTGAGTATTGCGCTTACGGTGCATGTGGTTTCCCTTGTACTCTGGTGCGCAACGCCCACTGGTGTTATTGTGCTTACGGTGCATGTGGTGCACCGTGTACTCTGGTGTGGCAACGTCCACTGGTGTGTATTGCGCTTATCGTGCATGTGGTTTCCCATGTACTCGTGTGGCAGCGCCCACTGGTGTTATTGGGCTTCGGTGCATGTGGTTTCCATGTACTCTGTTGCGCAGCGCCCACTGGTGTGTATTGTGCTTACGGTGTATGTGGTGCACCATGTACTCTGGTGTGGCAGCGCCCACTGGTGTGCATTACACTTACGGTGCATGTGGTTCCCATGTACTCTGGTGTGGCAGCGTCCAGTGGTGTTATTGTGCTTACAGTGCATGTGGTTTCCCCATGTGCTCTGGTGTGGCAGCACCCACTGGTGTGTATTGTGCTTACGGTGCATGTGGTTTCCCATGTGGTCTGGTGTGGCAGCGCCCACTGGTGTGTATTGCGCTTACGGTGCATCATGTACTCTGGTGTGGCAGAGTCCACTGGTGTTATTGTGCTTACGGTGCATGTGGTTTCCCATTTACTCTTGTGTGGCAGCGTCCACTGGTGTGTATTGTGCTTACGGTGCATGTGGTGCACCATGTACTCTGGTGTGGCAGCGCCCACTGGTGTGTATTGTGCTTACAGTGCATGTGGTTTCCCATGTACTCTGGTGCGCAGCGCCCACTGGTGTGATTTGGGCTTACGGTGCATGTGGTGCACCATTAACTCTGGTGTGGCAGCGCCCACTGGTGTGTATTGCGCCTACGGTGCATGTGGTGCACCATTTACTCGTGTGGCACCGCCCACTGCTGTGTATTGCGCCTACGCTGCATGTGGTGCACCATTTACTCTTGTGTGGCACCGCCCACTGGTGTGTATTGCGCCTACGGTGCATGTGGTGCACCATTTACTCTGGTGTGGCATCGCCCACTGGTGTGTATTGCGCTTACGGTGCATGTGGTGCACCATTTACTCTTGTGTGGCACTGCCCACTGGTGTGTATTGCGCCTACGGTGCATGTGGTGCACCATTTACTCTGGTGTGGCAGCACCCACTGGTGTGTCTTGCGCCTACGGTGCATGTGGTGCACCATGTACTCTTGTGTGGCACCGCCTACTGGTGTGTATTGCGCCTACGGTGCATGTGGTGCACCATTTACTCTGGTGTGGCAGCACCCACTGGTGTGTACTGCGCCTACGGTGCATGTGGTGCACCATGTACTCTGGTGTGGCAGCACCAACTGGTGTGTATTGCGCTTATGGTGCATGTGGTGCACCATGTACTCTGGTGTGGCAGCACCCACTGGTGTGCATTGCGCCTACGGTGCATGTGGTGCACCATTTACTCTGGTGTGGCAACGTCCACTGGTGTGTATTGCGCTTATGGTGCATGTGGTGCACCATGTACTCTGGTGTGGCAGCGCCCACTGGTGTATATTGCGCTTACGGTGCATGTGGTGCACTATGTACTCTGGTGTGGCAGCGTCCACTGGTGTTATTGTGCTTACGGTGCATGTGGCGCACCGTGTACTCTGGTGTGGCAGCGTTCACTGGTGTTATTGTGCTTACGGTGCATGTGGTGCACTATGTACTCTGGTGTGGCAGCGCCCACTGGTGTGTATTGCGCTTACGCTGCATGTGGTTTCCCATGTACTCTGGTGCGCAGCGCCCACTGGTGTATATTGCGCTTACGGTGCATGTGGTGCACTATGTACTCTGGTGTGGCAGCGTCCACTGGTGTTATTGTGCTTACGGTGCTTGTGGTGCACCGTGTACTCTGGTGTGGCAGCGTTCACTGGTGTTATTGTGCTTACGGTGCATGTGGTGCACTATGTACTCTGGTGTGGCAGCGCCCACTGGTGTGTACTGTGCTTTTGGTGCATGTGGTGCACCATGTACTCTTTGCGCAGCGCCCACTGGTGTTATTGGGCTTTGGTGCATGTGGTTTCCATGTACTCTGGTGTGGCAGCGTCCACTGGTGTGTATTGCGCCTACAGTGCATGTGGTTTCCCATGTACTCTGGTGCGCAGCGCCCACTGGTGTGTATTGTGCTTACGGTGTATGTGGTGCACCATGTACTCTGGTGTGGCAGCGTCCAGTGGTGTTATTGTGCTTACAGTGCATGTGGTTTCCCATGTGCTCTGGTGTGGCAGCACCCACTGGTGTGTATTGTGCTTACGGTGCATGTGGTTTCCCATGAGCTCTGGTGTGGCAGCGCCCACTGGTGTATATTGTGCTTACGGTGCATGTGGTGCACCATTTACTCTTGTGTGGCACCGCCCACTGGTGTGTATTGCGCCTACGGTGCATGTGGTGCACCATTTACTCTGGTGTGGCAGCACCCACTGGTGTGTCTTGCGCCTACGGTGCATGTGGTGCACCATGTACTCTTGTGTGGCACCGCCCACTGGTGTGTATTGCGCCTACGGTGCATGTGGTGCACCATTTACTCTGGTGTGGCAGCACCCACTGGTGTGTACTGCGCCTACGGTGCATGTGGTGCACCATGTACTCTGGTGTGGCAGCACCAACTGGTGTGTATTGCGCTTATGGTGCATGTGGTGCACCATGTACTCTGGTGTGGCAGCACCCACTGGTGTGCATTGCGCCTACGGTGCATGTGGTGCACCATTTACTCTGGTGTGGCAACGTCCACTGGTGTGTATTGCGCTTACGGTGCATGTGGTTTCCCATGTACTCTGGTGTGGCAGCGCCCACTGGTGTGTATTGCGCTTACGCTGCATGTGGTTTCCCATGTACTCTGGTGCGCAGCGCCCACTGGTGTATATTGTGCTTACGGTGCATGTGGTGCACTATGTACTCTGGTGTGGCAGCGTCCACTGGTGTTATTGTGCTTACGGTGCATGTGGCGCACCGTGTACTCTGGTGTGGCAGCGTTCACTGGTGTTATTGTGCTTACGGTGCATGTGGTGCACTATGTACTCTGGTGTGGCAGCGCCCACTGGTGTGTATTGCGCTTACGCTGCATGTGGTTTCCCATGTACTCTGGTGCGCAGCGCCCACTGGTGTATATTGCGCTTACGGTGCATGTGGTGCACTATGTACTCTGGTGTGGCAGCGTCCACTGGTGTTATTGTGCTTACGGTGCATGTGGTGCACCGTGTACTCTGGTGTGGCAGCGTTCACTGGTGTTATTGTGCTTACGGTGCATGTGGTGCACTATGTACTCTGGTGTGGCAGCGCCCACTGGTGTGTACTGTGCTTTTGGTGCATGTGGTGCACCATGTACTCTTTTGCGCAGCGCCCACTGGTGTTATTGGGCTTTGGTGCATGTGGTTTCCATGTACTCTGGTGTGGCAGCGTCCACTGGTGTGTATTGCGCCTACAGTGCATGTGGTTTCCCATGTACTCTGGTGCGCAGCGCCCACTGGTGTGTATTGTGCTTACGGTGTATGTGGTGCACCATGTACTCTGGTGTGGCAGCGTCCAGTGGTGTTATTGTGCTTACAGTGCATGTGGTTTCCCATGTGCTCTGGTGTGGCAGCACCCACTGGTGTGTATTGTGCTTACGGTGCATGTGGTTTCCCATGAGCTCTGGTGTGGCAGCGCCCACTGGTGTATATTGTGCTTACGGTGCATGTGGTGCACCATGTACTCTGGTGTGGCAGCGTTCACTGGTGTTATTGTGCTTACGGTGCATGTGGTTTCCCATGTACTCTTGTGTGGCAGCGCCCACTGGTGTTATTGTGCTTACGGTGCATGTGGTGCACTATGTACTCTGGTGTGGCAGCGCCCACTGGTGTGTATTGCGCTTACGGTGCATGTGGTTTCCCATGTACTCTTGTGTGGCAGCGCCCACTGGTGTTATTGGGCTTCGGTGCATGTGGTTTCCATGTACTCTGGTGCGCAGCGCCCACTGGTGTGTATTGTGCTTACGGTGCATGTGGTTTCCCATGTACTCTGGTGTGGCAGCGCCCACTGGTGTGTATTGCGCCTACGGTGCATGTGGTGCACCATTTACTCTGGTGTGGCACTGCCCACTGGTGTGTATTGCGCCTACGGTGCATGTGGTGCACCATTTACTCTGGTGTGGCAGCGCCCACTGGTGTGTATTGCGCCTACGGTGCATGTGGTGCACCATGTACTCTGGTGTGGCAGCGCCCACTGGTGTGTATTGCGCCTACGGTGCATGTGGTGCACCATGTACTCTGGTGTGGCAGCACCCACTGGTGTGTATTGCGCCTACGGTGCATGTGGTGCACCATGTACTCTTGTGTGGCACCGCCCACTGGTGTGTATTGGGCTTACGGTGCATGTGGTTTCCCCATGTACTCTGGTGCGCAGCGCCCACTGGTGTTATCGGGCTTACGGTTCATGTGGTGCACCATGTACTCTGGTGTGGTATTGGGCTTATGGTGCACGTGGTGCACCACGTACTTTGGTGTGGCAGTGCCCACTGATGTGGTATTGGGCTTACTGTGCACTGAGAGGAAATGAAGTATATCATATGGTGTGGTTGGCTGACCTCACTGTATAGTACACTTACCACTCCCTTTAGGCCCAGTAGGTTTCATCTGTAAAATCCTCAGTTCAACCCTAGGTAGCTGTGGCTGCAAGCAGCACGGTTTACACAGAGGAACAAGTGTAAAGTATTCAAACAGCACCAAAACAACTGAAGAAGAAATCAACACGACACTCAAGAAATCCGACACCAATTTATAAAAATAGACTGTATTTATATAATAATTTAGACTCTAGAGTGAAAAAGATTCACCAGAGGATTCCTGAGATATTGATTTTTCAAGCAATATTAAATCTAAGCAATTTCACTCAACGGCAAACAAGCCTTTTCAAAGTCAACGCATTGGACACTAACATTTTCAAAGAAACTTAGGTGTTAGTGCGGTCAGTTAGGAGAACTTGGGGCGACCAACTCTAGCAGGGACCTAGTAAGGGGGATCAGCAAGGTCCTCAAGAACAGTTACCTTCACAGGAGAAGCAGTCCTTCAGCAGTTCCAGGGCCTTTATCTGCGTTGCAATGGATTCCCATGGAGTGGTCCTGATGCAAGGGATGAAGGATGATGAAGATGCTTTAAGGATGCTGTGGATGCAACGTGGTTGACGGGGGTCTCCCTGGATTCCTAGGTCCACGAAGATAATGAGGGGAGGTCCTGGGTGCACAGTAGATGTCCCACAAAGTCCACTCCAGAATGGCCGAAGTCCTGTTCCCACTGGACTACCAGTTGCCCGTTGACTTGGTCACAGGCCAATCCATCCTAGGTCGATAACTCGCCTTCTGAGGGTCCCAGCAACTCTGACGGCACTCCTGAGGTCAGCTAACTCGGCTGCAACTCTATGCATAAGGTCTTGGTTCTTGGTGCTGCATGGCTGTGGCGATAGTGGCTTGATGACTGTGCTACCCACTTGCCCCATCAGGCTTCTTCAGCTGTTGTGTCCCTGTACTGAGAACAGGAGGCCAGTCAGCTGGCCCGTGGGAGTCTCTTGGCTAGACTGGGCTCTAGAGACAGCTTCTCCTTGAGCAGGGCACGGCAGTCACAGTCCCTCTCTTCGCTAGCCAGCAGGTCCAATCTTCAACGGTGCAAACTCTCGTTGCTGGTCCGTCGGTGCAGCAGGGCAGTCCTGCCTCGGTTCTTCTTCCAAGTTGGTCAAAATCTGAGTTCTGGGTGCCAGGGGTGCCCTATTTATCTCCAGAAAAAGCCCTCTGGGTAGGATGCGGTTGGCAACCAATGGACTACCATGTTCCCTTGCTCCTGATGACCACTTACTCGGAAGTGTGGCATCTGGCTATCCCAGGATGCATCATTCTGCCCACTCCCAAGATGGCAAGACCCCTCTCTCGACACTCAGAGCTCCTTAGCCCACCCAAAGATGAGCGGCTACATGCCCCTGGAAAAAACGTTTTGACAACTGGCTTCTCTCCCAGTGCCAGCCTCTCTACCTAAACAATAGAGTAGTCCCTCTCCCATGTGATCCCCATTTGCCCTTCACAAGCCGTGTTTGCCTTTGAAGCTCGCCTTTTCGGCTAACACTAGTGTGGCTTCCTGCATGAGGGAGGTAACGCCTCCTCTAGTGGTAGGCCTCTACCACATCTCCCCAGGAGGGCAGAAAGCTGTCTGCAGGACAAGCTCTGAGTACATCAGTAAACGGGCACTGGAAACCATGGGCAACTAAAGTGGCAACTCCTAAAGTTGCACTTTGCCCACTAGTGGCAATAAAGAACAAGTTACTTACCTTCTGTATCTGGTAGAGACTATGTAGCTGCAGATTCCTTACCTTTGAATTTCCCAGGCGTCAGGCTGGATCCGGAAACTTTTGCTGAGCAATACCCCTTGCGTGCGGCGTCGGATGGCTCCATTCGGCTCCGTGTGACGGTGTCAGCAGTGTCGGTTATGACGTTGCGGTGTTTATATAGGCGACACTCGGGCGCGGACGTCAGTACTGCTGACACTGCGTGTTCTCTTCAGAGGCGAACAAATCTAACCAAGGTTCTCCCCACTGCCAAAAGAGACCTTGCGCCACCTCAGACTGGAGACGCCATCCGTGATCCGCTAGGCATCGACGGCGGAGTTCATCCGCCCTAGCGTTCAGAGAACCTGCCAGGTGTTGAACCACCAGAGTTACGCCCTGCTAGCCCAGCCATGTCCAGAGACACGACCCCACCCCGCCCTGCTTGTTGCAGTACCCCACTTGGTGTTGGTGTTGTCCGTGAACACCTTCACTAGCTTCCCCTTGACAGAGGAAAGAAATGCTTTCAGTGCCAACCGAATCGCCCGGAGCTCTAATAAATTTATGTGGAGCTCCGACTCCACCGGAGACCAGAGTCCCCTGATCTCCACCGCTCCCAGATGGCCGCCCCATCCCAGAAGTGATGCATCTGTCACGACTGAGATCTGGTTAGGAAAGGGAGAGGGGTCTGCCGTTGACCCAATCGCGGTTCGTTAACCACCACTGCAGATCTTTCGCAGTTCCTTCCGAGATCTGAACCACGTCGGTGAGATTTTCCCGATGCTGTGCCCATTGGAACTTCAAGTCCCACTGCAGACCCTGCATACACCATCTTGAGTGTCTTACCAACAGGATGCAGGAGGCCATGAGACCAAACAGCCTCCAAGTCAGACTCACGGAAATCCAGGATAGAGGCTGAAATATCGGAATCATATCCTGGACTTGCTGCTCGGGAGGAAAAGCCCGAAACTGCACTGTGTCCAGACCAGCTCCGATGAGAGGGAGCATCTGAGGAGGAGTCAGGTGTGACTTCGGAACGTTTATAGAGAACCCCAGCGAATGCAGGATGTTCGCCGTTGTCTGAAGGTGGGAGACGACAGTCTGGGGCAAGGACGCCTTCAACAGCCAGCAGCTAGTCGTTGAGGCAGGGGAAGACCGACACCCCTAACAAGCGCAGATGTGCTGCGACGACCGCCATCACCTTGGTGAACACCCGAGGGGCACTGGTAAGGTCGAAGAGGAGCACGGTAAACTGAAAGTGCTCGCGGCCTACCTTGAACCGCAGGTAACGCATGTGGCCCGGCAGGATGGGAATGTGAGAATACGCATCCTGCAGGTCCAACACTACCATCAGTCTTCCTGGTCTAAGGCAGACAAGACCTGATCCAGAGTGAGCAATTTGAATTTCTCCTTTTTGAGGAAGAGATTGACAGTCCGAAGATTCAAAATGGGCCGTAGCCCCTTGTTCTTCTTCGGAATCAGAAAGTAGCGGGAATAACAGCCACTTCTGAAACTGGGACCCTTTCTATAGCTCCCTTGGCCAAAAGAGCCGTAACTTCCTCTTGGAGCTACTTTAAACGATCCTCCGTCAGCTGTTCCTGACTTGGCAGAATAGTAGGAGGAAAAGAAAGGAAAGGTAGAAAATATGTTATGTTATACAGACTTATATAGCACACATCTACCCATAGGTGTCTTGGCGCTTTCTGAACATGAGCATACTGAGCCGGGGTATTACTAGTTGTTAAACAGCCATGTGTTAAGTTCTTTTCTGAAGGCAAGGAGGGTGGGTATGGCTCTAAGATGTAGTGGAAGTGAGTTCCACAGCCTGGCTGTGATATTAGTGAAGCTCCTTCCTCCCCAGTTCACTTTCCTGACTCTTGTGGTGGTAATCAGTCTAGCACTAGCTTCTGACCCCGCGAGACCCGAAGGCTTGCCAGCGGGGTCGTTCCGCTCAAATATGCGGCGCATGGCCTCGTAAAACTATTTTATTTGAGTGGGAGTCGTTCAGGCTCCCGGAAAGGGGGGAGGTGCGAAGTAGACTCTGGCTCTGGCTCCACGGAACCGTGCCTAGAGCGTCGGTGCTCCTTACCTCTCTCGACGACGGACGCCAGTTGAGGTGAAGATGAAGTCTGCTTGTACTACTACTACTACTACTACTACTTCTTGTGCCTCTTCCCAGAGTGTCACAAGGACCTCGAATGGGAGGAAGAGGACTTAGGGCTCCGGGAGCAGTCCCGTGACCTCTTCTTCGAAAGGGACTGTGACCTCCTCGGAGTCTCGCTTGACTATGTCGACTGCCGGGCCGCGAGTAACTTCCTTGCTCGCTCCCTCAAGGTCTTTGGAGCCATAGCCCGACAGTCCGAACACGACTTCGCATCGTGGTTGCGCTCGGGACACCAAAGACATACGCGGTGGGGATCGGTAACTGACATCATGCGGGAACAAGTCCTGCATAGTTTGAAACCTGTCTTCCTCAAAGACATCCCTAAAACACACTAAGTCAAGAAAAAGCCTGACAAAAAGTGGCAGAGAGGTAGCGCTTCCCAGATCGGCGCTTAACTGGCGCGGAAAGAAAAGAACTGCCGTCTGCGCGCCTGGGTGGTGTCTATATAGGCACTGTGACGTCATAACTGATGCTACAGACGCCAACGACATCACACTGAGCCGAAGTGAGCCACCAGATGCCGCAAGCAAGGGGAATTGCTCAGCAAAAGTTTCCGGATCCAGCCAGACGCTTGGGAAATTCAAAGGTAAGGAATCTGCAGACAGAAGTCTCTATCAGATCTCGATTTCCCCATTAAATCAGATTTAATGCACCGATTCTTTTGATACCAAACAGTACCAACCTTAATAGTCCCATTCAGAAGTTAGCAGAGCTGTGGTGTCAGCCTGTAACTCTGTATTTGCCTATGGGGCTACTAGTCTTTACACAGTAAAAATGAAGATTTAGGGTGTTTACTGGTGGAATATGTACATGTTCCACTTTTTCAGCAAACACGAGGAGATTATGGACGGAGCGCTACATTTTTTCAGACACTCACCCCCAGTCACAGATCTGGGTTGAATCCATCATCATTCTTTAGCTCACTTCGCCACCTCAGTTCAGACCCAGTTATATGCAAATTAGTCTTGACCCTGTGCCTCATGGGAACAGTCCAGGCCTAACTGCCAAGCCAGGTCTTCCCTGAACTGGAAACAAGCATCCTGGGACCGGTTTCGGGGTAACACCCCTCATCAGCCAGGCTAGCTTGAATCCAGTGTCAAAGTGAGCAAGGGACGCACGTCTGGGCATACCATGTCTACTTAGGGCGAACAAAGCAAACACAAGGGGATGATGGACAGAGCGCTGAAACTTTCCAGACACTCACCCCCAGTCACAGATCTGGGTTGAATTCATCATCGTTCTTTAGCTCACTTCACCACCTCAGTTCAGACCCAGCTATATGCAAATCAGTCTTGACACTGTGCCTCATGGGAACAGTCCAGCTTGAACAGTCAAGCCAGGTCTTCCCTGAACCGGAAACAAGCATCCTGGGACCAGGCTTGGCAGTTCAGGCTGGACTGTTCCCATGAGGCACAGGGTTAAGACTGATTTCATATAGCTAGGTCTGAACTGGGGTGGCGAAGTGAGCTAAAGAACGATGATGGATTCAACCCAGATCTGTGACTGGGGGAGAGTGTCTGAAAAGTTTCAGCGCTCTGTCCATTATCTCCTTGTGCTTGCTTTGCTCGCCCACTTTTTTAGCACACAGCCTTAGGGCTCATTCGGCCTACCTTAGGGGTGACTTACATATATTAAAAAGGGAAGTTTGGAATTTGCCATTATCATAAATGGCAAAGTTGTGTTAGCGGTTTTAAACTGCTCTTACAGTCAGCAGTGGCAGACTGGGTGCCATGTTTTACCTTGTCATACTCGTGGGGCACAACAAGTGCTGCAGTCCACGAGAGACATCTCAACCTACTGGCCCTACGTATCCCGTGGTACGATATACTAGGGACTTACAGGTAAGTCAGGTTACGCCAATTGGGGACAAGCCAATTAAACATACAAAAGTTTAAGGGTCAGAGGACACGCACTGAGTCCTATTTAGCAGGGCACAGGGCATTTCAGTCATTACACCAATACTTAGTAGTCAAAATGGAGGCACAAAAAGGGGGCATGCCTGCAAAATGCCTGTTTACTTACATGCACCATATACTCTGGTGTGGCAAGGCCCACTGGTGGTTTATTGGGCTTACGATGCATGTGGTTTGCTATGTACTCTGGTCTGACAGATCAAGCCACGTGGATTTCCTCTCCTGTCGGGACATCGGCCAGGATGCCAGTCACTGCTCTTTCTGCAAGCCACAAGTCAGCCGACCTACGGCAGACTTGCTTCATGGAGCATGAAATGAGCAAAGAGACCGAAGTCGTTCTGACCCGAGTTAGACACAAAAAATACAAGCTCGGCAGACCGGATGATTAAACTGGAAGCAGATAAGTGCAAAAGATTTACTAAGGCCTCGGAGGAGACCAGGGGAACAGCATAAGTAAGTGGTTGAGTTTAAGGTAAGCAAACCGGAACATGGAGAGATAACTATGTAGAGATCACACCAAGAGACTGAACAACCATTGGCTGCTAGTTAATAGTCACATCAATAGGTGAGGGAATATTCAGACAGCACACACAATACTGGGCTCCTTCTAATGGTGGCGGGGTGGGTAGTGTACACACGTAGCCATATGTGCTGATATGCCGTTCACCAGCAGGTATGGATTCACAGGGCTTCTTTTATTGAACAGATGTAGCCCCCCCAGTCAGTGTTCATGTACCACCTCGAGGGGACTTGTGTTGTATGCAGTGTGTGATCTGCAAAGGTAAGGAACGGAGAGGGAGACAGATGTTGTGGACAGGTATGGGAATCCATCCATCGTGCCTCCCATAACCACGTCATTAATGTACACCCTTTCATCACTGTAGGAATACACACCCGGTGGTAACACCAAGAAAATTACTGTCTGGTTTACAACCTCAGTTTACACTGACATTTCTAAATTTGGCTAATGTACATTTTAATGAGCAATTATATTTTATTACAAAATCTTTTGTCAGTCTGTTTAGATGTTATTTGTTTAAATGTACTCTTTAGTTTAACAGCACTTCAAAGCAAATTTGCTTTGCCTTTGCTTCAGCTACATTAACCTACATTAATAGATTAAACCTAAAGCACGCTGAGGCAGGCGCTGTAAGCAATCAGCGACTGTTCCCACTGGGGCTCATGAATCTCTTGTTTACATAGGATCCCTCGAACTCCGCACTTTGATGGACAGGCTTGAATACGTAGTCGGTGACTGGAAGGAAGCAGGCTTTTTGAAGGTATACTCCCACTTTGTGCCCCCATTCTGACTCGTAGGTACTGGTGTAATGGCTCTGAAATGCCCCGAGCCCTGCTGAACAGGAACCGTAAAATGGTGCATGTTTATTGGCTTGTTCCCAATTGGCTGAACCCAACTTACTTGCAAGTCCCTAGGATATGGTACCAGGGGTGCCCAGGGCCTGTAAGTTACTGTCTCCCAGGGATTGCAGCAATTGTTGTGCCACCGTGAATGAGGACACGTAAAACATGGCTCTCAGTCTGCCACTGCGGACAGGAAGGGCAGTTTTAAACTGCTAACTCGACTTTGTTATTTAAGGTAACGGTAAAGCCCAAACCTCCCTTTTTAATATATGTACGTACGTCACCCCTGTGGCAGGCCTAACGAGCCCCAAGGCAGGGGGCTGTGTGTTAAAAGGTGGAACATGTACTCCTACATGCTCCAGCAGTAAAAACCCTAAATTGTCCTTTTTACTATGGAAAGGCTAGTAGCCCCATTGGCAAGTACAGGGTTACAGGCTGGCACCCCAGCCCTGCTAACTTCTGAATGGGACTACTAAGGTTGGTACTATTTGGTTTCAAAAGAATCAGTGAATTAAATCAGATATAACGGTTACATCAAATTTAATGTCACTTATGAGCAAAGTGCAACTTTAGTAGTTGCCACTTTAGCTGCCCAAAGTTTCCAGTGACCGTTTACTGATGTACACGGGGCTTGTCCTGCAGACAGCTTTCAGCCCTCCTGGGGAGATGTGCTAACAACTCATAGGAAAGGACACAATAGAGGCCAGTCTCTTGAGGAGGTGTTACCTCTCCCATGCAGGAAGCCACACAAGTCTTTGCCCAAAAGGCGAGCTCCAAGTAAAGCAGACTTTGAAGAGCAAATGGGGAACACATGGGAGAGGGGCTGCTCTGTTTAGGTAGCAACACAAAAAGATGGACGGAATGCTGAACATTGCCAAACATTCACCCCCAGTCATAGGTTAGGGTTAAATCCATCGTTCTTTAGCTCACTTCGCCACCCCAGTTTGGACCTGGCCATATGCAAATCAGTCTTGTCCCGGCTCCCCCATAGGATCAGTGCAGCCGAACTGCCAAGCCAGGTCCTCCCTGGACCGGAAACCAGCATCATGGTACTGGCTTTGGGATATCACACATCAGCCAGGCTAGCTTGGATTCAGTGACACAGTAAGCACGAGACCCATGTCGGTTTCCATGAGCCGCAGGGTCAAGACTGATTTGCATATGGCTGGGTCCAAACTGGGGTGGTATACGGAGCAAAAGAACGATGGATTCAACCCAGATCTCTTGACTGGGTGCGGGTGGATGAAAAGTTTCAGCACTCCGTCCATCATCTTGTTGTGTTTGCTACAGTTTAGGTAGACAGGCTGGCACTAGGGACAAGAGTGAAGCCAGTTGACAAACCAGTGTTTCCAGGGGTGTGTAGCCCCTTGGTAGCCACACCTCTGGAGTAGACCAAGGAGCTCTGAGTGATGAGAGAGTGTGGTCTTGCCATCTTGGGAGTAAGCAGAATGGTGCATCCTGGATAGCCAGATGCCACACTCCACAGGAAGTAGTCACCAGGTTGGAGGGGACCTGGTAGCCCATTTGCTACAAACTGTATTCAGCCCAAAGGGCATTTTCCAAGTATAAGGGCCCCCCTGGCACCCAGATCTCACCAGACTTGGAAGAGGGACTGAAGGAGGACTGCCCTGCTGCACTGAGGGACAAGCAAAGAGACTGCACCTATTGCACCTAGTGGCTACCGGAGTAAGGGACTGTGCGAGCCATGTCCTGCTCAAGGAGAAGCCGCCTCCAACAGCCCACTCAAGCCACGAGAACTCCAAGGGCCAGCTGAATGGCCTCCTGTTCGCAGCACAGGGACAAAACAGTTGAAGAAGCCTGCTGAGGCAAGTTGGTGGCCCCAAAGTCTTCAAGCCGCTTCCACCGCCGCCGTGCAGCACCAAGGTCCAAAACACGATGAACAGAGCTGCACCAGAGTTCACTGAGCCCTGGAGTCCTGCTGGAGTTCCTGGGACCCTCAGAAGGGAAGTTACAGGCCCAGAAAGGATTGGACTGTGATAACAGGCGACTGGTAGTCCAGTGGTGACTGGACTTCGGCCAGACCGGAAAGGACTTGCGGAAGACCCTTGTCAACTGCGTCTGATCCACAGCATCCTTAGAGTATATTCAGCATCCTTCATCCCTTGCATCAGGACCACTCCATGGGAATCCATTGCAGCGCGGATAAAGTGCCTGGAACTGCTTCTTCAGCGGAAGCAACTGTTCTTGAGGACCTTGTACTTCTAACCGACCGAATTGACACTTACAGCAGTTTTCTTTGAAAAAGTTTCCAAGTGTCCAATTTGTGTACTTTGCCAAGGCTCGTTTGCGGTTGAGTGAAATTACTTTGATTTATTACTGCTTGTAGAACCTATATCTCCAGAACCCTCCAGTGGATCTTTCTGTTTCAAGTGTCTAAATTAGTATAGAAATAGTCTATTTTTTAGACATTGGTGTCTGATTTAGAGTCATGTCTATTTCTTCATTCATTGTTTTGGTGCCGTTTAAATTCTTTATTCTTGTTCCTTTGTGTAAGCCTCGCTGCTCAGAGCCACAGCTGCTCAGAGCCACAGCTGCCCAGGGTGGAGCTGAGGGTTTTACAGATGAAACCTACCGGGCCTAAAAGGGTTGGTAAGTGTATTACTTGGTGAAATTGCACAACAGCACCATATATTGTACACCCCATTTCCACACAGTGACCATCTGTCATTCTCATTCAACAGAAAGACCTGAGACTTCACATCTGAAGTGCCTCTTTCGTTGTCCTGAGAGGGCATTTTCAGGTATAAATATAAGCTTGCTATGTTCCCACGACCCACTAAAAACAGGCTATGTACGACCCTTACTCATAAAAGCTGACACAGACACCAGGCAAACAGAGTATCTTAAACCCATAACTGCTTTATCCTATCTAACAAAGATTCTTAAGGAATGTGTGGCTGTGCAACTAAACAAGTTTATCAACTAACACCAACTCTTTAGCCCTTCCTAATCACGCTTCCATGCTGGGCATCGTACAGAAAGGAGCCTCTTCGTGATTGTAGATGACTCCCCACGACTGTAGAGGACTACTAGTTACCACTTTTACTCAACCTATCCACAACGAGACACTATCTACCCCGGCATCCTCCTTATTCTCCTAGAGTGCAAGGGCCTTGACAGCAGTGGCCTGAACTGGTTTCAGTTCCATTTCTCTAACTTCCTTCAACAAGGGAACGTTGTTCAAACGTGGAAGGGAGTTTAGATGTACCACAGACTCTATTCCAGCCCCCATACTTTGTAATCATCAGGTCGAACCATTAGATGACCTTCAGCAGGAGCACAGTATGTTCGCTATTTCTATAGAGTAAACTTAGCAAAAAGGCAACAAAGTGCTCTACAGGGTCAAAGACCAAGTCAACGAGTGATAGGAGAAGAAACTGGTTTGTGTACAGTTAATGCTCTTTAAAGAGGAGCATCTTCAACTCTTTACTACATTGGAGCAGTGGTACAGTCCTGCTGGACAAGGGGATGTTGTTCCTGGCTCTGGGGGACACAGATGGACAACAGTGCATCTTTCCACCAATATGCAGATTAACCCAGCTAAATGGAATGTTCAAATAGCCTCCAGGCGCTAGCCTCCCACATCTCAGAAATCAAGTCCTGTGTTAAGAACCCGAATCTCAAACTAGACTCACATCTAGAAAAGTGGCAAGGTTATATGCCTGCGCAAATCCGTACGTACCAAAATATCTGTTAATGCACAAGTCTTAGGTGCTCCAAGGAGTGAAGTTAGCCACCAAATCCTTCGTTTAGGTCAGACACAAAGCTCTCTACAACAATTGCATAAGTTCCTGAGCACCTAAGTTCAAGAAAAACTCCTCTTCAGTCTTGATAAGTACACAGTATTCTTTAATTCAGTTCATAAATTTCTAAACTGGTCCAGAGAAATCACGGTTTTTGAATGTAGCCAACACGTGTTTCATCGTTGTGGTTTCAGGCACCACTGACTTCTTCAGGGCTAGGATTCTGCGAAGTAATTCATTAGTTCAAACATATCTTAATCAATAATCATTGATCTATCAACTTTGCCACCTTCTTCAATGAGAAAATCAACAAGATTGAGCTCTCCTTGGACAACAACCTCCAAGCTCCCAACGTTAGCCCTCCCCCCCTGTGAAGACGACCCCATCCCACCCAATCACCCCCCCAATAACTGGAAATCCTTCGCCCCAATCTCAGAAACAGAGATCTCTAAATTGATTACCAGCTCCAAACCCTCGTCTCACTTCTCAGACCCCATCCCTGTGCAACTAGCTAAGAATCTCAATCTCACCCTAGCCCTGCTTTGGACCAAGATTATAAATAGTTCCCTAAAAACCGGAGTCATGCCAGACTGTCTCAAAATGGGTCAAGTCACACCACTACTAAAAAAAAACAGGCTCTGACCCAAACGATCTCAACAACTTCAGGCCTGTATCTAATCTCCCCTTTCTAGCAAAAATCTTGGAAAGATGTGTCCTTTTGCAATTAACACAACACATCGAAAGCAACAACTTCCTAGATCTTCACCAATCAGGCTTCAGAAAAGGCTGCAGCACTAAGACAGCAATCCTGAATGTCAGACGACATTCACAATTCACTTGACAATGATCAATGCTGCCTACACATACTCCTGGACCTATCTGCAGCATTCGACACGGTTGACCACAAACTGCTCATTAATGTACTGCGGGAAAGGGTCGGAGCAGATGAGGTGGTACTCCAGTGGTTCTCCTCCTTCCTGCAGAACCGCACCCAAAGAATTAAAATTAAAAACAGCACGTCAGACCTACTCCCCGTAAACAGGGGGGTACCGCAAGGATCAGTTCTCTCCCCGGCACTATTCAATATCTACACGGAACCCCTCACCAAAATACTCAATAATACCAACATCCCCTTCCACCTATATGCAGGCGATACCCAGATCTACCTTGAAACTTCCTCTATTGATGACATACAAAGACTAAACCTCACCTTGAAAGAAATCCAACACTGGCTATCCCTCAACCACCTGAAACTAAACCAGGACAAGACGGAAATACTCATCATATCCAACAAAGCACAGACCCTCAAGTCACAGAATGGCTAAAAACCATTGATGCTCTAAACTGCAGCCTCATCCCAGCAGACTCTGTAAAGTCACTGGGAATCACTCTGGACCCTAACTTAGACATGGTCAAACACATCAAAAATACCGCCAAGAGCGCTTACATCAACCTAAAACTGCTCAACAAAATAAAGCCATTCATCACTCCCAATGACCTCAAACAAGCCACCCAATCCCTGGTTTTGTCCAGATTGGACTACGGGAACTCAACCC
This sequence comes from Calotriton arnoldi, assembly GCA_963921515.1. NCBI lineage: Eukaryota > Metazoa > Chordata > Amphibia > Caudata > Salamandridae > Calotriton > Calotriton arnoldi. Next base: position 253,011 of record CAWUFW010007641.1, read on the forward strand.
TCACAGGCACAGCAAAATCCCACTTAGCCCCCCTTAGAACAACCCTAAATGCAGCAGCCAGGATGGTCACTGGAGTAAAAAAATATGAACACATCACTCCTGCTCTCAGAGAACTAAAATGGTTACCAACTGAAATGCGCGCCAGCTTCAGAACAGCCTGTCTTACTCACAAAGCCCTGCATACCGGTAAACCCGCATACCTGGCCGTCAAACTCAAGAAAGCCGGTCAGTCAAGGAACCTAAGGAGTACTAACACTCTACTTCTCATCCCGCCCAAAACTCGCAAACATAAAACCGCATCACGCGCCTTCTCTGGAAATGCGCCCAAAATTTGGAACTCCATCCCAGTTCATATTAGGACTAACCCCTCCTTTCCAAAATTCAAAAGCCAGCTTAAAGACCTTCTCCTCAACCGATCTCTTCCGAATAGATAGCGGACGCTCTACAGCGAATTCCGCACACGGCAGTATACAAAGACTCTGAAGAGGACGAACACCTCTTTTTACCTCTCGTTTCTCTCCTGTGCTCCCCTTCACCGTTCTGAATTTGTCACGAATCATGGAGCCTATCGATTACTCACTGTGTTGGAACTGTACTCGCCTCGTATCTTTATGTTCTATTTGCCAGTCTTTGTGTCTGAACTTTACTCGACACAAATCACTATGTTTCTACTACGGTCACTTCTTATGTTTGTTTTGCATCTTTGATTCATGTTGTAAAGCGCTCTGATAACCTCGGGTCTGGCTAGCGCTATATAAAACTCCTAAATAAATAAATCATGCATATAATGTAAATTTGAATCCAATTCTTGTTACGTAACCAGTTGTGTGAATTATCTTCAAAGGTGTAATCGCAATAAATATATAGTATAGTATAGGTAAGCACTCCGATCAACACATGTATCCGCCAGTGTCCGACGGAGGACGCGTTAGATGCTGACGGATACACGTGTTGATCAGAGTACTCACAGATACTATACACTGCGATTACACCTTTGAAGATGCTTCACACATGTGACAAACTGGTTACATAACACAAACTGGATTCAAATTTATTTGCATGATTGATTACGATATATTTGGAATTACTGAAATGCTACGCAGACTCCAAGCCCTGAAGAGGTCAGTGGTGACAGATCCATGAGGACGAAACACGTGTTGCCTACACTAATGGCTACATTGAGTTACAGTGATTTCTCTGGACCCGTTTGGATCCAAATGAACTGAATTAAAGAATACTGTGTACTATGGACTGATCAAGACAGAAGAGGAGTTTTTCTTGAACTTTGAGTTGCATACGTTTCTGAACACCAAACTAGATTTCCTTTAAACTAATTTCTCCCAAACAAGCTAACAACTGAATAAACCAAGAATCTGAACAAAAAAGGTATGAAGCCCCAAAATAATCTGCACAGCAAAATATCCTCCAAAGGCTGCCACTCACCATCTAAGAATCCTAGGACACGTCAGACACTTCCTTACCAGCGAACAGTTGAAAAAAAAAAACAATGGTACAAGTCTTAGTCCTGGCGTGACTTGGTTACAGTAATGCTCTACTCACGGGCATCCCAAAATAGACCGTCAGCTCCAAGACAGGTTCTTCACTCAGACCAAGGAAGCACTGCCACATGAAGGCCGGCCTATCTACCCAAAAAAGCATGCAGCCTTTTCAAGACTGCTTGTATCACAGACAAGGCTCTACACGTGGACATTTGAAATATCGGAGAAACAAACTTTACAAACTTATCTGAAGGAAGAAAAGATCAAAAAGAGAAGCCATCGGTTAGTTTTAACCGCCTGAAGTTCAAGAAAAGCTTCACCATGCAACGTGCACTCTCTGCAATGCTCCAAATACCTTGAACCTTTTACCTACTGCGCATGGCACCCTCGCTCGCTCTATTGAAGACTAAACGGAAGTAACACCCTTGCACTACTTGCTGTTCGATACCGCTACACATGGGCTTCATTATATTCAATTTTACATGTGTTCAACTGGTTTATAATACCACCACAAATATATTATGCTTGGTCCCACCCCCGCTGTGTAACAAAATGTGCCACCATCTTTCTCTTCCCTTTACGTAAAGCACTCTGCCATCCTCACCAGAGGGCAATGCCCGCACTATAAAACAAGCATTTACAACGCAATAGGTCTCATTTGTGAAAGTTAGAGCTTTTGGCGTTGAAAATGATATTGTTTTTACTTTTGTCTTTTTATCTGCAGTGGAGTGATTATATTTGGACAGCGCTATTGCCATTTGTATGACTTTGTGGCGCTGGAAAACCTGGAAATAGGTTATAAGGGAAGGGAGAAAAGAGCGATATGGTGCGTGAAAAAAAAAGTAACATTTTAGATAAAGCAGACACTTTACGTAATGCATGATTAACTAAAGCATGCAAAATGTAAGCAGGAACATGGTTACTTTAAAGGTTTTGGTTAATTATAGCCAAATGCACTTTACCGCCATCCCGGAACTGCTCACCTCTAACAAATGCGTCGCAACCGTGCAGCGCCAGCGGTCTCAAACTGTGGATTCACGCCAAAATAAGATGAGAGCTATATTAAAGAAGCAGGAGGGGGGAATTCACGCGCCCTCGTCTGATGAGATGCTAATGCTGTGTGCGCCCTCTGAAGCATTTAATGAGTTAGGGTTGGCGGGAGTATGTAACAAACAGCTGCCGACTTAGGCCCTGGGGAACCGGGTTGTAGTGTCGCGTGGACGGTTTTAAAAGCATGTGCATGATAGATATATATATATATCCATCCTACTGGCGGTCGCCAGTAGGTAGTTATAGTTAGGACCTAGCTCCAATAGGAAAAGCGTTTTTTGTTTTCCCAATAACTTTGGCGCCGGTTGAGGAATCTTCACTAGTTTTGAAAATTTCGCGATCAGCTCCGGTCAGCTCCTGTCTTGAAAGTTTCAGGGTGATTCGCCAAGCGGGGGCCGAGAAAAAAGGGGGGATCCCAAAACGCGTAAAACCCATGGTTTTTTCCATAGGAAACTTTAGACAAAGCTACAGCCCGAACTGCTGAACGGAATTACACCAAATTTGGCAAAAAGGTAGGTCTTGGTTCAGAAAGAACCCTTTTTGTTAAATGGTGTAAATCCGTTCAGTAGTTGCTGAGAAATTTAAAAAAGAAAAAGTTTCGATATCTATGGCCGCGGTGGATTTGCGAACTCTCCCGACCACGAGCTTCACTTTGATTGGCTGCCAACACTCCAAACCAGGAAGTGTTGGCAGCCATCTTGTGACTCGGTAACCAAGTCACAAGAAATCAGAAAAAAAAACGTGAAAAACAAGAAGGGGGCAGGGTAGAAACACCCTGAACCCCTAGGCCTTCTCAGGGGGTCCCACAGGGACCCCCGGGGCCAAAAAAAAAAGCATTTTTTTTTAAACGGCAGAATTCGGGCTGGATGCGCGAATCCTGCCGATAAAATAAAAAAACAAGCATTTGCAATGCAATAGGTCTCGCAATTACGCGAGTTTGAGCTATTGACATTGCAAATAATGCCTTTTATTTTTGTTTTCGTTTTAAAAACATAAATAAAGGCATTGTCATTTACAATGCCAATAGCTAAAACTTGCGTAAATGTTAGACCTATTGCATTGCAAATGCTTGTTTATTGAAAGTCCCAGGATGCAATGTGTAGGCTAGAAAGAGAGGAGTGACCGACATCACACACTGCACACAGTTACTTAGCTCCTATGTGTACATGTTGTAAGCATTCAAACAGCCAATCTTGCTTTACTGAACAGTTGCAAAACTTTACACTATAGAGAAGCCCAAACGTTTTCAGTTTCTGGGAACCTCTCCTGCCTTCTCATATTCTCTTTCTTTCCACCATCCTTTATTTTTTCTTTTTTGTTTTTTTCCTGTTTTATTATTTTTCATCCTTCCACTCCCTCATTCTATCGAGGTCTCAGTTACTTTTCTCTGTCACTTTACGTTTCAAGTTCTGTATTTCTCACTTCTACGCCGTTCTCTTCTTGCTCAAAGGTTGAAACAGTACAGCTACGGGCAAGCTTCAGATTAAATGCACAGTCTAAGCATTTTTATTATTTATTTGCTTGTTGTTTCATATAGCGTGAACTTCACCAAGCAGGGTTTCAAAGCGCTGATCCAAGCTTAAGAGTGTTGTAGATTAGTTGGTACCTTGTGGAATAATGTGTCTGGTAACAGCTCTGGGATGAGATCTGCTACTTCACGGTTTCCACATGTGAGGAGTTATTTTCCGAAGTCAGCTGAATGGCAGTGCGGTAGGTGGACGAATTATCTGGGACACCAAATATTGTACAACACTGGCCATGAAAGTTACTTCATTGATGTGCTCTGACTTCCCCACTGCCACACCACCCAGCGCCCGGGGGCAGGGGGAGGCGCCAATTCATGACTCCAGCCCGGCCCCTCCTGTGCAACCAGCCCCCTTGCCAGGCTTTCAGTCGTTGAGGACAAGGCCAAAGCGCATGAACTACTACCCAAGCTCTCCTTGCAGGAGCCCCCTTGTCCTGCGAAGGGATGTCCTGTGGTCCAACACCCCCGCTCACAAGAATGGTTTTGTCTGGCTGGCATACCAGACATTGCAGAGTACAGCCATCTCCTCTTTCTGCTGCAGCCCGAAGAGAAGAGGGAGGGGGTGTACGGAGTGCAGTTTACATTACAGGGCGATCCGTGCACAACCTCTGTCGATATCCCCTGGCCATGTACACAGCCCTTAAAGTGCCATGCCATACTGAGCAGACTGACCCTACCCCTATACACTGCTAGAACGGGAGCGAGGCACCTCTCTTCGATGGAGGTGTGCACAAACAGGGCTACTTTGCAATACCCAGTCTGGCGTTACTACTAGCATCCCGTACCTTTTTTTTTGTTTTTTTGACACAGACCAGATCTACTACTGCGTACTCTGCAAAGTCTAGCTCATATTATTGTACTTAGCTCAACCATATGACTGAACGCAGCCTAGAACTTCACCACACGGCTCGCCCGGTTCATCGTGCTCTGGACTGCTCAACTCTGCTAACTTATAGACTTCACCCCATAAAGATGTTCCTGTGTCCTGTGTTTTGAGAGGCATTTCTTATTTTCTGGACAAAATGGACAGTGTCGAACTACTCTGCAAAATTTAAACAGCTAGAAAAACAAGCATTGCAGTGCCACGTCTGCGCCCAGAGTCCATTAGTTATCTAAATACACGAGCATTTTCCCAGAAAAGCGCTCATTTTCTTGCTAACTTGTGATTGTGAACAGTGTATACACGATAAAGCTGTTGTAATGCGGCACTATGTCTTCCTGTCTCAGCACTGCAGAGCAGAGAAAGCCGCCTCACGCTTGGAGGGCTGTGCATCGGCCATTATCTCTCGCCTTCCTTCTCTCTCACTTAAAATGGGTTTCCAGTCACCACGGGTGGCGGCAACACGAAGCGCAAGTCTTTTGTTGCTTCGAAAGAGATATGCAAGTAGCCAGCCTGCAAGCCTCACCCCGGATCCCTTTGTTTGTACATGCTTGATATCATGTATTCCTGCAGTATTTGTTAGGCTTCGGTGGGACAAATTACACTCATTTTGCGTACACAAATAAGTTTTTCCTTAATCTGAGCATATTTATACAAAGCCCTTGTGTTGTTTGGAAATTAAGACATTAAACGTGTTTTACCACCTCCGAACCTTATTGTGTTTTTTTTTTCTTTACTCTTGCCTCGTAAAACGCATTTTGCACATACAATAAAAGAACTATCGCATGGGCTACACGTCTAGTTGGGAGGGGTACAAAATTCCGAGAAAGCCCTATTAAATCGCATTGCTTTGTCGTATACCATGAAGTCGGTGCAACTCACACGGTCTGACTCACAGTTACAGACCTCATGGGGTTATTTCTGCAAAAGAGCCTAGTACTGTTCGTGGTCTTTGCAGTTCTCGTGTTTCACGTGCATTAGGCTTCTGTGTACGACATCAGCCTCTACCCAGCGAAGAGGGTGGGCTGGTCAGCTCTGTTCTCGCGCCTGTGAGCGTCGCACGCACTATGCTTTTCGCGGCTGCGGCGGCTCTACACATTTCACTCATCGGGCTCCACGTGTTTGTGTACATCTCACGCACTTTGTTTTTGAGAGTCACACACAACACGCTTGTTTCCGAGTAGCTCACACTAGGATGTTTGCGTCTGTGAGCATCTTCCACGTTATGCTTCTCAGGGGCATCACACCAGGTGTCTCGAGAGCGTTAGACTCGCCCATACTCGGCGTGCATCTCACCCGTGTTTGTGAGCCTCAGGCTGCTCAGGTTTGTGAGCGTTCCACACGCACTGTACACGCTCGTATTCTCACACCAGTGTTCCCCCGTATGGTAAAATCACACATAGGGCTCGTTTGTTAGCACCTCACACTAGTTTCCCATGTTAAACGACCTTCTCCCACCTCACGCTTCCGTGTGTCTATTCCTTTTCCACACAAGGCTTCCCGAAAGTCTCCCACATACTTGAATTTGTTGTGCTTGTGAGCATCTCATGCACTGTTTGGAATTTTTTCTTTCACAGTTTGCAAGTATCTCCCTCTGGCTCTCGTGCTGTGTTCAACGCAAACACCACCCACACACATCCACCTCGTACTGTATATTTAACTATGCTCATCGTCTGTGTGCATTTCCCGCTCCACATCGTGCTTCTCGTGCGTGTACCTGTATCATGCGTGCACACACGCATCCTAGCATCTGGCACGCTGCAAGCTTTTCGCATTTGTAAGGTTCTCGCACACGCACCGTGCGTCTCGTTTTGCACCTCACATACAAGACTTTTTTTTTATTACAGGCGTCTGATAACTGCGCTTCTTATGCTTGTGTGCATATTAATGAACTCAGTTTGCAAGAATGTGATAACATCGCCTCGTGGCGCTGCTAAGTTGAGGCAATACCCAAACAACATTTTGTGGACAGCAAACAATTAAAACAAGCACTCGCCATTGCGGGAAGGCAGACGCTGTTTATTTTTGCATCGCGCTTTCACTTTAAGTGAAAGCGCGATGCAAAAATAAACACGGGGCGCCCGGTCTCCTTTTGGGACGGCCCATCCGGACTGGATCGAACGGCTTGTTTAGATAACAGCCTCATAAAGATAAGAAATTGCTTCACGACAGCCGTGAAGCAGGCGATCCAGTCCGGATGGGCCGGACCAAAAGGCCAAAGGGAGGCAACCCAAAAAGCTCATTTACAATGGCAGGCCACCGTTTAGCATAAACGGTGACGCCGGCCAATGGAAATGAGGGGTGGGGCTTAAAGCCCTTTTCTGAAAATCCTCCTTCACAATAAATCTCGCCGAGGCGAGCAGCGCTTTGCGCTGCAACGCCACGCGAGACCTAAAAAACGAAGGACGGGCTCCCGCGCTTCGTTGTATTTAAGCCCCCGGGTGGGCCAGGTCCCGGGGGCATGAGAAATTATGTTGCAGGGGTCCGCGTGGGCCCCCGCAGCCCCGGGGACCGCCATCTCCCCGGGGCTTCATTTATGATTTGCGGGGGGCCTTCAGCCCCCCCCCGCAGCCCTGGGGGCCACCACCTCCCCGGGGCTTTGCACTCGTAGGGAGGGGGGCCACGCAGCCCCCCCTGGAGCCCTCCATGGCCCTGGGGACCGCCACCACCCAGGGCCGGCTCCTGCAGTGTCCCGGGGTGCCCACCCCCGGGACACTGCTGTTTGCTATGACAGGTCGCCCTGTCATAGCAAACACTGTTTTGGATTTTGAAAGCGAGAGCAGGGAAACCTGCTCTCGCTTTCAAAATCCAAACCAGATTACTTTTCCACAAGGGGAGCTGCATGTCAGCAGCTCCCCGTGTGGAAAAGCAATGCCGGCTGGGAGCATGGGGGCATTGGGGCTCCCCCCACGGTCCCCAACGGAGAGGGCCGGCCCCGGGGGATGGGGTCCCAGAGGCCAGAAGTGGCCCGGGAGGGGGGCCACGCGGCCCCCCTCCCCCGTAATAAATTTTTTTTTTTTTTTTTTTTTAAAAGGAAAGGTCGTTCCCAGTGGATGGGGTCCCCGGGGCCAATAGAGGCCTCAGGAGGGGGGCCATGCAGCCCCCCTCAAAAAATACAAAATGTAAAAAAAAAAAAAATTGTGGCTATGCCCCGGGGGATGGGGTCCCCGGGGCCGAAATTGGCCTCTGGAGGGGGGCCACGGGCCCCCTTCCCGTTTTTCTTTTTTTAAAGTACAAAAACGTGTCAGGCGCTGGATGCCTGTGAGAGCATTGAGAAGACACGGGGCACTCCCAGAATGCACTGCCATGGGGCAGGGGGTGGTACAGAGGGGCGAAGGCAGTGTGAACAAACGAGAAGAGCATGCGCAGAGCCCAGCCGGGGAGCACATACAGGGTAAAGGGAGCATGCACAGACAAGACCGGCTGGGTACAGTGTGCAACATTCACAGGAGCAAGAAGCATGTTAGTAAAAGCCTCAGCCTAAGCAGGATAAACAAAAGTGAAATTGTGAGCCTGTGTTTTTGTTTTTAGAGTCACTTTCAGGATCATCACATTTGTGCTAAAACTAACAGAACAGACTTAACGTGTTGTTGAACATCAGGAAGCGTCATCCGAGGCTTCCTAGCTCTGCAGAATTGGCAGTTTGAATTAGGCATGTTTAGTGAAAGAGTGATGTGAAACCCCCCAGAAAGGGGTCGTCATGCTTTTGAGAATGTGTGTATCTGCCCACTTTCCTATCTCGTGTTCTCTAGATCCAGGCGATTCAGAGATTACTAGCGCCACACTAAAATACATAAAAGTGCCGAAGTTAAAGATTACCGTCTTCTCCCTCCACAAGCAGAACATGCTCACGCAGACCCTCACGTCTGCCTTAGAAAGAATGTCATTGGCGAATGTGGTCTGTGGAAGGGTCCGCATTGACTTACCTACCGCTCTCTTTGTGGTGTAACCTCATCTCCCGTTGGGCCGGTGTGTAAAGTTCATCCACTCTAAAGCACCTCTTCCTGAAACTTTTACACGCCCAGTGTGTTGTAGAAGGACTTCCAAGCCACAGTACAGAAGAGCTGCATTCAAGCTCGAGTGGATCGCCCTTTTGACAAAATCTAGGTGTAGAGGTTGGGGTGGGCACTGTTAGGCAGAGCAGGGGCTAATTGTTTTTGTTTTACAATTTGCATCTGTTGCCTTGTTTACTGCCGTCCGTGTTTGAACCAATGCTCAGAGCCCTTTAAAGCTACAGCATCTTCTGTCAAGAAAGGGTTAGGGTCTGAAGCCCAAGCGACAATCAATTACCCCTGCCCCTCCCCCTAACCCACGCTCCACACACCTAGGAACACAGACACATTATCGTGGACATGGCACTTAGGAAACACTTAACGTGGCACTGTACGTGCATGTGCGCGTGCTTCCCTCTGTGCCTGTACCACTGTCCCTCTTTCTTTCCATGGCACATATTCTGTGCAGTCATGCCGGGTCTTGGTTTGCAAACACGTTTGAGTGTGCAGCTGAAAGTGCTGCTCCCTAGGAGGAAGCGGTGGCCTGGCCGGGTTGTGCCTTCAGCGCAAGTTATACCTTAGCCTACAGGGTGAGGGGATCGGAGTCACAGTGGAGATGTGGCTCCTGATCCAGCACCACTGACCCCACACACAAGCGATGGGAGGGGACCAACTAGAGCTGTGCAGGGCAAGAGCTGGAATTTGTGAATGTGGCTGTAAAATAAAGCTCTTGTGGGGCCGCGCAATTGGCCCGCACCAGATCAACTGGCATATAAAATTGCCAAAAAAAGCTCACAATGTGATGACGTTATGCCCTGGCGATCCGGCGGTAAAAAAGTGCCTAAATGTTCCCCCTCTTTGGCATAAGCACAGGGATGATGCCTCATTCGATGTACGCAGAAAGGGTGGGGGAAGGGAAACGCGTTTGTGCTCAGGGTGAGGGCTGAACGCGAATCAGGAGGGTGAAAGCAAGATTTCATGAGAGCGGCCAACTTTTAGCTCCAAGGTGGGCTCCTGTGGTGGCGGAAAAAATAAAAACGAAGTGGTGCGCGCTGAAAAGGCAGCCATTAGATGATCCCAAGCGCTTAGCGAGCGCGGACAAGATGCACACAGAAAGGTGGGGGGGGTTGGGGAGGGAAACGCTGCTTTTGTGATAGGACGGTGGGGAGAGGGCAAGCAACACAGCATGAAAGCAACCGACTTTGAAGCTCGGAGGTGAGTGTGCTGAAGAAAGAAGAGGCAGCCATCAGCTGAGTAGAAGCGCTGCTCGAGGACAGCTAAAAAAATAGTCCTCACAAATTAAACAAATACCATACCGAGTAACAACACATGTAAGAGGGGCAGTCCTCATGGGAGGTTACAACATGAGAAAAGGAGGTACTAAGGAGGGACTACTAAGCCTAATAAAATTAAAACCCACCATTTACAAAGGACAGTAACAGGAGCCAATTGAAAAGATGGGCGGGAAAATGGGCGGAGCTTAAAGTCCATACTTCAATACAGCATGTCTCGAAAAGACAGCGCCGCCTAGGCGAGACCTAAAAATAAATATATTTATATGTACAGACACCAGTAAAAAAAGGTTGTGCCCAATAATGTTATTCAAAATGTGCACTAATTAACACAAATTCGCACAATTATAATTACTGTCCAAAGATCAAATTCCATGTTATCATAACACAGCATAACTGACTTAAGATAGCAATGCAATGTGTCTCAGTGATTCTCTTCTAGAAACCAAGACGACTGGGGCCATCTTATCAAGGTCTAGTTATTGTGATCCTATCTCATTGTTCGGATTTAAAAGGTTAAATAGTTTTATTTATGACGGCTTCTTACGAGAAAAAAAACAATGTGGAGCAAATCATACATGCAACGCAATATGCTATTTCTAATAATTTTTTAGAGAGGGCGCGCATCATAACTCACTTGAGGCTTCGCCTCTCTTGAAGCATGGCACTGTTGATCTGCATGCATACAATATGATTTTGATTCGATTTTAATTTTTATAGAGTGCTCGAATACCAACGGCGTCTTGGCGCTGCTTCTGAAAAATGGAGTATGAAGAATACTAAGAGAAAGTGATTAAATGCTAAAAAGCCAGGTTTTTAATGCTTTCCTGAAGGACCCTATTACTGCCATTTAACGTGACCGCAAGTGAGTCCCACAGCTTAGCTGTTCCTGCGATTAAACTTTTTCCACCACAAAAAGCTCTGCTTGTTCTAGGGATCACTAGAAGCTTGGCGGTAGTTGATTGCAAATTCCTAGATTGAATGCACCAGGTAAAGCAATGCTTTAAATAATCTGGACCACCATTATGTAGTGCTTTAAAAGCAATGCATAATGATTTAAACTGAATCCTTTTGTCAACTGGGAGCCAGTGTAATTTTACCAGACCTGGGAGACAGATTGATGTTTAGGAATGCCCAGAAGTAGGCGTGCCAAAGCATTCTGCAGCATTTGTAGTTTCTGCAGGAGTTTTTCTGGGATGTTTAGGAATAAGGGCATCTCCATAGTCAAGTTTAGAGAAGGCCAGGGCAGTCTCAACTGTCTTCTGAAGATCAGGTGGAATGAAAGGGCAGATCCTTTTAATCAACTTCAAGATTAAAAAGACCGATGACACCAAGGCATTGATCTGATCTTTAAAGGTCAGCCTGTTATCAATGATCATTCCTAGATTTTGTACCTTGTTTACAGGTGATGAATAGTACCCATATCCTTAGGCCACCAAATGGGTGACCAAAAAGGGGTGTCATTTCCTAGGAGTAGAACCTCCGTCTTACCAGAATTTAACTTTAGGCAGTTTAGCCGCCTCCAGTTATTGATCTGAGTCATACAGATATCAAAGCGTTCAGCTGTCTCCTGAAAGTTGTTAGACACAGACAATAATCTGGGTGTCATCAGCGTAGTATACAGCTGAAAAACCAAAGGATCTGATGAGCCGTGCTAGTTGGGCTACATATAGGATGAACAGGGTAGGGCTCAATGATGAGCCCTGCGGAACCCCACAAGGTAGCTTAAAGCTGACCGAGGTGAATTCACAGAATGCCACATGTTGTTCCCTAGCGGACAGGAAAGACTTTAGAACTTTAAGGGAGGTGCCTTTAATTCTAAACTCAGAGAGTCGGTTAGTTAGTATATGATGGTCAACCGTATCGAAGGCCGCCGAGAGGTCCAATAGGATCATGGCCGTCTTCCCTTCGTCGAGGATTGATCTCAGATCTTCGGTTGCTGCAATCAAGGCAGTCTCCATGCTATGGGCTTCCCTGAAGCCGAATTGTGTAGGATCTAGGAGTTTATTCGAATGAATGAAGGAAGGAAGGAAGTTCCAGATTTATAGCCCTTTCCGGGACTTTCGATGGAAATGGGAGTCTGGAGAGAGGCCGATAACTACTGGGTTCCAATGGGTCCAGGTTGGATTTCTTTATTAATGCACAATTGATGCCATTTTCCACGCAACCAGAAAGCGTCCGTTCTTAGGGTTTCATTAAAGATCTCCCTCAGTAATTCACCCACAATATCTGGCGCAAGATGCATTATACTAGGTGAACAGGGGTCAAAAGGTGAGCTTGATTTAGTTGCAAGGACTAGTTTATGTACCTTTTCCAGGTCCAAGGGAGTAAAAGTCTCCAGCAGATTGTTAGTAGGGGGTTACTGTAATTATGGCAGAATCTGTGATGTTTTCATGTTGCTATTCAACGTATTGTAGATTTCTTCCACTTTAGCCAGTGAATTGCATAAGTCAAGGCTGCAGTTTATGTCAATCATAAAAAGTAACAAATCGATCAGAGGCGGTTCCTCTATTAGGGGCAGGGGTTATGTCACCCCCCCCCCCCATTTATGTTGCCGCCCCAGTATAAAACTGAATTAAATATAGATTTATTTTTATTCAGCCGTGGGCCAGGTTCCTGCATGACGACGAGTAAGGAGGGTAGGGCGTGTAGGTGGGGCTTAAAGATTGCCAGCACAGATTCAGGGCAGCTGAACTGGTTCGACAATCACTCCAGAGTGCGCATGTCAGGATGGACGGCTGCCTTTCAGAGACCAGCCTGACATGCTCACTAAATGCATCTCCACATCTGCTCAATTAGCGAGCCGGGGGCCATACATCTGCAGCCTCACGGACTCCTAATGAGCGCTAGGTTTGCCTGCCCGGGCCAATCCAGGCACTTCTCTCAAACTAACATAGCAGCAAGGGAGCAGTGCCTGGATTGGTTCAGGACACACCACTGGGGCTCTCCTCCAGTGGTCGGAACATGCCCAATCACTGCACGACTTCTTATGAAGCCATGCAGTGACTGGCCCTTTCTGTCCCTTGCTTTCTTCCCTCTTTGCGATTGTGCACGATGTTGGAGACGAGACTGGGGGGACTGGTAACCTGTCTGATGCCATAACTTCCTTGTGGAGAGCGAGGAGCACAGCCATAGGGGTCTGTAGAATCTGGCGAGCTCTTCTTCATGTGGCCCTTCGACTGTGACATAAGTGTACCTTTAGATTTTTTCGGTCTGCCACATCAAGGTGGTTTGCCAGTCATAACATATGACTGACTGAAAGCCTATGCGAACAGGGAGGAATGGAAAAATAAAGCAGTGTAACACGCTATGTATATCTTGCAAACTGATAGGCCATGTGACACTAAATAAGTACATTTCTTAAGTGCCAGCAACACATATAACTTTAGAATATTTTGGGGGAAATGTTGATAACGATCTTTTCCAAAGAGTACAGCCCTCGGACGGAGGGTACGTATTGCCTGGCATACCACAAAACAATTATAATATTTTATCTACTGTGCCTTCATAACCTCTATATTTGTAGTTAAGTAACATGAAAAGTTTACTGTAAAATGAACCAATTGGCCCTGGTTTTACAAAATCTCCTGGGTAGGAAGATGGACAATCGCCGACCCTCCACCACGAAAAACCAGGAAGAGTGTTGGATCATTTGCTGTGCTCGTTTAGACCAATATGAGGCAGGTATTTACGCCCCACCACTTTCAAAGTTCACCAGCCACCACTGAAATGGATACCATAATTATACCCAATTAAATCTTAAAGCTAACAAGGACGGGAGCAGCTACATTCACATGTTTGTATGCTCCTTCTTAAGGCAAGTGGAGGGGAGTAAACAGTGCCTATACTTACCTGGGGTCGACGAGGCACGGCTTTGGCACTAGCTCTTAGTTCATCTTGAAGCCCGAGTAAGGTAGAAGGACATTAAATTGCTTTGCTCGCGAAACAAAGTTCACTCTTCTAGCTGCCCAAAGAGGCGAGTTCGTTTTTCTTGAACTCAGAAATAGCGCTCCTATTACTTGTAAACTGTCTGGTTTCTCCCTTCTAACCTTTGAGAGAGTAAATGACCTACTATTGTCTATCAAATCAGGCTCCCCTACGGATCCCTGTCCTCCCTCTATACTTCATATGGCTTCAGACAGGGTTAGCACCCATTTGGCCCCGCTCCTGAATAACATTCTTACGTCGGGTATATTCCCCACTTCTTGTAAGAAAGCTTGTATACAGCCCATTTTTAAAAAAAAACCCTCACTAGAGCCATCCGAAGTCAAAAATTATAGGCCTATATCTTGCTTACCCCTCACGGCTAAAATTCTAGAAAAATCTATTAATCCCGAGCTGGCATGCTACTTAGAATCCAATGACCTCTTAGACACCACCCAACATGGCTTCAGACCACACCACTCCACAGAATCAGCCTTAGTCAAGGCCACCAAGGAGATACGTGAACAGCTGGATAGTAGGGGGGAGGGCCGTCCTCATCTTACTGGACCTCTCAGCAGCGTTTGATACCGTTAACTATCGGGTACTAACACAGAGGCTGAAGTCAGTCGGAATTAAGGGGACGGCTCGAACCCTGCTCACCTCCTTTCTTAGCTCTAGGGAACAGAGGTTGTGCTGGGGTAACCTTACATCGGAGGCCTTTTCACTCTCTTGTGGAGTTCCTCAAGGCTAAGCTCTGTAACCGACCCTGTTCAACATCTACGTCACTCTTCTGGCTAAGTTGATCAAAGCACATGGGTTCTCGTTCTCGCCGACGACACTCAGATAGTCTTATCTAGATCTTCTAGTGCAGAAATAGTGGCTAGGATGTTTCACATCTGTCTGAAGCACATTATTGGGTGGATGCATCAGAATTATCTTAAATTGAACACAGATAAAATGGAGGTGGTGGAGTTTGGAAAGGGACCATCACTCTGGAATCATTTG
This sequence comes from Calotriton arnoldi, assembly GCA_963921515.1. Lineage (NCBI taxonomy): Eukaryota > Metazoa > Chordata > Amphibia > Caudata > Salamandridae > Calotriton > Calotriton arnoldi. The sequence goes on from CAWUFW010007641.1 coordinate 268,178, forward strand.
TGGTGGCCGGCAGAGGCAGGACGTTGTCCTGACCCCATTGAAAATGTCAGAAACTTAGGAGTCATGTTTGATGATCAGCTTAATTTTGCAGGTCAGAACAATCTACTGACCTCCTCGTGCCTCTTCCTCCTAAAAATCCTGCGCAAAATTCTTCCGTTCATTCCTCAAGAACTCAGAAAAAAGGTAATAGAGTCGCCTTAATTCTTTCTAGAATTGATTACTGCAACGCTCTCTTTCTTGGCATTGACAAACGCCAACTATTAAAACTCCAGTCTTTGCAGAACGCTGCAGCGAGGATGCTGCTCAACATCCCGAAATTCCCTCCCATCTCCAACAGTATTGGGGACCTCCATTGGCTCCACTGTAGGATATTCACCGAAGTTCATGAACAGTAAACAGAACAGCAAACTCGCATCCCAACGCTAGGAGAGTAAAGCAAAGGAGCCCATGGGAGATATGACAGGCAGGAAAGGAGGTCCAAAGCATTTGTAACACAAAATTAAGATCGTACTGAGAGGAGCTTTTTCTGTATCATTACAAATCCTTTACTAAGTCCCTCACTAACTAGTAAATCACAGTAGTCAGTAGAACAGTAAAGAAAAGCATTTGGGTTGGGCTTTTCCTGTATGATGCAATGGAGGCTACATGCTAAAACTGACTTGCAGGTAAGACTTACAACCATACCATTTCTTCTTCACACTTCGATGGAACAGAGGCAGAATATCTTGAAGGGAGAAACTCTGAAGGCGGTCTCTTCAATAGTTTGTGAAAGCCCAAACTGTTCTGCTAGAAGCTTGAGTGTCCACTCCAAAGTAATTCAGGAGGCAGATAGTTCAATGATGAAACTTTTGCGTGGAAGATCTTGCTCTACAGTTCCTGTGCGCATGTTCTAATAGGGAAAGCACATCCATATATGAACCGGCAATGGCCGGTCTATTCCAGGCAATATTGCTTACTTTGGGATACTTGAGCTACACAATCACTTTTGATCTTTGAGGCACCGAAGGGAAAAAACTTAAAATGTCCCTAACCAATCAGGGTCTGGCCAACAAGACTGGCTCTTGTTAGATCGATGCAGAGTTTAGGAAGTGGATAGGTTCTATCACTGCAATTGGTTCTATTTTGTGTTTACCCCAAAGGTCAATTAGCGGACGTCATCATCGAGGAAGTATCCCTCTCCCCCAAAAGGTGAGCTGGTGTTCCTGTAGCGGAGAGCATGTGTTTAAATCAGAAGGGTTACGGACCTCGTACTTCCTTTAGTATTCAATTGTTCAACTGCAACAGTGTCCGCTTGTAAGGAAATGCCTCTTTTTGTATAGTTACTCCCCGGTTTTTCGACTGATGATGCTGGTTTTTCAACTCAGACTGCACCGACGCCTACTAACTAGACCTCAGGTCCAGTGCCCTGACCCTAAAGTGTATGTTGAATTGGCTATACCCAATTGGAAGCGACTAACTTACCTGTAAGTCCCTAGTGAATGGTACCCTCGTACCCTGGGCATGTAAGATAGAGGGGTACCCCCGGGCACGCAGCACTGATGGTGCCAACCAGGAGGTGCCCCAAGTAAAACAAGTGCCCCAGTCCGCCACTGCAGACTGGTAGTAGAATGTATATCAGATGTGAAGCATGAATAAAGGCTCATATGAGGCAGTGCAAACTCTCCCTCTGGAGCAGACACATCTTCCTTACTCACTGGCCGAGCACAGTCATTTTAGCTACTTTTGCACACAGTGTAGGTCACTCCTAGAGTACCGCTGACAAATGGACACAGAGCCGCTACTTGACACTTGAGCACTACGGGGGACTCAATCCTCCCCTTGCAGGTCGGTTATTGACGCACTTTATGACATCGACGCATAGAATTTACATAATGCAGATCTGAGGCATTGGAAAGTATTGCTTATTCTATGTTGGTTTTTAGTAATGCAAACAGAAGTGGAATATACCTGCTGTTTTAAAATACTTTTTCGATTTTCTTTGTAAGTGTAATGGTTTTGATTTACTACGCACTTTAGTAATAAACTTGCATTTGAGCACAATGAGTGCATGAGAGCAGGCCAGGTGCTTCTTGGAAGCGGGGTACGTGATGGGAGAATGAGAACTTCATGATAGCATAGGTAAACTAAAGAAAATTTAGTAAAACGTACAAACTATTGACCAAAGAGATCTTTAAATGGTCTCAAAGAAGGGACCTGCCGCAAGTTGTACAAACAAACAAAAACAGTCTAACACTTTGCTTAGACTTGATTTCAAGCAGACAATCTGTGACGGCTTCACAAATGCAGCCTGAAGTAATGAGGTCTCAGATTCATACTTACAATCAGTTATTTAAACCTGAAATAACAGAAGCACTGAGTGAATCTGTTACTACCAAAGGATAGCTGGAGACCTCGGTGACAGTCTGGACTTCTCAAACACAGCAAATGAAGATGTTGTGCAGTTGTGCCTTTGAAAGTCTTTAGCCAGATAGAATCGTGCGGTCATAGCAGACCCTTTGGGCGTAGAAGGACCTTCTACAACACTGTTCACTAAGACATTTAGTAGATCAGTCACAGCACTCACCCGTCTCATCTCAGGATCACTGGTGTTCACCACTTTAGGCAGCAGCACGAAGATGAGCAGCGGAAGTACCATCATCATCACCTGTCGGGAGGGAAGAAGAGTTATTCCAGGCACCGCACAGGGGCCACACGTTTCATTCATAGGACTTCAAGCTACGGAGATCATACAACATCCAGGATAAAGGGAACCACAACTACAGCCCCAATGAGGAGAGACAGGGAGGAGCTTCTGGAGGCTGCACAGGCAGCGAGGAGCACGCTGGAAACAGCAGCATGCGCAGGGCAGACCAAGCAGTCGGCTGCGAGCCGGGATACAACACCACCATGTGATACGGACAGGGCAGGTAGAACAAAGGTTCATTTGGGAGTCTGTTTCTCTATTTGGGATACAACACAGCCATGTAATATGTGCAGGACAGGTAAAACAAAGGATTATGATACAACACCACCATGCAATATGCGGAGGACAGGCAGAACAAAAGATTCAGCTGGGATACAACACAGCCATGTAATATGTGCAGGACAGGCAAAACAAAGGATTCGTAAACAACACATCCAAGTCATAAGGGAAGGACACGCAGAACAAAGGATTCAGCGGCGAATCTAGGATACAACACAGCCATGTAATATGCACACGACAGGCAAAACAAAGGATTCAAATACAACACAGCCATGTAATATGTGCAGGACAGGCAAAACAAAGGATTCGTAAACAACACATCCAAGTCATAAGGGAAGGACAAGCAGAACAAAGGATTCAGCGGTGAATCTAGGATACAACACAGCCATGTAATATGTGCAGGACAGGTAAAACACAGGATTATGATACAACACCACCATGCAATATGCACACGACAGGCAAAACAAAGGATTCAAATACAACACAGCCATGTAATATGGGCAGGACAAGCAGAAGAATGGATTCAACTGCGAGTCTGGGATTCAACAGAGTCATCAACAATCTGTTCAGGCAAAAGAAAGGATTCAATTTCAATTTAACTTTATTCGGTCATATGACCATTAAAGTACATAGTAATAAATACATTAAAACATATTAAAAAAATGATATTCATATTAGAAAGGATTCATGTAACATGGGCAGGAGAGGCAGAAACTACAGATCAAGCGGTGGGTAGATCCCGTTATCAGCAGCCAGTCTCTGGTTGCGATATGGCTTGCAGCTGTGGTTTAATTTAGACATTCGGAATTCAAGCCCAGTAGGCTTGAGGCCAACGCAAAGGATCCCAAAGGTTACCTTCTCTTCTAGAGGCAGGCCATGTGAGGCTCAAAGGGTCCCACATTGTGCCACTCTTTCTTGTCCTGTACTACTCTTGCTGCTTCGTTTTTTAAGTCTCGCCTACGCAGCGCGCATGCGTTGCATAGGAGGACCTTTAGCCGTCACTCTGGTCATTTTCAAGCACACACTCGTGCTTGTGGCGGCATCCACCTTGCGGAAGCGAACAGGGGCGCGCCACAAGCACGTGTGCAGTGCTTGAAAATGAGCAGACTGCGCGCGCACGAACTCAGCACTCCCGGGCTCGCTCTCTCTCTCGCTCTCTCTCGCTTTCTCTCTCTCGCTTTCTCTGTCTCTCCCGCTCTCTCTTTCTCTGTCTCTCCCGCTCTCTCTCCCCCTCTCTCGCTCTCTCCCCCCCTCGCTCTCCCCCTCGCTCTCTCGCCCCCTCGCTCTCTCGCCCCTCCCTCTCTCGCCCCCTCCCTCTCTCGCCCCCTCCCTCTCTCGCCCTCTCTCTCTCGCCCTCTCTCTCTCGCCCTCTCTCTCTCCCCCTCTCTCTCTCCCCCTCTCCCTCTCTCCCTCTCTCTCTCTCTCCCTCTCTTTCTCCCCCTCTCTCTTTCTCACTCTTTCCCTTTCTCTCTCTCTCCCTCCCGCCCCCTGCTGGAAACTGTACGTTCATGCTGCCGCTGCTGGTTAATCAGACGTCGCTGGTTGCCCTCAGAGTTCACATCTCTTGGTGAGTGCAGAGAGACGTGTTTCCTTATTTCACCTTCCCCCTTCTGGCTTAATATTTACAGCCCGAGCGGTCTACATGCCGGGACGCCTGAAGAGAGAAAACATTTACTGCCTTCCCCTCCCTCCCATAGGAGGGCGATCCGACCCGGCCTGCTGCATGCCTTCAGTTCACATCACACTTCGACTTGACTCGCTTTTGAACACAACAAAGTGCTGCTCGAGTGTCTGCGGCCCGCTCGGTTTATTTAAACGAAAACAATGGAGCCGGATTCGGATTCACCTTTCAACTACTCGTGGCCTTCGCTGCCCAAGCGAGATATTTGTATCCCGAGCTAATTAAACTGAAAATAAAGTATATCACTCCTAGAGGGCATCCAGTCTCAAGCAGTTGCTTTGGTGGGCGGAGTTGCGGTGCGGTGCTGGTTGGACCAGTGTTCCATCTGTAAATGTCCTCCCCCTCCCAGTGCTCCCACCCTTGTGCCCAGCCACTCGTGACAGCCAGCAAAACAGATGGCAGTGTTTCGTTAGGTACAAACTTTGCATTTAGTCAAATTATGCCTGAGACACGTATTTATGTATGTATGCAATTATTTATTTATTTTACGGGTGAGACCGCTTTGGAACCCTCCTTCTCCATTTTAATTATTGCCCACACTCCTTAGTTCTAATGCTTAGCCTTTTTTATTTTCTGTTTTACTTATATCATTAATTATACCTGCTCCCCCTCCCGTCGTTTTTTTAAACTTCTGATTCTATTATTCCAATGTAATCACCGCAAGATATTTGTATCCCGAGCTAATTAAACTGAAAATAAAATAGATCACTCCTAGAGGGCATCCAGTCTCCAGCAGTTGCTTTGGTGGGCGGAGTTGCGATGCGGTGCTGGTTGGACCAGTGTCCCATCTGTAAATGTCCTCCCCCTCCCAGTGCTCCCACCCTTGTGCCCCGCCACTCGTGACAGCCAGCAAAACGGATACTGCCCTCTTCCTGGGAACGGCAATGTTGTTCCTGTTTACATTTCACAAGTTACTTACTATTCCATTCCCTAAGGGTATTTGCCTTTTCCAGGATAGTTTTGTCCTTGCAAGAGTCGCTCCTAAGCAGTTGACTGTGTTTAGGTTGTGTGTGGGCCACGAAAGCAGTGCACTGCATCCCACAGCCCCCCCTGTTCTGTTACTTGTGCTTTGTTCTCCTCTAGGTATCCCCCTTGGCAATCATTTAAAATGGGAGATTAATAAGAAATGCGCATTTGTCTTACGTCACTTTTTCTTTGCAACGTAATGATCAAACCTGCTCGGATATATTCACAGTAATGAATCAAAGCTTGCTATTTTTACATTTTGAACGAAGTTCCGTGGAAAGTGAAGATTTTTGTTTTTTTTACAAATGTGAAACAAACCGTCTGGCAGAATGAAAATAAGTAAAAGCACTAATTGTTTATTACTAAATAATGTTACACAATCTTATCACACAGTAGGAAGGGTTAGAGTGGGGACTCTGTACCAAGCGACACAAACGAGACAGGACCTGCTGAAACGCATCACCGGTCCTTTGGGAAGAATAACAGACTTCACCTGCTGAGTTTATAAGCCCAGATGTGAGCGCAGACGAGACGAGCAGGCCTCACTACTTAACTCCTTTCTGAAGAATAACAGACTTCACTTGCTGAGTTTATAAGCCCAGATGTGAGCGCAGACGAGACGAGCAGGCCTCACTACTTAACTCCTTTCTGAAGAATAACAGACTTCACCTGCTGAGTTTATAAGCCCAGATGTGAGCGCAGACGAGACGAGCAGGCCTCACTACTTAACTCCTTTCTGAAGAATAACAGACTTCACTTGCTGAGTTTATAAGCCCAGATGTGAGCGCAGACGAGACGAGCAGGCCTCACTACTTAACTCCTTTCTGAAGAATAACAGACTTCACTTGCTGAGTTTATAAGCCCAGATGTGAGCGCAGACGAGACGAGCAGGCCTCACTACTTAACTCCTTTCTGAAGAATAACAGACTTCACTTGCTGAGTTTATAAGCCCAGATGTGAGCGCAGACGAGACGAGCAGGCCTCACTACTTAACTCCTTTCTGAAGAATAACAGACTTCACCTGCTGAGTTTATAAGCCCAGATGTGAGCGCAGACGAGACGAGCAGGCCTCACTACTTAACTCCTTTCTGAAGAATAACAGACTTCACTTGCTGAGTTTATAAGCCCAGATGTGAGCGCAGACGAGACGAGCAGGCCTCACTACTTAACTCCTTTCTGAAGAATAACAGACTTCACTTGCTGAGTTTATAAGCCCAGATGTGAGCGCAGACGAGACGAGCAGGCCTCACTACTTAACTCCTTTCTGAAGAATAACAGACTTCACCTGCTGAGTTTATAAGCCCAGATGTGAGCGCAGACGAGACGAGCAGGCCTCACTACTTAACTCCTTTCTGAAGAATAACAGACTTCACTTGCTGAGTTTATAAGCCCAGATGTGAGCGCAGGCGAGACGCAGCAGGCCTCACTACTTAACTCCTTTCTGAAGAATAACAGACTTCACCTGCTGAGTTTATAAGCCCATATGTGAGCGCAGACGAGACGAGCAGGCCTCACTACTTAACTCCTTTCTGAAGAATAACAGACTTCACTTGCTGAGTTTATAAGCCCATCTGTGAGCGCAGACGAGAATAGCAGGCCTCACTACTTAACTGAATAAAGACTTACATAGTTCAAACAGGTATGCGGGTGTGAACCATCTGAAGCTCCAATTAGGCCTTCCTTGGAAACTAAGATTGGCTTAGTATGAAAGGACATGAAAGTGGGAATGCTATTAAATATACGGCCAATATTACAGAATATTCCTTCTGTTCACATTGCAGTCCTATCGTGTGCACTAGGATAGGATTATTATTTTAAAAACAAATCTTTAAAATATTTCTGTAGCATTCTTGGGTTCCACTTTATATCCCTGTGATTTCTCAAATATTGCTTAGTCGGTTGTGGGGTGGTTAAAGTCCAAGCCGTTCTTTAACTCATAACAGCACATTGACTAAGTCCTTAGTGGCAGGAGGTCTAAAAACCAAATTCTGGGCTGTGTTCTACAAAATCTATAAAACATATTGTTCCCTTTCCATAAAGATGTGCTTCTTGAAGGGTGTTGCAAGGAAAATCCTACTTTCTAAACTGGCTTTGTGAATGGCAAAAATAGTAATTGTATAGCTATTCAATCCCTGGCGGCACACCACCCAGGATTATATGCTGCATAGCTAAGCACTTATAAGGTCCCAAAGGCAAGACCTATTGGCTATGCCAATGCTTGTTTACCAGTAGGGGCTGACAAACACTTCGTCCGGAGTCCTTTGTCCACATGTTAACAATAACTGAGGCATGGCAGTACCAATGAGAGGACAAGGTGCACTAAAATCCTAACACTGTTGTGACTTTGGTAATCATATGAATACAGGGCGAGCGCTCCTTGTCACTTCACTCACCTGGAGTGACCAAGCGTGTAGGATCAAAGAGGACTCCTAGGTTTTTTAGTCTGGAAACTGGGTCATAGTATGGGGCAGCTGTGAAGGGAGTTGGCATGGATTTAGTTTACACAGGAGAATAATCTCACTTTAGAAAGGACAGATTGCTTTCCCTCATCTATTCCAATTCATTGGTGAGACCGGTTGCAGAGCCCTCCTCGACGGATCATGGCCTGTGCATCAACTGTGCAGGTCTGACTTGGCATCTTTAACTCATCAATAGCATCCGGAAGAGGCTTTAAGTATGCATTCTTAGAAGACCCTGCACAGTATTTTGTGGGCTGCCAAAGTAAACTGATCCAGTCTTGCAGTGTACGATGTAGGAATAAATTAATCTATCCTAGCGCAAGGACTGCAACACATGTAGTCTTTAAGGCAATGGAGTCAGACGCAGTAAGGTGCTTTGATCGACAGACACCACTTTTGATACCCAATCGAAGATACGAGATGAGGTGCGGCATAACCGCCGTCCAGAGCAGCCCGGCTCTTAGTCACCATACTTAGTTTGTCATACCAGAATTCAAGAAGGGTCAGTTTGGCCCCATAAACAGGTTTACATGCAGAATGGCCAGGACAAACAGCTGGTTTGGTTTTGTCCAAACCTCACCGTTGTGTGGCCACAAAATTCTTCAAAATCTTATAAGACAGATCATCTGGGGATGAAATAAAAATTAGAAAAATAAAGTGAGCATATTTCTGGTGAGCAGCCCTTTCTAAGAGAGACTGCTAACAGCGGAGGCAAAGGTCATGCCACGCCGGTGCAGGGCTGAAAGGAAGATCTGTGGGTCACAATCGCCTCAGGGCATTTGGAGTGCAAGTTCTGAAAGAGAAAAATGTTTGAGATCCTGAAAGTGATTGGCGTTTATCAGCCACAACAATCTTTTGCTAATTTTCTCCAATCTAATCAATAAATAAGGTTTTGGAGTTATTACGGAGAAGTTGAGTGGATGCTAAGAGTGGGAGTAGGATTCAGAGCAGATGAGGGAATACTACAAGTTCTAAACAGAATCTTGGCTCTTTTCGGTACTTTTGCTACAGTAGTGTTTTTGACAGTTCTGCGAAGATTGGAATATTGGTTTTGGATATCTGCAGCACTCTACATTTGATCAGTTCATTGCTCTGTGAGCGCACTCAATCATGAGCACAGATCACTGTGAAGTGTCCCTTAGTATTTAACTACTGAGGCTTGTCCCATCTTTTTATGTTCAGAGTTCTCTGCGCCAATTGCAGAGTCTCTGTACTTCTAAACTTACTATTAAAATGCAGTTTTGTGAATACTGAAAAAGCATAAACTTACACAAACGTGTAAGTTTACTTTTGTGAATCTGACTCTGAATGCGGTCCGCCTTGAACCGGAGAGACCATTATAAGATCTGCTGCCAGACGCACACAGAAGACGCCCAAACCATTTGTCTGACAAATTATTTTAGAGTTGCCATCAAATATCTGGAACTGTCAAGATCACACCGCATCCAACATTAGGCGAAAGAAAGCCTATTCTACCTGAAAGGAGAAAAAAGGGAAATCTTAATCATGGGAAGAAAAATCACGCTTCTCTGCTGGTGAAATGTCCTCTTGGTCCAGGGAATACTGGCACCACTGCTCAGGAAGCTAAAACCCGGAGTACCCTCTTCAACTTAAACCGCTCATTAACCAACACTTCTCTGCTAGTTAAATGTCCTCCTAGTCTAGGGCACACTAGCAGCACTGCCCATGAAGTTAAAACCCAGGGTACCCTCTTAATATCAAACCGCTGATTAGACAACATCGCTTCTCTTCTTGTTAAATGTCCTTCTAGTACTGGGCACACTGGCACCACTGCTCAGGCAGTTAAAACCATGGCACCATCTTCAACTCAAACCTCTCATCGGCCCACACCACTTCTCTAGTTAAATACCCTTCTGGTCTACGGGTAAGATTTAGACTGACTGGTCATGTTGGTTAGCGACTAACGAGCTGCATGCGACACTCCCCAAATGCTTCAACTGAAACTGTGGTAAGCGTGCTTATTTACTGCCAGAAACCCTACTGCTGTGGCCTGGCCTACCTTACCATTTATGATGCACTGGAAACAACATAAGATTCTTTCAATTGGGAGGCGTGGCTTGGAGCGTCAAGATGGCGGTCGCATTCTAAGAGTGCTCTGGACCCCTCCGTCATCCGCTCCAGCATCAAGCGCCATTGGCAGTTACCTCTGCCCCTAAGCCATTGCCAACACCTAAATAATACCTAGACTCTCTGCCGGCGCCGGGAAACCGAAGCAGGGACCTCCACAGCGGTGAGGCTGCACCTGAATCCTAAGCCACCCATACACAAAATGGTGGCACCCCCCGGGCCGTGACCCGGGCCTGGAGGCCGGACCCAAACAACGGACTACCCCTCATGACAGGTGGCCCTCTGCCGGGCTCTGCGGCCACGCCGAGGCTTCAGGCACCCCACTGGGGGTACGTGACCTCCGGGGCGGCAGACTGGTGCGGGGCTCCGAGTTCCCGGCTCCCGGGAGACGAGAGGCCTGAGGCGGGTTCCCCCTCTTACATCATTATTGGGGTGACATTCCACCCCAAAACCAATGGCACAGCCTTATTTGACTTCTTCAAATTTTGTACCGTCTTTTTAACCCATTTTATTCCATTTAATCAGCTGTTTAATTCCGTCTTTCACTTTAATCCAGTATATTCCACACACAGGGTAATGCAATTTTCAAAAGTTTTCTCATATTCAAGATGTGCCCATCCGGACCTCTCTTCAAGAATACGTACAAGCGCGTTGTTCATCCAAAGCAGTTTTTATTAAAAACCCAATGCATTTCGGGCTACTGGGGCCCTTCGTCAGGGATAACTACAAATAACAATAAAACATGCATTACAAATCCATTGACAAAAATGTATTATGCAACAACATTTAAAACATTCATGTGAGAATTAGCTGCTTCTCAGTCCTCCATAATCGTCACAATCCTAATCATACCGTTAGCAATATAATTACACCCCATTGTGCAGTAGCAAGAACCTTTAGCAAAATATAATCCCACTTCTTTTCATCTATAACACCTTCACGTTACTCTCCCAGTAACTCCCGCTTTAATTAAACATTGCCCTAAACACACTCTTCCCCTCCCCAATTGTAACGTCATCCTTTCCTCTGTGTATTAAACCCTCATATTAAGCGCAGAAATACCCTCAAATCTCTTCCCCTCTCATGTAAACCTGGCCAACTCTACCCTCCTCACTATATCCCACCTTTCCTTAACCTTTGATACACACCCTCGTTGTACTTGTCTAAGCTGTGCGCTTTGCGCTGCACATTTTCCATCTTCATGCTGGCAACCGCTTTTTTCATTTTTAAACAGCCACTGTTTTTCACATGCTGCTAACAGCCACCTAATTCCTATCCCAGACTCACTCTCATTCACCCCAATTCCAACACCCTATGACCTCTATTATTTACTGCGCTGCTTGTTATCTACAACCCTAACTCACGTACCTGCTAAAAACCATCCGTCCTAGAATCTCTTCCACGAAAGGATTTCACGTTACTTTCATCCGCCAGTATTTAAACCCCACACCTGTGTTCAGAACCCTCCCAGTATGCTAATCACTAATCAACCACCCTTGTGACCCTCTCTCACTACAAACCCTGCCCTCGATTCTTAACTACTACAGTACCCATAATGCAATATGTCAGCTCGATGTTACATCACAGTACTCTTTATTAAAAATCCATGTTCATGACTTTTAAACGCAGCTTCCACATATCAACCTCGTTCTAAATGTCAAACATACGCTACAAATGTTCCCCTCCTCCACTGCAACAATCCGGGAACTCGGGATTCCCGCCGGTCTCTGGAGCAATCGAGAGGGCAGAGACGTGGAGTGGAGTCCCGCGGTCCACCACTGGCAGCCAGACAAGACGTCCATTGAAGCGGTGAGTCGGGCGGGCTGCGCCACACCAGACAGAGGAGGCCCGCATCTGCCACTATATCCAGAGTCTTGGTGCGGGCGCGTTGGGGTGGCTCCCTGGCCTGCCAGCGTTCGCACCCGCAGTACTTTTTGGGATCACCAAGAGGGGGTGCGGCTGTCGTGGTCAGACAACGGGGGCCCCAGGCCTGGCCCTTGCCCCCCTCCCACCCTCCACCTCCCTCCTACCGCCGACGGAAGTCTCCTGCCTCATCCACGGCTGTGGTGTCATCCTCTCACCTCAGACCCCAGCAGAGCAACAGTGGGCCGGGGCTGGCACTGCGGCGAACGGGTCTGCGGCGGGAGAACTAAACCTGGCATTAAGAGAAGTACCGATCCGACTCCCTGATTGGACTGGAGCAACCAGGCATAAGTGGCTGTGGGAGGGGGTTCGACCGCAAGGTGGGTTGTATTCTTCCCCTCCCCCCATCGCCCTACTAAGCCTCCAGCACCCTGATCGCGGCCACAAAGCAATCGCCTGAGGTGCGACGCTGCACACCATACACCGCACTAAGACATGACCTAATAGAGGTGGAGCTACGATCGACCTGCTCTTCCGGGCCTAGTGAGTGCTTGTCGCCGGTACCCCTCGGACGGGAGGCCCAGCTGCAATCCCGGTGGCCCACCTTCCCCTCCTGGTGCCGCTTAGCTCCTGCAGCCTCAAGGGTACCTTATTCGTCACAAGCGGAAATCACTGACTCCCCTTCTGACTGAGTCTGTGGCTCCACCATAGGCCGTATCCTCCTTCTGGCTCCCGTAACATATCACCGCATATAACTACCGCTTCATAGCACGTGGCCCTTCCGCCGAGGCCAGCTGTTGGGCAGAGCGGACTGCCTCAAGTTCTGGCCGTGACGTTGCAGCCCTGGGGGGTGGGGGGGGGGGTTTGCCCCCTTCAGCTGCGATAAACTTACCAAACTGACACGGCGACCCCAGACAGGCGACAGTGACCCCTCTCCCCGTGGAACCGCAGAGAACCCCCAGAAGTGCAACAACTGTCCACGCGCAGCAGCCATTACTTTCAAGTGGCTCCATCTATCGGCTGCTCAAACCACTACCTACCCGGGATCCACACCACACATCCCAGCTATGGGGAAAGACCGGACTGCAAAGCCACCCGCGACGCAAACTAAAATAGATCAGTACACCGTCAACGAGACCGGGACTCGGTCCGAAGCTATGGATGGGGGTACTCCAGCGGGTGGAGACCTCAACACGATCCTGCAAGCCATTTCCACCTCCCAAGCCTCCGTTGAGAACAAGATTGGGGAGGTACGTGTCGACATGGCCCTGCTCCGACAAGACCTCCGCTATGCAACGGCCAGGATCACCGAAACTGAATCCCGCATCTCCTCTGTTGAAGACGATGTATCGTGCTTGAAGGAGCAAATGGCCCAACTACAGACCCAGGCCAGGAAGCTTCACAGGAGGGCAGAAGATGCCGAAAACAGGTCTAGGTGCAACAACCTACGCTTTGTAGGATTCCCAGAAGGCTCAGAGCAAGGTCCAATGGAGTCTTTTATCGAGAATTGGATCAATCAGTGGATGCCCAAGGATAAGCTCTCGACCTGGTTTGCGGTGGAACGAGCACACCGCTCCCTGGCCCCAAAACCTCCTCCTGGTGCTGCGCACCGACCCATCATAGCACGGATCCTCAACTTTGGAGACAGGGACCTCATCCTGCAGCAAGCCCATGCCCTGAAAACGGTCACATATCAAAACCACACCATCATGGTATTCCTGAACTACACTAAAGAGGTTCAGGCTCACAGGCATTCCTACATGGAAGTGAAACAAAAACTCTGCGCCCTCAACCTACAGTACAGGCTACTCTTTCCAGCGAGGCTGCGGGTGGTCTTCCAGTGGAAAACACTTTTCTTCGATAATCCTGAAGCAGGGTGGGTCTGCCTGACGGAGGAACGTCCCCTCCGACTTCAATCCGCTACATCGATTCCAGGAGCCCAACCCACTTCTACACAAAATCCGGCTCCGCGAAGGAGACGCACACAATCCTGCAGAGGCCGGAAGACGGGTAGGGCCAAGTCCGGCTCGTCAACGTCTACAAGTTCATCCTTCCAGCACCGGACCCTGTCGCCTGAGCCCCGCCCCCGAGGGAGCTCCGATTCCCATGATCGCTCACCTGCTGTGGACATTCCCTCCAAAGTCATGGCTACAGACTCTACGGACTCTGATCTCTCCCACAGTCCAGTTCTCCCGAGCTGAACTCCCCACGGAAGGCTGCAGACAGAGCTGTCACGCCAACCATAGTCCAACCGTGCAAGAACGAACTCATCATTAATCAGATAATTCTGCTGATACGCATTCTGATCCTGTAACAGGAGGGGTCCACCACGATTCATTGACTTTAAACGTTATAGTTTAATCCATTTTAGGAGTTAGGGACGACAGATGCTTCCATTCCTGAAGTATAGGGTGGGGGGAGAGGTGGGTTTGGGCCGTTGCCCCTGGTTTCTAGTTGTTCATCAATCTTAGGTCCACAGAATCTCAACTCCTTTATACTGCGACATGACATCGCAAACACACTTCAACAGATGATATCCACGCTTCATGCATCACAGCCTCCGGGGTATCCAATACACAGCGGCCCCACAGGCCACGCCAGGCTTCCTCTACTACCCACGACGTAATGACAGCCAAGGGGAACTCACTCAAAGTTATGTCGTGGAACGTGAATGGCCTGCTAGATAAGATCAAACGGACCGCGGTCTTGAAACGGGCCCAAAGAAAAGCCCCTGACATCCTTATGCTCCAAGAGACTCACCTGATGGGCAATATTTGCCCCTTCCTTGCAAGATATGGTTTTGATAGAGCCTGGCACTCCGGTTTCACGAGGGGCTCCCGTGGGGTAGCAATTCTCCTGAAACGCAACCTTTCCTTTGTACCAACCCAAGCAGTCAAGGACCCCAATGGCCGCTTTGTAGCCCTCTCTGGCACACTGGGTGAAGAAACCCTGAATGTCCTCTCCATTTACATCCCCGCCGCCACCCACACACAGACCTTAAACCATATAGGTAACATACTCTCCTCTCTTCCCCATGGCACAACAGTAGTAGGAGGTGACTTCAACGCAGTCATGCATGCCGAACGCGACGCCACGGGGGTTCCCTCCGCCTCACATACCTCACAAGCCAAACAACTGGCGACTTGGTCTGAAGCCATGGGTGTGTGACGTATGGCGCATCTGGAACCCACGGGCAACCCAATACACACATACCTCAGCTGCACATGGTAGCCACTCTCGCATCGACATGCTATTCATGCCGGCACCGGACTGTCGTAGAGTCAGAGACATACAAGTCCTCCCCCGGGGCATCTCGGACCACTCGCCGGTCTTCCTGACCTTAGGTGACCCAGCCACTGCTCTTCGTCCAATGTGGAGGATGAATGCCTGGTTCCTTCAAGTTAAGGACTTCAGAGAGGCACTCCACGATGAAGTCAAACACTACTTCCTCACGAACCAAGGCTCTGTCTCATCCCCAGGCACGCTATGGGAGGCAGGTAAAGCCACGATTCGTGGCCTCGCCAAAAGCCACATCAAAGCACAAAGGGAGGCACAAGACAGAAGGCTTATCCTTCTTGAAGCTCAGGCCTGCCAACTTGAGAGAGAAACAGCTGGATCAGCAGATGACTCGCAGCGACGCCAACTGACACTGGTGCGTGACAAACTGAGGCAAATTTCTCTTGACTCTGCGAAAATCCTATGGCGAACTTCCATCGCTCGAGTGTACGGCTGGGGCGACAAGAACGGAAAAATGTTACACAGGCTGTGTCATACCCCTTAGCAAACCGAATCATCCCGGAGATCCGCGACCCAAGGGGCAACACCCATCGCTCTCCCCAAGCGATGGCCCAAACCTTCGCAGACTACTACTCCAATCTATACTCTGCCTGGAAACCGGAGTCTTCACTGATGGAGTTGGTCGCGCTGGGAGGCCTTCATCTTCCCCGGCTTGCCGAAACTGCCTCAGACGGTATGGAGAGCCCGATCACAGGCGAGGAAATACAGGGTGCGTTGTCGCTGGTAGCAGCTGGTAAAACTCCCGGCCCAGATGGCTTCCCACAGGAATACTATTCAGCCTACCGCGACACGCTTGTCCCTCATCTTGCGACCCTGTATGAACAAGCCATAGAAAAGGGTTCCTTCCCCCCGGAGACGGATACAGCCACGATTGTCATAATTCCCAAAACACAACCGCCCTCATCAGCCTGTGCTGACTACCGCTCCATATCCTTAATTAACACAGAAGTCAAAATATATGCCACAATCCTGGCGCAGCGTCTTAAGCCACACCTAGATAGGCTAGTCCATCCCGATCAGTGTGGCTTCATGCCCGCACGCAGCACCAGACACTGTCTGAGGCGTTTGCATTTGGCTTTAGCCAATCGTCAGCGGCTTACCCCATACTTGGTGCTGCTCCTAGTCGACTTTGAGAAAGCTTTTGACTCGGTCGACTGGGGCTATCTAGAGGACGTCCTGCTGTCCACGGGTATGGGCCCTAAATTTCGTCACATGGTCCACATTCTTTACTCCAAACCAACGGCGCAGGTTAATGGGACACTCTCGCAGACCTTTCCAATCAGAAGGGGAACGCAGCAGGGTTGCCCGCTCGGCCCTCTCCTTTTCGCTTTAGCGATGGAACCCCTGGCTAACCTCATCCGATCAGACAACCAAGTCCAAGGCTGGAACTGGGTGGGATCACAGGAGGACAAAATTGCCCTCTACGCTGACAACGTTCTGCTGTATCTCGCAGACCCGGCTCGATCCGGTCCCAGTTGCCTACAGATATTACACTCCTTTGAACGAGCCTCAGGCTTGCACCTGAACTCGGCCAAATCGACCTTAATCCCTCTACATCTCTCACGGGAATGCTTCGACTGGCAATCCACCACCCCCATTAGACGGCAATCCTTCAAATACCTAGGGATTTGGATTGCCCTCCTCCCTGAACTTGCCTGGCGCTTAATGTGACCCCCCCTAGTCACCAAAACTAAACTAGACTTGCAGAAATGGCAAAAACTGCTGCTTAATCCACTAGGGAGGATAGCGCTCTTTAAAATGACGATCCTCCCTAGATTCCTCTACATTATTCAGAATACTCCGCTACATGGTTCAGAGGTATAGATAGCCTTATCACAAAGTTCCTCTGGAGCAGCCGACGGCCGCGTCTGGCGCTTTCGTGCTGCCAGATCCCTCCCTATGACGGCGGAATGGGACTCACCAACCTACACCTCTATTATCTTGCAACCCGCCTTCTGGTCCTACACGATTGGTTCAATGGGGGGTGGTCTGACCCTGCATACAGAACCGAACTGAAGGATCTGGGCTCCTCACATTCAAGCCATGATGTATGGATCGCCCATTCCCCGAGATCTCCCCACGGTGACCCGCGCAATCCTCTTAGCATGGAACACCTCCCTGCGACACACTCAATGGACAGGCAAACTGACACAGCAAACGCCCTTATGGCACGGCAGATGGTTGCAGGAGATGGGCGGCCTAGAGGGCTTTAGAAACTGGGACCTCATCGGTATCACCCTGCTTGGAGACGTGTGGGTCAGCGATCACATCCGCTCTTTTGCAGATCTGCAACTCCGACACTCACTTCATCCATCCCAATTTTACAGGTACCTGCAACTCCGTCATGCCCTAGAGACACACATGCAAACGGGCACATCCCTGCCAGAACACAGCCCCCTTGAAGCTCAGATCACAATGGGCAACCTTGGGAAAGGGGGTGTCTCGCGGATATACCGCTCTCTAACAAATAATGGTCCGACATCCCTTGACCCACTGAAGGACAGATGGGAGGTTTGGCTGGGCCCTCTGGAGGAGGAGGACTGGAGAGACGCTTTGATGGCCCCCAGAAGCATTACGACCTCAGCCAGGCTTCGCCTGGTTCAGCTCTACTATCTCCACGCCTCCTACCTCACCCCCGCCCGCCTATACAAGGCAGGCCTCACTTCGAGTCCCTCCTGTACAAGATGTGGGACCGAACAAGCAGACTTCTTCCACATGGTATGGTCCTGCCCACCCATAACTTTATACTGGAATACCCTGGAAACTGAGCTCACAGAGGTCCTGGTATGGGTAGTCCCACATAACCCACTGAATATATTACTGGGCGTCACAGATGGGTTAGACGGGTCGAGAGCAGACAAGAAGTTCCTTGGCACCGCCCTGGTAGTGGCCAAACGCGATATAGAGATGGCTTGGAAAAATCCCTCTCCACCCAAAGTCTCTAAATGGCGCAGGGGGGTGGACTGGTGTGCTGCGCAGGAACTCCCTCTATACGAAGCCAGGGGCTGTCTGGCCAAGCATCGCAGGGTATGGGGTAAATGGCTAGGTATGTCGAGTTGATGATCACCCTTATTTCCCCAAGATCATTCCCGGGGCTGTTCGAGTGCAATTACAAATGTATAAAGGCACAAATGTGTTTGCTTACAGGCTGCCACATATTGCGATGCAGAGATTCATGCTGTACCGTTCTTACCATGTTTTCACTTGTTTTCTCGTAAAACCAATAAAATTGATTATAAAAAAAAAAGATTCTTACAATTGAGTCCACACTGTACTCGCAGGACTGAGTGCTACCTTAGCTCTGAAACAAAGAAGACCTTTGAGAACTGCCAAGGAGGTCACTTGTGCCAACCTCTGATATGCCTAGTCGGGGATGCTTGATGGAGCAAATATTTATAAACTTCAAGATACCAAAGAGGTCAACGATACAAAGGGTGCTCCAGAGAAGCAACTAGTGGAGTGCATGCTTGAATACTGGATCGGTACGACCCAAGAAGGCCTAATATATATAGTCCAGGCAGAAAAAGCGAGCACTGAGCGTCATTTACTGCTGCACTCTGAGCTTTCCAATGCGGTGCACTCTTTCTTTTCCACACTAGGCTTGTGCTTTGTCGAGCGTGAAATCTTTCAGCACACTACTTGTTTGGAGGCAAGAGTGCCCGCAATCAGCATCATCAATGATATACTACATGAATACAAGAGGACACATCGGGATAGCGCTAAAGGATATGAGTGAAACCGGTTTAAAGCCCCGTTTCTTCCAATATTAAACTATGGTACTATTTCTGTATAAATGTGGAACACCAAGGGTTACTGCACTGATCATAACCACTATGCCTCTAGCGAGAACATGTTAGAAAGTTCACATAAATTTATCCGAAAAATGTAAAAGGATGGGGACTTTAAATAAGATTGCATGCTTTTGTGACAACCATCCTTTCTTCACAGAGGCCCAAATGAAACATTTCTGAGCTCACAGCAGAGCTTCAAAGAGAGATTCTCTTATCTGCACCTAATGACTGCTGGATCTGTAGAAAAGCTTATTCCTGGAAGTGAACCGCAGAGTGACTTACTTCAACAGCCAATTTAGACATTCATGCCAGAGAAAAACCAGTGTGGTCCCATTCTAGAGAATACCGAACATGTGTCCTAATAAATGCGGATTCATTCATATCAGAGAAAAACCAGCGTGGTCCCATTCTAGATAATATCGAACATGTGTCCTAATAAACGCGGATTCGTTCATATAGGAGAAAAACCAGCGTGGTCTCATTCTAGAGAATACCGAACATGTGTCCTAATAAATGTAGATTCATTCATATCAGAGAAAAACCAGCGTGGTCCCATTCTAGATAATATCGAACATGTGTCCTAATAAACGCGGATTCGTTCATATAGGAGAAAACCAGCGTGGTCTCATTCTAGAGAATACCGAACATGTGTCCTAATAAATGTAGATTCATTCATATCAGAGAAAACCAGCGTGGTCCCATTCTAGATAATATCGAACATGTGTCCTAATAAACGTAGATTCATTCCTACCAGAGGAAAAACCAGTGTGGTCCCATTCTAGATAATATCGAACATGTGTCCTAATAAACGCGGATTCGTTCATATAGGAGAAAAACCAGCGTGGTCTCATTCTAGATAATACCGAACATGTGTCCTAATAAATGTAGATTCATTCATATCAGAGAAAAACCAGCGTGGTCTCATTCTAGAGAATACCGAACATGTGTCCTAATAAATGTAGATTCATTCATATCAGAGAAAAACCAGCGTGGTCCCATTCTAGATAATATCGAACATGTGTCCTAATAAACGCGGATTCGTTCATATAGGAGAAAAACCAGCGTGGTCTCATTCTAGAGAATACCGAACATGTGTCCTAATAAATGCGGATTCATTCATATCAGAGAAAAACCAGCGTGGTCTCATTCTAGAGAATACCGAACATGTGTCCTAATAAATGTAGATTCATTCATATCAGAGAAAACCAGCGTGGTCCCATTCTAGATAATATCGAACATGTGTCCTAATAAACGCGGATTCGTTCATATAGGAGAAAACCAGCGTGGTCCCATTCTAGATAATATCGAACATGTGTCCTAATAAATGTAGATTCATTCATATCAGAGAAAAACCAGCGTGGTCCCATTCTAGATAATATCGAACATGTGTCCTAATAAATGTAGATTCATTCATATCAGAGAAAAACCAGCGTGGTCCCATTCTAGATAATATCGAACATGTGTCCTAATAAACGCGGATTCGTTCATATAGGAGAAAAACCAGCGTGGTCTCATTCTAGAGAATACCGAACATGTGTCCTAATAAATGCGGATTCATTCATATCAGAGAAAACCAGCGTGGTCCCATTCTAGATAATATCGAACATGTGTCCTAATAAACGCGGATTCGTTCATATAGGAGAAAACCAGCGTGGTCTCATTCTAGAGAATACCGAACATGTGTCCTAATAAATGCGGATTCATTCATATCAGAGAAAAACCAGCGTGGTCCCATTCTAGATAATATCGAACATGTGTCCTAATAAACGCGGATTCGTTCATATAGGAGAAAAACCAGCGTGGTCTCATTCTAGAGAATACCGAACATGTGTCCTAATAAATGTAGATTCATTCATATCAGAGAAAAACCAGTGTGGTCTCATTCTAGAGAATACCGAACATGTGTCCTAATAAATGTAGATTCATTCATATCAGAGAAAACCAGCGTGGTCCCATTCTAGATAATATCGAACATGTGTCCTAAAACGCGGATTCGTTCATATAGGAGAAAAACCAGCGTGGTCTCATTCTAGAGAATACCGAACATGTGTCCTAATAAATGTAGATTCATTCATATCAGAGAAAAACCAGTGTGGTCTCATTCTAGAGAATACCGAACATGTGTCCTAATAAATGTAGATTCATTCATATCAGAGAAAACCAGCGTGGTCCCATTCTAGATAATACCGAACATGTGTCCTAATAAACGCGGATTCGTTCATATAGGAGAAAAACCAGCGTGGTCTCATTCTAGAGAATACCGAACATGTGTCCTAATAAATGCGGATTCATTCATATCAGAGAAAAACCAGCGTGGTCTCATTCTAGAGAATACCGAACATGTGTCCTAATAAATGCGGATTCATTCATATCAGAGAAAAACCAGCGTGGTCCCATTCTAGATAATATCGAACATGTGTCCTAATAAATGTAGATTCATTCATATCAGAGAAAAACCAGCGTGGTCCCATTCTAGATAATATCGAACATGTGTCCTAATAAACGCGGATTCGTTCATATAGGAGAAAAACCAGCGTGGTCTCATTCTAGAGAATACCGAACATGTGTCCTAATAAATGCGGATTCATTCATATCAGAGAAAAACCAGCGTGGTCCCATTCTAGATAATATCGAACATGTGTCCTAATAAACGCGGATTCGTTCATATAGGAGAAAACCAGCGTGGTCTCATTCTAGAGAATACCGAACATGTGTCCTAATAAATGCGGATTCATTCATATCAGAGAAAAACCAGCGTGGTCCCATTCTAGATAATATCGAACATGTGTCCTAATAAACGCGGATTCGTTCATATAGGAGAAAAACCAGCGTGGTCTCATTCTAGAGAATACCGAACATGTGTCCTAATAAATGTAGATTCATTCATATCAGAGAAAAACCAGTGTGGTCTCATTCTAGAGAATACCGAACATGTGTCCTAATAAATGTAGATTCATTCATATCAGAGAAAACCAGCGTGGTCCCATTCTAGATAATATCGAACATGTGTCCTAAAACGCGGATTCGTTCATATAGGAGAAAAACCAGCGTGGTCTCATTCTAGAGAATACCGAACATGTGTCCTAATAAATGTAGATTCATTCATATCAGAGAAAAACCAGTGTGGTCTCATTCTAGAGAATACCGAACATGTGTCCTAATAAATGTAGATTCATTCATATCAGAGAAAACCAGCGTGGTCCCATTCTAGATAATACCGAACATGTGTCCTAATAAACGCGGATTCGTTCATATAGGAGAAAAACCAGCGTGGTCTCATTCTAGAGAATACCGAACATGTGTCCTAATAAATGCGGATTCATTCATATCAGAGAAAACCAGCGTGGTCTCATTCTAGAGAATACCGAACATGTGTCCTAATAAATGTAGATTCATTCATATCAGAGAAAAACCAGCGTGGTCCCATTCTAGATAATATCGAACATGTGTCCTAATAAACGCGGATTCGTTCATATAGGAGAAAACCAGCTTGGTCCCATTCTAGATAATATCGAACATGTGTCCTAATAAATGTAGATTCATTCATATCAGAGAAAACCAGCGTGGTCCCATTCTAGATAATATCGAACATGTGTCCTAATAAATGTAGATTCATTCATATCAGAGAAAACCAGCGTGGTCCCATTCTAGATAATATCGAACATGTGTCCTAATAAACGCGGATTCGTTCATATAGGAGAAAAACCAGCGTGGTCTCATTCTAGAGAATACCGAACATGTGTCCTAATAAATGCGGATTCATTCATATCAGAGAAAACCAGCGTGGTCCCATTCTAGATAATATCGAACATGTGTCCTAATAAACGCGGATTCGTTCATATAGGAGAAAAACCAGCGTGGTCTCATTCTAGAGAATACCGAACATGTGTCCTAATAAATGCGGATTCATTCATATCAGAGAAAACCAGCGTGGTCCCATTCTAGAGAATACCGAACATGTGTCCTAATAAACGCGGATTCGTTCATATAGGAGAAAAACCAGCGTGGTCCCATTCTAGATAATATCGAACATGTGTCCTAATAAACGCGGATTCGTTCATATAGGAGAAAAACCAGCGTGGTCTCATTCTAGAGAATACCGAACATGTGTCCTAATAAATGCGGATTCATTCATATCAGAGAAAAACCAGTGTGGTCTCATTCTAGAGAATACCGAACATGTGTCCTAATAAATGTAGATTCATTCATATCAGAGAAAACCAGCGTGGTCCCATTCTAGATAATATCGAACATGTGTCCTAATAAACGCGGATTCGTTCATATAGGAGAAAAACCAGCGTGGTCTCATTCTAGAGAATACCGAACATGTGTCCTAATAAATGCGGATTCATTCATATCAGAGAAAAACCAGCGTGGTCTCATTCTAGAGAATACAGAACATGTGTCCTAATAAATGTAGATTCATTCATATCAGAGAAAAACCAGCGTGGTCCCATTCTAGATAATATCGAACATGTGTCCTAATAAACGCGGATTCGTTCATATAGGAGAAAAACCAGCTTGGTCCCATTCTAGATAATATCGAACATGTGTCCTAATAAATGTAGATTCATTCATATCAGAGAAAAACCAGCGTGGTCCCATTCTAGATAATATCGAACATGTGTCCTAATAAATGTAGATTCATTCATATCAGAGAAAAACCAGCGTGGTCCCATTCTAGATAATATCGAACATGTGTCCTAATAAACGCGGATTCGTTCATATAGGAGAAAACCAGCGTGGTCTCATTCTAGATAATACCGAACATGTGTCCTAATAAATGTAGATTCATTCATATCAGAGAAAAACCAGTGTGGTCTCATTCTAGAGAATACCGAACATGTGTCCTAATAAATGCGGATTCATTCATACCAGAGAAAACCAGCGTGGTCCCATTCTAGATAATATCGAACATGTGTCCTAATAAACGCGGATTCGTTCATATAGGAGAAAAACCAGCGTGGTCTCATTCTAGATAATATCAAACATGTGTCCTAATAAATGTAGATTCATTCATATCAGAGAAAAACCAGTGTGGTCTCATTCTAGAGAATACCGAACATGTGTCCTAATAAATGCGGATTCATTCATACCAGAGAAAACCAGCGTGGTCCCATTCTAGATAATATCGAACATGTGTCCTAATAAACGTAGATTCATTCCTACCAGAGAAAAACCAGTGTGGTCCCATTCTAGAGAATACCGAACATGTGTCCTAATAAATGCGGATTCATTCATATCAGAGAAAAACCAGTGTGGTCCCATTCTAGATAATATCGAACATGTGTCCTAATAAACGCGGATTCGTTCATATAGGAGAAAAACCAGCGTGGTCTCATTCTAGAGAATACCGAACAGGTGTCCTAATAAATGCGGATTCATTCATATCAGAGAAAAACCAGCGTGGTCTCATTCTAGAGAATACCGAACATGTGTCCTAATAAATGTAGATTCATTCATATCAGAGAAAAACCAGCGTGGTCCCATTCTGGATAATATCGAACATGTGTCCTAATAAACGCGGATTCGTTCATATAGGAGAAAAACCAGCGTGGTCCCATTCTAGATAATATCGAACATGTGTCCTAATAAATGTAGATTCATTCATATCAGAGAAAAACCAGCGTGGTCCCATTCTAGATAATATCGAACATGTGTCCTAATAAACGCGGATTCGTTCATATAGGAGAAAAACCAGCGTGGTCTCATTCTAGATAATACCGAACATGTGTCCTAATAAATGTAGATTCATTCATATCAGAGAAAAACCAGTGTGGTCTCATTCTAGAGAATACCGAACATGTGTCCTAATAAATGCGGATTCATTCATACCAGAGAAAAACCAGCGTGGTCCCATTCTAGATAATATCGAACATGTGTCCTAATAAACGCGGATTTGTTCATATAGGAGAAAAACCAGCGTGGTCTCATTCTAGAGAATACCGAACATGTGTCCTAATAAATGCTCATTCATTCATATCAGAGAAAAACCAGCGTGGTCCCATTCTAGAGAATACCGAACATGTGTCCTAATAAATGCGGATTCATTCATATCAGAGAAAAACCAGCGTGGTCCCATTCTAGATAATATCGAACATGTGTCCTAATAAACGCGGATTCGTTCATATAGGAGAAAAACCAGCGTGGTCTCATTCTAGATAATATCGAACATGTGTCCTAATAAATGTAGATTCATTCATATCAGAGAAAACCAGCGTGGTCCCATTCTAGATAATATCGAACATGTGTCCTAATAAATGTAGATTCATTCATATCAGAGAAAACCAGCGTGGTCCCATTCTAGATAATATCGAACATGTGTCCTAATAAACGCGGATTCGTTCATATAGGAGAAAACCAGCGTGGTCTCATTCTAGATAATACCGAACGTGTCCTAATAAATGTAGATTCATTCATATCAGAGAAAAACCAGCGTGGTCTCATTCTAGATAATATCGAACATGTGTCCTAATAAATGCGGATTCATTCATATCAGAGAAAAACCAGCGTGGTCCCATTCTAGATAATATCGAACATGTGCACTAGTAAACGCCAATTTATTTATCACAACAGTACAAAGGTCATATTCCGTTATTGCAATAGTATAACAAATGAAGAAACACCAATGATTCCTTTGTGGACTCCAAGTTACAATGATTTTCCACTGTGACAGTTGTGCTACAAGTAACAAAGCCTGTGCACAGTGCTGTCCTTTCACGGCTATCATTTAACTCCCGGAACACTGGTTTGGGTTAAATATCTTTCTTTATATGTTTAACATGAAAGAGCAATCAGTGCACCACCACATGAACAATATAACAAATTGCAAGGTCTGTGTCCAAAGTTGTTCTTCAAATCCTCTTTTTTATTTAATCACAGTTTGATTTGAACATATCATGCAACATGTAGAGTAGACCAGCCAACTCGTTTCGTCCAATACCTTCGACTTCTTCTGGGCATATGCGAAGTCATCATACATATGGAGCCATTGTATCTATGTCAAATGCAGATGATCCGCGTATAATCATAAAACTGGCAACGGGACAGATGGATCACTCTGTATATGGTATAAAATAATTGTAAGCAGCTATGTCCTAGTCTCAGATGCTGAAATTCCACGGTGCATCAAAAAATTGTAAACCGCCTGGTTACACGCAATTAAGGTGGCCCAAAGCAGATAAAGCCATCAGCTCAGCACCATGATACGTGCTGAAAACGAGTGGAAGGGGGAGTCTCCTTCAGGTATGTGATCGGAAAAAAATATATATATAATATAATGAATAGACATGAAAAAGCATGGCCTTCACTATATAGGAAGACCTTTTATTCTTAGCCACAGAGCAAACGCGTGTTTCGTCGTTGAAAGATACTCCCGCGACTTCGCCAGGGCTAAAAAAAATACACAGCTAATGGCCCCATATGCAATTATTACATTTCATAATATAGCTGGTAACCCCTCACTCTAGTGACATTTATGAAAGTTTAATATATGATGGGATTATACATGATCTGTGACTATTCAGTGGAGACCAATGCAAAGTCATCAGTATTTCTAATACTACATATTTTAACTTGGTTTATTTCACAATTCCATTACTTATATTATCATAGACCATATCATTGGTGGAAAGTTCTAGGGATCAGCTACACCTGGGAGCCGTGTTGCCATCCATTATTTGTTCCTTTCCCAACCCCAAGCAAACTCTACAGTAAGAGTCAGTAATAACCGCAACAATAATTAGAGCTAGTGTGCTGAAAGAGAGCCTCAGACCCGAGAGAAGTGTGTATACCTGTCAATCTCTTCCGAGTGAACTTCGATCTGGAAAAAGGACCATTGCAATTTCAGTAATCATATACGAATGCGTATTAAGGGGCCAAACAGCCCAATATTTAATACGGAATATATACCTGGTGGCCGGTTGTAATTCTGTCCCAGTCCATTCGTGGTGTTCTTCAATTCCATTTCCCTTTTGTAGGGGTCAATCAAAACCATGCTCCCGGTTATATGAGAGTCATTACTGCCTAATACGCAGTATTCTCCTGTTCCCCACCGTGTCCTACAGTATTAAGAGGTGGGACCAGTATTTAAACATTGAATCCTTGTTCTGATGTAGATAAACATCTAAACGAGTAGAAGTAAACTTCTTACCGGTATAGAGATACGGCTGAACTTCGCTGCAGCGAGTCAGAAATGTGTCAGGAATCGCGTCTTGCTACGGCACCATATTAACTCGAGAATCATTAGCATGGAAGAGGGACCAAACTGAGTTGATCTGACCTACCATGAGAAGCGCTGTGTGGGCGCCATCTTAGACTGGTGTGTGAATAGTGAGACGGATGTCCAAATCTACGTGAATTTTACTATAGTAGGTAGCAAAGACACTTCTCCCACCGGCAACAACTATACCTCTGGAGCATAAATCTCAAAACCATTATATGCTGTTCATACATGTCTGGGCAACAATCCCATCGTTTCCATAATTATACACATACAAATTCAAAACTTTGGCAGAATTTTCAGCAGTGTAACAGGAAGGCAATATCGATCTATACATCTTAATTATCTTATATATTCGAATAGCTTTTCCATTGGTACAACGCCATATGCTAATTCCCCATGCTCACGGAGAATTTATATTTGTAAGTCAAAGTCATAATTCAGTATTGCAATTGCACTTTCTCCTCTTGATTACGATTTAGATTGTAGTTTAAGAACCGTAGGGTAATTTGTCAGTAATGTTCGTATTCCTCATTTAGCTTGTGTACTATGTATATAGAGATCTTTCTTAAGAAACATGCAGTGAAAGCTATTCCTTGGTGTACCATCATATGTTAAATCCCTATGCTCGCTGAAATTTATATTTCATTAACGGATCACTCAAATTCTTGAAAGGGTTTATGAGGTGGTAATAAAAATATGTATTATCTCCCCTCTGAGTCAGCAATCACCTAGGAAGTATTGCAGTTCGTGATCTGTGTTTAGGCCATTTTCGGCGCTTTGAAGGCGTAAGATCCACATCGCCTCCCTTCTGCGCAGGGTAAGTTCTCTGTTACCGCCCTGTGGGTTTATGGGAATTGTGTGGATACCATAGAATTTAAGTATATGGTATCCTTTTTGTGCTGGACATTCGGAAATATGTACGGCTATAGAGTAGAGCGTATCGTTTTGTTTCACAGCTCTCGTGTGTTCACTTATTCTCTCCTTTAATGTTCTAATAGTGCTACCCACATATTTCTGCCCACACTTGCCTTTTATAGTGTACACCACATATGTGCTATTATAATTGATATTAGACCGTATTGTATAGGTCCTGTTCCACCCCTCAAATTCTTTCTTGTCCATCGCCCATTTACACACCCCACAATGTCCACATCTGTGGAAGCCCAGCATATATGTTCATCCGATGTTCTTGTATTCCTACTACTGGATAACTGGGGCTTAGTAGATTCCTCTGGGATCTACCACTTCGAAAATTATAGCCGGTCTGGTATAGATAAAACTTTCCAATGTTTTGTGTGCCTGGAGAATACGCCAATGTTGTCTCATGCCACTGGTCAATCTTCGGGATAGTGTAGTCTAATCCGTAATAAGGAGAGTAACCTCTGTCCTTGCATCTCCCTTCCTACCTGGTGTGTCTTTTAAACTATCATGTCTGTAAAATGACATTGCACAATATCGGTTTGCGGTACCATCTGTTCTCCATCTTATCGTCCTTTATGCAAAATTCCACATTTAAGAATATTATTTTTTTCCTACTGCACTGATGGGTGAATTAAATATTTGTCCCAATGCTGTTAAGATACTCACAAAACCTTTGTAGTTTGTCTAGGAAGGGAGGCGATGTGGATCTCACGCCTTCAAAGTGTAGAAAATGGCCTAAACACAGATCACGAACTGCAATACTTCATATTCATTCTGGAGGAAGGCCTTGAGGGTAGTGATCTAAAATAGGACGAAGGCTTCAGTCCTCCGTCCGCAGGAGAAAGTAGAGGGAGTAACACCCAGTACCTACTTCCAAGGCTGGAACCCTCTCTACGGCACTTTGGTCAAAAGGGCATGCCCTTCCTGCAGTAAGAAACAGATGGGCCTCCATCAGCTGCCCTAATAGTGGTGGAAGGTGAGGCAGGGTAGAAAGTAAAGGAAGGGCAAAGCCCTGCGGAACAATTTGTAAGACCCACTTGTCTGTCATAATGGCCTGCTACCCCTGGAAGAAATATCTGATCCTGCCTCCAACAGGGTGGCTGTGTGCCGGCAAAGACCCACTAAAGCGGCTCTCTATTGGAGGTGCAGTGGAGTACCACTAGAGGGGACTGAGCTGCACATTGCCTCTGCTCATCGCCATGTATCTGGGAACCCCGGCCTCCGTTATGAAAGTGCTTAAAGGCCTGGCAGGCTGGAGGAGGAGTCTGGCATCGACGGGAGAGAAAAACTCCACTGTAGCCATGAAGAGGCCGACATTGCTGCTGAAATGGCCTTGTGGGAGCAGACAGGCACAAGAAACATGCTGTGGCTCTACTCTCATTAAAGCGCTCCAAGGCAGTCATCTTTATTCTCACAAAGGAGGGTTCCCTCGTTGGGCATCCAGTAAAGATGCTTGGATGTCCCCAGAGAAACCTATGGATCTCCTCCAGGTGTAGGGAAGAATAGCCAAACTAGTGCCTGTGGCACGTCCCAAGCAATCATTCGTGTCCAGTCATGAGCGGGTTATAGATTTTGCTGCATTGCAACAGCCTGCATGAGAGAGATGGCCAAAGGTCGTCTGAAACGGTTGGTAAAACTTGAGCCACCATTTCCAAAACTGCATGGTAACAACAGCCAAGGAGACAGTTGGTGCGGACCAATCCAAGAGCAAAGCTCATGGAGGAGAATATATATTTGCCAAGTCTTTTGGACCTGCGATCGGGAAGAGTGGAGGAGAATGTGTTTGGATGGACCCTTCTGGGCGTGGAATGCGAGGTTAGAAAGGCAGGGGCATCAGGTGCATGCCAACGCTGACAGGTAACCCGTCGATTGACGGGTGGTCTCGAACAGGGCTCAGTCTAAGTGCCCAAAAGGGCGTCAGTAAGCACCTCTAAGTGGCTCAGTGAGAGCCTGACCAGGCAGGGAACTTTTATGTGCTCCCACCTGGTGGGAGCCGGAAGCTACCCCAACTGCGCTCCTGTGGGCAGGGAAATTTAAGAATTGCTCCCGCCCGTCGAATGGGAGCAATGCCGGCTTCAGCTGCACCCAGGATAAGGAGCTGGCGGGGCTGCAGGGTTCTCCCCGCAGCCCCCAACGCAAGTAATGCAGTGGGGTGCCCCAGGTGGGCACCCCACTTATTTTAAATACCTTTAACAAAGCGTCCTTGCCATGCACTGCTAATTACCCCACATATCATCACTTATGACATGGTCTATGACATCATTGATAAAATAACTGCAACATCTGAAATGGCATCATTAATGACATGACTGTGCACGGCGGGGGTGTGAGTTCTAGTTACCTGACAGCGCGAGTTCGAGTTACTAGAGACAACTATAACTGGTGAATTTAAGTGGTTTTCTTAGTTTAAAACGTGGGGGTGTGGGGGAGGGGGGATGGGGCACGATAGTGCCAGGAGCAACACATTGTGACTACTATTACTGGAAGCTTGCAGTGGGTTATTCACAGGGGGGGGGTCATACTCCCTCATATGTGATACTTGGTAACCGTGTAAAATAATCTCATAATGCCAACAAAGTGCGCTGGTGACATCATAAACCAAGAGGTGGAGTGGTGTGTAGGTGTCAAAAGAATGGAGAGATGGCAATACAACACCATACTACCCAGGTTATCAGTTATGTACTTTTAAAAGTACACGTGTGTTTTGGGCAGTTACCTTGAAAATGGCATTTTCTGTGTTAAGCAGAGAATGGTTTACCGTAAACAGTAAGTGAAACACTGGCCTATTCAACTGAAAAGCCGTTTTCTGAAATGTGCAGGTACGAACGATGGGCACTCATTGAAATTAAAAAGTCATCATCTAAATGCACTACAGCGCTTAAGAGACTGATTAGCTACAGGGAAGGCAATGGGGCTTGTGATATTTCACAGTTACCACGCAATTCCTGTGGATTGTGGGTTTTTTATACAAATGTATTTTGCGCAATAAAAACAACCAAACACAATGTATGAAATATCCATCTATAAACCCAAGTAGATCTACAGATCTAGGGGCATCTACACAGCTTTCACGCATCAACGTATGATCAAAGCTGAAGATAAAGTTACTTTAAAAGGTAAAACATGATTTGTCCCAACGCTCCCAACCTTCTCCACAGATTCTGAAACCAATGCATTTAGGAGTAATCTGGGCTCCATGCCAACAATGGGCACCCGGGGCCACATGCCTGAGAAGTGGCCCTGTACATACCATTGGGTTCATCAGAAAGTCGCTCCATCCCCAAGACTCCCTCTTGATGAAGTATGACGGGGGACCAGAGGATTTCATTTGCAGAGGGTATGGGAGACGCACAACCTCCGAGGTCTTGATGTAATTCACAAACCGGGCCCTAGAAGGAGAAAAAAAGAACCATGGTTGGAGCTGTGCAGGGGCCGGGAAGCAGAAGGAAGCGTGGAGTCAGGCTCCGGACACACAAATACAACACACATACCCACCCATCCACCGCCAGATAACTTCCAGGACACATTTGGAAGCTAAAGGGACATTCTGCTTGTGGATGGATGGATGGAGCAATTACTGTCTCTTGGTGCCGCATATCCCTAAGCCTTATTACACATTGCTCAGTCTTAGCAGGGATTAATGCCCTTTCATGGAGGTCTTAACAATGGTTAATTGACTGCCCTCCAAGTATAGGCCTCAGCCACGTACGAAACCATATACTAAAGGGAAGACATTTAAAAGCCATTAACACCCAACAGCATATTGGCAAAAAGTCCATTAGCAGCCATGCTCCTCAGCTCACCCACAAGCAGACATGGCACAAGTCCCTACTTATTATAAGCACTTGTTTCACATCTTCACTTTAAGTAAAACACAAGCAAGCACACCGCAGCAGTTGGTGCCGGCAGCTCAGCACTGCATAAAAGACACAGATAAGGATGTCAGCTTTACAGTCGCATAGTTCAAAAAGCAGCATGAATAACGTGGCTGCATCTAAGCTCAAGGTGAGGTGTAGACAGTGGACACGGACTGGCTCAGCATGTGGAATGAGCATCGCTCTTAAAGTAAAGCAAGTTAAATGTGGTGGCTATTCATGTGACAAACACATTCTGGGGCTACGATAAATGCATGGGTTACTCTCATGGTGCAGGAAGTGGCACAGATGCCTACGGAAAATGTTACTTACCTGTAAGCATCTGTTTGTGGCATGTGGTGCTGTAGATTTACATGCTGTGCATACATCCGCGGAGTACGACAGTTGTTGCGTCTTACAAAAAAGTTTTGTTCTATCAGTATAGTACAGGAGTGCTCTTTTGACATTAAGAGAATGCAGAGCGTGTTCTGCTACAGATTCCAGATGCAGAAAGAAGACTGGCAGTTCAATCATCTAATTAAGGTGGAAACTGGAGGCCAACGTAGGAAGGAATTTTGGATTCGTTCTAAGGACCACCCTATCTTGATGTACCTGGAAAAAGGGCTCTTCTATGGTAAGAGCGTGTATCTCACTGACTCGTCTTAAGGAAAAGATGGCCACAAGGAAGGCCACCAGAATTGCAGTGGACGAGAGTGAAGGGCTTCAAAAGGACGACCCATGAGCCTAGTGAGAACAAAGTTTATGTTCCAAACCAGAGCAGGCGATCCTGGGTAGAATACCTCAAGGCCTTCCATGAATGTTCTAACAGGTACTCTGAATACGGAAACCTGTTGTTCTTGTTTGTTCTATAGGCAGGCAGCTATGGCAGTCAAGTGTAATCGGATAGAGGTGTAGGCTAGGCCTGATTTCTGCAAGTGCAGAAAGTAACAAACAATATCCTGTACTGGTGCTGTTAGAGCGTTAATGGTTTTTGGGAGGCAGTAGTGCACAAAACGTTTCCATTTGGCAGCGTAACAGGCCCTGGTGGCGGATCTACGCGCCTCTTTGAGAATAGACATACACATCTGGTAGGTTAAGGTTACCAAATTCTTAGACCTCAGGAGTCAGATCGCAAGCAGGCCTCGAAAAATCATAAAAATGTTAATAGACTTGCAGGTCTAGTAACTTCAATAATCTACTCGACCAAACTGTAATGTACTTGACCCATAAACTGGTCTCAAATTGTGGGTTCCTAGGCAAATATTTTATGGAGCCGCCTCCTTCTTCATTATCACATATAAGACACCTCCAAATATGCGAGTGTAGCATTTCTGCTGCACAAAAAAAGTACACATTTTTTTTAATAGACTAAATGTTTGCTTCATGTATAATAAGAATCAAGCTTACGTATAGGGTACTTATGACTCCTGACGTGCCTCTTGGCTTACTAATCGCATTGTTATCAGGGAGGGGGCAGGAACATTTCTCAGTGCATGTTTAAAAACTCACTTTTAATACGTATATTAGTAAAGCATGATGTGGTAGTGCACTGTCATTTACAGACGACACATTTTCCATTGAAATGGCCACAAACTTTCCCACTAACATGCAGTTTTACTGATAAAACTATATAGCGTGCAATGTTCAGAAATTGGGTTTCAGCAAAAATATTTCTCATTTGCACATCACCAAGTAAAGTGCTCGGATTTGTTTTCATTGTATAAAAATATTTTTTCACCACACAAATACAAAAATATGCCTTCATAACTACTGAAATATATTTTGTAATGTTTGTACAGTTCACTTATTAGGTATTTCAATGCTGCGTTAGAAAAACAGCCTGACATCTTACAACCTTTCATTTCACACGCTTTGCATAGCACGATTGTCACACAGTTCACTTTACAAAATCACAGTCCGAGAAAGAAAAGTAAATGTAGGAAGACAAACGGACAAGATAAAGAGAGATTTAAAAGCATCTTTATTGTTCATTCACTTTGTGAGTGAACAGAACAGCTGTAATTTGCCAGCTCGCCAGAACAGGCGAGTAGGCCCTAAAAATAGCTTGCCCTGATGAAAGAGCGAGTGGACGAGTAGATTTCTCGAGGCCTGGCATGGTTGAGTTCCTCAGGGTTGGGATGCATGAGCGTGCCTTGGTTTTGTGCGAGTAGGTTCGACCTATTGGGGAGATTCTCGCGATTTCTAGCAGCGTGAAGTACCATGGTTGGAGTGCCCAGGGTGGTGCCGCTAGTATGAGCGTGAGGGATGTCCGAGTCTCCTCACAACACACTGTAGGAGTGGGAGAGGCAGAAAAGTGGAGGCAAATATCCCTGACCAATTCATACATAGTGCTTTCCTTGGCCTGTGTGTCTGGTAGCCTGGCAGCGAAACATGGGCATTTTGAATTTTCTGCCGTGGCAACAGATCTATAAAAGTGGGAACCCCCAGAGCTGGAAGTACTGGATTAGGACCTGGTGGTGCTACTTCCCATTCATGTACTTGTTGATGCATCCTGCTGAGCAGGCCCGCAATTTCGTTGTCCACCCCGGGAATATGTTCCATGAGTAGGTGTAAACTGTGATGAACTGTCCGCCGCCAGATCATCTTGGCTACTCTGGACAGTTGTGGTGAATTATATATCGAATCAGAGGCAACAATTATATAAGATCCACTAAACAAGGTTTTTTTAAGACAAAGTCCAACCGTCAGAATTTAGGAGTCTTTCCAGCCGATGTCATTTAAATAGACTTTATTTGTGATTTCTTCATATAAAAACAGGCAGTGCGTTTTGCTCATACAAGAGCTTCATCAGGGCTGCAAAATAAAAAATTACAAAAATATATTTTTATAAAAATCTTAATTCAACAATTAAAAACACTATTGTAATGTACATATGTACAGCCACATGGACTGACAAAATATACTGTTGTAACTTACATACATACAGTCACATGGACTGATAGAAAGATCATTTTGTTAAAAGAAATTAAAAACAAACAATTGAAACCATGATATGGTTCTATACATACACGCAATCCAAAGTACTGATGCGAGTTTTGGCAAAAGGAATTCATATTGTTTTGAAAAGAAACTCCATCTCTCACTAGATTATGCAGACACTTTTAAATGTATATTCACATTGTTGGTATATCTAACATTGACAGAACAATAATTACAATTTTCATTTTGTGACTGTACGTATGTACGTTACAATGTGGGCTCCCGGTTTTATGGTAGTTATTTTTTTAACATTTCCATCAGTATTTATCCACATTTATTTTGTATTCTGTCAATAAATGAAGCCGTAAAATTGAATATTTCCAAATGTATTTAACTAATAAACGTGCACTTATACTTTGATGCCGGTCGTGTTTTAGCTAATAAAGCAGCCTAATACTACCTGACAGTACACCCACAGGTAAATATTAGCATTATACTACAAATGGATGCTGACATATGTCAGTATTTAAGGAAAACTCATCCTGTTTTTTAACTCCCCACGCCATCTATCTGTTCAGCTGTTGCCTTGGAATTAATGAAAGACAGTATGGAAAGTCACTCAAACAAAGCCCAATTTTCTGTATTTTTCCATTTTTAAAAACAAATACAGACAGAAAACATACTGTTATCCGTCTGTATTTACCAGTGAAAATCAGTAAAAAATGGAAAACTGGGAGCCTTAGTTACAATCGTATGTCTCCAATTGTTCAATTAAGATTTTTAGAAATATATATTTCTGTAATTGTATGTTGCCGCTTTGATGAAGCTCTTGTATGAGCGAAATGCGTTGGCTGTTTTTATATGAAGAAATCACAAATAATATATTTAAAATGACATCGACTGAAAAGACTTCTAAACTCTGACTGTTGGACTTTATGTAAAAAAAAAAAAACTGGTGAAGTAGATCTAATAGAATTGCTGTCTCTCTTATTCAATATAGAATTTATAATGTCAGGTTGTTTGATAGCCAAACTATGGAGGTGGGCAATGATATCACGTACATAAGGAAACTCACTGGTAGTGCGGTACATCGGTCCTTAGCTGTCTAGTTTATTTACAGTTGTGGTGAATGTGTGCCTCCTTATTTCTGCAGGTAGAAAACAGCGGTTCTGTCGGAGTATCAAGAGGGTCTTGTCCTGAATGATGGGGTGAAAAGTGCAGAGAGCAAGATGGATTACCAGCAGCTCCAAGGGACTGATGTGAAGAGACTGCTGGGTAGGGGACCATGGACCCTGAAAAGTAAGAGGTTTGAGATGAACTCCTCAATCTGTGAGTGAGGCATCTCTTGTGGAACTAGGTTGAGGAAGGGCTGCCCCTGTAACAAATCATTTGTGTTACACCACTGCAGAAAGCTATGTGTGCAGCCTCAAACAAACACAAGATCTTCTAGGCAACCCTTCGCTTGATACCGCTGTGCCGCTAAGCACTCCTGCAATGGGCGCATCTGGAGTCCGGCATGAGGGACTATAGCTATGCAAGGTGCCATCATGCCTAGTAGGTGCATCATAGTTCTGACTGTTACCTGATTTTCCCAACCACATATCCAGGACAGCCCCAAGGAAGGGCTGTAGGTGGGATTTGGTCAGATTGAAAGTGAAATACAGCCTGTGTAGGCTGTGGTGGGAATTGTGGTCTGGGTGGCTCTAGACAGAGATGCTTAATGGCACTCTTGATCAGCCAGTCGCCTAGGTAAGGAAACACGTGGATGCCCCTCCTCCTGAGATGAGTGGCCACCACGGCCAGGTATTTGGTGAAGACTCTTGGTGCAGTGGTAACCCCGAAGGGGAGTACCTTGAATTGATAATGATGTCCGCTTACCACAAACCTTAGATATCTCAGACGTGCTGGGTGGGCAGATATGTGTAAGTAGACGTCCTTCAGATCCAGGGCAGCCATGAAGCCGCCTTGCTTCAAAAACGATACAACGCCCTGTAGAATCACCATATGGAAGTGCTCCAACAGAATGTATTTGTTGAAGGCCTGCGATCGAACATGGGTCTGAGGGAGCCATCCTTTGGGATAAAAACGTGGAGGGAGTACACACCCTTTCTGCTGTGTTGTGGTGGGTCGGGCTCTATGGCCCCCCTGTCCAGGAGGGCCTGTACCTTGTCGTGAAGGAGACGCAGATGTTCTTAAATCTGTGTTCATGAGGGTGGTGTTTGGTGGCATTTTCGAGAGTACCAGACAATATCTCTTCTGTATAATATTTAGAACCCAAAGGTCTGACAAGATTTCTGTCCAGCAGGGCAAAAACCCCTGTTATCTTCCCCCGACAGGTGTTGTGTGATTGGTGTGATGCTGCAGGGTGTACCTGCCTTAGGGGCAGCACCCTTACCTCTACCTCTTCCACTATTGCCCCTATAATCACCCCAGTAGTAATCCTGCGAGTGGGACTGCTCTGTTGGCTTTGTGATGGTAGAAGAGGTTTCTGGAGTGGGGGTCTTGGATGCCCCACGAAACTGCGAGCGCTGAAAGGAACCTGTGGGGGGTCTGTGTTTGGATTGGTCCTTTTGCCTTAGCCGTCTTTGTGTTTTTTTGATTTTCTCAAGCATCTCATCTACCTGAGGGCCAAACAGATGGTGACTACCAAAAGGAACATCGAGTAGATGCTGCTGTACTTCCGCTTAAAGCCTGAAACGCACAGGCAGGTAGGATGTGCAGCAGAATACTAGTATTAATGTCGCAGGTGGCTTTATCTGTGGCATCCAGAGCACAGTGTTCACTCAACTAAATCCCACCCGAAGGTAGGCCACATGGCTAGAAATTGGAGACGTGACAATTTCGGAGATTTCTGTAATATGCTAGCCACCACTGCTCCGTCAGAGCAGCAGTCTATGAACAACCAAGCAGAAAGTATCAAATCTTGGCTCGAATCTGCAAGCGATAGCTTTGCTCCTATAAAAAAAAAAAATCAAAACATCGAGACCTCACGAAGCCCAACGTTGGTTCTTTGACGACTTAAAACGTAAATAACTTGCCCAGAGTCAAGCCGAACGTAGCTGGAGAAGTAATTACTCCTCAGACAAAAAAGAGGCATTTGTGGTACAGTTAAAAGAATACAAAAATATTATTCTGAAAACCAAGGCTGCTTATTTCTCCAATAAAATTTTAAACTCTGCTAATAAATCCAAGGAAATTTTTGCTATTGTGGATGAACTATCCAAGCCTGATAGGGCTTGGGTGGGAGCAGGCTCGCTGTCACTCTATGTGATTCCCTCAACACCTACTTTATAGATAAAATCGCCAGAATCAAAGCTAGTATTCCTACAAACACTTATCCAACGGTTCCATCAGCTATTTGCAGGAACCCCCTACTACTAGACCCGCTCCCTCCTATCTCCAGGGAAGTCTTTTTTAGCCTTCTGAGGAAGGTTGGTTCCGGCTCCCCCACGGATTGTTGCCCCCCCGCACATATTACGGGACGCCTTCCTTATCTGCCCGGACCCCCCCCCTTGCGCTCCTTAATAACTGCCTCAAGCAGGGTATCGTCCCAAACGTATTTAAAGAGGCAGAAATTGTTCCAATATTAAAGAAACCTGGGGCGGACCCCCTACCCCTTCCAAATTACCGACCTATTTCTTTGCTCTCCTACCTGGCTAAGGTTCTGGAAGCTCATGTGGCTAGTAGCCTCAGTTCCTTTATCGAAAGCTCTCACTTTCTTGACCACCACCAGGCCGGCTTCTGACCGGCTCACTCCACTGAGACCGTTATTCTCACGGTCGTGGACGAACTTAGGAAGGGCGCGGACATGGGCACTACTCCGGCCTTGGTTCTTCTTGATCTCTCGGCAGCCTTTGACACGGTTGACCATGATCTTTTGGTCGATAGTGTCAGCAGTGCTGGGATCCGGGGCCCGGCTCTCGAGTGGATCATATCTTTTCTCAGCAATCGCTCTCAGGCTGTCCGTCTCGCTCAAATTTCCTCCCCCAAAATGAAACTGGCTTGTGGAGTGCCGCAGGGCTCTTCTCTCTCGCCGCTTCTATTTAATCTGTACCTACTGCCCCTGATCCGCTCCTTTGGAGAAAGGAAGGTCGGCACATTCAACTATGCAGACGATCTCCAATTGATATTTGACATCAATCAATCGGCCTGGTCTGTTCTTAATTTCCAATCCACCATGCGATTTATAAGTGAGTGGATGAACAGTAACCATCTGAAGCTGAATCCCGATAAAACGGAGCTGATCCTCATCGGTGGGCCAACCAACCCATGGGACTCCAACTTCTGGCCTCCCGCACTGGGAAACCCCCCCCCACTCCCAGCATGTTCAACTAAAAGTCAGGGTATCACCATTAGCAGTGATCTATCGGTGAAAGCCCAGATTAGAACAGTGGTCTTTTCCTGCTTCTTCCAGTTACGAAGGATCAGGAAGATTAGTAGATGTTTTACCATAGAGGCCCTGACCCAAGTTGTCTTGGCTCTAGTCATCTCTCGCATTGACTATGCCAACTCGCTCTACGTGGGCATCCCGGCATATCAACTAAAACGTCTGCAACTAGTGCAAAATCAGGCAGCCAGACTGATTTACCACCAACCCAAATGGCACCATGTTACACCATTATTGGTCAGACTTCATTGGCTTCCAGTAGCCAAACGTTGCGCATTCAAGCCGGGGTGCAGCACCTTCAAGGCTCTTCATGGCAGCAGCCCAGTATTTATATATTCCCGGATTCAGCGCTATGTTACTCTCCAGGACCTTAGGTCTTCCCTTCTGAACCGGTTGGCCACGCCGTCGTCAAAACGGAAGAAACACGGGGACCAAGATTTGCGGTCCTTGCTCCCCAATTCTGGAATTCTCTCCCCCGGGAGACTAGATCTCTGACCTCTTATGCTCTGTTTAGGAAACAGTTAAAGACCTGGCTGTTCCGACAAGCATATGGCTAAATCTCCTTTGCAGCAGTTTCTCCTGGACTTCAGCGCCATGAAACCACTTGGTGTACGTGCGCTCTACAAGAACTTTTAACATAACATAACAGTGGATGTTAGTGTTCGAGATAATCTTCCCCTCTGCCACTAACTGTTGCCCCTTCTTGCGGTACTGTTCTGAGAGATGCTCTACCAGATCTGCCATTTGATCTGTGTGCATGGTCATACCGGGAGAGCATGCCAACTGAATTTGCAATTCCCCAATGGGTTGCAGACTGCGCCACCACACGCTTTGCCCTGCATCGATTTACTTTCTCTCTGGGTCGGGAGGGGGTCAATCACTTGTGTCCGGAGTGCTGGCACATTTTCTGCATGTATGATGAACCACCAAAGAGTCAGGGGGTAACAGGCCACGAACATATAGAGCGTCGCTAGGGGAGGCTTTATACTTTCTATCCACCCTAGGCGTGATAGCTCTTGCCTTGACTGGATCCTTGAAAATCTCGGTGGTAGGCTTGAGAACACCCTTTAGCATCGGGAGATATCGAAGGGAGCATTGGGTGGAGGAGAAGTCCACAAGAAAATCATCCTCCTCTTGCTGCACATGGAGTTCTACATTGTGGAAAGTGGCAGCTCTGTGTAACACCTCATGGTAAGAAGTGACACTTTCAGGAGGTAATGGCCTAGTAGGCTACAGGTCTGTGTCTGTGTCCTCGGGGGTAGTCCGCATCATAGTCATCGCATTGGTCCGGACCCTGCGAATCATGAGGGTGATCATAAGGTAGCCTAGGAATGTCCCCACCCCTCGAAAGTGAAGAACTTCTAGGTGAGTGCTATGGTGACCCTAAGAGGCAAGACAGGTTGAGGTGGAGGAGGAGGCAGGCGAGGAGAGGGATGAGCAGGAGGCAAGGGAGAGGTTTTCCCATCATGTCTCTTGCTTTTTGGGGGCTGGAAATTCAGGCGGTCGATGGCCTCCTCAAAAGCCAGCTTCCTTTTTGTCATGTATGGACGTTTTGCCAGAATCCAGCCTGTGCATGGTTGGATATGCATTTGCTGTTGAGCATCCAAATGTTCCTGCATCCGCTCGAGAATTGGCTTGTCAAATTCCTCAGAAGCCGCGGAGGATGCCGCAGTGGATGGCAGCCTTGTTGGGACTGTAGAAGTTTGCCGACCGGAGGGTGCGGAGCTCAATCTCTGCTCAGATTTCTTCGAGTCAACAGGTCTCAATGACAAAATCTCCCTCTGCTCCGAATGTTTTGGTGAGGGGTGTTTTTCGGCTCTGAAGACTTCGGCTTCGAACCTTCTGAGTCCAAGGGTGGCTAAAGAAGTGCCTTTGAGTCCGGAGCCGAAGCAGCAGATGGAGATTTGAGGCTTGTAGTGGGACTTCATCGCCAAATGTGGCTTGGGCAAAGGGTCAGTCTCCAAATGTCTGTGTCCATCATGGCCGGAAAGCAGTGGTGCACCGGAGGCCTCGTAAGCAACTTGGGAGCTACAAGCTTGTGCCTCTGGGTGGTGAGTTATGGGAACATCCACTCAATGGGACTTTGAGGGCACTGGATTGACGGAGGCTCTTCAGACTCTACATCTGCTTTGAAACAGACGCTTCCAGGAGAAAAGGGTGCCTCCATTGAGACACCTGAAGCATCCACTTCCTCGACACAGGACTCCTCCTGCTCTCCAAAGATGTCGGAGTCTCCTCCACCTTCTGTATATGCATCATGGCAGTGGAGGCGACACAACAGGCGCATCTGTTCCAAAGAGTTTTCTTATTGCGGAACCCACGGCAGGCCAAACAAGAGCCCTCACGATTGTCGGGAGAGAAAGAGGTTGCAGACCTCATGGAAGTCGGATTTCAGATACTTTGCCAGACCACTA
The DNA here is from genome assembly GCA_963921515.1 of Calotriton arnoldi. Taxonomy (NCBI): domain Eukaryota; kingdom Metazoa; phylum Chordata; class Amphibia; order Caudata; family Salamandridae; genus Calotriton; species Calotriton arnoldi. The sequence continues at coordinate 310,025 of CAWUFW010007641.1, forward strand.
GTACAGAATCGGAATGGAGTTCTTTTCATCATGGGACCATTTTCGACCCGAGCAGTTGGAAGTCGAGGGTGTTAGATCGACACAGAGGCAAAACCGACAAGAATGCAGGATTGCCTGTAGGTACGAACAAGAGGATGGATTCGAGGGCCCGGCAAGAACACTACGAGGAGGTGAACCTGAGCTTTAAACAACACGCCTGAACCCGATGGCAGAGAAAAAACTAACAACAGAGTCTATGCCCATGCGCAATACCACTAATAGGTGGAGTCACCAGACCCCGTGACTTGAAAAGACTTCCTTAGAAGAAAACAAGTTGTACACGTCCGAGCCCTACACTAGATGGCGAAAGCATGCACAGCATGTGTATCTGCAGCTGCACATGCCACAAACATATAGTTATGTGGTGCAGAAAATTATATGGAAATTATGGTTACAGTCACACGTTAGAAGATGTCAGTCACATGTTACAGGATTGATGCTGCAATCACAGCCATGTCGTGTAGGACATGAAGGATGAGGGGTGGATGCTCAACACAGAGCGGTATGCATGTTGTGTTATGTGTCATTGTACAGTGCACTATCACCATCGAGGGTATTCTGGCATGGAATGTCCGAGCTGCAGACCCACGGTGCAGGGCAAATTAGTAATATTGTGACAAATCAAGTGCTGCATAATATGGCACGGATTTACTGGGCGCAATCAGGTGGTTCAAGCGCCTAGTCACATGGGTCAAGAGGTGGAATGGATTCTATACTTCGAATGATCTAACAGTACTGATGCCATGTCTCGTCTTGTCTTACATGTTGGGGTACAGAGTGTAAGACAAATGTCATCGCCCCAGCCCCTTGGAAGAAGCCTCAGCATTAATACTGCCATTATGTGGGTCGGAATCAAAGGTTTTAGTTGCCATTGAAGACGTGGCATCATTGTCACTTTACTGATACCTCGAGCAGGAGAGGAAGTTTTATTGTTAACAAGCCTCACATACAACAAACAGTTATCAGCACCAGGCAAATCATGTGCAGACTCTCACTGGGCAGGGCCTCAGCAAGGGTCAACCAGGAACGGACACCAGCACAACTTCACCTTCAACTCAGACCATCAATTATTTAACTTTTAAAGCACACACCTGCTTCTTCGTGACAAAGACATCTTGCAATCATCCTAATAGAAGAGAGGGTACAACTTGACCTTGCTGGAACAAAAACATACGCCCACTGATTCGAGCTGCTGGTCACTTACCTTTTCTCTTGTAAGCTCCGAGGAAGAGTGGAACTTGTTTTTCTGGTGTCGCTTGGGACACGAATGCCAACTAATCTCCTGGACTCCTAGATCAACAGGGCGGGCTGACGGGTCTTACCTCATTTTGCCTTTTGAAGTGATGTCCACACGAAGAGGCTCAAATCTGTACGCTGAGGACACAACTTCAACAACATATGAGCCAGAAGGAACATCATGGACCACAAAGCTGCCATCGGTTCTTAAAAAGAAAATATATTTTCGCTTTCAAAATTGTGTCAGAAAACACAGGCTCATTTTCAAAGCAAAAAAGTGAATGCGGAGGCAATGCTCTGGAATAAGGAATTAGTTTAGCTGTCTCAAATCCGCCTCCAGGAAGGAGCAACCAGCAGCTACTGTTTTCATTTTATCCTTTCTAGAAGAGGAAAAGTTAAGACCAGTTCTTAAAACTATTGCCAGTAACAAGCATTTGCAATGCAATAGGTCTCGCATTTGCGAGAGTTTAAGCTATTGGCATTGTAAATGACAATGCCTTTCATTTATATGTTTTGATAATTAACACATGAATAAAAGGCATTGTCATGTACAATGCCAATAGCTTAAACTCTTGTAAATGCGAGACCTATTCAAAGAAGCGGCCGCCATTGTCCCGGGCTGGTTAGAAAGTGAAGGCGCGCATGGTGCGCTGAATGTTGCAGAAAAGCATGTCGTGCCTGCAGTAGGAGAAACTATTTAAAGAAAATAGTGCTTAGAGACTAAAAGAGACTCACAGTGTAACAACCTAAGTAAAACGGCCAGTCCTCATGGGAGGTTACGAATGAAGAGAAGGCGGTACTGAGGAGGGACCAATAAGCCTATTCACGAATCAGAAGCCAGCATTTACGAAGGACAATGACACAAGCCAATGACAAATATGGGCAGAGAGTGGGCGGGCTTCTATTCCATACTCCAATACAGCATGGCTCGCAGAGCAACGCATGCGCTGCCCAGGCTCGACCTAAACAGGCCTTACCTACTAGTTGTGCAGCAAGAACAGTGGCACCCGGACACCGGGTTTTGGAAAGGGTGAGTGGCCCACCCAATTATGGCTGTCGAGTAACCAAGGCTCCCTTGCTCCAATACTATTTCTATAGCATTCTTACTCACCATTGTCTGCACAACATAAGGTTACACGTTTAATTAAAATGTGATCTTATCCCAAAACTGGATATTTTATTACGTTTTTCAAGCTGCCCACTTTAATTACCTGCACTTTCATGAATGCAAAATGATTTGCACCAACAAACGTGCATTCTGTTATCCCTTAAAATTTGTGTGACTATCTTTATTCCTGTGCCCAAACTTGTTTGCGATTTGCGCAATACTCCCTTTAAATTTGAACCACTATGAATAAGACAAAATGTTGTGTTTACTTGACCACTTGCAATGTAGCGTATAAATCATGAAAGTATTTGAACTCGAAGCACAAACATTTTTTGCGAGTCAGATGAATCTCGAGTCATCTCAACACTTTACCAGTGTTTGTAACGATAAAGACAGCAGCATGAATATGTCGACTCGTCTGCAACTTCTTACATTGCAGTATTAATCAACCATCGAGCTTGGCGATGTCAACCTCGTCATTCAACTGGTTCCCCCTCTATGATTATTTACAGAACGAATCGAGAAGCACATTTCCCATCTTTCAGTACATTAGTCTGATAGTGTTTTTGTTAAGAAATGTATGTATTAAATATATAACATTCATGATTCCTATTTGAAATACGCAATTCTTCCTTAAGCCAGTGGAGAATGGCATGTACACGTGCAATGTGAGTGAAGTAATTCTTTGCTTTTGAAGCGTTCTACTTCCTTTCTTTGACCAACCCAAATAAATTTGCAGAGTTAATGAGCTGTGTGGACCACACACAGCGGAGGCACGAGTGAGTAAACACGGCACTACATCATGCAACCACAACAGCCAACAGAAGTGTTAAACTAGAAGCTTATTTCCAATTCAAACTTTCAAACTTCCAGCACCAGACCACACCAAGTACGGAAGGGTCTTTGCCACAAATATTTACAGGACTAATTTCCATGCTTCACACCCAGCCGTAACCTGGAGCTCAAGCAAGGCAGACTGGTTTGGCACACAACAGCGAAGCCCACTGTGTGCTCACCTCGGGAATATTCCCAGACTCGCTGTGATAAATAAACACACACAAACAAGTATGTTGAAAGATGTTTCACCATTCATTTACAAGCTACCAGGGCTTCTGCTCCCGTAAGAAGCATCAGTGGCAAATGTCGCAATTGAGTAACCTCTAGTGTTCACCTGACTGCTGAATAAGGGGTAAGGGCTTCACAAAATTAGCTCCTCGACGGTCAATAGCGCTACAATATGTCTCTGCAACAATCCACAGCATTACACCCTATGAAAACAAGCGGTAGACTCCCAGCCCCGATGCCAGTGTAGTACGCCTCCCTAATCCACTAGCACTCGTCACCTCACCTCTCCCTGCCGCCCGTTCCCAGCCGCCTTCTTCCCCAAGCTGCCATCTTGGAGAGTCGGCACGCAAATGTCTCCATGGAGCAGGCCGCGTCACGGAGCTCTTGGAAAAGCCGAAGACAGACACGCCGTGAGCGTGCACATCGGCTGTCCGGGCAAGTGCACATCAGAACGCGCCGTGAGCGTGCACATTTGCTGTCTGGAGATCGCCAGAAAAGACCAGCGTGACGGCGGCCGCATGGGCTGCGAGGTACACCGATCACCCTGTGAGCTCTGGGGACACGCTGCAGGGCATCGCGTGAAGCATGGCGGAACGACGGTAAGGTGGGGGTGGGTGGGGGTTGGCAGGCGCATGGCTGACTGACACTGGAGGGGGTGCAAGGACAGCTGGGGAGTGCGTGCAATGCGGCTGGAGAGAACGGAAGGGGGACAGGAGATGTGCACATCGCGTGTCTGTACGTGCGTGTTCACGGTTGCAGTCCGTCCTGCGCGTGCACATCTCCTGTCTCCCTTCCGAAGCAAGTCAGTAACAATAGATCTCGCTAGCGACAGCGCTTTCGCGCTGCGTCGCTAGGCGAGACCTAAAAAACTGTTACCATCTGCCAATCCTCATGTGTTCCATATAGAGGGACCAGAACCCTGTTGCTGAAATAGTCTGGTGCCTGCAAGATTCTAAGAATCTAAAATTACATTGTGTATCACACATATGTAGAAAGCTAAATCTTTTGGGTTTTCTAATATTTATTTTGTTTTACACGACAGCTGAGATTGCCGTAATAATTTACATTATTCTAATACATAGGGTTTATGCGATGACTGTACATAATAATCTCTTATTGTAAAATAAAAGCTGTGTGTTATGAGGGCTTAGTGCGATCGGGGGGGGCGGGGGGAGTGAGTTGGGGCAATTTTCATATTGTTATCTATGCTTTTCTGTTTTTAATTGAAAATGTCAGTCATTATTCTTTTGTGCTTTGATTGTGCAGTTGTCTCTGGGGTACAGAGCCCTGCAATATATGTGCATTTTGACAAATAAAATTTGTTTTAAAAATAAATTTAAAAAAAGCTGTGTGTGTCTGCTCCCAGAGGCCAGAGTGAGGTTCAAACATACAACTATATTCTTCTATATAGAAAGAGTTTCTCTGGCAGGGGTGTGGGACTCGCAACGCTCTGAATCTGGATGATCCCAACTCATCATAGAGAAGATTGAGAAACACCCATCTGTTCCTTTCTCCTGGGGCGGGGGCATTCCTTACTCACTTGAGACTAAGCAGATCTAATTGGGCGTGCCCTCAACAAACTAGAAGGTTTAAAACTGACCCACGGTAATTCAAATCCATGAATTGTCCATATGTATGTATGTGGTATTTACATCGCTCAAAACTAGCCAACAAGTAGCGGAGAGCTCCACAGGGTAAAAGGCAAACATACGCACGAGTGATTGGAAGGCTAGGTAGGTTCTGAGAGTAGAAGTAGACGGTCACTCATTTGCTTCCAGTGGGAAAGCACGGATTGTACTGCTAAAGCTAACAGAAGGCTCATGTTGGAGGTCTTCCTTGGTATGGCGTATTGAAGAACGGGCTTGAGGTCTGAGGAGGAACAAGGCTGGATTTTGGGGCAAGATACAGAAAGATTGCAATAATTTGCCATACGTCTATCCAAAAAAGACTGGATGAACATGCAGCCATATAACATAGGCATTAAATCACCCTGTTCTGACTGGCAGTGCCAGCATAATGGACAAGAAATCTGACCCATTTTAAGGATTTTCTATGCAGTCTCATTAAACTAGTTTTGGTTACAGCACAGGTCATTTTGGAACATGCATCAATTGATCCTCTGTTTTTGGAGGTATATTAGATTTACAAACATCAGAGTTACATTCTTCCTTGTGTATACTTAATAAAAAGTTTCTCCGAGTGCACAGGAGGTGATCACATTTTGATGCTACTTTGCATGTTTTACTAAATTTAACTACCAAATCAACCTTCCCTGGTGTTATTCATGTTCATTTTTAGGCCTCGCCTACCAGATAGCGCAAGCTGTCTTGTTGCAAAAGGCCTACTGTGAGCTTACAGGGGCTTACAGCCTGCGATTGCTACCCTTGGTTGGGTTTATTGTCACTCATTCGCTGGTTTCGTATATGATGCCTTGCTTTCCTTTCCTCCGTCCCGGCCCTGCAGCTTATCCTCTTTACCATCCTTTTGCTTGGCTAACTTGTATCCTTCCACTGTGCACTCCTAGGGCACTTCTTTTTTCTGTTTGGTTAAACACTATGAGAGCACAGGTTTTGCAGGTCTCTCTCTGGCCAAATACCCACCCCTTGTGTTCTCTCCCTCATGAGCTTCCCTCTGTGTTGCTCGCTCTTTCGTGTGTTGCTCACTCACTCATTTGTTTCTCCCTCGCCCAACTCCCCCATCCTGCACTCTATATTGTTCTCTCCATTGTGCACTTCTCCCCACCTGTGTTGCCGTCTCCAAAGAGTGCTGCTTTTCCCTTTACTCTATCTTCATTGCCCCAACCCAGAGGTCCTTTTTTATTCTGCACAGAAAAATATTTAATTTAAAGATCCAAATAACTTGGAGCAGTAAATTTGAAGGAACAAAAAGGAAAGGAAAAGCATGCCCTTGTTAAGCTGTAGCACATGCAGACATGGTGACAAACATGTACGCATACAGAATGATGCAACTGCATTTTCCCAGTGTTGCAAAACATCAGCAAACAGCATTGACATAAACAACAAATTCAAAAGGCAAGTCTTATTGGCTTTGGCAATCCTGATTTCTAATAGCCGCCTTTAACTTCAGAAAGTTATAAAAATGCATTGTCAGATAATTTAAATTCATTCTGGAGCAGGGAACATGTTTTCGGCTACTGATCGAACACCAGTCACCAGGTACACACCTTTACCTTCATGTGTTCCAAAGAACAGATTTTCCTGTGCATTTTAGGTTCTTCCCTTTTTCCATGATAAATTAAGTTTGGATTCAGCGAATGCGTGAATTAGATTGGGCTCGATATTTCGTATGACAAAGCAGCATACCAATGGTGGAGTCTGGGGTAAGGAAACGAAATGTGGGTATTAGTTATCACAGGGTATGATACGGCGCTTGCCTAGTGTCGTGTGTGTGGAGAAGGAAATTAAATTATTGTGGTGCAACAGGTGAGGGTAAACCCAAAAGCCCTCAATTTTGGACCAAGGTCCGTCTTAATTTAACAACAAGTTCTGTGCACACAAAGGAGTAAATACCTCATCAAGGTAAACGTTATTTAGAAACGACGACAAAATGTTCTTGTAGTGTCGAATTAATGTTGTATCGCTTCACAGGCCAGCCAACACGTGTTTCGTCATTGGGTGTGTAACCCTCGACTTCTTCAGGGCTCGGGTGGAGTAAAGCAAGTCTTCGGACCTTTCAGCTGGTGATACTTCCGACCCAGCTGGTCCTAGTAATCAATCCGATGCACAAGTTCTCTTTTCAATGTTCAATATATCTTTTGGGGAAAGGTAGTATTATTAAAACTTCTGTTGCTGAAACTGGCGTTGTATTCCACACTTCTATCCTTGAATATCAGTACGCCTCTTAGGCAAAGCAAAAGTAACGCGGCGCCATCCGCCGTAGAAAAAGCTCTGGCGAGTACGTCCTGAAGCTTCTCACTTCGACACCGTGTTATGCCGGAAAGATATATTGAACATTGAAAAGAGAACTTACGCATCGAAGACTTGCTTTACTCCACCCGAGCCCTGAAGAAGTCAAGGGTTACACGCCCAACACGTGTTGGCTGGCCTGTGAAGCGATACAACGTTAAATCGACACTACAAGCAAGAACAGTGTGTCGTCGTTTCTAAATAACGTTTACCTTTATGCTGTACTTACTCCTTTGTGTGTGCACAGAACTTGTTGTTACGTGGAGTCTGGGGTAGTTTATGCACTGGGTGCTCGAGGTATAAAAGGGAAGCACAATCCGTCTGTACCTAAAGCCATAGACATCTTTGAAGTTTACGCGAGTAGTCCACTATGCTGTAGTTACCTATTAACCACGCTATATAACTCAACTCAAACTACTACAGATATGTCTGCATTAAAATAGTAGGAGACGAGGGGGCTTTTGTCAGGATAGCCAAAGTCTTACCTTTCCTGAGCTCCCTTTTATGCAGCTTTTTATAATAAGTGTACCATGGTTCACTCCTGCCCCAGCTTCAAATTTTCAAGATTTGCACCTTCCCAAGTGAAGCTATGGTGAGTGACGAGGCTTTATAGGACTCAAGAATAACACACACATGTAAGGTATTCAACTCCAATGATATCTTTAAAGAGACATTCTCAAACACAGATAATTTGTTCTCCGGGATGCTTTCTGGAGCCAAGACAAACTGTGCTGTTCTTTTTTGCTCCTTTCCACTCTTCTTCGCCGCCCGCCTCCTCCTCGAACATTCACAAAACACGTCACTGGTGAAGACTAACCCACTACATGGACTCAAACTTGTGATCTACTGATTTTATTTTCATCTCTTATACTGATCACACCCAAATTATTTTTCATCATGCCGAGCCTTCCTCTTCAGCCTTCTTTCATCCGTGCTTGCTTTCGTGGTCGCGAGGATGACCACTAATCGTAAGATAAAAAATGACAAAACCGAAACAAACTTTCTTTCCATCACTCCTTTCACTCTCATGGTGACCAACTCAACTAGGCTCCCTTGTCACCCTATGGCAGGTGTGCAGAACTTGGGTGCCCGTTTCGACGAGTCCCACTCCTCCACTCATGTAAGCGGAGTTTCTTCTTCCTGCTTCTATTGGCTTCATCTGCTGAAGAAAATTCTTCAGTTTCTTCCTATATTACCTTGCCAACTCACAGCCCTGTCAGTCATCCTTGCGGGACCAGACTTCTGAAATCTTCAATATCATGGCCCACCTTTCCATCGTATTCATCGCCTCGCTCATTACATATGTGGCTGCCAAACTTACAGCGTCCTTCACGTCTCCTCTTCTCGTCTTTTGACCATTGCCAAGATCTACCACTAAAGAATAAAAAGTCTCACCTTTTCCTCTCTTGCATCTAAAATCCAGAAGTCTCATGCCCTTGTTAAGGCCGACTGATAATCTTGTCTTCTGTAAAACCTTCAGATCCCACCTATTCGACTTTCTCTGATCCATTGCAGTGCCTTACCAGCTGTCACCCTTCTAGTGCCAGGAAACCTTGCTGGGAGATAGTAAGAAATCTGGGAGGCTTACCGTAAAGAGCACACTACGACTACTTCGATATCCTACCACCAGAGTGCTATGCCCTTCAGCGGTTCGACTCAGCATCCTAAGATTTTACAAGGAATCCTTCACTTTGGAATAGTCTGCTAAATGATCTTGACACTATGTCTAACAAATTATTGTCTGGGAAATATCACAAAAACCTGGTTTTTTGTTTTTAGTAATTTTGCCTTCAACTGCTTTTCTGGCTCAAATGCAACAAACCACTGAAGTTTGCTAGTTATGATAACCAATGCACACAATACACACCACAACTTGTGCCAACCGCAATGTTCAAAATACCATTTTACAAGAGGCACGAAAACAAAGAAAAGACCGAACAAGAGAGCAACATGGCAGGTGGCCCGAGCTATGACATGAGTGGTGTGCATTGGTAACCATAACTAAAACTAGTAAATGTCAGTGGTTTGTCATGTATGAGCCAGAACCATAACTACAGCTTATTTGTCCACTATAAATTCACATGTCACATGTCAGAGCAACACCCAGTCAGTCTTGTAGTGCGGCATAAATTATGGAAAACAAGAAGTAGAGATCTCTGGGCAATTCCCAAGTTTTAGGTGGAGAGCAGCTCCTTAACATAGTGCACTCTACAACACCACCGACATCGTCTCAAACGTCTGCTTTTCTAGCAACGCTTTTAGGAATAGGAGTATCTCAGGCCACACTAAGCTACAAAAGGGACTAACTCTTTAAGCATTGGATTAGCCAGTGTCATTTAAACCAAGCTGAAAAATGACGACAGCCTTTCACCACTCCCAGCACAGTATTACAGCTTTGGATTGGTAAAATACCATACAAGCCAACGGGGAATGAAAACAAGTAGTCTCCGACACGTTTCACTTCCGTTAGAACTCCTCAGAGAGACATAGTTGTGTCCAGACACGAGAGCATCCAAAGCAATACCCCTTCAAGATAGAGTGCTGCATAATTATGCAAAAAGGGAAGTAGGGAACCCTAGGTAGTTCCTAAGATTTAGGTGGCGAGCAGCTCCTTCATACAGGGCCATCTACAACACCAACATTAAAACTGCACACCTCAAATGTATGTTTTGCGGACAGGTTTTAGGCACACGGTGAGCATATGGCTATCCACATCCATCAAATGGGATGACCCATCCACGAAAACAAAAGAGTCGGTACCGTTCTCCGACACTAAAGTAAAATCGCAAATATGTCTACAACCATCCTGCACGTACACTTTATGCAAATCCAAGTTCACTTGGCAACTATTTGACATACTTTGGGAGGAAGATTTACTTAAAACAACGCGAAGACCAGACCTTCAAATCACTTTATGCAACTTATCACTGGTAACATAGCCAAAGATATTTACACACACATACTCCCCTACAAAAGTGGTAAAACTCTCGGCCAAGGGACATTTCCTCCAAGTTGGCCAAACTTCACGCGGAGAATTGAACACAGCTGTTGTCGCATACGATTTATAGCACAAGGAGACATTTTGTTTCTGTATATCAGGCATCATACTTCAGCACAAGATGTCTGCAACATGCAGATAAAGTAGCGGCATACTTCTTACAATTGTTTTAGATACTCACTTCATATTCATTTAAGCACAACTTTGTCTCACTCATTTTATATTTATTTAGGTAGGAGCTTCCCATGGACACTGCCACCAGACACCCTATAAAGTATCAGGCGCCCCACAATACTGGTAGATTGTTTGCAGTTTCACAGGTAGGTTCAATACCCAATTTTGCCATAACAATACAATTTTCTTCACTTTTACCTAGCTTCTATGCAATGTATGGTTCTGACACGGTTGATATGCGTACTGTTTAGGTGAGAGCTGTTCATGTACTCCTCACCATATGCCGACAATTCCTGGGCAAGTTGTCTCCATAATACTCATGGGCGGGAACGCTATTGACACTGAAGTACAATACTTATTAAGTGTACTCACACCCATCCTTATAATAGTAAGTTGCCACCCCACACATTTTTTACGTTTGGATGCCACCAGAACTATATAAACGGTAAACTGGCTGTTTTACCTTTAACCGGATTCAACCATGTTTTTGGACTAACTGATGACCTGAGGATCCTGAACCCAGGATTCATCATTCACTTCACAGCAAGCATTCTACCCTTCTACTTGGGCGAGTACCTATTACTTTTAGGTTAGTTTGTGTCCTAGTCTGTGTTATACTTACATCTGGCCTTTCTTGGAGGTTAATCTCAACTCTGATTACCCTTACGTATAATTTTGTTTGGTTGCATACTGGAGGAACCAATGATCTGAGGATCTCCTAATGCAGGATTTCTACGCACTACGTCACGTATTGCTATTTATCCAACAAGCATTTTAAGTCAGTGCTTTAGGTTTGATATTTTCAAATTCTTCTGGCATGCGTATTCCCTGAAATTCAATGTTTATGATTTTGACCATTGGTTTTCACACTTCGGTTCGCTCAATAGATCAGCTTTCACTTGATATTTTGGCTTTATCGTGGTGGGTCACCTGATACTGCTTCCTTATTACATACGCCACTTGAATAGCATGGGTCACTATTTCGCTCATGCTAGGCTCTGATCATTGGGTTCCATGAGGCTATTCTTCTGGTTTCGGCCACTCAAACCTTCACGGTGTATTCTATACTCTCCATGACTGTACTTGACAGACATGGTAATACTTCACCAACCATCTGGCGTTTGGTCTTTCACATTCCTCTTTCTTAAATATTATAATGACTTTTTATAATGTATTATTCCTGTCTGGTTGTAATTTGTTTACACATACAGTCTTGAAAAAGTCACTGCTCGTGACAAAACACATGCCAGCTTTTGTTTTGATGACATTCACATGGATTACTGAATTCACTACGTATCAATAAACCCCTTGAAATGGATTTTCTACATATCCTACTTTGTGGACTTTGATTTTTTCTGACTTCTCTTACGAGTGCTTCGGTATCTTTACATTGTTCCAAGGAACATTCCCTGACTGCCTCAAAAGTGTACAAGTCAACTGTACGCCTCGAAAAACCATCCACAGATGCAAATGACCTTAACAATTCAAAACAAACCTCTCCAACCTGCCTTTCTTTACAAAATCATCGAAAGATGTGTAGAGAACAACTCACTCAACACATCAAAGACAATGACCACTAGACAAATATTAATCCCATTTCAATCAGGGCAGCAGCAGCAGAACAGCACTGCTTCAGGTGGTCGATGATGCTCGAGAGTGCTAGGTTCAGGCAACTCCTGCCTCTTCATTCAGTTCGACTTATCGACAGCCTTCGATACAGTAAACCACACTGAGGAGCTCCTCTGGTGGGGGTCTGAGAAGTGTGGCTCTCTTCTCAGGGGTCTCCCTAAGATCACTTCTCAGGAGTGTCCAGGACGGGTCCCTCTCAGGGGTCTCTCTAAGATCACTTCTCAGGAGTGTCCAGGACGGGTCCCTCTCAGGGGTCTCCCCAAGATCACTTCTCAGGAGTGTCCAGGACGGGTCCCTCTCAGGGGTCTCTCTAAGATCACTTCTCAGGAGTGTCCAGAACGGGTCCCTCTCAGGGGTCTCCCTAAGATCACTTCTCAGGAGTGTCCAGGACGGGTCCCTCTCAGGGGTCTCTCTAAGATCACTTCTAAGGAGTGTCCAGGACGGGTCCCTCTCAGGGGTCTCTCTAAGATCACTTCTCAGGAGTGTCCAGAACGGGTCCCTCTCAGGGGTCTCCCTAAGATCACTTCTCAGGAGTGTCCAGGACGGGTCCCTCTCAGGGGTCTCTCTAAGATCACTTCTCAGGAGTGTCCAGGACGGGTCCCTCTCAGGGGTCTCTCTAAGATCACTTCTCAGGAGTGTCCAGGACGGGTCCCTCTCAGGGGTCTCCCTAAGATCACTTCTCAGGAGTGTCCAGGACGGGTCCCTCTCAGGGGTCTCTCTAAGATCACTTCTCAGGAGTGTCCAGGACGGGTCCCTCTCAGGGGTCTCTCTAAGATCACTTCTCAGGAGTGTCCAGGACGGGTCCCTCTCAGGGGTCTCTCTAAGATCACTTCTCAGGAGTGTCCAGGACGGGTCCCTCTCAGGGGTCTCTCTAAGATCACTTCTCAGGAGTGTCCAGGACGGGTCCCTCTCAGGGACTCTCTAAGATCACTTCTCAGGAGTGTCCAGGACGGGTCCCTCTCAGGGGACTCTCTAAGATCACTTCTCAGGAGTGTCCAGGACGGGTCCCTCTCAGGGGTCTCTCTAAGATCACTTCTCAGGAGTGTCCAGGACGGGTCCCTCTCAGGGGTCTCTCTAAGATCACTTCTCTCCCTCTCAGGGGTCTCTCTAAGATCACTTCTCAGGAGTGTCCAGGACGGCTCCCTCTCAGGGGTCTTCCCAAGATCACTTCTCAGGAGTGTCCAGGACGGGTCCCTCTCAGGGGACTCTCTAAGATCACTTCTAAGGAGTGTCCAGGACGGGTCCCTCTCAGGGGTCTCCCTAAGATCACTTCTCAGGAGTGTCCAGGACGGGTCCCTCTCAGGGGTCTCTCTAAGATCACTTCTCAGGAGTGTCCAGGACGGGTCCCTCTCAGGGGTCTCTCTAAGATCACTTCTCAGGAGTGTCCAGGACGGGTCCCTCTCAGGGGTCTCTCTAAGATCACTTCTCAGGAGTGTCCAGGACGGGTCCCTCTCAGGGGTCTCCCTAAGATCACTTCTCAGGAGTGTCCAGGACGGGTCCCTCTCAGGGGTCTCTCTAAGATCACTTCTCAGGAGTGTCCAGGACGGGTCCCTCTCAGGGGTCTCCCTAAGATCACTTCTCAGGAGTGTCCAGGACGGGTCCCTCTCAGGGGGTCTCTCTAAGATCACTTCTCAGGAGTGTCCAGGACGGGTCCCTCTCAGGGGTCTCTCTAAGATCACTTCTCAGGAGTGTCCAGGACGGGTCCCTCTCAGGGGTCTCCCCAAGATCACTTCTCAGGAGTGTCCAGGACGGGTCCCTCTCAGGGGTCTCTCTAAGATCACTTCTCAGGAGTGTCCAGGATGGGTCCCTCTCAGGGGTCTCCCTAAGATCACTTCTCAGGAGTGTCCAGGACGGGTCCCTCTCAGGGGTCTCTCCAAGATCACTTCTCAGGAGTGTCCAGGGCGGGTCCCTCTCAGGGGTCTCAGTGCGGGGGTGCGTCAAGTGGAGGGAGGGCGCTCTCAGTGTGGGGGGTGTCAAAGGGAGGGAGGGCTTTCAGGGGTCTCAGTGTGGGGGGGTCGTCAGAGGGAGGGCTCTCAGTGGTCTCAGTGTAGGGGGATCGTCAAAGGGAGGGAGGGCTCTCTCAGGGGTCTCAGTGTGGGGGTGTCAGAGAGAGGGAGCGCTCTCAGGGTTCTCAGTGTGGGGGTGTCAAAGGGATGGAGGGCTCTCAGGGTGGGGGTGTCAAAGGGAGGGAGTGCTCTCCGGGGTCTCAGTGCGGGGGGTGTCAATGGGAGGGAGTGCTCTCAGGGGTCTCAGTGTGAGGGGTCAAGGGGAGGGATTGGTCTCAGGCTTCTCAGTGTGGGGGTATCAGAGGGAGGGAGTGCTCTCAGGGGTCTCAGTGCGGGGGTGTCAATGGGAGGGAGTGCTCTCAGGGGTCTCAGTGTGGGGGGGGTGGAAGGGAGGGAGTGCTCTCAGGGTTCTCAGTGTGGGGGGGTCAAAGGGAGGGAGTGCTCTCAGGGGACTCAGTGTGGGGGTGTCAGAGGGAGGGAGTGCTCTTAGGGTTCTCAGTGTGGGGGTGTCAGAGGGAGGGAGTGCTCTTAGGGTTCTCAGTGTGGGGGTGTCAGAGGGAGGGAGTGCTCTCAGGGGTCTCAGTGTGGGGGTGTCAGAGGGAGGGAGTGCTCTCAGGGTTCTCAGTGTGGGGGTGTCAGAGGGAGGGAGTGCTCTCAGGGTTCTCAGTGAGGGGGGTGTCAAAGGGAGGGAGGGGTCTCAATGTGGGGGGGTCAAAGGGAGGGGGTGCTCTAAGGGGCGTCAGTGTGGGGGTGTCGGAGGGAGTGCTCTCAGGGTTCTCAGTGCGGGGGGTGTCAAAGGGAGGGAGGGGTCTCAGTGTGGGGGTGTCAGAGGGAGGGAGTGCTCTCAGGGTTCTCAGTGTGGGGGTGTCAGAGGGAGGGAGTGCTCTCAGGGTTCTCAGTGTGGGGGTGTCAGAGGGAGGGAGTGCTCTCAGGGTTCTCAGTGCGGGGGTGTCAAAGGGAGGGAGGGGTCTCAATGTGGGGGGGTCAAAGGGAGGGGGTGCTCTCAGGGGTGTCAGTGTGGGGGTGTCAGAGGGAGGGAGTGCTCTCAGGGTTCTCAGTGCGGGGGCGTGTCAAAGGGAGGGGTCTCAATGTGGGGGGTCAAAGGGAGGAAGTGCTCTCAGGGTTCTAAGTGTGGGGGTGTCAGAGGGAGGAAGTGCTCTCAGGGTTCTCAGTGTGGGGGTGTCAGAGGGAGGGAGTGCTCTCAGGGTTCTCAGTGTGGGGGTGTCAGAGGGAGGAAGTGCTCTCAGGGTTCTCAGTGCGGGGGGTGTCTGAGGGAGGGAGGGGTCTCAATGTGGGGGGTCAAAGGGAGGGGGTGCTCTCAGGGGTCTTAGTGTGGGGGTGTCAGAGGGAGAGAGTGCTCTCAGGGTTCTCAGTGTGGGGGTGTCAGAGGGAGGGAGTGCTCTCAGGGTTCTCAGTGTGGGGGTGTCAGAGGGAGGAAGTGCTCTCAGGGTTCTCAGTGCGGGGGTGTCTGAGGGAGGGGTCTCAATGTGGGGGGTCAAGGGAGGGGGTGCTCTCAGGGGTCTCAGTGTGGCGGTGTCAGAGGGAGGGAGTGCTCTCAGGGTTCTCAGTGTGGGGGTGTCAGAGGGAGGGAGTGCTCTCAGGGGTCTCAGTGTGGGGGTGTCAGAGGGAGGGAGTGCTCTCAGGGTTCTCAGTGTGGGGGTGTCAGAGGGAGGGAGTGCTCTCAGGGTTCTCAGTGCGGGGGGTGTCAAAGGGAGGGAGGGGTCTCAATGTGGGGGGGTCAAAGGGAGGGGGTGCTCTCAGGGGTCTCAGTGTGGGGTGTCAGAGGGAGTGTTCTCAGTGCGGGGGGTGTCGGAGGGAGGGGTCTCAATGTGGGGGGTCAAAGGGAGGGGTGCTCTCAGGGGTCTCAGTGTGGGGGTGTCAGAGGGAGGGAGTGCTCTCAGGGTTCTCAGTGCGGGGGTGTCGGAGGGAGGGGTCTCAATGTGGGGGGTCAAAGGGAGGGGGTGCTCTCAGGGGTCTCAGTGTGGGGGTGTCAGAGGGAGGGAGTGCTCTCAGGGTTCTCAGTGTGGGGGTGTCAGAGGGAGGAAGTGCTCTCAGGGTTCTCAGTGCGGGGGGTGTCAGAGGGAGGGGTCTCAATGTGGGGGTTCAAAGGGAGGGGGTGCTCTCAGGGGTCTCAGTGGGGGGGTGTCTGAGGGAGGGAGGGGTCTCAGTGTGGGGGTGTCAGAGGGAGGGGTGCTCTCAGGGGTCTCAGTGTGGGGGTGTCAGAGGGAGGAAGTGCTCTCAGGGTTCTCAGTGTGGGGGTGTCAGAGGGAGGAAGTACTCAGGGTTCTCAGTGCGGGGGTGTGGGAGGGAGGGGTCTCAATGTGGGGGGTCAAAGGGAGGGAGTGGTCTCAGTGTGGGGGTGTCAGAGGGAGGGAGTGCTCTCAGGGTTCTCAGTGTGGGGGGTGTCTGAGGGAGGGAGGGGTCTCAATGTGGGGGGTCAAAGGGAGGGGGTGCTCTCAGGGTTCTCAGTGTGGGGGTGTCAGAGGGAGAAAGTGCTCTCAGGGTTCTCAGTGTGGGGGTGTCAGAGGGAGGAAGTGCTCTCAGGGTTCTCAGTGCGGGGGGTGTCAGAGGGAGGGGTCTCAATGTGGGGGGTCAAAGGGAGGAAGTGCTCTCAGGGTTCTCAGTGTGGGGGTGTCAGAGGGAGGAAGTGATCTCAGGGGTCTCAGTGTGGGGGTGTCAGAGGGAGGAAGTACTCAGGGTTCTCAGTGCGGGGGTGTGGGAGGGAGGGGTCTCAATGTGGGGGGTCAAAGGGAGGGAGTGGTCTCAGTGTGGGGGTGTCAGAGGGAGGGAGTGCTCTCAGGGTTCTCAGTGTGGGGGGTGTCTGAGGGAGGGAGGGGTCTCAATGTGGGGGGTCAAAGGGAGGGGGTGCTCTCAGGGTTCTCAGTGTGGGGGTGTCAGAGGGAGAAAGTGCTCTCAGGGTTCTCAGTGTGGGGGTGTCAGAGGGAGGAAGTGCTCTCAGGGTTCTCAGTGCGGGGGTGTCAGAGGGAGGGGTCTCAATGTGGGGGGTCAAAGGGAGGAAGTGCTCTCAGGGTTCTCAGTGTGGGGGTGTCAGAGGGAGGAAGTGATCTCAGGGGTCTCAGTGTGGGGGTGTCAGAGGGAGGGAGTGCTCTCAGGGTTCTCAGTGCGGGGGTGTCTGAGGGAGGGGTCGCAGTGTGGGGGTGTCAGAGGGAGTGCTCTCAGGGTTCTCAGTGCGGGGGGTGTCTGAGGGAGGGGTCTCAATGTGGGGGGTCAAAGGGAGGGGGTGCTCTCAGGGTTCTCAGTGTGGGGGGTGTCTGATGGAGGGAGGGGTCTCAATGTGGGGGGTCAAAGGGAGGGAGTGCTCTCAGGGGTCTCAGTGGGGGGGGGTGTCAGAGGGAGGGAGGCCTCTCTTCTCGGGGATCTTTCAGGGGTCTCTCGGGGGTGTGCCTCTCTTCTCAGGGGTGGTCTCTGGAGCAGGGCCCTCCTCGGGGGTCTCTCTTCTCAAGGACCTCTCTGTGGGCGGGACTCTCTCAGGGGTCTCTCTCCTCGGGGGCCTCCCGGTGGGGGGGGGTCTCTCTCGCCTCTGGGTTCTCTCTCCTTAGGAGCTACGATCACCACCCCCCCCCCCCTTTCCAGGCGCTGCTTCCGCCCCCAGTGCCACCCATACCCCAGCAGCGGGCCCTGGCCTCACCTGATGAAGCCCACATGCTCCTCGCCCTCCACCAGCACCCTGGCGGAGCCGATCCAGTCCTGGGGCCGCACCCCGGGCACCACGGCGCGGCCCTCGATGCGGAAGCGCTCGGGGCCCCCGGAGCCCGCGGTGAAGTCTAGCTCGGAGGCGCGCGCGGCCCCGAGGAGCAGCAGCGGCGGCAGGAGGGCGGCGAGGAGGGCCATGGCGGCGGCTGAGGGGGGGCTGACGGGCGGAGGGGGGGCTGGAACGAGGCGGCGGCACCGTTCACGTCCGCACCGGCACTGTCAACACACTCGTGACGTCGGGGTCACTGTCGGCACAGGAAGTGCACGGTGCACATGCGCAGACACAACAAGCCTCGATGGCAGCCATCTGCAAGTCAGGCACGCCTTCGAGCGCGTTGTCAGTGTGGACGTAGGTAACGCGCACGCGCAGGGCTTGAAAGGGAATAAAAGAACGGGGGGAGGAGTCTCTGAAAGGGGCGTGGCCGAGGTGATTGAGGGCGTGGCTTAAAACACAGAAACTAAAAATCTGTGCTTAGCATAGTGTGCCGCCTGACTGGTATTTTGCTGCTTCTGTCATTGCATTCCGATATATAATACAAGTAACATTACACCTACAAGAAGCCAGGATTATTGCCTTTCCCAATGGTTGTTAGTTGCATAAGATAAAACAGCTGTGGCTTAGTTGTATAGAACATTGATAATGCCCCGGTTACTTACCGGTAATCTTCATTACTCCGAGTCCAGGTCTTCCTCACCACAGTAATCACACATGAGCATTCTGCTCCCACAGAAACTCCAAGTAAAATCAGTTAGCTTACTAGTCTCCCTATCCCTCCAACATGGCCCCCATCGTCCTCCACCAATCCCATAAAACGATCGCACACACGAACCATGACCTGAATGAATGAAAGCATTTGAATGAATGAATGAAAGCATTTATAAA
This sequence comes from Calotriton arnoldi, assembly GCA_963921515.1. Classification (NCBI taxonomy): domain Eukaryota; kingdom Metazoa; phylum Chordata; class Amphibia; order Caudata; family Salamandridae; genus Calotriton; species Calotriton arnoldi. The sequence goes on from CAWUFW010007641.1 coordinate 328,803, forward strand.
GCACAACTATTGCCGAGACGTCTTGGCGCTGGACTGTAAAGGGAGTGGTGACTGGTACGTGGCAGGCAGAGATTAGACGGATGTCGTAGTAAACAACCAAGTTTTGATCATCCTCCTAAACATAACTCTGTCATGTTGTAACCTGATAGCGATCGGCATTGTGTTCCAGAGTTTGACTGCCTGGTATGAGAGGGTTCTTCCCCCCCATCTGGCTCTACGGATTTTAGGGACCAGAACTCATACATGCTAACATTTTAGGACAGGGACGTGGGAGATTTAAAATAAAAAATCGGGAGAATGAAAATTCCCCATTGACTTCTATTGTAGAAAATGCAATTTCAGGCGGGAGACAGCTTAAATAAAGCCATTTTTGGCTTGAAAAATCAGTAGTCTCCCGCCTGAACCGGGTCTATTGGCATGTATGCAGAACTAGTCCTTTATTAGCTGTCCTCAATTCGCGTGACAGGACATGCCAGCGAAACAGTGGCTGAAAGCTCAGGGATCCTCCTCCATAGAGTGCCTTATGTACGAAGCAGATAGCCTTGAATTCAATGCGCTTCTGGACCGGGAGCCACTGAAGCTGGATGCAGTGACAGAAACAGCAAAAATCTAGTCGGTAGCTCTGTTGTGTCGAGCCGTGCCGTGCAGTGACGGATGCCGAGTTCACCGTTGCAGTTGCCGTAGCCCCACCCCCACGTCAAACGCTAGCGCCTGCGCAGACGTGCGCCAACAGCAGAGCAGAGCGGACGAGGGACGAGGGAACGCGGAAAGGCGAAAAACCGCCGCCGCCACCGCCGCCGGGTACTTGGACGGTGAATATCCTCTCGGCTTGGCATTGATCAGAGCGGAGCCTGAGCGGCTCAATTGACAACTAAAGCTAAAAGCTAAGGAAATCACCTGAGTGGAAAAGGGGCTCCAACTGGCGTAAACGGGCACGGGGACTCGGCTTGCACGGCTCGCATAGCAGAGGTAAGTGCAGGAGTTTAATGAACCTGTTGAAAACCGGTTTGCCTGACGAACAGTGTGGAGATTGTAGGCAGTTACCCTTGAAAACTTTGCAAGGGTAGGAAACATAACCTGGGAGTGCGAAGTGCTTTTGAAACAGAGCTGAACATTGTAAATGGCCCCCAGGAAGAACAAAAGTGCCCTGGAAAATAAACTGAGATCAAGAGAGACAGCAGGGGACCTGAGAATGTCTGGAGAAAGTGGGGAGAGTCCAGAGCAAGGACCAGCAAAGGGAACAAAGAAAAAAGTGAAGAAAAGAGTGGACATAAGCAAAAGTCGGGGTGAATTCGCCTCAAGTTCGTTAAAAGAATTTGTGGGGAAACATTTTAAAAAGGTTTTCTCACCAGTAAAGGCACTGGATTTAGAGATAATAGAGGACGCTATGCAGAAAGAATGTGAGGGGGGGAGTAGGAACGGTAATACTTCATTACCCCTCGAGGAGAATATAATAGAGTCGCAATTTTCGGCCAATCACTCTCTACAGTGCCTATTGGATCAAAAGGGCTTATTGTCACCACGGTTATCATCCTCACCTTGTGGACTGTTTTCTTATGAACCGGAGATGGGTTCACATGATAGTTTGATCTCAAATAAGGGTATAAGGATTGAAGGAGAGGGTATAATCGATAATCAGAATTTAATATCGGAACAGAGTGAGGCTCTGAATGTAACCCTAGGGTCAAATTTGGAACTTTCAGCAACCCCTGCTACCTCAATATTGGACCTCATGTTGTTATTACAGAAGACATTACAAGGGTTACTTGAAGTTACTTTGTCAAATAACGATATTTTAAAAGTACAAAAAGAGCACCTAGCTAAGATAGAGGGTGAGTTACAGGTGATTAGATGCCAAATGCCAACTATGACAAGACCAGTCCTAGATCCTGACTTGCAGCCCCCTGTAGAGGAATCGGCTGCAACAATTGACTCACTCAAGGAAACACAAGAGGTTTATATTTCAAAACAGCCAATGAGAGTATTAAGAAGGGGTGAGGTCCTTAGATTTGGGTTAACTAACCTAGTAAGACGAGTAGGAAGGAAGCTGCAAAAAAAGGGGGGCAATAAGATAGTGAAAAGATCTAGGGCTGCAGAGGTGGGGTCTGTGGATAAGGCACATATACCAAAGGCACATATACCAAAGTCACCAGACCCTTTTAGGGGATTAATGAGGAAGAACACCCCAAAGAAGCAAGTTAAAAAGCTGCAAATAGATAGTAACTCAGGTAGGCAGGAGAAGGTGACAGAATTAATTGTAAAATGTAAATGGTTGCTTGCTTGCAGGTTAACTTTATCAGTTACTGACAAAATGAAAACAAAGTTGCTGCTTGTAAACGTCTATATGCAAAGGGCTAGTAAAGAGGAATATGTTGTAGAAATGAATTATTTTAAAGAAGATGTGGATTTAATATGTGAAAAGTACGACATGGATTTGATCTTAGTAATGGGGGATTTTAATCATAAATTGAACCCCAAGAATGTAGATTGTTGGTTCGCAGAATTATTGGAGGCCTATAATGTAACTCAAGCGACTTTCCCTGATAGTTCCTGTGAGAAGTTGGCCTGGCATATGCTGTCCACTAATTATAGTGGGCACCTTGCACCAGTCCAAATCGACTCTTATGGTAGGTAGGTTAAAGACAACCTTATTGAAAGCTATCCTAGTGGTAGCTGTGGAGAGCAGCCTTCAGGCTAAGTCTTGAAGGAATGTAAAGCAGCTTGTTTTACCAGTCTATAATCTCTTGAGTGACCAAATGAAAGAGCACCACACCAGGTATATATTCAAAATATATGTATTTATTACTAAACACACCCCTCTAGTCTCTTTATGAGGCTAGAGTTCGAAGTACATAGGTTATAAGATCTTAAATCACAATAATAGCACAAATACACGTTTGGGCCCTAGGGGCGTACCAAACCATATACCAATAAAGTGGTATGCGAACCACGACTGAACTAGACACTAGGCCTAGAGCCTCTAGAAGTGCTTGGACCACAAGGAACCACCCAAGGTAGTGACACAGGGGACCCACGGGAGACGCGTGCAGTGTAAATACACAACCGCGATACGCCGTTAACTTCTATGGAGAAAGTCGGGATCGGGAAAATAGAGGAAAGGGACACTTAAAAGAGGACTAGGACAAAACCCTTTGAGATCTAGGACTTTGAAGAGTCTCTACCCACGGGAGCACCGGAGTACTCGTGTTACCTCACCCAGGGAAGCCGGGTGCATAGGTGCCTTTCGGGGTCGGGTTTCGTCGTCGTTTCTTATGGCGATCTGCTGCAAAGTGCTGCTGGCGACCAGGAGAAAAGTGTCCGGGTGGATCCAAGAGTGGATCGGAGTTCTGAAGAACCTGAAAGCAGAGGGGACAGAGTCTGGGTCACTAGCCAGTGACCAGGAGGGCGATGGTCAGATGCCCACCGATGTCGAGTGCTTCAAGTTCATTGACGGTCGTCTTGACTCTTCAGCCACGAGGTCCGGGAGGCGTTGTCGGCGACCAGGAGCAGGATTCGGGCTGTTGCTCGATGTCTGTCGAGTGCAGAGGTGTCGGCGACCAGATTGGACCCAACAAGCCTTGGCAACGGCAAGTCTCGAGTAAGATGTAGATCGTCGATGATGCAGACCAGCAAGGTCTGGGGAACTCACCCAGCAAGGGTAAGTGAGGGCAGGCCTGGAGCAACCAGACTGCCAAGTAAAGAAAAGATTGGCCTTCGGTAAGGGCTACTAGCCAACGGGCTAGCGACCGCGAAGGAGCCTCGTGACGCCGCACGTGGAGCTGGCTTACAGGACACTCGTGGAGTGGGGGCCAGTGATCTTCGGTGCAGGTGGTGCTGGAGGCTAGGGCTACTCGGAGCCCAAAGCACGACTTCTTGGGAGACCCAGAAGATGGTGCACTTGCAAGTGTACTCGGTGTCCAGGGGTCACGGTCTCAAGTCACCCACGATAGCCACGGGCCTCAGCTTTGCTGGGGACTCAGGGTAGCCTCGGGGAAGTCTGAGAATCCACCTCTGGTGATGCGATGACTTCGGCGTCCGACGGGAGCTTCAGTAATGCGAACCGGACAGATGCTTCTTTGGTGCCTGCCAAGCAGGGGAGTCACTCCTTGACCCCAAGGGAGATTCTTCAGTCCTCTAATCGTGAGTAGAGCGTCGAAGGTCCAGGATTCTGTTTCAGAGTTTCGTCCAGGTATATCTAATCTTGCTGTGGCAAGGGTTCCCCATTTTAACTAGTAAAACAGGGAGGGACTAACTCTATGACCCCACCTATGGGAGGGTCAAGGGAGGGGTGGCTACACCCACTTCCCTTTGTCCAGTTTCGCGCCAGAGCAGGGGCAGGTAGCCCCTGAGCTGGTTTGAACTGGCATATGCACAGAGGAGCCTTTTGCTCCCCCAGTGCAGGACTTCAAAGCACTCTAAGAGTGCACCCACCCAGCCCCAATACACATTATCCTGTCTGGGGAGGTGGTCACACCTCCCTGCAACAGGAAACCTATTGTCCAGGCCTCCCCTGCCAGAGTTTCGTCCAGCAGCAGGAGGCCAGACTTGTGTCTGTGGCAGCAGCATCCATTTTGTGATGCCAGGGCTTCAGAAAGAAGTTACCGGGTAAGCCAGAGTTAACATGTCTTTCCCTCTAGAAGGGTGGAATGCTACCCCCGCCGCCAGGATTGGCGGGGGTAGTATTCCAAGATGTTTGACACCAAACACGACATGTTTAGGTGCAGCCATTCCAAAGTTAGCATTTTACCGCGAGGATATAATGCGCTTAAGAGTATATGGTCAGGCTGCACTACAACAGCATCAGAGATGGTCTCCGAACGCTGCAGAGGGGCCCTGCTCATGCAGGGGCACCCTCTCACATAGGAACCATGCACTCTGCCTTTAGGATTGATAAGGCCTGCCTTAGGAGTGACTTATAGGTTTCTAGGTGTGTGTGTATTTTGTGATATAGGTAACCTATATCACAGTAAGGGGTGCATGCACCACCTTACCCAGGCTGCAGTAGCAGACCTGTGGTGTCAGTTTGGATGGCCTTCCAGGGGTGGCATAATACATGCTGCAGCCCCTGGCAGGCCTCTGAGGTACCTATGCCCTTGGTACATAGTATACCATATACTAGGGACTTATAAGGGCACTCCAGATCCCAATCAGAGATGTGCCTAAGGCACATGGAATCCATTTTACAGAGAAAGCAGATAGACTGGGGCCCTGAATAGCAGGATCCCAGTCCAACTAAGTCATAAACCAGCAAAACACCATAAAAAAAGTGGGGGCAACCATATAGTCAGATTCCACCTTCCTACATAACCCCCCAAACGAAAGGAGATAAGGCTAACCTTGGCCAGTTGAGCCTATATTGACTAAGTGGCCATATAAGGAAGCACCTGCACTAGCATGGTTGCCCCCTATGTTATGGTCCACTAAGCAATCCCTCACCCTAAGGGTATGAGAGGGTCTCCACCATGGGGAATCACTACCTCTGGTGTGCTTAGGTAAAGTACAAGGCTGGTGAGGTGTCTGAGTAGGGAAGTGAGGCCCTAGGAATGTTGGCCTCAGTTTCCTCAGATCACTGGTCACCATGTATGCCTGTCTTTCCATGACTGAGTTGCACTTTGCTCTAAGGGTCAACCTTTGGCTGCCTACAGCTGGGGGTTGGGTCCCTTTGGATGGAACACTGGAGGGACATGGCAGGTTTGGAACCTTCTGGTCCCAGGTTTGCCCTTGCCTACCAGAGTCCTTCTGGGGGAGGTCCCTACATAAAGGTATGGGGGATCCCTCAGTGTGTAGAGGAATTTTCACCTGGCTAGGGCTACTAGACTGGCTGCCCCTAATCTGCTGATGGGGGCTTCCTCTGGACAGGGGGCCCGGGGGTCCACTGACCTCCCTGACCTCTGCAGCCCTGGGCTGACTGAGGCAGGGTAGAGAGGGGCAGGTTACCTGCTCCAGACTGGGTACCACCGTGGAAGGGTCCTCTGCCATCAGGGGTGTGGCCAGGCCAGGCCTGACTACCTCTGTGGCAGTTCCTTCACTAGGGGTAGGGTCAGTTCCCTGAGGAGGCTGACCCTTACCTACTGTCTGGGGGAAGAAGACTTTTCTTCAACCCTTTTGCTCTCTTTTGGGGGAGAGTGGGCCATTCTTTCAGGCTCCATCTCTCCAAAGTCTTGGGCTGGGGCTGTGGCCATCACAGCCCCACTAACCTTGCAGGGACGCCCAACATCCTAAGATGGGTTTGGTGTTCAACTTCAGCCCAGGCTGAAATTTCCAAATCATTGCCCATCAGGCAATCTACAGGTAGGGTTGGGGACACTGCCACTCTTTTGGGCCTGTGACCCCCTCCCAGCTGAGATTGACTATGGCCATGGGGTGATCTGTTCTGACACCATCAATGTTGGTCACCTGGTATTTAAACTCAGGTAAAAGCTGGTGAGGGGGACTAGTTTCCCTGCCACCATGGTGACACTAGCCCCTGTGTCCCTAAATGCCACAGCTTTCTGACCATTAATCATTGGCTCCAGTCTGTACCTGCCCAATGCTATGGGACCCATGGTAAAGGTGGCAAATCCTATACCACCATCAGAGTCAGAGGAGTCTGTTGAGGGGTCCCTGTCTAAACTAGGGCCCACCTCTGTTCCTCTTGCAAAAGCACCTAACTTTTTGGGTGCACTACTCCCAACTGGAGGATTACTACTGGTAGTACCAGGAGGGGTGGTAGTAGTTGTGGGAGGAACATTTTCTTTATTGCCAATCCTGGGGCAACTGGGATCAGTTTTCCAGTGCCCAGGCTTTTTACAGACATGGCAATAGGGTTTCTTTTCAGGAGAGGAAGGAGTTTGGGACCCACCCCCAGAAGAGGAATTTTGGGGCCCTGTAGGGGACTTATCCTTAGATTTATCCCCACCTTTCTCTTGGGACTTAGTAGAATCTTTCTTCTGGTCACCACCCTGATTTCTAGTTTTTACTCTGGTTCTGACCCATTTGTCTGCCTTCTTTCCCAATTCTTGGGGAGAGGTCAGATCAGAGTCCACCAGATACTGGTGCAAAAGCTGGTTTTGACAATTATTAAGGATCTGCTCCCTCATAATCAAATTGTACAATCCTAAAAAGTCATGCACTTTGTTGCCATGTATCCAACCTTCCAGAGCCTTTGTAGCACAATCTACAAAATCAACCCAGTCTTGAGTCTGAGCTTTTGGGTGTCTCTGAACTTCAACCTATACTGTTCAGTGGTTAGGCCAAACCCATCTATCAGAGCACTCTTCAAGACTGTGTAATTGTCAGCATCCTCTTCTCTTACAGTGAGGAGCTTGTCTCTACCTTTGTCTGCAAAGGAGAGCCACAAGATTGCTGCCCACTGCCTCTGGGGGACCTTCTGAACTTTACAGGCCCTCTCCAGTGCAGTTATCCATTTGTGGATGTCATCCCCACTCTGGTAGGGAGGGACAATCTTGTTTAGGTTTCTATGGTCATAAGACCTGTCCCTATCTCTAGGGATATTGCTGCCACCATGGGACTCTAGTCCCAACTTTCTTCTCTCTTTAAGGAGATCTAGGGATTCTCTATCTAAAGCCAATTGCTTCTTCCTGATCTCCAGTTGAGTTTCTTCATACTGGACCAGTCTCTTTCTTCTCTCATGAGAGGATTCCCTCCTGTGAGAAGAAACAGAGCTCCCTATTGAGGTGCCAGAGTGGTTAGACTCCTGAGAAGGAGACCTAGACTTTCTGAGCACACTCATAATCCTTCCTGGGGGACAAAGGTGTGGTCCTCAAGATCCTCATCTTCATCTTCCCCAGAAGGGATTGGGTTTTCCAGGTCAGGGTCATTGTCACCCTCCTGGTCAGTTTCAGAGGGGGCTGGGGGTAGTAGTACCCCTGACCCCTTCCTCATCTGCTGGCCCACCCTCTGCTCCTACCCCTTCAGTCTCTGAAGACTTACTAAGATCATAAGCCACCAACAACTCCTGGAGGTGTTGGGTGGTGGGACTTTGGCCTGTCCTTAATTTCCTCACGTTACACAAAGCTCTCAGTTCCAAGAATGGGAGTGTGTCATACTTGGAGGGGGAAGCTCAATGGCTTCCTGCAGGGCATCTCTAGATCCTGCTTTTAAAGACATTACTAGTGTGGTGTGGTGTATGCACTACCTACTCTAGTGTGGCCTACTAAACTCTCTTGAGTTGTAGAAAGGGTTGTGCTATCCCTTAACACACAACTCTAAGTTCAGTAGAACTTACTGATATTCTAAGCTTAAATTATATGTACCTTAGGTACCTTTAGTGGTTTTCAGTTGATCAATTCAATTGAGATTATCTGGTAAAACAATAGCAAGCTGGAATCCCACACTCTGCACACCAATGTGAGAAGTTGGCCTGGCATATGCTGTCCACTAATTATAGTGGGCACCTTGCACCAGTCCAAATCGACTCTTATGGTAGGTAGGTTAAAGACAACCTTATTGAAAGCTATCCTAGTGGTAGCTGTGGAGAGCAGCCTTCAGGCTAAGTCTTGAAGGAATGTAAAGCAGCTTGTTTTACCAGTCTATAATCTCTTGAGTGACCAAATGAAAGAGCACCACACCAGGTATATATTCAAAATATATGTATTTATTACTAAACACACCCCTCTAGTCTCTTTATGAGGCTAGAGTTCGAAGTACATAGGTTATAAGATATTAAATCACAGTAATAGCACAAATACACGTTTGGGCCCTAGGGGCGTACCAAACCATATACCAATAAAGTGGTATGCGAACCACGACTGAACTAGACACTAGGCCTAGAGCCTCTAGAAGTGCTTGGACCACAAGGAACCACCCAAGGTAGTGACACAGGGGACCCACGGGAGACGCGTGCAGTGTAAATACACAACCGCGATACGCCGTTAACTTCTATGGAGAAAGTCGGGATCGGGAAAATAGAGGAAAGGGACACTTAAAAGAGGACTAGGACAAAACCCTTTGAGATCTAGGACTTTGAAGAGTCTCTACCCACGGGAGCACCGGAGTACTCGTGTTACCTCACCCAGGGAAGCCGGGTGCATAGGTGCCTTTCGGGGTCGGGTTTCGTCGTCGTTTCTTATGGCGATCTGCTGCAAAGTGCTGCTGGCGACCAGGAGAAAAGTGTCCGGGTGGATCCAAGAGTGGATCGGAGTTCTGAAGAACCTGAAAGCAGAGGGGACAGAGTCTGGGTCACTAGCCAGTGACCAGGAGGGCGATGGTCAGATGCCCACCGATGTCGAGTGCTTCAAGTTCGTTGACGGTCGTCTTGACTCTTCAGCCACGAGGTCCGGGAGGCGTTGTCGGTGACCAGGAGCAGGATTCGGGCTGTTGCTCGATGTCTGTCGAGTGCAGAGGTGTCGGCGACCAGATTGGACCCAACAAGCCTTGGCAACGGCAAGTCTCGAGTAAGATGTAGATCGTCGATGATGCAGACCAGCAAGGTCTGGGGAACTCACCCAGCAAGGGTAAGTGAGGGCAGGCCTGGAGCAACCAGACTGCCAAGTAAAGAAAAGATTGGCCTTCGGTAAGGGCTACTAGCCAACGGGCTAGCGACCGCGAAGGAGCCTCGTGACGCCGCACGTGGAGCTGGCTTACAGGACACTCGTGGAGTGGGGGCCAGTGATCTTCGGTGCAGGTGGTGCTGGAGGCTAGGGCTACTCGGAGCCCAAAGCACGACTTCTTGGGAGACCCAGAAGATGGTGCACTTGCAAGTGTACTCGGTGTCCAGGGGTCACGGTCTCAAGTCACCCACGATAGCCACGGGCCTCAGCTTTGCTGGGGACTCAGGGTAGCCTCGGGGAAGTCTGAGAATCCACCTCTGGTGATGCGATGACTTCGGCGTCCGACGGGAGCTTCAGTAATGCGAACCGGACAGATGCTTCTTTGGTGCCTGCCAAGCAGGGGAGTCACTCCTTGACCCCAAGGGAGATTCTTCAGTCCTCTAATCGTGAGTAGAGCGTCGAAGGTCCAGGATTCTGTTTCAGAGTTTTGTCCAGGTATATCTATCTTGCTGTGGCAAGGGTTCCCCATTTTAACTAGTAAAACAGGGAGGGACTAACTCTATGACCCCACCTATGGGAGGGTCAAGGGAGGGGGTGGCTACACCCACTTCCCTTTGTCCAGTTTCGCGCCAGAGCAGGGGCAGGTAGCCCCTGAGCTGGTTTGAACTGGCATATGCACAGAGGAGCCTTTTGCTCCCCCAGTGCAGGACTTCAAAGCACTCTAAGAGTGCACCCACCCAGCCCCAATACACATTATCCTGTCTGGGGAGGTGGTCACACCTCCCTGCAACAGGAAACCTATTGTCCAGGCCTCCCCTGCCAGAGTTTCGTCCAGCAGCAGGAGGCCAGACTTGTGTCTGTGGCAGCAGCATCCATTTTGTGATGCCAGGGCTTCAGAAAGAAGTTACCGGGTAAGCCAGAGTTAACATGTCTTTCCCTCTAGAAGGGTGGAATGCTACCCCCGCCGCCAGGATTGGCGGGGGGTAGTATTCCAAGATGTTTGACACCAAACACGACATGTTTAGGTGCAGCCATTCCAAAGTTAGCATTTTACCGCGAGGATATAATGCGCTTAAGAGTATATGGTCAGGCTGCACTACAACAGCATCAGAGATGGTCTCCGAACGCTGCAGAGGGGCCCTGCTCATGCAGGGGCACCCTCTCACATAGGAACCATGCACTCTGCCTTTAGGATTGATAAGGCCTGCCTTAGGAGTGACTTATAGGTTTCTAGGTGTGTATGTATTTTGTGATATAGGTAACCTATATCACAGTAAGGGGTGCATGCACCACCTTACCCAGGCTGCAGTAGCAGACCTGTGGTGTCAGTTTGGATGGCCTTCCAGGGGTGGCATAATACATGCTGCAGCCCCTGGCAGGCCTCTGAGGTACCTATGCCCTTGGTACATAGTATACCATATACTAGGGACTTATAAGGGCACTCCAGATCCCAATCAGAGATGTGCCTAAGGCACATGGAATCCATTTTACAGAGAAAGCAGATAGACTGGGGCCCTGAATAGCAGGATCCCAGTCCAACTAAGTCATAAACCAGCAAAACACCATAAAAAAAGTGGGGGCAACCATATAGTCAGATTCCACCTTCCTACAGTTCCCCTTCAGCTAATGATATCCAGCTGGGAAACTATCTAGGGACAAAAAGCCTCTTTTGCCTAAATGGTAGACATCCTCGAGATTGCCCAGCGAAGAAAACTTTTAAATTAGGCTCACAAAATTGTCCGATAGATTATGTATTTATGTCAGTTTGGCATTTTGAGTTAATCAAAGGTTTTAGGATTATAAATAGAGAAGGGAGTGACCATAACCCATTAGAGCTAGACCTTTTAGATATTCAACTAAACCCCAGTAACAAAGTTATTGAACAACAAGTGGGATATCCCAGGAGGAGTACAACGAGGCTTACAGAAGAATTTATAGCACGATTAATATCATTTCAGCAGAACTTAGATCTGGGCACAGTAAATGGTCAGTGCTTGGATTGGTATGTGGGTAAAATTGAAGAAATGGTCCATAGGCTGTGCGACAATCTAAGGAAAAATAAATTAAAGGTAAATAAGATATTAAAAAGCCGGAGAGACAAAGAAGGTGGTTCTCAAAGGAATGTATGGAAAAGAAGAGGGAATTAAGGAGAGTTGCACGTTGCCTTAGTATAAAATATGATTATGCCAGGGCAATTAAGCTCGTACAACTAAAAAGAGAATATAATATGTTAATAAGAAAGGCAAAAGAGTCTATAAAGAAGGATGCTGGATAGAGCTGCTTGAGGCAATAGAGACCAAGAACATATGTAAGTTCTGGAACTTGGTTCAATCAGCAGTGGGCCGCCCTCCGGCCGTAATGAACTGTGTGGTAGAAGAGGCAGCATGGGAGAAATATCTGCTGGAATTATATTGCCCAGGAAGAGAACCAGAGGAGTATGTGCTGCCAGATTGGAGTGGTCTGATAGCAGATTTAAAAGCCGACTTTTCGGTCATAGAGGTGGAAAATACGATAAGAACGTTGAAGTTAACAAGGGCATCCGGTCCAGACAATCTTCCTGCTCAGATAATTAAAACTCATATTAACTGGTGGGCAGAATTTTTTTCCAAGATGTTCCAAGTTATTTTAGATACTGGGAAGTTTCCCAATCTTCCATTGAAGGGTGCAATAATTAGGCCTATACATAAGAAGGGCGATATGCATGACCCAAAGAACTACAGATTAATAAATCTGATAGATATTGGAGAAAAGATCTTCGCAAAAATAATATTAGGTAAATTAAAAGATTGGGTAGATCAGAAGTCGGTGGTACCGGTAGAACAGGGGGATTTAAAGAGGGCCATTCTACAATGGACCATTGTTTACGCACTTTGGGCACTTGCTCGGAAATCAATAGAGCAAAAGGGAAAATGTATTGCTGCTTTGTTGATTTTCGGGCAGCCTTTGATTCAGTGGACCGTAAGAGCCTATGGGAGTGTCTGATAAAGTACGATATATCGGAAGGCCTATTGGCCATTCTAAAAGAACTTCATAGTGAGAATTGGGCTCAAGTAATTAAGGATACACAAGGGTCACTGACACAGAAAACAGCCATAGGGAATGGACTAAGACAGGGTTGTGTCTTGGCCCCCTGCTCTTTGCCATATTCCTAGCCGACTTACCGGCAGCATTGGAAGTGGAAAGAAGTGCAAGCCCCAGAATGAGCGGTAGAAAAGTATCATGTCTTTTATACGCAGATGATCTTGTGATATTGGACCAAACGGAGCTAGGGCTCCAAAGGAAATTAAATGCTTTCAGAGAATATTGTGAGGCAAAGTTTTTAGTTGTAAATATGGAGAAAACAAAGATTTTATATTTTGGTAAAAGAGATAAAAATTTTAATTGGTTTTTAGGACAAATAAAACTGGAAATTGTAAAAGAATATAGATACCTAGGCCTTTGGTTCGACAATTCTCTGAAGTGGTATGCTCACTTAGAAGCTCAAAAAACAAAAGCGTTTTCTTCTATTTGTGGGCTGAAAAAATTTAACAAGGATTATGGGGACATGTCACATAGACCAATGTTAAAGGCATATGAAGCCATGATCCCACCCCAAGTTTTGTATGGGTCTGAAGTTCTAACCTTAAGCGGTAAAGGATATTGGGATCGGGAAGAAGGCAAGGCCCTAAAAATGTTATTGTCCTTACCAAGTTCTACAATGATTCAGGCAATTCGAATGGAATTAGGAACAATAGCGTGGAGTAGTCAGGCCCAAATGTCTTTGCTAAGATTCTGGAAGCGCCAGGATCCAGGGGAAGTACAGAAAGTTTCACACTGGTGTAGTGAGGAGATCCGGCATAGTAGCCTAAAATGGGCCAGGGATGCGAGAAAGAAAATCCAGACTATAGCTGGGAGTTTAAACATAAACTCAGTACAGCATCCTCTGGATGTAGTATTTACCAAGAAATCACTCAGGTACCAAGGCCTAGAACAGTCAAGGATGCTCGATCTGGAATATCTGAGTAAGAAAAAATCGGTACAAGGTATAATAAACTCCTGGGTAAATGCTGCATGGTATCCGTATCTGGAAACCCTGCCTAATCATGGGCTTAGGTGTGAAATCCTAAGAGTACGAATTGGCATAAACCCATGGTTAATGGAGGGAAAAATAAAAGCAGCCATGTTATATCAAGACGGTACATGTAAATGTGGGCTTGGAACCAAAGCTGAAATACTGCATGTACTGCTAGATTGCCTGGCTTTACAAGATTTGAGGAAATTGTTTTTACGCCCATTATTTTTAAAATACGGAATAAGGTCACGAGCCCAAGCAATTGTACTAATAACTGACATGATAAGTCTCGATATTGCTATAGCACTAGGAAACTATATGAAAGGTATAAACAGTATTTTATGGGATAAATTAAAGGGAGGTTAGAAATGTATTTATTTTAAATTCCTCGCCCACACAATCGGTTCAGATGTAATGAATATAATAGGAAATTGAACTGTTTTAAATGCCTCTGTTATTGGGGAAAGGAAGTGGATAATGTACCCCTTTTTAAAATAGAGTACTGATCGCACTGTTATTTTAATGTCTTTTATGTGGTTTAAAAAAAAAATTCTACAAGTGTATATAATATGAATAAGTTGCTGCTATAGGAGAGGAGGTGGACATTGGATCTATTAACATTTGTACTAGCCAAGATAACTTTAAGGATCTGTGTTGTTTATTTATTTCCTTTGTGATTCTTGTTGTTTAAAGACTATGGTCTAAATAAACAGAGTTTTCTCTCTCTCTCTCTCACTGAAGCTCCCTAAGACTGTTGGAGATGGGGTGGTATTTAGGAATGTTAAGAAGTAGCCGAGCAGCAGCATTTTGCAAGGCTTGAAGTTTACGTATTTGGCCTTTATCAATTCCAAGAAATAGTACATTGCAATAATCAATTCTGAAGAGGATCAGTGCTACTACCACCATTTTGCGTAGGCCTTGCGGGATGAAAGGTAAGACCTTACGCAACACCTTTATGAGGAAAAAGCATGAAGAGGTCAGGGAGATACACTGGTCCGCAAAATTTAATTGATCATCGAACATAATGCCAGGTTTCTTGTCTTCCTGGTGGGTACCGGGCAACACCCGGCATTTGCTGGCCACCATGAAGAGTTCCAAAAGGAGGGGCCTTTTCCAAATTCCACCACCTCCATTTGCTCTGTGTTCAGCTTAAGGGAGTTGGAATGCATCCATTCGATGATGTGTTTCATACAGTTATGAAACCTATTCGCCACAGTATGGATCTTCGTGGATATGGATATCACTATCTGTGTTTCATCGGCGTACGAGATCAAAGCGAAGCCATGTGCTTTGATCACTCTAGCCAGAGGGGACACATAGATATTAAACAGGGTCGGTGATAGGGCTGACCCCTGTGGGACGCCACCTGGAAGGAAGAAGGTTTCAGAAATCAGGTCACCCCAACACAGCCTCTGTTCTCTGTCCGTGAGAAATGAGGTGAGTAGGGCCAGGGCCGTCCCCCCCACCCCTAAGCTCTCTAGCCGGCGTATTAATACCTGATGGTTGACCGTATCAAACGCAGCCGAGAGATCCAGTAAGATGAGAACGGCCCTCCCCCCACTATCAACTTGTTTGCGGATCTCCTCCGTGACCAAGGCCAGGGCCGATTCCCTAGAATGACCTGATCTAAACCCGTGTTGGGCGGGGTCAAGAAGATTGTTAGATTCAAGGTAGGTGGTTAGCTGCTGATTGATGGATCTTTCTAGGATTTTTGCCGCCAACGGTAGGCACGAAATAGGCCGGTAGTTCTTAGTTTCAGAGGGATCTAAGGACGGCTTCTTCAATATGGGTCGTATGGAGGCTTTCTTCCCTGTAGATGGGAAGGATCCGGATAGACGTACATTGTTTATAAGGGGGTCAGGTATGTGCTTGCCTTGTCTGCAACCATCTGGAGGATGTGAGGGGGGCAAGGGTCCACCGGGGAGCCAGATTTTATTGTTTTTAGCAGTTTGCATACAGTCTCCTGCTTCAATGCCATAAACGCAGTTAATTGGCCAGGAGGGGGTTCATCTACAGTGGGGTCATCTATTTTCGTTCTGCTATCTGTGTTAGAGGTATTTACTGCAAGCTCCTTATAGATGATTTGGACCTTGTCCTGAAAGAAATTGGCTAACTTATTACAGAATGTTGGATCAGGAGTAAATTGATTGGTACGCTGCAATTTGGAGAGCATGGTGATGGTTTTAAATAATTCTCTAGAAACTTTTAGCAGCCTCGATTTTAGTGGTAAAGTAGTTCTTTTTAGCACGCATAATAGCTTCTTTGTATTCAACTAGGGCAATTTTATAGCTCAATTTATCTTGCTCAGCGTAATCCACTCTCCAGGCGCGCTCTAGGCGCCTACATTTAGATTTGATGGCTTTAAGTTCAATACTATACCAAGGCGCCGACGGTTGGGCCCTTCGTTGTTTGGAAGTTATTTCTGGGGCCAGGCAATTTACCGCAGACCTAATCCAGCTGTCAAAGTCTTCCGCCACCTTGTTATTATCTAAGGTTGGGGTAGGAGGGCCACTCCCAATAGTTTCCTCAAGGTTAGTTTTAGTAATTTTATGCCAGGGTCGAGACTTCACTAATTTTGTGTTCTCTCGGGGCCTCATTTCTCTAACTGGACAATGGAGTGTGAAAAACACCGCCTTGTGATCTGTCCATGTAAGTAGGAGAGTTTTATCAAATCCAATATGGGGGCTGTTTGTAAACATGCCGTCCAGAGTATGACCGGCAACGTGGGTGGGGCCAGTGACTATCTGGGTCAGACCAAGGCTTTCCATGTTATCTAGCAGGGTGAAAGTATCTCCACTGTTCACACATTCCAAATGAAAATTGAAATCCCCAAGGGCTGTAAAGCTTTGGAACTCAAAGCTAGATTCCATGAAAGACGCACACGGCCCTGGTGGCCGGTATAAGAGCAGACCTGGGAAGCTGCGGATATTGTCAATTTTAATATTAAACACCACCGCTTCTGCGTCCGTCAGCTGGATGGAGTTGCAAGTGGCCTTAAAGCATGAGTGGTAGACAATAGCTATGCCCCCTCCCTTATTCCCTTTCCTGTCCATGCTGAACAGTTCATAGCCATTTGGCAGTGCCTCATTCCAGTCTGGTTCGGACGTATCCGTGGCCCATGTTTCCGTCAAGAAAACCAGGTCTGGTTTATATGTCTGCATCCAATCCTCAAACTCGAGTCTATGCTTAATTATGGATCTAGTATTCAGCAGGCAACAGGCAAGTGGCGAGCTCCCCCCTCCCTGGTTAATTGTATTCCTCCACTCAGGAGCGTGTCGGGGCTCCCTTCTGGGAGGAGTTCCAGCCACAATATCTAAGCAGTTGTTGTCTCCTGACCAAAGTCTATAGTCTCTGATCCCTCTGAGATTAATAACTGCCTCCCTGCCTGGCATTGTGAACCCACAGCCATTACAACGGTAGGTGTCAACCCTCTTCCCATCCCATAAAAGAGGGTGACAACCCTTACCTTTATCCAGGGCAAGCAGTTGATCTCTGGAGTAGGTTTGTACCTGTACACAAAGCCACAGCCATGAAGCACCACAAGGGCCGGGAGGGAAGGGAAACTATACTGTGGCGAGGAAGACCTGGACTTGGAGTAATGAAGATTACCGGTAAGTTACCAGGGCATTACCTCCTCGTCAGTCTACCTCACCACAGTAATAACACATGAGCAGATACCAAAGCAACATCAGCTTCATGGATAAAGAACACAGCTCACACAGTGAAACCCGAAACAAATTGTTTAATGAAAACACAATACACATAGAGAAGAACTCAAGAATTCACAGAGTCTAGAACCGAAGAGGCAAAGGCAATGGAAGAACCCTCCCCAACCTCAAGCCGGTAATGCGACATGAAGGTGTGAGGAGAAGACCAGTGGCAGTCCTGCAAATATCCTCCAGAGGCCCAAGAAACAGCCACAGAACGTGTAGAACGGCCAAGAATCGGCTGCAAGGGAACCACCGACAGAACACCATAAGCCGACAGAATAGCCTCTTTAATCCACCTGCTAAGAGTAGCAAGGGACGGTGTAGGACTTGGCCTTTTTGGCTAAAGTTCCCTAAAACTTTTTGCTTTCCCCCTAGACCGTTTTCCTGACATAGAGTGCCAATTTAGATGCTTTGGGTACTTTGCCGCTGCTGATCAGTGTCAAAGTACAGTAGTTCCCTGTGTAAAGTGTAATGGTAATTGGTTGGCCATGATTGGTATGTTTGCCTTACTAGTAGAGTCCCTAGTGATGTGCACTGTGTGTGCCAGGGCTAGTAATGCAAAGGGTGCGCGGAGAAGGGAACTCAGGCCTGCAGTGTAGGGCCTGCGCGCAGTTTGCTAAGTTAGCATGTTGTCCTGACAAGCGCAACCACTTGTAAGGCCTTACTTTCCCTTTTGCGTACACAGTGGGCACCCCTGTGGTAGGTCCCAGATAAGTCTTTGATAGTCAGCATTATATTCTGTCTGACCTTAGGTTCACCTGTGGAAAGAATATACATTGTTTATTAGAAGCACAGCCGAAAAGAGATGGACAGGAATTGTCTGGCATTCTCTGATGACCAGATTACAGCTATTTTGTCAGGGCCTTCACTGTTTCCAGATTCAGCCTTAACCAATACTAGTTCAGCACGAGAAGAATGGGAAAGGCTAAGTAATACCAAAAAACGCCAGGTCAGGGTGGCTCTGCACGGAGCGCTGATGACAGAGTACCTCCGTGCTGGAGCAGCACCAGCTAGTCTACTAGTGAGAATAGAGCCACGTATTTTCCTAGAAGATAAGAAATTTAGACTAGATTGGAGTTATATTGCCAACAAATGTACAAGAGATTGGCTAATATTGATCATTAATACAGCGAAGAGGTTGAGTGAGGAGCTTTTGGTGGAGATCTTAGAACTAGAGGAAACTTTGAAGAAAGACACGACCATTAATGATACTAAAGAACAGTTACAGCGGATCCAAGAGGACTTAGCAGAGTATAAGAGTTATATGGTCAATCAGAAAATAAAGGGGTTGCGTAGGAATCTTGAGAGGTATACACATGAGTGGGCTTTCCCCTATGTAAATGATAAACATTACCAACAGGGAAGCGAACAAGTGTCCCAATTACATTACCAGAGGAGGAGTGGTAGACAACAGCAGAGGAGAACACCCCAGAACTGGACCTTCGATAACACCTCGAGTGAGGAAGAAGAGGGGCAACAACCACATAATCCTGGTAGAGTAAGGTTTGACCCACAGTCCAAATCCAATGAGGATTTGGGCACCCTGTTGCGTTCTTTTTTAGGACAAACTCACAGGGGCAACAGAGGAGGAGGGGCACAGAGGGGCCGAGGTCGTGCCGGACAGAGCCAGGGACAGCAATGGCCAATGTTTTCGCCGCGGATAACCCGCAGCCGGGGCAGGACCCCGCTCTAAACATAATCATGAATTTATCGGACTACGAATTGACATTGAATGAGATTCGGGTCCTTAACAAAGGATTGGGATATGTTCCCACTCCACGTCATGATGCCTTTAAATGCAGGACGGAATTTCATGAAACGATGAGGAAAATCAAACTTAAAAAATTCTTTGCTAATAAAGATTTGGAATCAGAATCTTTATTTTCGACTAATTTGCGACGCCCCTCCCAGTTTTGTCCACCAAGTTCGTCAGTAGGACCTGAGGTCTTGGTATTCGAACAAAAGATCTTGGAAGAGATCTCGAAATTGGAACAACTTGAACAACGAAATGGCTTTAATAATATGAGCCATGCAGATTGGGAAGCAGTTAAGACACTACAGGACAATGATGCCATAACTATAAAGTCCGCCGATAAAGGCGGGGCGGTTGTAGTTATGAATAGTACAGACTATGATAACGAGGTGTTGAGGCTGTTAGGTGAGCGTAAGAACTACCACCCCCTCACCAGAGACCCCCTGTGTGAATTACAAGACCTGATCACCAAGATGGTGGCTGATGCCAGGAGTAAGAGTTGGATAACTAGTAAGGAGGCCGAGTTTCTTGTTAACACCAAACCCAGAACTCCGGCCTTCTACATATTACCAAAAGTGCACAAGGCACAGCGGCCCCCTCCGGGGTGCCCAATAGTGTCGGGACTTTCTTCTGTACTTGAACCATTGTCCCAATTTGCGGACTTCTTTTTAAGAGAGTCTGTTTTAAAACAACCATCGTATGTACGGGACACTACAGATATTTTGAACACCCTCAATGACTTGGTTTTTGACTCCACGCAGCAATTTGTGGTCACAATTGACATTGAATCGCTGTACACCAGTATCCCCCAGGAAGCTACGCTGGTGGCAGCAGCTAGAGCCCTGGGGGCACAAGAATGGTTTTATGACACTCCCCAGTCGTTCGTGCTCCAGTGCATAGAACTCGCATTGACACGTAATTACTTCTGTTACAAGGAGGACTTATACCTGCAAGTGTCCGGTACATCGATGGGCGCAACTTTTGCGCCCAGTCTGGCCTGCATCTATGTGGGCCAGTTTGAGGAACACTTCCTGTGTGACTCGTCAAATCCCTTCCAGAGACATATTTGTCTCTGGAGGAGATATATTGATGATGTTTTATGTGTTTGGACCGGAGCAGAGAGTACCCTTGTGGACTTTCTGGAATGGTTGAATAGCCGTGACACATGTCTGCGGTTCACAAGGACAAAAAGTAACCAACATGCTGTGTACTTAGATTTAGATATTACTGTACAGGAGAATAAATTATGTACTACGGTCCATCAGAAAGGGACCGATAGGAATTCATTGTTACACTATCAATCCTACCACCCAAGAGCCCTGAGGGATAATTTACCTGTTGGCCAATTCTTGAGGTAACGACGTAACTGCACGACTGTTGAGTCTTTCTCATAGCAAGCGGAAGATCTGTCGGAGAAATTGATGCAGAGAGCCTATCCCAAGAAGATTGTCAATAGGGCCCGCAAAGAGCACGCAATACTCCCAGGGAGGCATTATTGGAAAAGAAATATAAGAGAACCTGTCTACCGGTGGTTATGACATTTGACCCCCTAGCCTCAAAGGTTAGACATGTGATCCGAAAACATTGGTCATTGCTGTCGACTGCTGACTTTAAGATGCCACAACCCAGATTCGCATTTAGGCGTGCAAGTAACCTAAAAGATAAACTTGTACATACACGCCCACTACTGAAACCGAAGATCACCACGATGCCAGCCGGACACTATCCATGCGGGAGTTGTTCGGTTTGTGCATTAACAGAGAAAACCAATACGGTGCAGCTAAATAATGGGAAAATATGGCATTTGAATAAATTTTCGAACTGTAACACAACAAATGTCATATACAGATTGACATGCCAGTGTGGGTTACAGTACATTGGCCTTACGACTAGGAAAGTCAAAGTGCGGATTCAAGAGCACTTAAGTACCATTAAAGCAGGCAAACTCACTTTTTAATACAACATTTTAATGAACATAAACATGACCTTCGAGCATTACGGTGGGTGGTTCTGGAAAGAGTGATGGCCAGTAGTGACAGTATTGAAAGAGTGTTGGCTAATAAAGAAGCCCGTTGGATTTTTTTCCGAGGGAGCAGATCAAACTGGATTGAATGATTATATTGAATGGAACAAAGTCAGTAGATGGTAGGGCTCTACGACTGACTTGTTCACTGAGCAAAGATATGTATGTACAGTAAAGAACATCAATACAGGTAAACTGACGTGACTTTGGAACAGACGCAAACTGATACAATTTGTAAATATATAGGGAATTCCCGTTCCTCAGTAAAATGTTTGATGGCAGTAACCAAAGCTACTGTGTAGAAGATTGATCAATATAGGAAGGTATGAATGACCTCCGTTGTGATAGACCAGCTTAACGAGGGTCCCGTGTGGATGACGCATGGAACATGAAATTTCACCAGAGATATATATAGTGAACATAAATGGAGAAATTAGGTGTTAAATTAGCTGGGTTAATGAGAATTCCAGAGCATGAGATTGGTGTTAACTGTAAAACGATCTTAAAACGGAGCCGTTCCAATATGGCCGCCGAAGTGGGGTGGAAAGCGAGCTGAGCTGCACTAGAACGTGGGGTCACGTGTTCTACGCGCTATCGGCGTGCAACACAGCGACGGCTTAATATCGCTCTGAATGCCGGTTTTCAGTGAAGCTGGGACGAGATGCCGCTTTAGGAGATTGTTGATGCGGTAAGAGTGTTCTGGGGACACTAGGGCTGGATTGTGACCGATACGGAAGGGCTGGCAGTAGTCTCCTTGAGGAGAACGGATTTGAACAGAATGTGAGAAAAAAGTCCCGTGTAAGTGGGAGATACACGAGTCAAGCAAAGGAGATGGTCCGTTTCATCCAGTATTAAGGGGGCAAACGGTAATGGGCTGATGCGTTCCCGATAAGTTGATGTCGGGGCATGATATGCACACATTGGCATGGTAGTGTGCATGAAATTAACTTCTGGATAAGTTATGGTACTGAGATATGGCCAAGGGACATGTCGATTATATAGCTGATGTATGATATTGTTTCCACAGGTGTAACTGACAAGCAGCGAAGAAGGTGTAAGAGTGATGTATACACCCCCTTTTGGTCTGGTGCAGGCTGGTATGAAAGCCCCCTGCCGACACTGGGTAATTATATATATATGTTTGACCCCTAAGAATAAAATATATATCACCTTGGAATAGGATTGTGTCTGGTTGACCGGATTTTTAGTGAGATTGAATCACTGTCTTTTTGTCTTGTCAGCCAACCCGCATTTTTAAAAACATTGTCCAGAGAGGCGAGTGATTGGAACCCCACGCCCTGATGAATTTGCCACAACGTATGTAATTGGCAGTGAAACATGTTGGCCTTCTTGGAAAAGGTTAGCAACATGCAGTGCTTTTAACTCGAGCAAGCTCACATTTTCAAATAAAGGGGGTAATGCGACAGTGAGTCTTGACTTGATTTTAATAGCATTTGAACACACTGTTCTCTGCTTATCACGGGGTTTATGTTTTGGAACAGTTGATCTCTTTTTTCTGTCTTTCTTGTCTTTCTCCTAGACACTAATTTCTTTGTTTCAGTGAGTGGGCAACCGATGATGATATACGTGGGCATTCTGGCGAGAACCTGCCGGTAGCCTTCCTGGTGTTGCATACGTGAGGTGCCCTCTCACTCTTTTCACTTATTTTTACTTTTATAGTAAGTTTTCTTCACTCACATGTTGTGAGGGAGGGAATATTTGGTTGAGTGGCTTGACCGACAGTGATTCTTTTTCCGCTTTGTTATTAAAAAGTACTAATTTGAGAGTTTGGGACTGCGGGAAATTGGACGGGGTGCCATAAAGTGGGAGTAAAAGTTAAACTCACTTTGGAAGCAGTGTCTGAAGGTGACATTGAAGAAACTCTCCTATAGCCAGGTCTTTATTGTTTTGATGCGTTGTGAGAGGAGGGTGGCCTGGTGATTTCCCTCTTGTGCTCCCTGTTGTGAATAGCGTACAGCCAGTGCCAAGTGCTAGTGAGTACAAGAGTGCCCTGGAAGATTGGGTAGTGGTTAGCATGTTAAATGATTTGGAGGGGTTGTCCAGTTTGGCCCCAGGGGAGCCTAGGCTCCGAAATTATTTTCCAGGATTGCGCCACCCCAGGTTAAGGTGAGGGCTCCTTAATTCCCGGGAACCTGCATGAGAACCGGACGCCTGGTCATGGGTCCAGGGGCCTGAAGAGGCCCCAGAGAGGGAAGAAGGGCCAAGTGGCACAAGGAGATCCCAGAGTAGTGAGGAGGGGTTGATGGCTAGCCCCTTGACTCCAAATAGGGGGAGGAAGAGTGAGCAGCACCCCCAGGGATCAGCAGCACCACCCAGGAACCGGGGGGGGGCCGTAGGGGAGCCCCTGGGTGGAGGCCTAGTGCCTTCTTGCCACAGGTGGGAGGAAGAACACCTAGCGTCAGGAGGGCATGGGGAGTCTGTAGCCAGAGCTCCTGCCGTCCTGAAGTTTGTGGGTGCCATTCCTAAGTGGCAGGCCCAGAAAAATAAATGGAAGGTTAAAAGAGGGTTGTGTTCCCCCGGGGGAACACCAGTGGGACAGTGTCCAGCCAGTGGGGCTGGGTCCCCTAGAAATGACCAGGGTGAACCCACTTTTAACCTGGAGGGCAGGATGACTGGAGGTAGTATCCTGACCAATGGGCCTTCCCAGGGTACCACTCCAGGGGGGGGTTTGCATGGGACCAACACCCCTGGAGGGGTCCCCCAGGCCGGGAGGGATCCATGGAACAGCATTGTTGGCTCAGGGAGTAGTGATCAAGAAGACCCCCTGGGGTCAGGAAGGCGTGGAACAGGAGGGTGTCCCTGTAGTAGTGGGCCTGCGTCCTGGTTCTATCGCCCGAAGCCGGGAAGTCCATCAAGGTAATGATTGGTCTACCCTGGCTTTTGGCTGGGAGGGGGTTGTGTAGGACTTGGCTTTTTTGGCTAAAGTTCCCTAAAACTTTTGCTTTCCCCTAGACCGTTTTCCTGACATAGAGTGCCAATTTAGATGCTTTGGGTACTTTGCCGCTGCTGATCAGTGTCAAAGTACAGTAGTTCCCTGTGTAAAGTGTAATGGTAATTGGTTGGCCATGATTGGTATGTTTGCCTTACTAGTAGAGTCCCTAGTGATGTGCACTGTGTGTGCCAGGGCTAGTAATGCAAAGGGTGCGCGGAGAAGGGAACTCAGGCCTGCAGTGTAGGGCCTGCGCGCAGTTTGCTAAGTTAGCATGTTGTCCTGACAAGCGCAACCACTTGTCAGGCCTTACTTTCCCTTTTGCGTACACAGTGGGCACCCCTGTGGTAGGTCCCGGGTAACCCCTGGGCAGGGTGCAGTGTAAGTAAAAGGCAGGACATATACAGAGGTGTGTGTTATGTCCTGACAGTGAAAAACGCTCCATTTCGTTTTTCACTGGTGAAAGGCCATCCTGCCCATAGGACAGAATGGGGGAGGCTGGGTATTGTGTTTGTTAGCCTAGTTTCCCATAAGTTTAAAATGGAGAGGTGAAGTTTGGTATGTCTGAACTCACAGCGTCATAACACATCTTTCTATGAAAGTGGTTTTGTCACTGTGTGTTCAGAAGCCGCTCTTTTAGAAAGTGGCTGAGTTTTGTGCTTTAGGCATTTCTGTCTGTCTCTGTTGAATGTGGATTGACTGTCTGGATCTGAGAGGGGAGGGGTGAGATGGCACCAGGCTGACCTGCAGCTGGAGAGTATGCGAGGAGAAGCCCCGGGAGGTGAAGAGGCCTGGGTTGCGGCTATAAAACAATTGACCCATCTCCTGCTGAGTGATTAAGGATCCAGACCCCCAGTATCAAAGGGAGAAAGGTGACACTGGGAGGGAGACACCCAGAACTGATTTAGGCAGGGGTCAGGGACCCCTGAGCACAACGAACTTCAAAGACATTTAGGGGTATATCTATGAGAGCTGAAACCCCTGAACGTTGGAATGAAACAGAAATGGATTGAGACTGAAAAGTCTTGGACCCATTCTGTGGTCAAGAGGAACCTCTGCTAAAGAAGGAGCAACTGAAGAGACTGCTGTGGAAAGACCAATCCTTGCTTCGTGATCTGGGGCTGGTCTGCAGTTTGCTGTTCTAACTAAGGGAGAGGCTGTTGGGACTGTGCTTGGAGGCGCTGGGTCCCCCTGCTTGAAGAAGACTGTGCTTTGTGCTGTGTCTTGTAACCCCAAGGGCCCGAGGTGAGCTGGCTCCCTGTTTGGAAACACAGGAACATAAAAGTTTCCGGAGAAGTTTCAAGCAATGTGGTGGGTGCGTGTTGTGGCAGCTTGAGACCCTCAGAAGGTGTGCCCTGTGATCTTGGACACACGGAGGAGAAGCGAGACTCGGACGTGCTGGGTGCGTGTCGTGGTGCACAGGAGGCGTTGGTGAAGAGCGCCTGGTGAAGTGTGCACCGGAGGTGAAGTGAGACTCGGACGTGCAGGGTGCGTGTCGGGGTGCACTGCAGGCGCTAGTGAAGAGTGCCTGGTGAGCGGGTGCATCGGAGGTGAAGAGAGTCTCGGACGCGCTGGGTGCGTGTCGCGGTGCACTGGAGGTGTTGGCGAGGAGCGCCTGGTCAACGTGTGCATCGGAAGTGGAGTGAGTCTCGGATGCGCAGGATGCGTGTCGGGGTGCACCGAGGCGTTAGTGAAGAGCGCCTGGTGATCGAGTGCACCGGAGGAGAAGCGAGGCTCGGACACGGTGAGCGTGTCGAGGTGCAGCCGGAGGCGTTGGTGAAGAGCGCCTGGATATCGGGGCACCGGAATTGGAGTAAGTCTCAGTGAAGCAGTGTGCGTGCTTTGGTGCAACCTGGGACTGTGGAGGTGATCGGCTGATCATCGTGTGCACCGGAAGAAAGTGAGTCTCTGCAGCGTGGTGTGCGTGTCTTGGTTCGAACTGAGACCGCAGGAAGGAGTGCCGGTTGAACGTGCACTCGGAGTCGACGTGAAGTCCCAACAGCGTTGTGTGTGTGGCTTCGTGCCAGAAGAGACCCGGAGTGTGCGGTGGTGAACGTGCACCCGCAGTAACGTAATCTCTGGGGCGTGGGGTACGTGTGCCCTGCGGCCGCCTGAGACCTTCCTAACAGTCGTGGCCCGGACCGGCAGCCCCGGAGGAGCTGAGCTGCCAGGCCGAGCCGCTGAGGCCCATTGAGAAAGTTCTGCACGAAAGGCCTAGTTCATTGAAGGAGGAGAGGAGAGTGGGGTCGCGCCCCCCAGGTAACGTGGATCACTGCCTGGGCAGGGTGTGGGCTCGGAGGGACACTCTCTCGGCCTCTCCGTCCTTCTGACGACGTGAGCCTTTGCTTCGGCTCAGATTGGGGCCCGTACTGACCAAGGAGTGGTGGTACTGGGGCTCGAGTGGGAAGCTGTACTTCATTTCATCGTGAATACGTGTGGGGGGTAACTGTTATCGAAGAGGCTGACTGTCGTAATACACATTGCCAATATTGCTGCTAACGAACTGCCGGACTGTCTTATGACGCCTGACATTATTTCCGCCTAACGAAGTACACGATTGTAGCGCTACGCATTGCATTATTTCTCCCTTGCAAAGTACAGGATTGTAGCGTCCCGCATTGCATTATTTCGTCATTGCAACATACATGATTGTAGCTACGCATTGCATTATTCCTTAATTGGAAAGTACATGATTGTGGTGGCGCGCATTGCATTGTTTCTTCATTGCAAAGTACGTGATTGGGGTGTGACGCATTGCATTATTCCTTCATTGCGCAGTACATGATTGTAGCGGTACGCATTGCATAATTTCTCCCATTGCAGGTACCAGAGTGTATCGTTACGCATTGTATTATTTCTCCTGTGCCCGGCACAGAATTGTATCGTTACACAGAGCACTATTGTTTGTCCATTGCAACGTGTGTGATTCTAGCATTACGACCAGCATAGCGTTTGGAAAGCGGTGGTTGGGATTTGAACCTACCAGCCAGCCGGAACGAATATTACCCTTTATTATATGTTGGCTTTTGTAACGTGTGGTCTGATCGTATATCTTTCTATATAAAGTTTATACTCGTTTTTATCAACCTCGTGTGGAGTCCATTTGTGGTTTCACCAGGGGGTTGCTGTGGGCGTGGTTGCACATACTGTACACTTGTGCCTTGGAGATAGGCCTGGCTGCTCGTGCCAAGCTACTAAGGGGGTGAGCAGGGCTATCTCAAACGATGTCCTTACTTGGCCTAACGTTGAGTGGGGAGTCCCGGGTCGCGCATTTGTGACAGTGACGCATGACGGGGACTCCGGCTTCCAACAGACGGCTTCACGCCCTGACGCACAACACCGAAAGTGACAAACAAATCGTCCACCTTACAAAAAGAAGCCGTGCAAGACAAATAAGTCAGCAAGGCACGCTTCATACCCAAAAGATACAACAGAGACTCCTCCCCAAAAGAAGGATCCGGAAAGAAAACAGGGAGGACAACCTCCGCCGACCGATGGAGGAAAGAATGTTATGTTATGTTATCAGCACTTATAGAGCGCATGGCTGCCCCAGGAATGGGGCGTCCCAGCGCTAAATCAGATAGAGGCTGACAGAGAGGCGGTTGGCTAAAGATTGGAGAAAAGCCACGTCTTAATCATTTTCCTAAAAGCCCAATGGTCTTGCATGCCGCGGGCAGCAAGAGGGATGGTATTCCAGAGGGCAGGTGCCAATGCCCTGAAAGAGCGCCCTCCTGCTCTGGTCCTGCGCACCCACGGGACACAGGCCAGGTGCAGGTCCGCAGAGCGCAAGGCTCGAGCCGGAGTATACACCGAGCACAACTCGCTCAAAATTTGCGGACCCAGGCCATGCAGGGTCTTATGTGTGGTGCATAGGGTCTTAAAGTAAACTCTCTGTTCTATACATAACCAGTGAAGTCGTCGAAGGAGGTCAGAGGCATGGCAATGTTTAGGTAGTGCAAAAAGCGTGCGGGCAGCCGCATTCAGAGCCAGTTGAAGTCTTTTCGTCACAGCTTTGTTGGCGCCAAGTATTAGCCCATTACAATAGTCTAGACGTGACAGCACGGTGTATTGAACAATCGTCTGTCGGGTGGGTGCGTTAAATAATCCCAAAATGGGGTTCAGGCCATGTAAAAGACCAATACAGGTGCCCACCACAGCCTTGGCCTGCACCTCGAACAAAAGGGTGCTGTCTATCAGAACTCCCAGATTCTTAACCACGCTTTTTGGCTGGGGAGGGGTACCAATGGCTCTAGGCCACCATTGATTGCCCCATAGATGGGTGTCCTGGCCCACCAAAAGCACTTCTGACTTTGCGGAATTCAATTGCAAGTAGTTGTCAGCCATCCATTCAGAGATGGCCGTAAGGTCGTCTTGGAATTTCGCCTGATCTTGTTTAACGTTGCTGGAGAATGTAAACACCAATTGGGTATCATCGGCGTAAGATACCATAGCCATGTTCCGGGCTTTGGCCAGAAGGGCTAGGGGGCGGATATAAATGTTAAATAGAGTGGGGCTCAGGGCAGATCCACCTTAGGGACAAAAGTAGGATGGGCCCTTAAGACCACCCTATCCTCTAGAATCCTCAAAAACGGTTCCGACCTGAAGTAAGCCCCCAATTCACCCACACGCCTGGCAGAGGCAATAGCCACCTTCAAGGTCAAAAACTTAAAATCAACAGACTCCAGAGGCTCAAAGGGAACCCCTTGAAGCGCCTTCAAAACCAACGGAAGATCCCACGGAGGAGGAGACAACCCAGGACGAGGGCGTTGAAAAGCCAGAGACTTGAAAAGACGAGCCACCAGGGGCTCAACCGCCACAAAAGGAGGACCATGAAAAGCCCGAATAGCCATCCACTGCGCACGGAGGGTAGAAAGGGCCAAGCCCAAATCAAAACCCTCC
Source organism: Calotriton arnoldi (assembly GCA_963921515.1). Classification (NCBI taxonomy): domain Eukaryota; kingdom Metazoa; phylum Chordata; class Amphibia; order Caudata; family Salamandridae; genus Calotriton; species Calotriton arnoldi. Next base: position 357,680 of record CAWUFW010007641.1, read on the forward strand.
TTCAAAAATCCAGAACACGAGCAGGATCCAACACATCAATAGACCAACCATGGCGCAGACACCAACCAGTAAAATTGTCCCAACGCTTAGCATAAGACTTCAAAGTAGAGGGGCGACTGGGCTGTTGGATAAGACTAGCAACCTCCAGGGAACAACCACTCTGGATCAGAGAACACCTCTCAAGAGCCAAGCCTGAAGACTCATCGACCGGAACACAGGAAGGGGAACCGGAGGACCCATCAAAGGATACGGATGAAACGGCAACGTCCAACCCAGACGCACCGCCAACTCCAACAACATAGGAAACCACGGGTGGCAGCGCCAACCCGGCACCACCAGAAGCACCAAAGCCCCCTCCCTCCTGATCTTCTGCAAAACCACCGGAATCAGGGGAATTAGGGGAAAGGCATACAACAGACCCCGCGGCCACTGGGAGGACATCACATCCACTCTCCAAGCCACTGGGCAAGGCATAATCGTGCAGAAACAATGGATCTTGGCATTGTCCGGGGACGCAAACAAATCCATCACCGGACACCCAAACATCCTCTGCAACCTCTGGAACATCACCGGGGTCAGAGACAACGACCCCATGGAGGGAAAGACCCTGCTCAAGCAGTCGGCCACCACATTCTCCCGGCCCGGGAGGTAAACAGCAGACAGGGACGCCAACTTCGACTCTGCCCAGGAACAAATTAGGTGACTGAGGCAACTGAGGGAACGAACCCTGCAACCCCCCTGATGATTGATGTAGGATATGACGACCTGGTTGTCCGTTCTGACCTGAACATGGTGACCCTTCAGCAAGGCTGAAAACGCCAAGAGACCCACCTGAACAGCCTTCAGTTCTCTGTAATTGGAAGAACAAGACATCAGAGTCACGGACCAGTTGCCCTGCACTGAAGAGTCGTTCAGAGTATCCCCCCAGCCCACCAGACTGGCATCCATAGTAACCACCTGAGACGGAACAATCAGAAACGGACGACCCCTGGAGAGATGGTCCCCGTCCAACCACCAACCCAGATCCTCCCTCACTTGGGCCGACACAGGAACCCCTTGATTGAAATCCTGACCACAGGGGCGCCAATGGGATAAAATATGGTTCACCACAGGATACATATGGAGACGAGCCTATGGAAACACCAATAAGGAGGCGGACATCAAACCCTGCACCCTTAACCAAAGCCTCACAGGAGGACAAGTCCTGGACAACAGGGACTGAATCTCCGACATCAGAGTCATTTTCCGGGCAGAGGCAGAAACACCAAACCCAATAGAGTCATGAAACGAGCCCCAATGTACGTCAGATCCTGAGAAGGAACCAGGCAAGACTTCCTCCGATTCACCAGAAATCCGTGTCCCTCCAACACCTGGCAAACCTCCTGGACTTGAAGCTCCGTCTTAGAGAAAGAAGAAGCAGAAATCAACAAATCATCCAGGTAAGGAAATACTTTAATACCCCTCCCATGTAAAAGCCCAATCAGGGGGGGCAGAACATTAGTAAAGACACGAGGGGAGGAACACTGGCCAAAGGGCAATACCTTGAACAGATAATGAAGGCCCAACACACAGAAGCGGAGAAACCTCTGGGACTCCCGATGGACAGGGACATGTAGATACGCATCCTGCAGGTCGAGGGACGCCAGAAAATCCCCTTGATTGATCAAAGGAAGGATCACCAGCAGGGACACCATCTTGAACTTGCCCGGAGGAATGAACCAATACAACCACTTCAGATCCAACACCGGTCTGAGGTCGCCGGTATGTTTCTCCACCAGGAAGAGAATAGAGTACACCCCTAGCCCCCTCTGCTCAGTGGGCACCAGAACCACAGCGCCCTTGGCCACGAGACAACGGACCCCCTCCAGGAGCGTCTTCTTTTTCAACTTGTCTCTGGGACAGGGAGTGACCCGAAAATAGTCTGGGCACGTCAGGACGAACCCAATGCGAAAACCTTCGGACACCACCGGAAGGACCCATTGATTCGAAACAGTTCTCATCCAGCTTTCCACAAAGAGAGACCCAGTCAGGATTTTGAGGGGGCAGAAGAGGTGGAAGAAGCGGCAGGGAACCGGGATTTGTCAGAGGAAGGAGCACCCCGGCCACACCCCCTTCCACGAAAGTGCTGAGAAACCCTCCCTTGACGAGCCAGACCAAATGCTCTACGTGCCCCAAAGAATCGGGAACGTGCCGCTCTCTCTGGAGCCAAAAGCTTACGATCTTCTGCAGACTTTTTGACCATCTCCTCCAAGGGAGCACCAAAGAGCTTAACACCAGAAAAAGGAATCTTCATGAGCAAGCCCTTTTGAGCCGCATCAGCCTTCCAGGAACGCAACCACAATTGGCGACGAGCCGCAATAGAAGAACCAGCCATAGAGGCCGCCGCTCCCAAGGAATCAAATGAAATGTCAGAAAGGAGCCTGACCTGCTGTTCCATCAGAGCGAGAGTGGGAGAAACTTCCTCGCCCTGGTCCAACAACTCAGCCAATGACTGGAAGTCCTTCAACAATGACTGAATGGCATAAGAGGAATAAGTAGCAGCTCTAATAGAAAAATTGAAGGCAGCAAAAGTACGCTTCACAGCCACATCAACCTTCTTATCTACAAGGTCTGTAGGAGAAGCATCCTCTGAAATAATAGTGCCCTGAGAAGACATGCCAGCCATTAAAGAATCAACCTTCACCTAGGCCGGATATTTAACTGCAAAGTCCTGCAAGGGGTATCTTTTGGCCAGAAACCGGGGAAAACAATTTCTATCAACATCTTTCCACTCGGAATCCAACACCTTCAAAATAGAGGAGTGAAGAGGCAACGACTCAGGCTCCTTTTTCTGATATTGAGAAAAGAAATCCGTATCCTCCACATCAACACCAGACTCCGTAAACAATAGGTTGGAGCGAATATGCTGAAGGACGTCTTTAAGATCAGACCCCTGAACAAACCGACCCTTAAGTTCCACATCCTCCTCCCCATCAGAGTCATGGGAGGGACCAGGGTCACACCGAGGCTTTTTAGAAGGAGGAACAACCTCCCTATCACGAAAAGCAGCAGCAACAGCTGTCTGAATCATTTGTTGTATCACAGCTAGAGAAGGTAAAGGCTCAGCAGGACCGGAAGACTCCCCAACGTGGGAAGAATCCAAAGCATCACCTTCCTCCGTAATGTCCATAGTACAATTGGCAGGATAAATCACTACGGCAAGCCAGGACATTCAAATACGTCCTTGTTGCCCATGACCACCCCCACAATGCCTCAGGACGGCCCCCGGCACGTCCGAAGCGTGTAAGTCACTGCCAAGAACAAATATGGTGCGTGACACATCGCGCTGCATAGAAAAACCATGCCGGCCCATAGCCACGCCCCCCAAGCCGCCGCACAACACATCAACTGCACCCGGACCCAGCAGCCGAGTCACGCCGGTGAGTACATCCATATCCCCCGCAGGGAAATAAGGCAGCCAACAGGGGGGCAACCGACCGGGAAAAACATGCGCCAAAACCCGCTGAGTCCACTAGAGCAGGACCTGGTAGGCAGCAGTAATTATAGTCACTATCAAAAGAAATACCGCATACTCTGGAAGTCCGCTAGAGCAGGACACGAGGAGCATGGTAGAAGAGGCCGCCATCGAATGCCTCGCAAACCAAGACCCCCTGGGGCATAAGAGTCCACTATAGCAGGACCGCAGCCCCCACTAACCTGAACCAGGAAACAGCACTCGGAGTAGTGCAGTGGTTTGTGTGTGTGATCCTTTTATGGGATTGGTGGAGGACGACGGAGGCCATGTTGGAGGGAAAGGGAGACTAGTAAGCTAACTGATTTTACTTGGAGTTTCTGTGGGAGGAGAATGCTCATGTGTTATTACTGCGGCGAGGAAGACGGACGAGGAGGTAATGCTTCAGTTCTGAAATGATGAGACTGTGAAAGAACTGTAACGAGTCTCTCCGAAGTTACACCAGAGGCAGTGAAGGGTGGCACTGCTGCAGGGTGATGATTTTTTTTCCCACCCTGAGTGTGAGGGCAGAAATGGAGAGCCCGATAGGGACTCGTCTCAGCACCTGCTTTTTAGAACTGTCGGTGTTCAGCACCGACTGAACCCGGCCCACTTAAAGCCCTGCAAACGTGTATACCTTAGTCGTTAGTAGCCCCAGCGATGACAGCACGCATAATTCACTCCACTGTAATTGCGGCGTATGCACAAACGGAACATGTCCAGGCAGCAGCCATGTTTAAATAAGGAATACCTTCAAATTCAAATGCATCTACACCTAAAGCTTTGTGTCCTGGCGACAGCCATCTTCATGTCAGGCAGACGTTCGGGTGGTGGTTTTGGTACGAGGGGGGCCTAGTGTTTATAGAGGTGGACAAGCCATCATTGAGAGGGCGAGCCGAGCCAGAGCCGAGTCAGGGGTCTGGCCCTTGCCTGAAAATGTTTGCTATGTAAATGTGACAGCTGATTTTCTGTCATTAATGAGCATTCTGAAGTAACCTTGTGCCAACATTACATCATATTTACACTGTCTTCCATCTTGCTTCGAAGTCACAATATATTAACGTATGCGTTTTTGTAGATATTTACCCAGCAGTGTCAGAGCGCATTACAATAGAGCGAAGAACATTACATGAGAAATTCAGAGTAGCAGGTGGCAATAAGTATAGCTACTATGGTTACTCATAGTGAGAGTTACATATTTACAAATTACATATTCAATACCAATTACCTATTTAGAAAAATTAAAGCGTGATGACTATTGCATTTTTCTGTTCTAAATAAAGTATCACTAGTGTCCACATGAATAAACAGAGAGTGTTCCCAGAGAGTTTTCTCACTGTACGTAAACCAAGGATGTTCGCGCTGTCCCAGGATATTGCTCGCAATGTATTGGTTCAACTGTTCAACTAAAGCTGAGAATGACTAAAACACAATGGAATATTACCATGCGAGAATCGTAGAATGTATGAAAGTCTTTTTCTAAAGTCCTATAAAAGGTATACATGCCAACCCTCCCGATTCAATGAATCAATCAGGGTTTGTAAAGTGCGGCTACTCACCCGTGAGGGTCTCAAGGCACTGGGGGTGGAGGGAAGAGGGGCTGCTTAACCGTCTGAGCACTGGAGTTCAATCGAAGAGCAAGGTCTTGAGATCCTTCCTAAATTGGGTCAGCGACTGGGATTGTCTGAGGTGGAGAGGCAGGGTGTTCCAGGTCTTGCTGGCAAGGTACGAGAAGGATCTTCCTCCGGTTCTAGTCTTGTGGATCTGAGGGACAGTGGCCAGGGTCAGCTGAGCGGAGGATTCTGGTGGGTACGTGGAATGAGAGGTGGTGGTTCAGGTATGCTGGTCCTGCATTGTAGAGGGCTTTTAGGCATGTGTGAGGAGCTTGAAAGCGATTTTTTGTTGACTGGGAGCCAGTGGAGTTCTCAGAGGTGTTCGGTGATATGGTTGCGGCGGGGGATATCGAAGACCAGTCTGGCTGAGGCATTTTGAACGTTCTGTAGTTTCCTGAGGAGTTTCTGGGTAACGCTGGCATAGAGTGTGTTGCTGTAGTCGAGTCTGCTGCTGATGACTGCGTGGGTGACCGTTTTTCTGGATTCGGTGGGGATCCATCTAAATGTCTTACGGAGCAGGCAAAGTGTGTGGAAGCATGATGAGGATACGGCGTTGATCCGACGGTTCGTTGTGAGCGAGGAGTCCTGTATGATGCCGAGGTTTTGTGCATGGTCCGTGGGGGTGGACGGGGTTCCCAATGAGGAGGGCCACTAGGAGTCTTCCCAAATTGAGGGGGTGGGTCCCAGGACTTCGGTCTTGTCGACTTGAGTTTGAGGCAACTGTTTTTCATCCAGGTGGCAATGGCCTTCATTCTGCCGTGGAAGTTGTTTCTGGCGGTTGTGGGTTCGTTGGTGAGGGAGAGGATCAGTTGGGTGTCGTTGGCTTAGGAGACGATGTTGAGTCCGTAGTTCCTGACGATGGCCGCAAGAGGGGCTATGTAGATGTTGAAGAGAGTGGGGCTCAGGGAGGAGCCCTGGGGTACTCCACAGCTGATCTCCATGGGTTTGGAGAGGAACAAAGGTAGTCTGACTCGCTGTGTTCAAACAGTGAGGAAGGAGTGGATCAGTGACATCACTGATGACATCACTGATGACATCATCCAGTGACTGTGTGTTTCTGTAAAATGTAAGTATGTTTTATATATATATATATATATATCCAACAACACCTTCCTTGTAAACACAAAAGAAGAGTGCCGCACACCGGACTCTGAAGAAAACAGGCGCTTTTATTCACAAATACATCAGCATGGCAGCAAGTTCAATCCTAACGCGTCTCAGCTCGCGTGGAGCCTTGGTCACAGGTGAGCCATCTGGATAATTGAGGGCGTGACCTTAATTATGCCCGCTTTATCTAAGACTTCGACGCCACTTCGTAGTCCTAGAATACTATAATGTCCATAATGCACTGGGAAAGTAGTTAGTCAAATGTTTTATTCCAGTCAGCAATTCCGTTTTCCAAAGTATTTCTTATTTTTCGGGGAAAATGCAGGCTGTATGCTCAAATATTCACACTTCCCTTGCACACGATGGCAGCATGACATTTTTGAGCCGCTTGTGTGCATGGGAAGTGTGAATATTTGATAATACAGCCTGCATTTTCCTTGAAAAATAAGAAATACTCCTAAGTTCGCATAGCAGGCCACGCCCCCTTTCCCCAAAACTTTGCAAACGCGCTCCCTGGCACGCTCTTGGATGGGGATTAAAGTCCCCTTCACTGCTGGGGGTCCTTAGGAGCCAACTAGCCTACCTGATACCTCCAGTATGCACCAGATAGTGGGATTGCCTCCTGGCTCGCTCTTGATTGGGGGATAAAGTCCCCTTGCCTCCTGAGGGTCCCTGGGGGCCAACTAGCCCTCCTGTTATCTCTAGTAAGCCCCGCACAGCTGGATTGCTGAGAGTGGTCTGAGGCCACGGCCCCTTTTTACACCACTCTGCAAACGCGCCTCCTGGCGCACTGCTGCTCGGGGATGAAGTCCACTTTAGTCCTGAGGTCCTCAGAACACAAGAGGACCTCTTCGCCCCACCAGCAATGCGCCAAGAGGCGCGTTTGCAGAGTGGTGTAAAAAGGGGTGTGGTCTCGGACCACCTTTCAGCAATGCCACTGTGTGGGGCTTACTGGAGGTACCTGGTGGGATAGTTGGCCCCCAGGGACCCTCAGGATTCAAGGGGACTTAATCCCCCAACTTAGAACGCACCAGGAGGCGCGTTTGCAAAGTGGTGCAGGGAGGGGCGGGGCCTCTGGCGAGATGCCGGCTTTTTTTTTTTTTTGTTAGATGGGGGGCTGTGTGGCCCCCCTTCTCTTAATATTTTGTGGGCCCTGGGGACCCCATCACCCAGGGCCTGAGACATTTTATATATTTGTTTTTAAATAAAATGGAAAGGGGGCCACGCGGCCCCCCTCCCAAGGCCGATTTCAGCCCCGGGGACCCCGGGGCATGGCCACATATTTGTGCCTTTTTGAAAATTTATTTTAAAAGGAGGGGGGGCACCTGAGGCCATATTGGCCCCGGGGACCTCATCCCCCAGGCCTTTGCCTCTTTATATATATATTTTTAATATTTTATGGGAGGGGGGCCAAGTGGCCCCCCTGCCGGGCCAATTTTGGCACCAGGGATCCCATCCTCCGGGGCCTGGCCTCACGTTGGGGACCGCAGGGGGAGCCCCAATGCGCCCATGGTCCCTGCCGGCTGCCCGCCTCCTGCTCCCCTTGTCCAAAAGCAATTCTGCTTTGCTTCGTGGAAGCGAGAGCAGGTTTCATGCTCTCGCTTCCATGAAGCGAAGCAGTGTTTGCTATGACCCTGCCATAGCAAACTGCAATGTCTCGGTGGTGGGCACCCTCGGACATTGCTGGAACCGGCCTTGGGGGGTGGCAGTCCCCAGGGCCATGAAGGGCTCCTGGAAGGGGGCCGCGCGGCCATCCTCCCAACATGTATGTAGCCCCGGGAAGGTGGTGGTCTGAAGGAAGTGACCCGATTAGGGTCACCTGGGCCACTCGCGACCACCGCTCAGCCTTCCATACAATGAAGAGTCGGTCAGACAGTAGAGAATACAAACCAAGATATATTTATTCAGATACACTCGAGCAGAGCCCAGTCTGCCCAGTCTCTTAAGATTGCTGCAGAGGGACTGACATCAGCAAACATGGAGATACCTTATGTACGATTCAGAACCAATGAAGACGCGCCCAGAATGGAATTTTCCGGGCAGATGCAGCTAAACAAAGAAGTACAGAAGGATAGGTTTCGATTCTGAGGCCGGGCACACACTATCTCCTACTCAAGGTCACTCTGTCTGTGCCCGCCACTAGACTAGTGGGAGAAGGCTCTATCTAGTGGGAAAGGTATGCGTTAATAAGAACAATGTAGTCATTAGCAAAGCAAGGCCCAACCTTGGAGAAATGAAACTTACCACAGGCCGTTTCTCAGAAGAAAATAAGGATTAGTTTCGATCATGGTTCAAAATGGCGGCCAAACATAAAATGGTGCCGCGAATGCTAACTTACATAGAATAATGCACAGGCAAAATAACGAAAACATTTTCATCCCAACAGACCCTCCTTTTAGCATGAGCTAACTATTTTAGGAAATGATCAAAGAAAATATAACATTTTCGAAGACAAAGGAGCATCAGTATTAGGAGTAGGTCATATATTCAGTATCAGGGATGGAGGCTGCAAGGAAAGATGTAGGCTCGAAAATACCTTTGTCAATCTGCATCAAATCGTCAATATTTTTTTGTATCATAATTGCGGCATTAGTATCATGAATTGACATTTTCTATTTGGGAGTGAGGATATTAATACAATAGGAACAACAAGCTGGGAGACATTGTATGCAGAGGCAACATGTAAAGAAGATACCGGCAACCACAGCCAAGAAAGTGAGGATCTTCCAACCCCAAGATGTTAGCGTGTTCCAGAACCACCCTGACAGTGTCCAAGTACCTATTTCTTGGTGTATCTCAGCTGATATCCTATGTAATTTCTGTATAGCTGAATAAACATTGGGAGCGTGATCAGGTATGTAAACACAACAACTGCTGCCTATGACGCGACAGGCCCCTCCCGGATCTGCAAGGATAACGTCTATCACCATCCTGTTCTGCAAAGTGACAAATCTCGTAGCCTGGAGCTCAGCAGTGACATTTGTCATTATCCCAGCAGTTGTATTGATAACCCCCTCAACAACTCTGACGAAGTTGAAGGCTATTAGCCTTGGGGCCCCAAAAAGGTAGTAGGCCCTTCCCAGCATCTCCAAATTGTTGTGCGGTGGTGTCTGTCTGCTATATCCTTTGTGTCAACAACCCTTTTGGCTCGGGTCAGGAAGGTACTTCTACGTTGCAGCTTATGATTTTTATGATAATTAGACGGGGCGACACATACAGGGGGAAGAAGGAAGGAGAGATAACATGTACCTGACCATTCCCTCGGGAGCCAGACGTGAGCTTGTGACCCACAAACAAAATAAACATTATGGGGTAGGCTCAAAGGTGGACTATTAGTCGTATTCAGCTTGTAGGTAAAATGACATTTACTCTCCCCCAACTTTATCTCCCCGGTCCCCTGGACACAAAAACTAGCTGTTGTATTGACCACCGACACAGGTATCGGCTTATCTTTAGTAATATTTCGACCTCGGAAGGATTGGAAGAACTCAGAAATATTAAACCATTGGAAACCAGGCATTTCCATTCGAAACCAGGCATCGTCCTTTACTCTATGAAACGTTTTCAAACATGGCTTTGAGGACAGTGTCCCTAGCGTCCCTTATCCTGCTGATCCTAAAGGGGTAAACCCTTGATAGAAGCGTAAATATTCATTCGCAGTGTGAGAATCAATGGATGTTATATCCAAAGTAAAAAGATGAAATTGGAAGTACACCAGTCGAAACAATTCATACCAACCCTCGCAACTGCCAATATATGACAATGACATTGACAACAAATTGTCGCTCTTATGAGTGACCGAATGGAGCAACCCACAAACCCAACAATTAGTTGTATTAGACACAGTATGAGCATGATGCAACATTTGTATAAATACATTGTCTTTGTCGGACAGCCTATGCACTTCTTTGTGTGGGGCTAGAGTAACAAAAATGTGCTCAGGGGGAGCGGGAGTTGTGCCAACCAAGGAATGTACAGGAAATTTCTCCTCTAAAAAACAGGATATTCCAAATATTGTCACTAGTGTAATCACAACAATTAATATGCAAACTATTTTACTCTTTGTTGACCAACCCCTCATTGAACACGGTGGTGCAAATGGCTGTTCCTCATCAATAGGCCGACCAAAAGGATGCATAATTAAGCAAAGAAGGAAATGCAACAAAAATGATAGTAAAGGTAGGTGTTCCCAGTGTCCGTCAGAGCCTCACTGGTACAGGCTCCTATTGTTCATCAATACGTTGGTGCTCTTGAGCACCGGCGGTGGAGCTTGCTCTGTCCTAAGCTCGTGATGTATCCCACGCCGATCAGGATAATGTACCCTCCTCCAAGGGAGTACGTTCCATCTATCCTGTCCAATGTCAAAACAGTGCACAAATCTCGCTTCACCCTAAACTAACTCCGTTGGTACTACAGCAAAGTACATCCTAACTTGCACAGTCCATCCCTGTCTAATCAGACTTCTCATTTTGTGCACTATTCCTCAGCCGAGGGCGTAGTTTGTACCTGGTGACTCCAGGCACAGAGGGATCAGTGAAAAGGGGTTCCTGAATAGCTCGTATCTCCGGTGGAACTGCTGCATTCAGCACTTCATCGTTGTCTGCATCCGTTTGGGTCCAGGTCAGCTTAGCATCACTAAAGGGGACAAACTGAGGCACCTTTTCACACTCAGAGTCCCCTACGCCATCCTTTATCCATTGGTTGTAAGGCAAAGGCAGAGGCTCCCTTTTGCAATGAGTGCCATGCACCCAATTTTTTCGGCCAGCGACCTTGCCTGCAGAGTGTGTACCCAGAAGGACCTGTTCCGGTCCTTTCCAGCGCGGTTCCAAACTCTTCTTCCGCTGGACATTTCTGAGTAATACAAAATCCCCAGGCTGTATGTCATGTCCAGGTCCCTCGGGTGTAGCTGGCAGGGACTCGCGGACCTGTTGGTGAATAGAAAGCTAATTTTCAGTTAACTGGCAAAGGTAGTCAATCAATAACGGGTGTTCAATATCTGAAAACCGGCGAGGATGCGGGACGCCCCAGACATTTTCCGGGCGTCCAAACATGACCTCGTACGGTGACAATCCTGTCCTAAAATGTGCTGTTGTTCTTGTCGATAAAAGAGCTAATGGTAAAGCATCTGGCCACTTTAACCCTGTGGTCTCCTGAATCTTTGCCAATTTCAGTTTGAGAGTACCATTGTACTTCTCAACCAAACCCGCTGACTGAGGATGATTGGCAGCATGAAACTTCTGTTTTATGTGCAAACCATCACAGATTAACTGAATGACCTTGGCATTAAAATGACTTCCATTATCACTCCAAGTCAAACGGGGCAAGCCGAAACGAGGAAAGAACTCCTTTAGGAGTACCTTTGCAGTTGTAACAGCAGTATTATCTTTAGTGGGATAAGCCTCAACCCATTTACTGAATGCACAGACAACCACCAAAACATACTTCAAATTATTGCACCTATCTAATTCTATATAGTCCATCTGGATGACCTCAAAAGGGAAAGTGGGTGGTGCAAAATTACCGGGTGGTGTAGGAGTACCCTTCCCAGGATTGTGCATCATGCACACCATGCAATACTTCACTAAATGTGCAGCTGTTTTCGAAATGTTATCATTCTGCCATACAGGGTCTAACAACTTTCAAATACCCTTAGCACTAATATGGGTTGGGCCATGAGCCATCGTGACCACAGGAAGAACATATGCATCTGGCAACATCCATCTCTGCTTCCCTGACTTATCAATCCAACATCCCTCATCGTTCAATTGTGCTGTACTTTCTTGCCACATTGCTAATTCCTCTATTGTGGCCTCACTTTGTATCTCCTTCACGTTCTCAAGTGTATCTTCAAACATGGTGATTTCAGGCACCCACCTAGCGGGACTTGCTACAAACATTCTTTTCATTTTAGTCCGGGCCGTTTCCTTAGCTGTCTGATGTGCAAAAGTGTTTCCCCTTCCTACATCATCAGTGACTTTCCAGTGAGCACTACACTTCACTATTGCCAATTTCTTAGGGAGCGTCAAAGCAGACAAAAGCCCCAATATAAGGTGCCCATGTTGAATCCTGGCACCATGCGAAGTAAGAAACCCTCTCTCTGCCCAGAGTTGCCCGAAGTTGTGCGCGACTCCAAAGGCGAACTGACTGTCAGTATAAATATTGACAACCAGTCCCTCACTCAATCCACAAGCTCGTATTAGGGCATCGAGCTCTGCAGCTTGGGCCGACTGATAGGGAACTCGTGATGTCTTAACTACCTTAGGCAGCATAGTAATAGCATCTGCAGCAGTTGTAGTGCCATCTGGTAATTTAAAACAAGAGCCATCGACATATAGTTCCCCTTGAGGGTCAGATAAGGGAAGATCAGTCAAGTCTACCCATCCCTTCGTCTCTTCCTCCGTCCAGAAGATACAATCATGTGCATCAGTTTCATCACTTTCAGAAGGGAGGGGCAGTAACGTGGCTGGATTCAGAGTGGCACATCGTTTGATCGTGATGTGTTTCGCGAACAGGGTTAATTCATAGCCAGTCAGACGTGCACTGGTGAGGTGCTGTGTCTTTGTTTTATTCAAAAGTGTATGCACAGCATGGGGTACCATGACCGTGAGATCAGTATCAAGTACGAGACAGGGTCAAGCACAGCAGAGAAATAAGCACACAGCCTTTGCTTATCTCCAAATTTTTGTGTTAAAACAGAAAGCGCGCAACCAGCCATCTCATGAACATATAATACAAAGGATTTGGCGTAGTTAGGGGTACCAAGCACTGGAGCTGAACAAAGTGCAGTTTTTAGTTGCTCAAAAGACTGCTGACATTAAGACGTCCAAGGTAAAGGCACATGCACTTCTTTCGTGGTTAGTGCAAGCAGGGGCTTAATTAGTAGGGAATAGTTAGGTATCCACTGACGACAGTAGGAAGTGATACCTATAAAAGCACGCACATCCATCTGAGTCTGCGAGATGTGCATTCTAACAATGGTATTGATACGCTCTGGGGTCAATCTCCTACCCTCCTTCGACAGTAGGTGACCTAAATAGGTGTTCTCCTGTCGACAATACTGTAATTTAGAAAGGGAAACTTTATGTCCGTGGTGTGCGAATGCAACAACAACCTAACTGTACTGTCCCTACAACCTTGTTCTGTATCTGAAGTGATGAGCATGTCATCAACGTACTGTAGCAGTACATTAGCTGTGGGGAGGGACAAGGAATCCAACTGACCTTTCAATGCTTGACTATAGATACTCAGGGGCATATTTACGTTCCCTGGCGCATCCCTGCATATCAGCAGGGATGCGCCAGAGAAAATGCATCACGCAAGTTTACCCTTGCGCCACGTCCGATGCGGCGCATCGTGGCGCAGGATAAGCAGATGCGTGACGCATCTGCCAGGCGGAAGGTTGGCGCAGTGCTGAAGTTGTGTCGCAAGCGCGACGCAACTCCAGCACTGTTCCAACCTTCCTATCCCTAACATGGTGCGTCAATCCTTACGCCTGCTTGAAGCAGGCGTAAGGATTTGACGCATCAGCGCTCGGAGAAAGTGACTGCGTGAAATCTTGTAGATTTCACTACGTCACTTTTCCGAGGCGTTCCTGCGCCGGAACGCCCCCTGCGCCGGTACGCCCACATGAAACCTGACGCAGGTTTCATGTGGCGCAGGGGTTTACTACGTGACGCATCGCCCTAGATGCGTCACATTGTAAATATAGCGCAACCGCGGCAGCATGGTTTGCGTCGCCGCTGCGTCACATGCGTGACGCAACGGCGGCGCAAAAGTGGCGCAAGGGGCTTGTAAATATGCCCCTCAGACTCTCTGTATAGCCTAGAGGAATGCGACAGAACCTAAAACTTCTACCAGCTAGGGTGAACCCAAACAGATATCTTCTATCAGGATGAATAGGAATAAAAAATTAGCTAGCATTCGCGCCAAGAATTTTCAATTCTATTAAGGACACGGAGGCGAGGATTATGCTTCTCTTTCTATTTATTGCCACTCACAGCAGCCAATGAAAACTTTGTTTTGTGTAAATAAACTACATTTCCCATGATGCACATGTCATACATCACATCCTGCAATGCCCCATAAGAGCCACCATGACCGGAAATCGCCCTCTTTCTTTGCTTCGAACAGTAAAAGTCCTACATAATAACTTAAGTCCAACACAATCCTCCAACGTGGAAGAACCAGTCCAGCTGGGAAAACGTCTTCTTAACCAGGATTACGCTTAATCCATCTTCTTCTCAGAACCTGAAAGAATGAGAGACAAACAACCCGTAACTTCTGCATAACCAGAATATAAATACAACGGGTGGGTAACAATTACAATACTGTAATGTAATCGGGTGGGATAATCCTCGCCTCCGTGTCCTTAATAGAATTGAAAATTCTTGGCGCGAATGCTAGCTAATTTTATATTCTATTACAGGACCGGAGGCTTCGGATTATGCTAGTTTAACGCTGATTAAAGACCACAGAGGATATATCACCCACCGGTTTATAATAAAACTGTTTAAAGGTAGACTCAGAGGACCAATCTGCAGAATGCATGATATCCTGTACAGTAGAACCCAACATGAACGTCTTAGAGGCCATGGCGCCTCGGACAGAGTGTGCCCCAAACACTTGAGTATTAATACCTGCTTCTTGCATAACAGATTTTAACCATCTGGCTATAGTAGCCGCAGTGACAGGTTTGTAAGGCTTCTGCAAAGCAATTAATAATTGCACCACAATCAATCAATCAATCAATCACGGCATTTATAGAGCGCGCTACTCACCCGGGAGGGTCTCAAGGCGCTGGGGGAGGGGGTAAGTTACTGCTCGAACAGCCAGGTCTTGAGCTGTTTCCTGAAGGAGAGATGGTCCTGGGTTCGCTGAAGGTGAGTGGGGAGGGAGTTCCAGGTCTTGGCTGCCAGGTAGGAGAAAGGATCTTCCTCCGGCGGTGGCTCTGCGGATGCGTGGTACGGTGGCGAGGGCGTGGCTGGTTGATCGTAGCTGGCGGGTGGGCGTGTAGAAGGTCATGCGGTCGTTGAGGTACTTTGGGCCCAGGTCGTGGAGGGCCTTGTGTGCGTGGGTGAGGAGTCTGAACGTTATTCTCTTGCTGACGGGGAGCCAGTGCAGGTCTTTCAGGTGTCCGGTGATGTGGCTGTGTCGGGAGGATGTCCAGGATGAGTCGTGCGGAGGCGTTCTGGATGCGCTGGAGTCTTTTTTGAAGTTTGGCTGTGGTTCCGGCGTAGAGGTGTTCCCATAGTCCAGTCGGCTGGTGACGAGTGCCTGGGTGACGGTTTTCCTGGTTTCAGTGGGGATCCATCTGAAGATCTTGCGGAGCATGCGCAGGGTGTTGAAGCACGAAGATGAGACGGCGTTGACTTGTCTGGTCATCGACAGGGAGGAGTCCAGGATGAAGCCCAGGTTGCGTGCGTGGTCCGTTGGCTTGGGCGCGGTGCACAGGGCCGGGGGCCACCAAGAGTCGTCCCAGGCGGAGGGTGATGAGCCCAGGATGAGGACTTCCGTCTTGTCTGAGTTCAGTTTAAGGCGGCTGTTCCTCATCCAGTCGGCGACGTCTCTCATCCCGTCGTGTAGGTTGGCTCTGGCGGTGGTGGGGTCGTTGGTGAGGGAGAGGATCAGCTGGGTGTCGTCGGCGTAGGAGATGATGTTGAGGTTGTGTTGGCGTGCGATGGCTGCGAGGGGCTCATGTAGACGTTGAAGAGGGTTGGACTGAGTGAAGATCCTTGTGGAGCGCCGCAGATGACTTCGGTGGCCTTGGATCTGAACGGGGGAGGCGGACTCTCTGGGTTCTTCCGGCGAGGAACGAGATGATCCATTCCAGTGCTTTCTCTCGGATTCCGATGTTGCTGAGGCGCTTCACTAGGGTGCGGTGGCAGACGGTGTCGAACGCCGCGGAGAGGTCCAAGAGGATGAGGGCTGCTGTTTCCCGTTGTCGGTTAGGGTTCTGATGTCGTCGGTGGCTGCGATAAGGGCGGTCTCGGTGCTGTGGTTGGCCCGAAACCCGGACTGCGAGGGGTCGAGGGATCCATTCGTCTCGAGGAAGGCGGCAAGCTGTCTGTTGACGGTCTTCTCGATGACTTTGGCCGGAAACGGAAGGAGCGAGATGGGACGGTAGTTCTTGAGGTCGGTGGTGTCCGCCGTTGGTTTCTTCAGGAGGGCGGTAAGCTCGGCGTGCTTCCAGCTCTCCGGGGAAGGTGGCGGTGTGGAAGGAGGAGTTGATGATGTCCCGGAGATGGGGTGCGATGGTGGCGTCGGCTTTGTTGAAGACGTGGTGTGGGCAGGGGTCGGTAGGTGATCCGGAGTGGATGGAGTTCATCGTGCGGGTGGTGTCTTCGGTGCTGATCGGGGTCCAGTTGCAGAGGGTGGTGGTGGCGGGCGTTGGTTCGGCGGTAGGGTGCGTGGTTTGTGCGTCAAAGCTGTTATGTATGTCGGTGATCTTGCGGTGGAAGAACGCGGCGAGTGAGTTGCAGAGGTCTTGCGAGGGGGTGATGTCGTTGTTTCCGGCGCTGGGGTTGGAGAACTCTTTGACGATGCTGAAAAGTTCCTTGCTGTCGTGGGCGTTGTTGTCCAGTCGTTCTTTGAGTGCCGACTTCTTGGTGGCACGGATCAGCTGGTGGTGTTTGCGGGTGGCGTGCTTGAGGGCGGTCCTGTTGTCTGTGGTCTGGTCGAGTCGCCAGGTTTTCTCGAGAGTGCGGCAGTTCTTCTTGGATTCCTTGAGTTCGTTGGTGAACCAAGGGGTTTTCTTGCTTCCGGGTCTGCTGGGAGGGTTTTTAGTGGTGCGAGGTCGTCGGCGCAGGCGGTCAGCCACTTGGCGAGGTTGCTGGCTGCTTCGTTTGGGTCCGTTGTGTTGGTGGGTGTGTTCTGGCTGAGGGAGGCGGTGAGCTGCTCGGCGGTGATCTTGCTCCAGCTCCGGCGGGGAGCCTGTTGCGGGTGGTGGTGGGTCGCAGTCTTTCTGAAGCTGAAGTGGACCACACCATCAGGCCGAAGAGACCTGGTACATTCTTCGTACGCTTTAAGGCAGTGAACAACACAGAGTTTGGGATTGCTAGGAAAAGCATGATATTCTACATTACGTGACATTGTCTTTGTCCTGGAAGTAATGTTAAAAGAAACTCCTTCAGGAGTAAATACTCTACCTGTAATATCTAGAGCTTTGATATCCGATGAACGTCTACACGCTGCCAAACATAACAGCATGGCCAATTTTGATGAGATTTGTTTCCTTGTCAACATATCGTTGCTGGGCCATTTATTGAACAAGGAAAGAACTAGCGAGACATCCCACAAAGAAGAATACTTTGGCTTGGGCGGATTAGCTGCTCTAATACCTTTCAAGAGTTTGCAAACCAATGGATGCATCCCTATTGGTTTGCCCTCCACCTGAGAATGACCCGCCGAGATGGCCGAACGGAAATTATTGATGGAACGATATGCCAAACCATCAGAAGCTTTTTTGGACAAAAAATTTACAACATAGGATAAGTCTGCCCCCACGGGATCCACGTGTTGTTCCACGCACCAACGAACCCAGCATTTCTATGCTGAAGAGTACCTTTTCCTGGTGGAAGGGGCCCAAGCCTGGTTGATAAAGTCTGAAGCTTGTTCCAAAAATCCTGGCATGTGCCAACGTTGCCGGAAAGTCTCCAGGCCATCAGGGACAACTGCCCCGATGTTACCATCGGGTGCATCTCTCCGTGAGGGCCCCGGAGCATCGTTGAGGACCAGGGAATTCTCCTGGGAAAATCGCAACTCGCCTCCAATAATATTGGGAACCAAGGTTGCGACTTCCACAGGGGAGTCACCAAAATCACTTCCGCCTTCTGGCGCATTACTTGTGTGAACACTCGTGGAATCAGGATGAAGGGAGGAAAGGCATAATTCAGATTCGGTGTCCAATCCTGTGAAAAGGCATCCGTCGCCAGAGCCAACGGATCCGGCCTCCAGCTGAAAAACGTGGTCATTTGACGATTCAGTCTGGAGGCAAACAGGTCTATCCCGCAATGTCCCCAGATTGCCTGTAGCCATTGCACTATCTGGGGTTGGAGTTGCCAATCGCTGTAATCCTTGAGGTGTCGGGAGTTCCAGTCTGCTACTACATTGGATTTGCCCGGAATGTACTCGGCTATGACCGAGATCTGATGACTCAGGCAATAGTGCCAAAAATCCTTTGCTATTTCCACTAACAGGGAAGACCTCGTGCCTCCCAATTTGTTGATGTACTGAACCGCCGAGATGTTGTCCATCCGCAAGAGGATGCAACACGAGACTTGTTTGGGCGACAGGGTCCGGATCGCGAACGACCCTGCAAGGAGTTCTAGGCAATTGATATGGAGGTCCATCTCGCCTAGGGACCAACGCCCTCCTGTGGAAATATTTCCGCAGCGCGCTCCCCAGCCCCAACGGCTGGCGTCGGACTCTATGATGACCTCTGGCAGAGAGCCGAAAATGGCCCTGCCGTTCCATGCCTCTACGTGGGCAAGCCACCACTGGATCTCTTCCCGTACCTCTTGGGAAAGGGTAACTAGGTCTGTGTAAGAGAGGCCTTTCTGCAGGTGCTGAATCTTGAGCCTCTGAAGGGTCCGATAATGTAAGCGCCCTGGAAAGATCGCTTGAATGGAGGACGCTAGAAGACCCACTATCCTGGCAATCACTCTGAGTGAGACCATCTGTTTGGCTAACAGGGAGCATAGCTCCTTTTTGATATCCCGAAGTTTGGAGCGTGGAAGACTCAACAGAGCCCTTTGAGAGTTTATGACAAAGCCCAGGAAATCTATCGTCTGGGTAGGACACAGAACTGACTTGGGTTCGTTGATCACGAAACCCAGGTTTTGTAAGGTAGCAATGGTCATGCGTAATTGCTGAACTGCCAGAATTGGAGATTGTGCCATGATAAGAATGTCGTCTAGATAAACTATCATGCGAACTCCTTGTTCCCTGAGATAAGCTATCACCGGCTTCAGCACCTTGGTGAAGCACCACGGAGCCGAGGAAAGTCCGAAAGGAAGGACCAAACATTCGTACCATCGGTCCCGCCATTGAAATTGCAGGAATCGGCGATGGGGAGGAAAGATGGGAATAGACAGATAGGCGTCCTTCAGGTCCAGACGGACCAGCCAGTCCCCTTGTTTGAGGAGATCCGCCAAAAGATGGATGCCCTCCATCTTGAAGTGTTTGTAGGTCAGATAATGATTGAAGTCTTTTAAATTGAGTACCAACCTGTAACCTCCGCCTTTCTTCTGTACCAGAAAAATATTGCTGCAGAAGCCGCGAGGGCCCTCGTTGCAATACGCGATCGCGTGTTTCTGCAGCAATTCTTCGAGTTCGGAATCTATGAAATCGCACTCTAGTCGGGAAAAAGAAAGCTGTCTGTGTTGCCTGACCTGAAAGGTGGTCTGGAAAAAATCGAGATGAAAACCCTGAATTGTCTGCAATATCCAAGCATCCTGAGACAGTTGAACCCAATTGTGATAAAAAAAAACTGAGTACGTCCCCCCAGGGGTAATACGAAATTGTCCGGAGCACCTACCTGAAGATTCAGTGTTTTGGAAGCCTCCACGGTAGGATCCTCTGTTGAAACGCCTTCTGTTGAAGCGCTGCCTGGTGGGGTAAAAGGTTCCGCCACGGGTGGAGTCCCACTCTCCCCTGCCTCGACCGAAGTCTCCTCTCTGAGGACCTTGGGAGAACTGTCGGCCAAACGAGCGTCCTCGGCCTCGTCCGGCCCTGTTGAAAACACCAGCCTGAAAAACTCTTTTTATGCCTGATTGCGCCTTATCCAGAGTTGTGAAGGTGCCCACATATTTGGCTACGTCCTTGACGAAACGGCCCCCGAACAGGTTCCCGTCCGCCAGGGGACCAGGTTCTGCTGCGGCAAGCTCCGTGAGATTGGAGTCCATGCGCATGAGGATAGATTTGCGCCTCTCCGTGGAGATGGCGCAGTTAGCATTACCCAAAAGGCATATAGCTCGTTGGGTCCAGCCTGCTAGGACGTGGGGATCTGCTGCAGTCCCAGATTCTTGCGCCTCTAAAGCCATCTCTAGGATTTTTGCCAGTGGGCCCACAACATCTAAGAGCTTGTCCTGGCACCCACGCCAGGCGCGATCGATACCCTTCTTGGGATCCTTTGTGAACTTCTTTAGGAAGGTCAAAAGGCTGGAGTTTATATCCGGGGTTTCAGCCACCTTGTCTGAAATATCCGGGCGAGGGCACTCTGACCGGAGCCTGTTGCGCACCTCCTTGTCAAAGCTTTTGCGAAGGTTTTCGTGCAAGTATGCTGCCACCTGAGGAGCGGGCAACCAATCCGACGACCTGGGGTGGATTATATCCGTTGGGTTAAATGTAAAGGGGGTGGAAATAGCCTGAGGCGTTTCCATATTCTTAGATTTCTTCGATCGTTTCTTAGGGGGCGACTCGTCTGGGGTGTCAGTACCAGTGGTATCAGTATCTGGGTCGGTGTCTGGAGCCTTGGTTTTCCCGGTATCAGGTTGAGGGAGCGAAGAATACGAGGCAGAGTGAGGCCAGGGTTTAGGCTGAGGGTCGTCAGTGGGAGTGCTTACTGGTGCAGTGAAACCATGACGTTTCGCAAACTTTTCAAGCTGTTTGGTGATTGGTTTTAGAGCAGAAGATAGCGCCTGCTGCACAGTTCCCGGAACTGCTTTTTCCAGGGCCTTGTTGACCGACTCCTGGACCGAGGCGTCCAGGGCCTCAACAATGTTGTCTTCTAAGGAAGGATTAGGCACTTCCTCTTCATAGTGGACCCACTCCTCCATTGTGGGCAAAAATATATATATAGAGGAGTAAAGGGGGGAGCCAACCCCCAGCACAGAAATCAATGAAAAAAGGAGGGTGTTGGACTTGGCCCTTTTTGGCCGGTTCACCTCTAAACTTTTTGCCTTGTGTGTCAGTAGTTTTAAGTCTCTGGGCACTTTAGCACTGTGGGCCAGTGTAAAGTGCGTGCGCGCTGAGTGCGTGTGGTGAGATTGACCTGCCTCCCATAGGAATGCATTGGGGATCTGTGTGCCAGTGGTAATTCCTAGGGTGAGAGGAGTGCAGGGGCGAGTTTAGTATGTGCGAACTCGTGAGAATAAATGCTGCGCAATGGTGTGCGCAGATTTATTATAACTGGTGTAGGAATGCCACTTTTAGAAGTTGGCATTTCTGTGTGCTCTGTGTCTGCCTGCCTGATGTGAATTGCATGTCTGGCTTGTGAGTGACAGGGGCTGGGAGGTGTGTGTGGCTCCAGGAGGGGCAGGGTGAGTCAGCGCAGGGCTGAATAGGGAGATCTGCATCTAGATGGGAGGGAGGAGTTGCACCTGGGACCTGAATAGGGCTGTGCCTTCCCTCCACAATGCTGGCTCCACCCCCTGTGGTGCGTCTGGTGTCCCTAGCCTGTCCTGTGAAAGGAGAGAGGAGCTGAGCAAAACAAAGTGCAAAGTCCCCCAAACCAGTTGCGTTTTTTCCCCAGCCCTGCACCTTTACACAAAGGGAAAAGGGTGTATAAAAGAAGGGGCTGTGACCCCATGTAAATGTTCAGTTCTTGGTTGCTGTTCCTGCGGGGCGTGCTGCTGTTGGGGCCCAGGGGGGGGCTGCCATGAGGGCTTGCCTCCCTGGGCCCTGCATTGCCCCTTGATGCCTGAAAGGACTTTTGGTAATTCTAGCGCCTCGTGTGCGCTTTCTTTGAAATTTCCCCAAAGAGAGGAAGAGCGTGGGCTACGCAGCGCTGTGCTGCCCGTCCTTTGGGGGAATCCCGACGTGAGGGATTCCCCGTGATGCTGCTGGAAGCGGGAGCCCACCCCGTGTTGGGAATTGTTTGCGGATGCCCACCCCGCTTATGGGTGATTTCACGTTGGAGAGTGGGTGCCCACCCCGCTCTCATGCTATTTTGGATAGCGGGTGCCCACCCCGCGTTTCACCGCCGCGGCCCGTGCCGCGACCAGGAAGCCAGGCAGCCTTGCCTGGTTGTGGGCGGGGCATAGCGGCCGGCTGACCAATTGCAGCGCGGCCGAGAAAGGAGGTGAAGGAGCCTCGCGGGTTCCATCTCGAAGTCCCGGTCACAGGAGGGGGCCGGGTGAAGGAAGGAGTGCGGCCGGAGCCAGCAGCGACCCCGCAGGCCGCCGCAAGAGGAGTCTGGTGAGTGGAGCTGGTGCGGAGGGGGCGCGAGGCACATTGTCGGTGCCTGCCCCTCCGCGCTGGGGGAAAAGAAGCGGAAGGCACCCTGGAGCCTCGTGGGCTCCACCTTGAAGTCCCGGTCCCAGAAGAGGGACCGGGCGAAGCCAGTTGATCGGCGGGGCTCCGGTGAGTGAGGGAAGCCCCGCGCCAGGAGACCGGAGGAGTCCCCGTGCAGTCCGGTGAGTGGCCGCCGCCTGCTGGGTGTTGGTGCCTTTCGAGGCACGTTGCCGGTGCTTGGGGGGACTTGGGGCATTTCTGGGCACAGTTGTAGTGCCGGGCCCCTATTTTTCTTTACAGCTGCCCCGCTTGCTAGTGGGCAGCTGCAACGTTTGGGCATCTTGGTGTTTAGAGCCCCTGAGGGCCACAGAGGCCGGGGGCATATCGAGGCACACTGTCGGTGCCTGGGCGGTCCCGCAAGAGAGCGGGCCGCCCCAACGATGGGGGCATGTGATTTAATGCCACTAGGAGGGTCCAGAGGGCACAGAGGTGCCGGGCCCCCCTCCTTTATGCAAAGTGCCACGAACTGGGCACAATTGAGAGAGAGTCCCTGAGAGGGACCAGAGGCACAGTGAGTGCCAGTGAGTTGCACAGCTGCCCAGCAATTAGTGGGCAGCTGCTACGTTTAGGCCTGCGCAGATTGCGCACCCTTGACGTTCACTGCTTAGGCAGCGCGCCCTGAACTTTTGGGACATAGGGCATTTAAGCCCCTCTTTGAGATGGCCAGTTGGCCAGGGGGACAGTTAGGTTTATAGGGCGCCAGGCCCTAATCTGATCTATGTGCTGATGTGATTTTGGGTGCTAGGAAATGTAATCATGTAGTATGATTTACGCACCCTGTATTATACCTCTAATGTACTGTTATGATTATGAGGTTTTGCATAATGTATTTATGCTGGTGAGGTTGGCGCAGAATGTAATTCGCGCCTGATGTGATACTGTGCATAATGTGGTTTATGTTACAGGCTGATGCTAAGTACAGTGGTTACCAGTGATTACTGGTTGTACGTTCATTTATTATAAGTACTACCTATACTAAGTTCGCTTTGTGCTGGTTCTGACAGTGGTCCAGTTGGCCCTGTCAGGTGTAAATAATTCCCTTGTAAATATGACCCCGTGCCGGGTGGCACGATGTATATTATGTGAGTACTATTCTAATGTGTTTTATGATAATACAAAGGCTATTTTTATATATAACCTTGTGTGGAGTTCCTTTTTGTAGTGTGCCTAGTATGTTGTTGCTGTGGGTGTGTTGCGCAAACGCTTTACACATTGCCTCCGGGATAAGCCTGACTCCTCGTGCCAAGCTACCAAGGGGGTGAGCAGGGGTTATCTTTGGCGTGTAACTCCCTTGCCCTGACTAGAGTGGTGGTCTCTGCCTGGCTTTGGCGCAAGCCTTAGCCAACCAGAGATCCCATTTCTAACAGAGGGGTACCTGGCTCCTCAGCAAAGCTGTAGCAAAATTGTTGCAGCCCCCAGGGCGTAATTGGAGCCAACAGAGCAATATTAGTATGCAGGAGGTGTGCTCCCTCCGGGCCCAGATAGTTTTTTCAGCCTGCCAGGCGTAAGTTGTTGCTCAATGGATATGTGCAGGGTGAATGCGAGCGAAAAAACGAAAGAACGACAGAAAACGGGCAGTAGCGACGTGCGTAGCCCAATTCCTACCAAAATAGCCCAATTGGGCTACGCACGTCGAAACCAACGAAAGGGAAAGGCTCCTGGCGCACTCGGCCGATGAGGGAAGCCTCCGCGCCCAAGATGATAAAATCAACTCACCGCCGAAGACGGTGCGGTACCACAAGATGTCAGGAGGAAGGTGAGCACAGCGCTCGCAATGCGTATTGTCCCGCGGAGTGGGAAATTCAAAGATGCTTCACCCTTGCGAGGGAACCACCGGCATGGGCGCGCACTTCCCGATGACAGCGGAAGTGCCGCGGTTGCCATGAAACCAAGCGCGAGGCTAGTGTGTTGACGGCAACAGAATGCCACAATGATTGTAGTGATACAAGCCCAAAACCCCAGCGCTACAAATACGCGCAATCCACATCAAGCGGCTTTAGCTTAATAAACAAATTTGGCCAATACAATTAGCAGTATGCATAAGCACAGATAACCACTTAACTGTCTGCGTGAGCAGCAAAGAAAGAGGGCGATTTCCGGTCATGGTGGCTCTTATGGGGCATTGCAGGATGTGATGTATGACATGTGCATCATGGGAAATGTAGTTTATTTACACAAAACAAAGTTTTCATTGGCTGCTGTGAGTGGCAATAAATAGAAAGAGAAGCATAATACGAAGCCTCCGGTCCTGTAATAGAATACTGAAGAACGCATTTTTCAAATCAATGACAAAAAGAATTTAGCAGGAGAGGGAATCATTGTCAAAAGAGTTGTGATGTCAGGAACCACCGGAAACTGGGGAATCACTATTTTATTAACTTCGTGCAAATCGATCACAAAATGATAAACATCTTCATGGTCATCAGAGGAACCTGGGGGCGCCCTTTTAAGAATCAGAAGAATAGGGCTATTGCAAATATTAGCAGTGGTCTCCTCAACCACTCCCTTCCCAATCAAATTCTGCACGTTCTGCAATAAGGTTCACTCTCCTGCCTGCGGTATTTTATATTGAGGGATACGAGGTAAAATAGCACCATCCTTAACGCGTATCGAAACAGGCGATATCTGCAACAATCCCACGTCTGTGTCGCCTTTGCCCACAGAGAGGGTGGCACATCTTTAAATTCAACAGGAAGGGGCGCATCTTTGGACAGACTGCACACCACATCTGGACCCATTGTCATATAGACACCTGCTGGGGAACAATAAATCGTGGCATGCAACTTCTTCAATAAATCCAAACCCATCAAATTCTCACCACAATTAGATGCAGCAAGAATGGCGAATCCACAGTGAAAGGACCAATGGTCAATGCAAGAGGTTTTGAAATGGGGCCTACAACCGGTACACCATAAAAACCTATTGAAACATTATTATGGCCAGACCGAGCCGCCCCAGGGACCATATTTTGGAAACAGAACTTTTCGTCGCACCTGTGTCCACCAAAAATTCCTTAGTTGAACCTTGCAATTCTGCTGTTACATAAGCACCACACTGGTCTACAGGTATCGGAACTGGTCCCCCACTCTGTCCTTGGCTGTCCTAGCTGTAAGACATTCCTGTCACTTCATCCACATCATAATCATTGTGGTAGTACTGTCCATCCCGAGGGTCATCAAAGTACTTATTATCAGAACAATCCTGCGAGGCTGCAGCGTTCTAAGCCCTGCCTGCCCCACCAGTTCCACGACCCCTTCCACGAGAACCACGGGGCATATTAGCAAGGGCACTATCGCCGCTTTAGCGGCACTTTTGCCGCTAAAGCGGCGATATTCATATCGCCCTATCAGCAAACTGTCTCTAACAGCAGTTAGAGACAGTTTGCTGGGCATTAGCGCCCGTTTTTTACCGCTTTGCATGTCAGCGATATTTATCGCTAATGACATGCAAAGTGGGCGTTCCCGACGAACAAACCTGGGAAACAACCGCTAACAGGCCTATCGCCTATTAGCAAGGTGGCCATGGCCCCAGTTAGCGACGTGAAAAGTCGCGCTAACCGGGGTCATCGCCATTTATTTAACACCTGCAATTAGCAGGTGTTAGCCATACCTAACATGGGGGTGGATTATGCTGATACGACCACAGGGTCGTATCAGCAAGGTGTTCTCCTTCTCCATGCAACATCGCTGGTTTTTCAGCGATGTTGGCCCATTTCCCCGCATTCGCTGGAATATTCATCGCCATAGCGCTAATCGTTGCTAATACAGCGTTAGCGTGGCGATATATTCCAGCGATAGCCGGCGATAAAAAAATCACGCTAAGCAGGGTTAGCGATGATTATCGCCTCTTCTTGCTAATATGCCCCCTCGTCCTGTAGGGACCGCCACCTTCTGCAAAAGCACAGGACACTCGCTATGCCAATGTCCCTCCTCTTTACAATACGCACACTGATTAAGACCCAGGGGTGTAGTGTTTGGCTGCCTACTAGTGCGTGGAAGTTATCAGGCCAAACCACCACGTCCTCTTCCATTTCCTCTAAAAGCCTGTTGCAACACCTTTGTCTTCAAATCCTTATGCTTTTTCTCTGTCCTCTCCTTTTCCTCATTATCCTTATGCTCATAGTACTGTGCCATATTCAAAATAACAGAAGGGGAAGAAGTGGACCAGGTGCTTTCGGAAGCCTGCAATCGAGTTGCAATCTCAGGAAGCAAATTAGAAACAAATTTATTAACAAACAACCAAACACCTCCCTCAATAGACAGATCCTGCCCACTGTAATCCAGGAAGATATCTTCAAACGAGTAAAAAAATCAGACACACTCTCATCTTTCTTTTGTCGACAAGCCGTTAACTTGTCCCAATCAACCTTCCTCGGTGGAATAAGAGAATGCATATATGTAATGATGCGGCCTGGCAAAGCATGTATCTCTGCCTTAGGCTAATCACCTGGCTTCCTTTCCTGATCCCATACTTTAATTTGACCCCATGTACCCCCAACTCTGCAACATGGTCTTGAGTATGCACCTGTCTCCAAATATCAACCGGAACAAGAAGACCAAAAAACATTTCAATATCAGCCAGAGTCATCACAGTGGAGGAGGCGGCTTCAGTCAATTCTTTATAATATGCAATTGGATTCTTCCTAGGATCAGGCAAGTTAGTCTTAAGGGACAAAACTTCACTCTTTTTCCACGAAGTGTAAACCCATTGTTCCTGAAAACGAGCCACTTCTCTGGCCATGATAACATTACCGCGGCCATCTTGCACTTCTGGTAATTCTGGGTGGTATATAGGATGAACTTCCCACATCGGAAACTGAGTCACCGTCTTGGGACTGTTCTCATGCAACCTTCCCTTATAGGCTATTATTGTCGCAACATTACTGAAAACCTGTTCTGGGCTCAAGTCACTAACATACACATGATCTCTAATATCATGTAAAATTTTAGGCGCTTCTGATTCAAAACACTTCTGCCAAAGACCAATCAACGTCGCCGACATGTGCTTAAGAGCATGCTGCTGTATAAAGGGCACAAAATCTCGCATTGTTCCCCAAATATCCTCTACACTGTAAATGGGATTACGAGCCTACTGGGCTGCTTGATTAGCTATTATCCTTTTCTCTTCATCTCCCACATCAGATCTTACTAACAGCTCCATACGTTCCTTAAATTTCGTCCTGTCTCTATCCTCAAAATCCACGTACTGGTGTCCCACTACTCAGTAATGTCGGTGAATGGAAAAACAAAGTGGGAGTAGCAACGGAAGTAACAGGCACTAACGTCGCTGCTGGCTGCGTCGCAGGTGTAAGAGCTGGCGAAAGGGACGCTGAAACAATAGGCGTGGCAGGAGTACTAACAGTCATAGTTGCCACAAACTGCGAGGACAAAGAAAAGACAGGAGGTGCTGTGGCCAAAGCAGTCTGACCAACAGTAGAAGGAGCAGAAACAGCAGGGACACAAGAAACGGGTGGCTGGGACCGTGAGGGAAAATCGGGATATATCCTCTGCGGGGCATATGGAGGTGGGGGTCAAGTATCTAACAATTCTTCCACAAAAGTATAATTTTCTTCTTGGGCCACATAAGATTTATCAATCTGTAATCGAAACCTTCTATCTTCACATTCAACACCCTTCTCCTGCTTTTCCCTGTCATTTGCTACGGCCTTCTGAGTCAACGTCTGCATTCTCCCCTTCGGGTCCTCTTTCTCTGCTTTTTGCCACGTCCTAAGGGAATCAAACATAGACTGTCTACTTCTTTTCTTAAACAACTGTTCTTGTAAATACTCGATCTTTTGCTCATCAAAAGTGCCAGTCAAAGGCCACTGCAACTCAGCGTTGTCCCTCGTATATTTGTGCCAGAGCGTACTAAACATAATAGGGCCAAGGCCATGCTTCACATACATATCAAAATTCGGAGTGCCTTCTGGAGGCGCTGGCCGACTTTCCTCCAGTCGAGCATCAGCAGAACAACAACAACAGCACAAAGAAACCAATTTACTTATTCCAGGCATTCTCAAAAGAAAACAAATTCACTACTTATGCCTGGCAAAGTATTTGCAAATACTTTTCACCCAAAATCCTTCCTCAGACCGTACCAAATACAAACCAAAATGGTACCATATCCACAAAGAACCAAAACAAACTCACCTGATGTATGCAGGTCAAACTAATTTATTCTCCACTGCTGACTCTTCAGACCAAATGATCAGATCCAATTCGCCATTCATTCAGGACCCCAGTCGGGATGACCGCTGGGCGAGGCACCGTCCGGCTGGACAGAAGACGCAGCTGCGAGTCCGTCTGACCCGACGATGGCCTCGACCTCCCCACCCGTCCTCAGGAGGGGATGGGCCACTCACCCGATGGGGTCCCTGTTCGGGCGCCAACTGAAGGAAGTGACCCGATTAGGGTCACCCGGGTCACTCGCAACCACCTCTCAGCCTTCCATACAATGAAGAGTCGGTCAGACAGTAGAGAATACAAACCAATATATATTTATTCAGATACACTTGAGCGGAGCCCAGTCTCTTAAGATTGCTGCAGAGGGACTGACATCAGCAAACATGGAGATACATTATGTACAATTCAGAACCAATGAAGGCACGCCCATAATGGAATTTTCCGGGCAGATGCAGCTAAACGAAGAAGTACAGAAGGATAGGTTTCGATTCTGAGGCTGGGCACACACTATCTCCTACTCAAGGTCACTCTGTCCGTGCACGCTACTAGACTAGTGGGAGAAGGCCTCTATCTAGTGGGAAAGGTATGCGTTAATAAGAACAGTGTATTCATTAGCAAAGCAAGGCCCAACCTTGGAGTAACGAAACCTACAACAGGCGTTTCTCAGAAGAAAATAAGGATTAGTTTCGATCATGGTTCAAAATGGCGGCCAAACATAAAATGGTGCACCGAATGCTAACTTACATAGAATAATTCACAAACAAAATAATGAAAACATTTTCATTCCAACGGGTCAATAATTAGTGCCCCGCGGAGGTGGTGGTCCCCGGGAGCCCCCCACCCTTACTATTTCTAATAGCCCCCGGGAGGTGGCGGTCCCCGGGGCCTGGGGGACCCATGTGGCCCCCCGCCCATAACTTACTACAGCCCCGGGAGGTGGCAGTCCCCGGGGGGTCCGCAAGGCCCCCCGCCCTAAAAATATAAAAGCCCCGGGGAGGTGGCGGTCCCCAGGGCTGCGGGGGGCACATTTCCCCGCGCATAATTAATAAAGCCCGGGGAGGTGGCAGTCCCTGGGGCTGCGGGGATCCCTACGGCCCCCCGCACCATAATAAAACAATGCCCCCGGGACCTGGCCCACCCGGGGGCTTTAACAAAACGAGGCACAGGAGACCGCACTTCATTTTTTAAAAGTTTTTCGAATTTGTTTTTAAAAAGTGCTTTTTCTGGCCCTGAGGCCTAGGGGGTCTGGGTGTTTTTACCCTGCCCCTTTTCTTGTTTTTTAATGTTTCTCTCACCTTTTGGCTTCTCACTCGGTTCCGAGTCACAAGATGGCTGCCAACACTTCCTGGTTTGAAGTGTTGGCAGCCAATCAGAAACAAGCTTGTGATTGTGAGGGTTCAGCCAATCAGATCTCACAATTCTCAAATATCGATATCTGTAAATCTTTAAATATCTCAAAAACTACTGAACGAATTTACACCATTTAAAGAAAAGCATGCTTTCTGGACCAAAAGCTACCTTATTGCCAAATTTGGTGTAATTCCGTTCAGCAGTTCAGGCTGTCGCCGTGTCTAAAGTTTCCTATGGAAATTAACATGTAGAAAACACGTTTTGGGACCCCCTTTTTCTCGGCCCCCGCTTGACAAATCACCCCAAAACTTTCAAGACAGCAGCTGACCTGAGCGCCCCATTAGTTTTGATAATTTCGTGAAGATTCGTCAAACGGCGCCAAAGATATTGGCAAAAGAAAAACGCTTTTTGAATAGAAACAAGGTTATAACTATAACTACCTACTGGCAACTGCCAGTAGGTAACATATATATATATTCACTGAAAAAACCATAGGTTTTAGGGACAGTTATAGTTAGTTGGACATTCCAATCGTACAAAACCTTAGAAATTCCCACGTTATAGTTAGTTCAGCTAACTATAACTCGCGCCCCGCAATGCACTGCTGATGACGTCACATATTACATCACTCATGACATGGTCAGTGACATCACTCATGACATCACTGATGACATCTCAGATGACATCACTGATGACATCACTGATGACATCATCCATGTGATAATTTGATGCATCTTCTCACACCCTAATATAACCTTTGATACACCCACTCTAAATTACAGACTGCCATTCTCAAAACCATAGACACTCCAACACCAATAACTACATACCCACTCACTGATTCTTAGGTTTACACACACATCCACTCACTCACCCGTACAGTCACTCATACTTATGGTCACTCAGTACAGGACTATCATATGCACTCATACACCTACATAGACACTCACACACCGCCACTCATCCATAGAGGTACTCACACACCTAGTCAGTCATGCAAATAATTAATCACACTGCCATTTACTCACCTATACAGTTATACACACACCAGCTCACTTACTCATACAAATACTAGCACATTCTTACGCTCTTATACAATCACTGATACAAGTACACACTCATCCATACAGCCACTCTCACAATCACACACTCTCACTTATAGCCATTTATATACTCCAACACACATATATACTGCCGTTCACATATGTAGTTACTCACACATGTACCACTGAGATATACATTCACTCACTAACACACCCATACACACACTCACCCACCCATACAGTCCATCACAGATGCACTCTTGAAACCATGCACCCAGTGAATCACCCACTCACACATCTATGCACAGAGTCACACACACCCCACCCACACAAACACTCAGGCACCCATACAGATACTCAGACAACCAATCAATAACCCATGTAGACACTCATGTAGCTATTCACAAACCCATGCAGCCGCTTACAAACCAACAGACAGACAGATACAGACATTCACACAGTTTAGTCACTAACCCATGCATTCAGTAAGATATGTTTAATCACTCACTTATAGAGTCAGTCACGCACCTACTAAATCATCCATTCAGACACTTATACACCCACTCATTCTTCAATACGCCTTTCCCTATATATATTAAACATATTTAAACTTTACAGAAACACACAGTCACTGGATGATGTCATCAGTGATGTCATTTGAGATGTCATCAGTGATGTCATGAGTGATGTCACTGACCATGTCATGAGTGATGTAATATGTGACGTCATCAGCAGTGCATTGCGGGGGCGCGAGTTATAGTTAGCTGAACTAACTATAACGGGGGAATTTCTATGGTTTTGTACGAGTGAAATGTCCAACTAACTATAACTGTCCCTAAAACCTATGGTTTTTTCTGTGAATTCCTAAGGTTTTTTGAATGCTAATTTCTAACTATAAGGTGCCTGAAACCTATGGTTTTTTCAGTGAATTTCAAAGGTTTTTTAAATGCTAATTTCTAACTATAACGTGTCTGAAACCTATGGTTTTTTCAGTGAATTTCAAAGGTTTTTTAAATGCTAATTTCTAACTATAACGTGCCTGAAACCAATGGTTTTTTAAGTGAATTTCAAAGGTTTTTAAATGCTAGTTTCTAACTATGCCTACAGAGGTAGGACATGTGAAGAAAGAAGAAAAAACGCACAGAAAGAAGCAAAAGAAATGCAGAAAGAAGCAACAGAAGTCCACAAAGACGAAGAAAAGAGCAGGAAGAAGCAAGACATGTGCAGAAAGAACCAACAGAGGAGCAGAAAGAGGCCTTGTTGCAAAATCATCCTGTGCCCACAACTTTTTCAGACGGGTACTGGTGGTAACTGACTCGGAGTAACCAGGCCTAGAGCCAGTGCTATGCTAAAAGACACTTAGAATACAGTGAAAACACCTACATACACTAGGGAACACTATGCGTTGGGGTACCCCTGTCATTGGCATGACCTCCTCTGTAAGACCCTAGTACATAATAGGGCAGGGGGATTAAAACTTCCACTTAAAACGCGCCCCGGGGCGCGTTTGCACAGTGGTGAAGGGAGGGGGGGGCCTGAGGTGACATGTGTGCAAACAAGCCCTGTGGCCGTTTTAAGTTGGGAGATTAAGTCCCTTGAATCCTGAGGGTCCTTGGGGTCCAACTAGCCCACTAGGTACCTCCAGTAAGCGCCACACAGCTGCGTTGCACAGAGGTGTAAAAGGGCGTGGCCTGGAACACCTCTCTGCAACGCAGCCCTGTGGCGCGCACTGGAGGTACCTGGTGGGCTAGTTGGCCCCCAGGGTCCCTCAGGATTCAAGGGGAATTAATTCCCCAACTTAAAACGCGCCACAGGGCGTGTTTGCACACATGTCACCTGAGGCCCCGCCCCCTCCCTTCACCACTGTGCAAATGCGCCCTGTGGCGCGTTTTAAGTTGGGGTATTAGGTCACCTTGAATCCTGAGGGTCCCTGGGGCCGGGAGACCGCGCTTCGTTTTTTTTTTATTTTCACGGACGGATTCGCGCACCCAGCGTGAATTCGGACGATTTTTTTTTAAAAAAAATGCTTTTTTGGGCCCTGGGGGTCCTTGTGGGACCCCCTGAGCAGGCCTAGGGGGTCAGGGTATTTCTACCCTGCCCCCTTTTTTTGTTTTGCGCCTTAGTTTTTCTGTTTTCTTGTGCCTCGGTTTCCGAGGCACAAGATGGCTGCCAACACTTCCTGGTTTGGAGTGTTGACAGCCAATTAGCATGAAGCTCGTGATCGGGAGGGTGCGCGGATCCACCGCGGCCATAGATATCGATATCTTTATTTTTTTAATTTCTCAGCAACTACTGAACGGATTTACACCATTTAAAAAAAAGGGCGCTTTCTGAACCAAGCACTACCTTTTTGCCAAATTTGGTGTAATTCCGTTCAGCAGTTCGGGCTGTAGCCGTGTCTAAAGTTTCCTATGGGAATTAACATGGAGAAAACATGTTTTGGGACCCCCCTTTTTTCTCGGCCCCCGCTTGCCGAATCACCCCGAAACTTTCAAGATAGGAGCTGACCGGAGCGCCCCACTAGTTTTGAAAAGTTTGCGATGATTCGTCATCCGTCGCCAAAGTTATTGGGAAAACAAAAAACGCTTTTCCTATGGAAACTAGGTCCTAACTATAACTATCTACTGGCGACCGTCAGTAGATATATATATATATATATATATATATATATATATATATATATATATATATATATATTCCAAACACGTGTACCGCCTGCAGTTTGTCGCTCTCCGCACATCGGGTGCCGCAGCTCACGAAGACGGTCTCGTGAAATGTACTGCATCGATCGTCAAAAGACAAAAAGCTGCGCACTCAGGCTCATCATGATTTTTAGAATTTTAATTCATGCTTCTCAAAGAGTGAAACTGACAAACGCGTTTCAACCACCTTGCCTTCGTCAATGTCAGTTAGCAATCATATTGTTTCACCTCAAAACAAAAAACGAGGTCGGAGAGCACCAATAAACTGTTCTGCACCAATTTGTGGTCCGTGCTCCGTTTGTGGTGAGGATTCCCAGGTGGTTGACGGAGTTGTTGTGGATTAATAAAGCCGGTTTGGTCTCCTCCGGCTTAACACGGACCCCCTCGCTATCTTGTGTGCGGCCGCCATCAAAGGAGCGATCGCTTGAATTCAAGCAGTTCAAGAATCCGGGAGGATTATAGGCGGCGCTACCCCCGACTGACGATAAACAGATAGCTGTGATACCCAGCAACCGCGAAGCCGCTGCCAGGTAGGCGACTACGGGTCGTAAGACGCGGGAGTGCGCTGTTTTGGCGGTGGGCTGAAGGTGAGGGGTAATCTGCTATGTAAACAGTATTTGTCGGGTAGCGAGGTTTTGCAGCGATACTACGGCGAAGCCAGCATTGGCAGGTGCTCCGTTACTGGTATCTGAAAAGTTTCATACAAACATTTAAATTTTGCTCATAATGACCATGACAGCCGACGCGCTCCGAGAACGTGAAGCGGCGGCAGCTGATATGTTTGACGATAGTAAAAGGCCAATACTGGACTCACTATCCCAGAATGCAACAGTTGGGCCAAAAAATACAAGCCTTAAAGATAAAATCAGACAATTAGAAAAACTTATGAGAGCTGAGCAGAAAAAATGGTGGGAGGCCACGTCTCTCCAACGTTACGTGGAAGTTGGTAGGGTGCCAAGAGGACTAAGAATACTGATAGCTCCGAGTTATGAGGACCCCGACAGGGAGATGATGAATGAATGGGCGGAAACCAATCTGGACTCTTCACGTAGGCTACTGGTAATCCTGGTGAAATACGCAGTTAAAGATCGTGCCAAATTGCTGGAAAAAATTGAAGAACTTAATGAGGAAATACTGAATTTGGGGCAACCAGATGAAACTAACAAACTTAAGGATGATATGACAAAGAGACTTAAAAAGGAGGAAGAGGTTATAAGAGAAAGAAAAGCGTTCAAATTTCACAGGGACCGTATGGACTATGAAAGTGGACGTATATTCACTTTCGCAAAAAAATATGATTCATTGAAAGTATCCAAATACGGAGGAGGACAGTCAGACAAACGAGCACCAGGGGCCAGAGCAAAGGCAGCAGAAACTTCATCAAATTCAGAGCTCAGCTCAGCTCCCGAAAGTGAATCTGAAGTCGATGCTCGCAAACAGGCACTCCAACAGATTCCATCCAAAATTTCACTGGCCGAAGAAGTTGATTTTTTAGTTATAGAGCGCAGGCAAACCCTGCGCCCACGATATCAGCCAAACAAAACAAGAGTGGAACAACTAAACGCCGGGAAAGACGGCGGGCCAGGAAGCGAAGATACAAACAGTGCAATACAGCAGAGGCAACAAAAGAGGAGAAATTGGAGACGTTAAGGCAACAAGAGCACAGTGCTAATCTAACAGTAATAAATCTCACAGACGTCGTCCTAAATAAAGCGGAACAACAACTCCTGTCCTTAGGTCTCTCCTATTGCCCGGAAAGTTCTTTTAATTACGCCAAAACGAGATTTGATATTTATAAAAGTGTAAGAAAATTAAAATTAAAGAAACACTTTTTTCAGCAAAATCTAGATCGTGGCAGTCACAGATTGGAAGCAGAAATAGCTCAGGTCTCACAAAACGAACCAAATGCCCTGGAAGAACTTCCATTCAACCTGACCCTGTCGGACTTACCTGTACTTAAAGACATGCAAGAGTTAGCAAATGAGAACACTATGTCTAACATGATGCCAGCAATAGACGTGAGGCTGGGCAACATGGACCAACAAATAAGATTGAAAACACCTTTTAAACCACGTTCTACGTTTAATCCTGTGATGATTAAAGATTCGATTGATATCTTTCACGATAATGTGATAAACGGTATCAAAAAATTGAATTATAAAGTACAGAATTCTACTGAACAAAAAAGTAATAAAAGGGAAATACAATTTCACTCACTTATGAACAAATTAAACAAGAATTCAGATATTGTCATCCGCAACGCTGATAAAGGAGGTAATGTAGTTTTATGGAAGAAGATCGACTACATCAATGAGGCCATGAAACAACTTAAAGATACTGATTGTTACCGCCGCAGTGACTATCAAACTCTTCGAAAAACAACCCAGGATTTCAACACAAAGTTAATTGGATGGAAGAAGGCAGGATTGCTAACTCAGGATGAATTCCAATACATGAAAAATGACAAGCCAGTAGTGCCAATCCTGTATTTTATACCCAAAATCCATAAGAATGCCCAAGTTCCACCAGGGAGGCCTATAATTTCTGCCCGTAGAAGCCTTTTGGAAAATACCTCGAAATATATAGACTATTACCTACAGGATCATGTTCATAAGTTGACCTCCTACATAAAAGATACTAGTGATTTTCTAGAGAAATTGATGAACTTCACCTGGCGAACAGAATACCTGTTAATAACTTTGGACGTAACATCCCTTTATATCTCTATTAATCATAAAGATGGCCTAAGAGCGCTCGAATATTATCTTGCTAAAAGAGGTCCTGAACATGCACTGCACAGTACAATGCTTTTAAAAATGGTTGAACTCTGTTTATGTAATAATCTATTTTTATTTCAGAACAATGTGTACCAACAATTGCGAGGGGTAGCTATGGGGGCCAGCTTCTCCCCCAGCTACGCGTGTTTACACATGGGTTGGTGGGAGGAGCTGGTCCTCCTACGAGACCATATACCCCAGGTAACTAACAATGTCAAAGTCTGGTGGAGGTACATTGATGACCTCTTTTTAATTTGGGATGGGTCAGCTATCGAAGCAGAGCATTTTATTGAGGGGCTCAATAGCAATCAACTAAATCTGCATTTTACAGCTTCCATAAGCAATATAAGTGTCAATTTCTTAGATGTAGAGGTTTTCATAAAGGATGGCAAACTAGAGACCAAATTGCATAGAAAACCTACAGCCGGAAACGCAGTTCTGCATGCTGGCAGTGCGCACCCTAAGCATCTCATCCACAGCATTCCCTATGGGGAGATGCTTAGACTCAGACGGATTTGCAGCTGCCAGGAAGATCTAAATATTGCTCAAAATAGCAGCAAATTAAGATTCCTAGAAAGGGGATATACAATCAAATGCATTGATGCAGCAATACACAAAAGCAGGTTGAAATCCAGGGAAACACTACTCAAAAAAGGAAAAGAAAAAGACAAAGAACCAGATAAAGAGGGAGGACCGGACCTAACTGTAAATACTGGTAGATCCGAGGAAGTTGACACTTTCAGATTTATCCTCCAATATAATAAACAGGAAAAACAGGTTAGAAAGATCATAACCAAAAATTGGCCCCTGGTTCTCAGCGACCCCACAATTGGTCATCTGTTTTCTAACAAGCCAGCAATCACTTATAGTAGGGCTACATCTATGAGAGACATTGTGGTTCACAATGACCCGGGTGCCCCAAACAAAAGTACATGGTTGACGCAAAGAAAGGGGTTCTTCAAATGTAAAACATGTAAGGCCTGCCAATATGGCAGTAACAAAACGACATACAGAACCCCTTTTAACGATAAGGATATACCTATCAACAAATTTCTCAGCTGCAAGTCTGACTATGTCATCTATGTGCTGGAGTGCCCTTGTAGGCTACGCTATATTGGTAGCACTATATTACAAGGTCATAAAAGGGTACTACAGCACATTAGAGCCATAAAAAACAGAGACCAGGCCTATCCTGTTGCCAGACACTTCGGTGAGATACACAATGCAGACCCAAAAGGCTTGAGCTATTATTTAATAGATTCTATCCCTCTCAACAAGAGAGGGGGGACAGAGAAAAAATGCTCAGACACCTTGAGTCCAACTATATAATCAATCTTGATACTAAACAGCCTAATGGGCTGAACGCCACTGAAGAACTATATACTTGTCTGTAATCTCAGGATCAATTAAAGAGTCACAGTTACGACATATTGTCCTAAATAACATCGGTATTGCATTTCATCGCACAACTGTCATTATGACAATACAGTTGTTTTATTAAATTTAAAATTTTATTGCCACCGCATATCACAATGTTTTTACACATAAGGTTAGGTAGTTTTTCTTTTTCTTTTTACTTTTTTCCCCGTTCTTTTTTTACTAATAGTTATAAGGTTTTAATCATCAAATCATGGTATTGCACTGGTATCAAGCACTTTAATAGTAATATGTTTACATGAATTGTTTACATTATATGTACTGTATTTGCGTATTTTGCACTTTCCTGATTAGTCATTAATAATGTATAATAACAGCAAAAAATTTATACAATGATGCTTCAAATGTTATGAAAGAGGCCACATTAGTACATTATTTTTATGTATTTTAGTATCAGTTTTAAGTGCTTTTACAAATTTTCAGTACTATTTCAAGACGGATATTTTAGCATATTGTAAATGGCTATTTTGATGACGCAACCCTTTGAGGTATTATACCTGGATGTTAATTATCTATTCAGACAAATTGAGAGATTGCGTCTCAAAACCTACAATCTAAATTTAAACTCATATCCAAAGTCTGTTGTTCATTTCTATGTATTTTAACGTATAGGCACTTGTCACTTTAAGAGAACACATGGTTAAGCATTAAGAAAAAAACGTTATAAAAGTACTACCCACCTGACAGAGCGTGTCATGTGATCAAGGCCCTTGACGGGCTGAAACGCGTCATGGCTGTAGAGGTCGGAGAGCACTAATAAACTGTTCTGCACCAATTTGTGGTCCGTGCTCCGTTTGTGGTGAGGATTCCCAGGTGGTTGACGGAGTTGTTGTGGATTAATAAAGCCGGTTTGGTCTCCTCCGGCTTAACACGGACCCCCTCGCTATCTTGTGTGCGGCCGCCATCAAAGGAGCGATCGCTTGGATTCAAGCAGTTCAAGAATCCGGGAGGATTATAGGCGGCGCTACCCCCGACTGACGATAAACAGATAGCTGTGATACCCAGCAACCGCGAAGCCGCTGCCAGGTAGGCGACTACGGGTCGTAAGACGCGGGAGTGCGCTGTTTTGGCGGTGGGCTGAAGGTGAGGGGTAATCTGCTATGTAAACAGTATTTGTCGGGTAGCGAGGTTTTGCAGCGATACTACGGCGAAGCCAGCATTGGCAGGTGCTCCGTTACTGGTATCTGAAAAGTTTCATACAAACATTTAAATTTTGCTCATAATGACCATGACAGCCGACGCGCTCCGAGAACGTGAAGCGGCGGCAGCTGATATGTTTGACGATAGTAAAAGGCCAATACTGGACTCACTATCCCAGAATGCAACAGTTGGGCCAAAAAATACAAGCCTTAAAGATAAAATCAGACAATTAGAAAAACTTATGAGAGCTGAGCAGAAAAAATGGTGGGAGGCCACGTCTCTCCAACGTTACGTGGAAGTTGGTAGGGTGCCAAGAGGACTAAGAATACTGATAGCTCCGAGTTATGAGGACCCCGACAGGGAGATGATGAATGAATGGGCGGAAACCAATCTGGACTCTTCACGTAGGCTACTGGTAATCCTGGTGAAATACGCAGTTAAAGATCGTGCCAAATTGCTGGAAAAAATTGAAGAACTTAATGAGGAAATACTGAATTTGGGGCAACCAGATGAAACTAACAAACTTAAGGATGATATGACAAAGAGACTTAAAAAGGAGGAAGAGGTTATAAGAGAAAGAAAAGCGTTCAAATTTCACAGGGACCGTATGGACTATGAAAGTGGACGTATATTCACTTTCGCAAAAAAATATGATTCATTGAAAGTATCCAAATACGGAGGAGGACAGTCAGACAAACGAGCACCAGGGGCCAGAGCAAAGGCAGCAGAAACTTCATCAAATTCAGAGCTCAGCTCAGCTCCCGAAAGTGAATCTGAAGTCGATGCTCGCAAACAGGCACTCCAACAGATTCCATCCAAAATTTCACTGGCCGAAGAAGTTGATTTTTAGTTATAGAGCGCAGGCAAACCCTGCGCCCACGATATCAGCCAAACAAAACAAGAGTGGAACAACTAAACGCCGGGAAAGACGGCGGGCCAGGAAGCGAAGATACAAACAGTGCAATACAGCAGAGGCAACAAAAGAGGAGAAATTGGAGACGTTAAGGCAACAAGAGCACAGTGCTAATCTAACAGTAATAAATCTCACAGACGTCGTCCTAAATAAAGCGGAACAACAACTCCTGTCCTTAGGTCTCTCCTATTGCCCGGAAAGTTCTTTTAATTACGCCAAAACGAGATTTGATATTTATAAAAGTGTAAGAAAATTAAAATTAAAGAAACACTTTTTTCAGCAAAATCTAGATCGTGGCAGTCACAGATTGGAAGCAGAAATAGCTCAGGTCTCACAAAACGAACCAAATGCCCTGGAAGAACTTCCATTCAACCTGACCCTGTCGGACTTACCTGTACTTAAAGACATGCAAGAGTTAGCAAATGAGAACACTATGTCTAACATGATGCCAGCAATAGACGTGAGGCTGGGCAACATGGACCAACAAATAAGATTGAAAACACCTTTTAAACCACGTTCTACGTTTAATCCTGTGATGATTAAAGATTCGATTGATATCTTTCACGATAATGTGATAAACGGTATCAAAAAATTGAATTATAAAGTACAGAATTCTACTGAACAAAAAAGTAATAAAAGGGAAATACAATTTCACTCACTTATGAACAAATTAAACAAGAATTCAGATATTGTCATCCGCAACGCTGATAAAGGAGGTAATGTAGTTTTATGGAAGAAGATCGACTACATCAATGAGGCCATGAAACAACTTAAAGATACTGATTGTTACCGCCGCAGTGACTATCAAACTCTTCGAAAAACAACCCAGGATTTCAACACAAAGTTAATTGGATGGAAGAAGGCAGGATTGCTAACTCAGGATGAATTCCAATACATGAAAAATGACAAGCCAGTAGTGCCAATCCTGTATTTTATACCCAAAATCCATAAGAATGCCCAAGTTCCACCAGGGAGGCCTATAATTTCTGCCCGTAGAAGCCTTTTGGAAAATACCTCGAAATATATAGACTATTACCTACAGGATCATGTTCATAAGTTGACCTCCTACATAAAAGATACTAGTGATTTTCTAGAGAAATTGATGAACTTCACCTGGCGAACAGAATACCTGTTAATAACTTTGGACGTAACATCCCTTTATATCTCTATTAATCATAAAGATGGCCTAAGAGCGCTCGAATATTATCTTGCTAAAAGAGGTCCTGAACATGCACTGCACAGTACAATGCTTTTAAAAATGGTTGAACTCTGTTTATGTAATAATCTATTTTTATTTCAGAACAATGTGTACCAACAATTGCGAGGGGTAGCTATGGGGGCCAGCTTCTCCCCCAGCTACGCGTGTTTACACATGGGTTGGTGGGAGGAGCTGGTCCTCCTACGAGACCATATACCCCAGGTAACTAACAATGTCAAAGTCTGGTGGAGGTACATTGATGACCTCTTTGTAATTTGGGATGGGTCAGCTATCGAAGCAGAGCATTTTATTGAGGGGCTCAATAGCAATCAACTAAATCTGCATTTTACAGCTTCCATAAGCAATATAAGTGTCAATTTCTTAGATGTAGAGGTTTTCATAAAGGATGGCAAACTAGAGACCAAATTGCATAGAAAACCTACAGCCGGAAACGCAGTTCTGCATGCTGGCAGTGCGCACCCTAAGCATCTCATCCACAGCATTCCCTATGGGGAGATGCTTAGACTCAGACGGATTTGCAGCTGCCAGGAAGATCTAAATATTGCTCAAAATAGCAGCAAATTAAGATTCCTAGAAAGGGGATATACAATCAAATGCATTGATGCAGCAATACACAAAAGCAGGTTGAAATCCAGGGAAACACTACTCAAAAAAGGAAAAGAAAAAGACAAAGAACCAGATAAAGAGGGAGGACCGGACCTAACTGTAAATACTGGTAGATCCGAGGAAGTTGACACTTTCAGATTTATCCTCCAATATAATAAACAGGAAAAACAGGTTAGAAAGATCATAACCAAAAATTGGCCCCTGGTTCTCAGCGACCCCACAATTGGTCATCTGTTTTCTAACAAGCCAGCAATCACTTATAGTAGGGCTACATCTATGAGAGACATTGTGGTTCACAATGACCCGGGTGCCCCAAACAAAAGTACATGGTTGACGCAAAGAAAGGGGTTCTTCAAATGTAAAACATGTAAGGCCTGCCAATATGGCAGTAACAAAACGACATACAGAACCCCTTTTAACGATAAGGATATACCTATCAACAAATTTCTCAGCTGCAAGTCTGACTATGTCATCTATGTGCTGGAGTGCCCTTGTAGGCTACGCTATATTGGTAGCACTATATTACAAGGTCATAAAAGGGTACTACAGCACATTAGAGCCATAAAAAACAGAGACCAGGCCTGTCCTGTTGCCAGACACTTCGGTGAGATACACAATGCAGACCCAAAAGGCTTGAGCTATTATTTAATAGATTCTATCCCTCTCAACAAGAGAGGGGGGGACAGAGAAAAAATGCTCAGACACCTTGAGTCCAACTATATAATCAATCTTGATACTAAACAGCCTAATGGGCTGAACGCCACTGAAGAATTATATACTTGTCTGTAATCTCAGGATCAATTAAAGAGTCACAGTTACGACATATTGTCCTAAATAACATCGGTATTGCATTTCATCGCACAACTGTCATTATGACAATACAGTTGTTTTATTAAATTTAAATTTTTATTGCCACCGCATATCACAATGTTTTTACACATAAGGTTAGGTAGTTTTTTCTTTTTCTTTTTACTTTTTTCCCCGTTCTTTTTTTACTAATAGTTATAAGGTTTTAATCATCAAATCATGGTATTGCACTGGTATCAAGCACTTTAATAGTAATATGTTTACATGAATTGTTTACATTATATGTACTGTATTTGCGTATTTTGCACTTTCCTGATTAGTCATTAATAATGTATAATAACAGCAAAAAATTTATACAATGATGCTTCAAATGTTATGAAAGAGGCCACATTAGTACATTATTTTTATGTATTTTAGTATCAGTTTTAAGTGCTTTTACAAATTTTCAGTACTATTTCAAGACGGATATTTTAGCATATTGTAAATGGCTATTTTGATGACGCAACCCTTTGAGGTATTATACCTGGATGTTAATTATCTATTCAGACAAATTGAGAGATTGCGTCTCAAAACCTACAATCTAAATTTAAACTCATATCCAAAGTCTGTTGTTCATTTCTATGTATTTTAACTTATAGGCACTTGTCACTTTAAGAGAACACATGGTTAAGCATTAAGAAAAAAACGTTATAAAAGTACTACCCACCTGACAGAGCGTGTCATGTGATCAAGGCCCTTGACGGGCTGAAACGCGTCATGGCTGTAGAGGTCGGAGAGCACCAATAAACTGTTCTGCACCAATTTGTGGTCCGTGCTCCGTTTGTGGTGAGGATTCCCAGGTGGTTGACGGAGTTGTTGTGGATATATATATATATATATATATATATATTCCAAACACGTGTACCGCCTGCAGTTTGTCGCTCTCCGCACATCGGGTGCCGCAGCTCACGAAGACGGTCTCGTGAAATGTACTGCATCGATCGTCAAAAGACAAAAAGCTGCGCACTCAGGCTCATCATGATTTTTAGAATTTTAATTCATGCTTCTCAAAGAGTGAAACTGACAAACGCGTTTCAAGCACCTTGCCTTCGTCAATGTCAGTTAGCAATCATATTGTTTCACCTCAAAACAAAAAACGAATTCATTGGATTACAATTCATGATGAAAATAATAGAAGGACTCAAACAAGGGTGGTGCATTTCAATCCAACGTGTCGGCCATTTTAAAATGTAACTATGGAGCATTGGAATATGCTAACAACCTCCTGTTTATCATATTCACTCGATATGCAGAGGTGCATTGTTGATTCAATACTAAACCAATGTAAATATTATGCAACCCCCTACTCTTCAACCATATTAATTCGACCATAAAAACTTGTCAAACAGAATCCATCATTGGTCAGTTGCACGAGTCAGTGCGGCTCAATGCATACGATTATGCCCTGTATGGGCCAATTAACAAGACTAGTTAA
The DNA here is from genome assembly GCA_963921515.1 of Calotriton arnoldi. Classification (NCBI taxonomy): domain Eukaryota; kingdom Metazoa; phylum Chordata; class Amphibia; order Caudata; family Salamandridae; genus Calotriton; species Calotriton arnoldi. The sequence continues at coordinate 401,770 of CAWUFW010007641.1, forward strand.
TCACTTATCGATTAAGGTTGAAGATTACATTAATCATGTAAATTTCTGCTAGCAATCCTCAATTCCAGTAATGAAAGAATTCATTTGCTACACGATAGAAAATACATTTAACAAATACACATATGTGTATGAAAAACCCACGAACAAATTACGCCCTGTATGGGCATATAATTCACTGTGCATTCCCAACCGACAAATGACCACAGATCCTCCTCAGTGTTCAGCCCCCGGGGTGCTCGAGTACGTAGCTCAACTTTGAATCTTGCCTCTAGTTGTCTCAGTTGTTTGACTCTGTCGCCTCCTCTCTCTTGCAATGGGACCTATTCCAAACAGAAATAATTGTCACTTCTGGAACTGTGGACTTCGGCAAAATGCCGGACCAGGGCCTGGCCCTGGTGACCGCCAACCCCCAGGGCCGGCTCCTGCAATGTCCCGGGGTGCCCACCCCCGGGACATTGCTGTTTGCTATGGCAGGGCGGGAGCATGGCTCCCGCCCTGCCATAGCAAACTCTGCTTTGCTTCGTTGAAGCGAGATCAGGAAACCTGCTCTCGCTTCAACGAAGCAAAGCAGAATTGCTTTTGGGCAAGGGGAGTTACATGTTAGCATCTCCCCTTGCCCAAAAGCAATGCCAGCTCCCGCAGGAGGCAGGGAGCCAGCAGGGACTGTGGGGGCATTGGGGCTCTCCCCACGGTCCCCAACATTAGGGCCGGCCCCGGGGGATGGGGTCCCCGGGGCCAGAAGTGGCCTGAGAGGGGGGCCACTCGGCCCCCTCCTTTTTGGTGTTTATTTAAAAAAAAAAAAAAAAAAGGCCGGGCCCCGCCAAAAAATAAAAATAAATTAAGTCTGGCCAGGCTCAGGGGGATGGGGGATGGGGGATGGGGTCCCCGGGGCCAGAAGTGGCCTAGGGAAGGGGGGCCACGCGGCCCCCCTCGCTTAATTAAATAAAAAAGGAGGCCAGGCCCCAGGGGATGGGGTCCCCAGGGCAAATAGTGGCCCAGGGAAGGGGGCCCACGCGGTGCCCCTTCTGTATTAATAAAAAAAACAAAAATAAACGAGGCCATGCCCATGGGGATGGGGTCCCCGGTTCCGAAATCGGCCTCGGGAGGGGGGCTGCGTGGCCCCTTCCCATTTTTTTCTTTTTTAAATAAGGGTCAGGCCCTGGGGGTTGGGGTCCCCAGGGCCCTCAAAATATTAAGAGAAGGGGGGCCACACAGCCCCCCTTCTAACAAAAAAAAAGAAAAGCCGCATCTCACCGGAGGCCCCGCCCCCTCCCTGTACCACTTTGCAAACGCGCCTCCTGGCGCGTTCTAAGTTGGGGGATTAAGTCCCCTTGAATCCTGAGGGTCCCTGGGGGCCAACTAGCCCACCAGGTACCTCCAGTAAGCCCCACACAGTGGGATTGCTGAGAGGTGGTCCGAGGCCACGCCCCTTTTTACACCACTCTGCAAACAAGCCTCTTGGCGCATTGCTGGTGGGGCGATGAGGTCCTCTTGTGTCCTGAGGACCTCAGGACTAAAGTGGACTTCATCCCCCGAGCAGCAGTGCGCCAGGAGCCGCGTTTGCAGAGTGGTGTAAAAAGGGGGCGCGGCCTTTGAGCACTCTCAGCAATCCAGTTGTGTGGGGCTTACTGGAGGTTCCTGGTGGGCTAGTTGGCCCCCAGGGACCCTCAGGATTCAAGGGGGCTTAATCCCCCAACCCAGAACGCGCCAGGGGGTGCGTTTGCAGAGTGGTAGAGAAAGGGGCCATGGCCTGCTACCACCTCTCAGCAATCCCACTGTGTGGGGCTTACTGGAGGTAAGAGGTAGGCTAGTTGGCCCCTAAGGACCCCCAGCAGCGAAGGGGACTTTAATCCCCATCCAAGAGCGTGCCAGGGAGCGCGTTTGCAAAGTGGTCGGGAAAGGGGGCGTGGCCTGGTATGAGAACTTAGCAATGCTGCTGTGTGGGACTTACTGGAGGTAACAGGAGGGGTAGTTGGCCCCCAAGGGTGTCCTTGGGGGGCAACTACCCCTCCTGTTACCTCCACTAAGTCCAACACAGTGGGATTGCTAAGAGGTCTTCGGAGGCTACACCCTCCCTTGCTCCACCACTCTGTAAACACGCCTCCTGGCACAGTACTGGTTGGGGGATGAAGTCCACTTTACTCCTGAGGGACTTTGAGAAGCCCTCGTGGTACCTCCTGTAAGTCCTACACAGCGGAATTCCTGAGCGCTGGTTGGAGGCCCAGCCCCCTTTCTCCACCACTGTGCAAACATGACTACCGGTTAAAAAAAAATTGTAATTTAATAGGTCTCGCATTTGCAAGAGTTAGAGCTATTGGCATTGTAAATCTAAAAGTGTTTTACTAATGTTTTTTGGAGTGGAGTGGATTTAGTGTATAGGAATTATGTAGAGTGGGATTATGTGTTATGGAGAGTAATTATGTGTTATGGTAGTCTATGTTGTGGAGTGGTAACCTCAGGTTTAGTCTTCCTCGTTTCCATAGAAGCTCAACTATGAACTCAATGAGACAAAAAAAAGGAATTACTGAGGAGCACTTCTGGACCTAGTCAGAGGTATGAGCAGGGCCATTGGAATTATGCAACTGTTTGGCTGCACCGACTTTCGCACAATTATACATTTTCCGCATTAGCCACATAATCCATCATGTGCTGCCTAATCTGCAGATTTGAACAAAAAAAAGCCTTGTTTCTAGCTCAAACGGCTCAAACGTTACCAAAAATGCAGCAACAAGTGCTACAGCGTGGTGGAAGGTCCTTTGTAAACTTAGAATGGTCACCTGTTATTTTAAATGTGGGTGTTAAATTGGTACTAGTGGTGTGCAAGCCACTCTTGCTACTTTCTGCGCCTCTCTTGCCTCTTTCTGCATTTCTGTTGCTTCTTTCTGCACCTCTTTTGCCTCTTTCTGCACCTCTGTTGCCACTTTCTGTACTTCTCTTCCTTCTTTCTGCACCCCTCCTGCCTCTTTCTGTACCTCTCTTGACTCTTTGTGCACCTCTCCTACCTTTTTATGAACCCCTTTTGCCTCAGTTGCACCTCTGTTGGTTCTTTCTGCACTGCTCTTGCTTCTTTCTGCACCTCACTTGCCTGTTTCTGTATTTCTATTGCTTCTTTGTACACCTCTGTTGCTTCTTTCAGCAATTCTCTTGCCTCTTTCTGCACGTCTCTTCCTTCTTTCTGCACCCCTCCTGCCTCTTTCTGTACCTCTCTTGCCTCTTTGTGCACCTCTCCTACCTCTTTCTGCACCCCTCTTGCCTCTTTTTGCACTTCTGTTGGTTCTTTCTGCACTGCTCTTGCTTCTTTCTGCACCTCACTTGCCTCTTTCTGCACTTCTCTTGGTTCTTTCTACACCTCTGTTGCTTCTTTCAGCAATTCTCTTGACTCTTTCTGCACCTCACTTGCTTCTTTCTGGACCCCTCCTGCCTCTTTCTGCACTTCTCTTGCTTCTTTCTACTCCTCTCTTGCCTCTTTATGCTCCTCTCTTGCATCTTTGTGCATTTCTCTGGCCTGTTTCTGCACTTCTCTTGCCTCTTTCTGAACCTCTTTTGCCTCTTTCTGTTCCTCTCTTGCCTCTTTCTGTACTTCTGTTGCTTCCTTCTGCACCTCTATTGCTTCTTTCTGCACCCTTCTTCCCTTTTTTGCATCCCTCTTGCCTCTTTCTGCTGTTCTCTTGCCATTTTCTACACTTCTCTTGCCTCTTTCTGCATCTCACTTGCCTCTTTCTGCACTTCTCTTGCTTCTTTCCACACCTCTGTTGCTTCTTTCAGCAATTCTCTTGCCTCTTTCTGCACTTCTTTTGCTTGTTTCTGTACTTCTCTTGCTTCTTTCTGCACCCCTCCTGCCTCTTTCTGCACCTCTGTTGCCTCTTTGTGCACCTCTCTTCCCTCTTTCTGCACTTCACTTGCTTCTTTCTGCACCTCTCTTGCCTGTTTTGGCACCTCTGTTGCTTCTTTATGCACTTCTCTTGCCTCTTTCTGAACCTCTGATTTAGAGGTAGTTTTAACCCCCCACCCTATTATATACTAGGGCCTTACAGGGGAGGTCATGCCAATCACAGGGGTACCCCAACCCATAGTGTACTCTAGTGTATGTAGGTGTTTTCACTGTATTCTAAGTGTCTTTCAGCATAGCACTGGCTCCAGGCCTGGTTAGTCAGAGTGAGTTACCACCAGTACCAGTCAGCAAAAAGTTGGGGGCACAGGATGACTTTGCAACAAGGCCTCTTTCTGCAGCTCTGTTGGTTCTTTCTGCATATCTCTTGCTTCTTTCTGCACCTTTCTGTCACGGTCACCAGGTTATCCTCAGGATCAGATCGAAGCATAAAAGGGTCCACCTCTCGACAGCCCCAAGTCCGGATAGAATAAATCCCCTCGGACTAGTGGGATGGTCAAGCGAGGGAAGGAAAGGGTAGGAACAGCGGGGAGGGAGACCTGTAAAGAAAACAAGGAGTGCCTTCTGCCGGGCGAGATGTGAGGGTGAGTACGAGGTAACAGCACATTCCTATTCTTTGCATAGAACGTGCTTGGCCCCCACTGGACTATTTCAGTTCAGTACTGGACACCCCCAACAGATCTCCCCTAAAGAACGAAAACATAACACAAAAAGCCAAGGTTAACGGCACACAAGCATGAGTGTGGCGTTTCTGGTATATCATTCAATAATTCCAAGAGGTAGCCGGCAATTCCCTTCCGCTACCATTGAAGAAGATAATTCTCTATGAGTAGGAAGCCCTCAGCATAAACCAGTAATAGGAGGTACTTCAGTCATCACCATGATATGGAGGATTAACATTAAAAGAATTAAGCGCTCCTGCTTTTGCCTCAAAGTAAGAGCATTGAAAATGCCTAATCTCTGGTTGTACACAAACAGAGTTGCTGTATTTCCTCCCGCATGAGACCGTAGGAAATAACGCGTCTCTCCAACGGGAGGAACAAGGTATATACGCTGCAGAAAGCTTCCGTAGCAATATTCAACAGAACACTAGAACAGTTGGTGCGAGTTCGCACCCTTACCCAACCGTACTTCCGGGTACTCGGGGAACCACAGGATAATCGGCGTCTTCGTGAAGGCGCCCTCTCCTCTTCACCAGATCTGCTGACGGCACGTCTCACAGCGTGCAATGTCAGCGCGTACGTGACTGCATTGGCGGATGACGGGAATAGTAGTTTCTTGTCCCGTTCGTCTCCGCTTCTGTAGTCAGTGCGCTCAAGCTGTGTGCCCTGACACTTTCTTCTTCTTTCTGGACTTCTGTTGCCTCTTTCTGCATTTCTCTTGCTTCTTTCTGCGCCTTTCTTCCTCTTTCTGCATATGTCCTACCTCTGTAGGCATACTTAGAAATTAGCATTTAAAAAACCTTAGAAATTCACTGAAAAAACCATAGGACTAAGGGACGTTATAGTTAGATATTAGAATTTAAAAAACCTTTCAAATTCACTGAAAAAAACATAGGTTTCAGGCACGTTATAGTTAGAACTTAGCATTTGAAAAACCTTAGAAATTCACTGAAAAAACCACAGGTTTCAGGGACGTTATAGTTAGTTGGACATTTCACTCGTACAAAACCAGAGAAATTCGGCCGTTATAGTTAGTTGAGCTAACTATAACTCGCGCCCCCACAATGCACTGCTGATGACGTCACATATTACATCATTCATGACATGGTCAGTGACATCACTGATGACATCTCAAATGACATCACTGATGACATGACTGATGACATCATCCACTTGATAATCTGATGCACCTCCTCATACCCTAATATAACCTTTGATACACCCATTCTAAAATACAGGCTAACATTTTCGAAACCATAGACACAGCAATACCAGTTACTACATACCCACTCACTGATTCCTAGGTCTACACACACATCCACTCATTCACCCATACAGTTACTCATACATGCAGTCACCCATCAATACAGCACTATCATATGCACTCATACACCTATACAGACACTCACACACTGCCACTCATCTATAGAGTTACTCACACACCTAGTCATTCATGCAAAGAATCAATCACACTCCCATTTACTCACCTATACACACACCACCTCACTTACTCATACAGATACTAACACATACTTACTCTCTTATACAATCACTGATACAAGCACACACTCATCCATACAGCCACACTCACAATCACTCACTCTCACATATAGTCATTTATATACTCCAACACTCACATATACTGCCTTTCACATATGTAGTTACTCACACATGTACCACTGAGACATCCATTCACTCACCAACACACCCATACACACACTCACCCACCCATACAGCCCTTCCCAGATGCACTCTTGAACCCATACACCCAGTGAATCACCCACTCACACATCTATGCACAGAGTCACACACCCCCACCCACCCACACAGACACTCAGGCACCCATACAGATACTCAGACAACCAATCAATAACCCATATAGACACTCATGTAGCTACTCACCAACCCATGCAGCAGCTTATACACCAACTGACAGACTGATACAGACATTCACACAGTTTAGTCACTAACCCATGCATTCAGTAAGACACGTTTAATCACTCACTTAAACAGTCAGTCACGCACCTACTAAATCATCCATTCAGACACTTATACACCCACTCATTCTTCAATACACCTTGGCATATATATATATATATAAAACATATTTAAACTTTACAGAAACACACAGTCACTGGATGATGTCATCAGTGATGTCATCAGTGATGTCATTTGAGATGTCATCAGTGATGTCATCAGTGATGTCACTGACCATGTCATGAATGATGTAATATGTGACGTCATCAGCAGTGCATTCGGGGGAGCGAGTTATAGTTAGCTCAACTAACTATAACGGCTGAATTTCTCTGGTTTTGTACGAGTGAAATGTCCAACTAACTATAACGTCCCTGAAACCTATGGTTTTTTCAGTGAATTTCTATGGTTTTTTAAATGCTAATTTCTAACTATAACGTCCCTGAAACATATGGTTTTTTCAGTGAATTTCAAAGGTTTTTAAATGCTAATTTCTAACTATAACGTCCCTGAAACCTATGGTTTTTTCAGTGAATTTCAAAGGTTTTTTAAATGCTAATTTCTAACTATAACATAGCAGTCGCGTTTGCAGAGTGGTGGAGAAAGGTGAGCGTGGCCTCCAAAAACCTTTTAGCAATCCCACTGTGTGGGATTTACTGGAGGTAACAGGAGGGGTAGTTAGCCCCCAACGTCAACCTTGGGGGCCAACTACCCCTTTTATTACCTCCAGTAAGTCCCACACAGCAGGATTGCTAACTTGTTATATCAGGCCCCGCCCCCTCCCTGCACCAATGTGCAAACGCGCCCTCTGGTGCATTGTAAGTTGGGGAATTAAGTCCCCTTGAATCCTGAGGGTCCCTGAGGGCCAACTAGCCCACCAGGATCCTCCAGTAAGCGCCACAGAGCTGCGTTGCAGAGAGGTGGTCCGTGGCCACGCCCCTTTTTACACCACGCTGCAAACACAGCTTCTGGTGCACTGCTGCTCGGAGGATGAAGTCCACTTGTGTCCTGGGGTCCTCAGGACACAAGAGGACAGCATCGCCCCACCAGCAGTGCACCAGAAGCAGCGTTTGCAGAGTGGTGTAAAAAGGGGCATGGCCTCAGACCACCTCTCTGCAATGCAGCTCTGTGGTGCTTACTGGAGGTACCTGGTGGGCTAGTTGTTCCCCAGGGACCCTCAGGTTTGAAGGAGAATTAATTCCCCAACTTACAACGCGCCAGGGGGCGCATTTGCAGAATGGTGCAGGGAGGGGGCGGGGCCCTCCGGGGAGTTGCCGGTTCCTTTTTTTTTGTCTTTTATGGGAGGGAGGCTGCGTGGCCCCCCTTCCCTCAGCCACTTTTGGCCCCGGGGACCCCATCCCCCAAGGCCTGGCAGCCTTGTTTCTTTATTTTTTTTATTTTGGGGACGGGGACCGCGTGGCCCCCCTCCAGAGGCCAATTATGGCCCTGGGGACCCCATCCCCAGGGGCCGGCTTCTCCGTGTTTTTTTTTTTTTATTGTTTAATTATAGGGGGGGGGCCGCATGGCTCCCCTCCCGGGCCACTTCTGGCCCCGGGGACCCCATCCCCCGGGGCCTGGCCTCTCCGTTGGGGACCGTGGGCGGAGCCCCAATGCCCCCACAGTCCCACCAGCTCCCCGCCTCCTGCGGGAGCCGGCATTGCTTTTGCGCAAGGGGAGCTGCTGACGTGCAGCTCCCCTTGCTCAAAAGCAATCTGCTTTGCTTCGTTGAAGCGAGAGCAGGTTTCCTGCTCTCGCTTCAAGGAAGCAAAGCAGAGTTTGCTATGACAGGGCGGGAGCCGTGCTCCCGCCCTGCCATAGCAAGCGGCAATGTCCCGAGGGTGGGCTCCCCGGGACATTGCAGGAGCCGGCCATGGGGGGTGGCGGTCCCCAGGGCCATTAAGGGCTCCAGGAGGGGGCCTTTTAACAAACGAGCGCGGAGACCGCGCTTCATTTTAAATATAATTTCGGCCGGATTCGCGCACCCAGCGCGAATCCGGCCGAAATTATTTTTAAAAATGCTTTTTGGCCCTGGGAGTCCTTGTGGGACCCCTGAGCAGGCCTAGGGGTCAGGGTGTTTCTACCCTGCCCCCTTTTCTTATTTTTCAACCTTTTTTCCACTGTTTTCTTGTGACTTGGTTACCGAGTCACAAGATGGCTGCCAACACTTCCTGGTTTGGAGTGTTGGCAGCTAATCAGAGTGAAGCTCGTGCCCGGGAGGAGTCGCGACTCCTCCTCGGTGCTCAGATATCGAAAGTTTTATCTTTTAAATTGCTCAGCAACTACTGATCGGATTTACACCATTGAAAAAAAAGGGATCTTTCTGAACCAAGACCTACCTTTTTGCCAAATTTGGTGTAATTCCGTTCAGCAGTTCGGGCTGTAGCTTTGTCTAAAGTTCCTATGGAAATTAACATGGGGAAAACGTGTTTTGGGACCCCCCTTTTTTCTCGGCCCCTGCTTGACAAAACACCCCGAAACTTTAAAGACAGGAGCTGACCGGAGCGGGCCATCTTTTTCGAAAATTTCGCGAAGATTCGTCAAACGGCGCCAAAGTTATTGGCAAAACAAAAAACGTATTTCCTATGGAAAATAGGTTCTACCTATAACTACCTACTGGCGACCGCCAGTAGGTAATATATATATATATTCACTGAAAAACCATAGGTTTCAGGCACGTTATAGTTAGAAATTAGCATTTAAAAAACCTTAGAAATTCACTGAAAAAACCATAGGTTTTAGGGACAGTTATAGTTAGTTGGACATTTCACTCGTACAAAACCAGTGAAATTCCCCGTTATAGTTAGTTCATCTAACTATAACTCGCGCCCCACAATGCACTGCTGATGACGTCACATATTACATCACTCATGACATGGTCAGTGACATCACTGATGACATCTCAAATGACATCACTGATGACATCATCCAGTGACTGTGTGTTTCTGTAAAGTTTAAATATCTTTAATATATATAGGGAAAGGCGTATTGAAGAATGAGTTTGTGTATAAGTGTCTGAATGGATGATTTACTAGGTGCGTGACTGACTCTATAAGTGAGTGATTAAACGTATCTTACTGAATGCATGGGTTAGTGACTAAACTGTGTGAATGTCTGTATCCGTCTGTCTGTTGGTGTGTAAGCGGCTGCATGGGTTTGTGAATAGCTACATGAGTGTCTACATGGGTTATTGATTGGTTGTCTGAGTATCTGTATGGGTGCCTGAGTGTTTGTGTGGGTGGGGTGTGTGTGACTGTGCATAGATGTGTGAGTGGGTGATTCACTGGGTGCATGGTTTCAAGAGTGCATCTGTGCTGGACTGTATGGGTGGGTGAGTGTGTGTATGGGTGTGTTAGTGAGTGAATGTATATCTCAGTGGTACATGTGTGAGTAACTACATATGTGAAAGGCAGTATATATGTGTGTTGGAGTATATAAATGGCTATAAGTGAGTGTGTGATTGTGAGAGTGGCTGTATGGATGAGTGTGTACTTGTATCAGTGATTGTATAAGAGTTTAAGAATGTGCTAGTATTTGTATGAGTAAGTGAGCTGGTGTGTGTATAACTGTATAGGTGAGTAAATGGCAGTGTGATTAATTATTTGCATGACTGACTAGGTGTGTGAGTACCTCTATGGATGAGTGGTGGTGTGTGAGTGTCTATGTAGGTGTATGAGTGCATATGATAGTCCTGTACTGAGTGACCATAAGTATGAGTGACTGTACGGGTGAGTGAGTGGATGTGTGTGTAAACCTAAGAATCAGTGAGTGGGTATGTAGTTATTGGTGTTGGAGTGTCTATGGTTTTGAGAATGGCAGTCTGTAATTTAGAGTGGGTGTATCAAAGGTTATATTAGGTTGTGAGAAGATGCATCAAATTATCACATGGATGATGTCATCAGTGATGTCACTGACCATGTCATGAGTGATGTAATATGTGACATCATCAGCAGTGCATTGCGGGGGCGCGAGTTATAGTTAGCTGAACTAACTATAACGTGGGAATTTCACTGGTTTTGTACGAGTGAAATGTCCAACTAACTATAACTGTCCCTAAAACCTATGGTTTTTTCAGGGAATTTCTAAGGTTTTTTAAATGCTAATTTCTAACTATAACGTGCCTGAAACCTATGGTTTTTTCAGTGAATTTCAAAGGTTTTTTCAATGCTAATTTCTAACTATAACGTGCCTGAAACCTATGGTTTTTTCAGTGAATTTCAAAGGTTTTCAAATGCTAGTTTCTAACTATGCCTACAGAATTAGGACATGTGAAGAAAGAAGAAAAACGCACAGAAAGAAGCAAAAGAAATGCAGAAAGAAGCAACAGAAGTCCACAAAGACGAAGAAAAGTGCAGTAAGAAGCAAGACATGTGGAGAAAGAACCAACAGAGGAGCAGAAAGAGGCCTTGTTACAAAATCATCCTGTGCACACAACTTTTTCAGACGGGTACTGGTGGTAACTGACTCTGACTAACCAGGCCTACAGCCAGTGGTATGCTAAAAGACACTTAGAATACAGTGAAAACACCTACATACACTAGGGAACACTATGCGTTGGGGTACCCCTGTGATTAGCATGACCTCCTGTGTAAGGCCCTAGTACATAATAGGGCAGGGGGATTAAAACTACCTCTTAAAACGCGCTACGGGGCGCGTTTGCACAGTGGTGAAGGGAGGGGGGCCTGAGGTGACATGTGTGCAAACACGCCCTGTGGCCGTTTTAAGTTGGGAGATTAAGTCCCCTTGAATCCTGATGGTCCCTGGGGTCCAACTAGCCAACCAGGTACCTCCAGTAAGCGCCACAGAGCTGCATTGCAGAGGTGTAAAAAGGGGCGTGGTCTGGACCACCTCTCTGCAACGCCGGCCTCTGGCGCTTACTGGAGGTACCTGGTGGGCTAGTTGGCCCCCAGGGGACCTCAGGATTGAAGGGGAATTAATTCCCCAACTTAAAACGCGCCACAGGGCGTGTTTGCACACATGTCACTTCAGGCCCCACCCCCTTCCTTCACCACTGTGCAAACGCCCCCCGTGGCGCGTTTTAAGTTGGGGGATTAAGTCCCCTTGAATCTTCAGGGTCCCTGGGGTCCAACTAGCCCACCAGGTACCTCCAGTAAGCGCCACAGAGCTCCACTGCAGAGAGGTGTAAAAAGGGGCGTGGCCTGGGCCACCTCTCTGTAACGCAGTTCTGTGGCGCTTACTGGAGGTACCAGGTGGGCTAGTTGGCCCACAGGGACCCTCAGGATTAAAGAGGAATTAATTCCCTAACTTAAAATGCGCCACAGGGCGTGTTTGTACACATGTCACCTCAGGCCCCGCCCCCTCCATTCACCACTGTGCAAACGCGCCCCGTGGCGCGTTTTAAGTTGGGGGAATAATTCCCCTTGAATACTTAGGGTCCCTGGGGGCCAACTAGCCCACCAGGTACCTCCATTATGCACCAGGGAGCTGCGTTGCAGAGAGGTGTTCAGAGGCCACGCCCCTTTTTACACCTCTCTGCAACGCAGCTCTGTGGCGCTTACTGGAGGTACCTGGTGGGCTAGTTGGACCCCAGGGACCCTCAGTATTGAAGAGGAATTAATTCCCCAACTTAAAACGCACCACAGGGCGCGTTTGCACACATGTCACCTCAGGCCACGCCCCCTCCCTTCACCACTGTGCAAACGTGCCCCGTGGCGCATTTTAAGTTGGGGGATTAAGTCCCCTTGAATCCTGAGGGTCCCTGGGGTCCAAGTAGCCCACCAGGTACCTCCAGTAAGCGCCACAGAGCTGCGTTGCAGAGAGGAGTAAAAAGGGGCGTGGCCTCAGACCACCTCTCTGCAACGCAGCCCTGTGGCGCTAACTGGAGGTACCTGGTGGGCTAGTTAGCCCCCAGGGACCCTCAGGATTGTAGGGGAATTAATTCCTCAGCTTAAAATGCGCCACAGGGCGCGTTTGCATAGTGTTGGTGGGAGGGGGCGGGGCCTCCGGCGCGATGCCGGCTTTTTTTTTTTTTTCTTTTATAGAAGGGGGGCTGTGTGGCCCCCCTTCCTTTCCTGGTTTTTTGGGCCCTGGGGACCCCATCCCCCAGGGCCTGACCCCTAATTTTTTTTTTTTAATTTTTAAATCGGGAAGGGGGCCGCGTGGGCCCCCCTCCCGAGGCCATTTTCGGCCCCGGGGACCCCATCCCCCGGGGCATGGCCACTTTATATTTAAAAAAAATAATATTTACAAAGGAGGGGGGCTGCGTGGCTCCCCTCCTGAGGCTTCTTTTAGCCCCGGGGACCCCATCCCCCGGGGCTCTGCCTCGTTTTTTAAATTAATTTTTTGTGGGAGGGGGGCCGCGTGGCCCCCCTCCCGGGCCACTTCTAGCCCCGGGGACCCCATTCCCCGGGGCTGGCCCTCTCCGTTGGTTTCCTGCTCTCTCTTCCAAAATCCAAAGCAAGTTTGCTATGGCAGGACGGGAGCCGCGAGGCTCTTGTCCTGCCATAGCAAACAGCAGTGTCCCGGGGGTCGGCACCCCGGGACACTGCAGGAGCCGGTCCTGGGGGGTGGCGGTCCCCAGGGCCATCACAGGCTCCAGGAGGGGGGCCGCGCGGCCCCCCTCCCACCATTGGCAAAGCCCCGGGGAGGTGGTAATCCCCCGGGCTTGGGGGTCCGTCACGGACCCCCAAATTTGAATAATTAGAGCCCCGGGGAGGTGGCGGTCCCCGGGGCAGCGGGGGGCTTAGAGGCCCCCCCCCACACATAAAAAAACAAAGCCCCGGGGGGTGGCGGTCCCCGGGGCTGCGGGGGGCCATGTGCCCCCCGCAAATATTTGTGCGGTCCCCGGGGCAGTGTGGGGGGATTGGGTCCCCCCACACATTTTTTTACATGCCCCCGGGACTTGGCCCACCCGGGGGCTAATTAATAACGAAGCGCGGAAGCCCGCGCTTCGTTTTTTTTGGTTTTGCGCCCGGATCCGCGGATCCGGGGCGCATTTTGCCGATTTTTTTTTTTTTAAATGCTTTTTTGGGCCCTGGGGGTCCTTGTGGGACCCCCTAAGCAGGCCTAGGGGGTCAGGGTGTTTCTACCCTGCCCCCTTTTATTGTTTTACGTGATTGTTTTTCTGTTTTCTTGTGACTCGGTTCTACCGAGTCACAAGATGGCTGCCAACACTTTCTGGTTTGGAGTGTTGACAGCCAATTAGAATAAAGCTCTTGATCGGGAGGGTGCGCGGATCCACCGCGGCCATAGATATCGAAACTTTTATTTTTTGAATTCTCAGGAACTACTGAACGGATTTACACCATTTAAAAAAAAGGGCGCTTTCTGAACCAAGCACTACCTTTTTTGCCAAATTTGGTGTAATTCTGTTCAGCAGTTTTGGCTGTAACCGTGTCTAAAGTTTCCTATGGGAAATTGAATTTTTGACCTCTATCTTTTTATTTTCTCCGCAACTACTGAACGGATTTACACCATTTAAAAAAAAGGGCGCTTTCTGAACCAAGCACTACCTTTTTGCCAAATTTGGTGTAATTCCGTTCAGCAGTTCGGGCTGTAGCCGTGGCTAAAGTTTTCTATTGGAATTAACATGGAGAAAACACGTTTTGGGACCCCCCTTTTTTCTCGGCCCCCGCTTGCCGAATCACCCCGAAACTTTCAGGATAGGAGCTGACCGGAGCGGGCCACAAGTTTTGAAAATTTCGCGAAGATTCGTCATCCGACGCCAAAGTTATTGGGAAAATAAAAAACGCTTTTCCTATGGAAACTAGGTCCTAACTATAACTATCTACTGGCGACCGCCAGTAGATTATATATATATATATATATATATATATATGTATATATATATATATATTGTTTTCTCTCACAGCCCGATATTGTATAAAGTTAGAAACATTTCAAGGGTACAAAAGGTTTCCTCCCTGGCTCCCTCATGAATCAAAGCACCAGCACATTAAGATTCCTATTGAGAACCTGTCAATGAAGGACAATTCCCATCTATAGGACTCCATGTTGGAATACTCACACAGCGTGATTTACCAGCGCACTGCCAACCCCTGTGATGTCCCACGCTGAGTGTTATGTTATGGTTTTTTAATTTATAAGAGCGATGAAAATGTAATCAGCTCAGTCCCAATCAACGCCTTCAGAGAATTCAGGTGCAGTAGCAGAAAGCTAAACATGAATAACCTGAAGAGAATAACGCTAACCACCTTGAATCAAGACACTATTCTGGATACACAGAAACCGCTCACAGGACTACTAATCAACTGCCGCTCAGCAGTGAAACACGCGTCCAACATCGCTGATCTTATCTTGAGTCAGGAGATCAACGTGGCAATCCTAACTGAAACTTGGCTCACAGAATCATCCTCGCCATCTTTGGATCTATTTGTGCCCCCTAACTATAACATTGTGAGGCTAGACCGGCTAAAGAGAAAAGGGGGTGAGGGTATTGCATACATTCATCGCTCTGATCTCTTGGTTACTCCAATACTTTCCGACCCACTTGACTCATGTGAATGCCTCGCACTTTCCATAAAAAACACAGAGAAACACAAATATGCAAGGTCCATGCATTCTATCACCCACCCGGCAAGAATTAACCTGTCTTGTTTGGAGATTTCCCATGTGTCATTCAACAAACAAATTCTACATGGAGAAAGCGAGAGAAGATGCTCTGGTTATCCCTTTTCTATTTCACTGACACCGGCAGAGCCGTCCATCCCGGAATGAGTACCGTGGGTGTATTCAAGACCAAGATGGGGAAAATACGATCAGGTGTAGTCGGACCTGACGATAGATAAAGAGAGAGGTAAGAATTTGTTTGTTGAATTTCAAACGAACCGGAAACAGTACGAGACGCCTCTCCAAGCCCACAGGTAAGGATGCGGCTGTATACTAGGACACGTGGGAAACCCAAACAAGAAAGGGACCGTTACCTTGCGCTACACAAACAGTCAAGGGACCCTAGGCTAAGATTGTCCTCCAGGAACATTTGAGATATTTCCCCACATGTGTGTTTTTTTAGCCCAGAGAATATAAACAATTTAACTTATGATAATTTACCACGAAGGCTGGGCGTGGTGTGTCTTACGTATTTAAAGTATTATATTAGGTCCCCCACTTTGTAAGTACACTTGAGCAACATTGCGCAAACTAAAAAAAGCTTGGGGTGGGTCTTCCTGGGTTTAGGAAAGTCTAATAACATGATGATTATATGATACATTTTTCCGCTCTTTTCAGACCTAATTTAACAAGCATTTGCAATGCAATAGGTCTCGCATTTACGCAGTTTGAGCTATTGGCATTGTAAATAACAATGCCTTTTATTTATGTTTTGGTTCTTAAAACGTAAATAAAAGACATTGTCATTTACAATGCCAATAGCTTAAACTCACGTACATGCGAGACCTATTGCATTGCAAATGCTTGTTTTTTAGTACTAGTCATTTTTGGTTTATGGAAAAACGCTAATATTAGATGGCCTTTAAGAATACTGCATTTAAAGCGTATTTATGTGCGTTTTACCTTTTTCAGTGACAAAATAACAAGCTCTTAAATGTGTTTTTCTAGAGTGAAAGTTACTCTGTGTGTGTTTTTTTTTTGCGTGGCAGGTTGAGGTAGGTACAGTTTAGGAATGTATAAGGTGCATTATTATTTATAGGCTGTACCCTGCGTAGTATATACAGCCTATTGTGTACTGAGGAAGGAGATAGATAATACCACCCGAAGTACACTTCTGCTGGTTGTATTATTTGCTGCGTCTTACTGCGCCCCCAAACCCCCTCCTGGACCGTAAAAAATATCCCCTTTAACTAAACTGAGTGTGTTATGAACATGGTAGGAAACACATAACAGGTATGAAATGCAAAACAACGATTAAGAAATAAGCAGATGCAGCTAAGGCGTTTTCCAGATTGTTCTTAGTTGCAATTGAATGAAAGCCTTCACGGACAAGGGGAAACTGGAAGCATGTGGTGGAAAGCCTAGAACATGGTGCTTTTAGCAGCTAATTGAGACGCACAATAGCTGGTGGGATAGATAAGATCAGGAAATTGGCCTCCGAGACAGCAGGAAAAGACCTGGAAGGTATGTGTGTGGGCGGACTGTTTATAGCCGCGCCATAGTGTGAGTAGCACTGGTGTACAATGGAAACAAGCTTAAATCAAAGCAAGCAAGACGCGCAGCCGTGAGACTCGCTCTGTGGTGGGGGAGGAGCGTTGAAGCACGCGCTTGGGAGAGCAAGTGAGAGGAAAGCCAGATGGCGCCTGATAGAGCGATGCGAGGAATGCGCGTTACTGTGCGCGTAACCGCACGCTCTAGGCCACACAAAAAGCTGTGGTCGGCTTTTTAAAGACCACTCACTAAATGTCTCGCCAGAGCAGCGCATGCGCTGGCTCAGGCGAGCCCTAAAAAGGGTGGCTGGATCTATATTGGCAGGACCAGGAAGTTGTATCGAGTGTGGCAGGCTCGGTCCTAAAGGTATGTTAATATTGCTAGCACACGGAGTAAAAGATAAAACTAAGTAATATACAAAGCGATAATTTAGGATCTAGTATCATCTTGTACTCATACATACTGTATTTCTGCAGATCACAACAGAATAAACGGAGAGTGTGATCGAAATCCTAACGATTTTTACTACCTGAGGTTGGAAAATATTCTTTCTCTATCAGGATAGACTTACAGGTGAGAGACCCATTCCGCTGTCACTAGGACTGTGCATAATATAAAGTGCAGGCAATAGATGAGTTAGAGCTGCAGATTTTTAAAACTCTGCTCATATTCCTACTTAATTGAAATGATTCTCCATTTGTAGATACGCCTAAAGACTTCAATCACAAGATACAGCCTAGGAGGACGGAGTTATTTTCTCCTCCAGCTATCTGTTATACAGACAACCCTGAATCATTTAATCATTGAATCAGCAACTATCAGGTGAGATTAGCAATAGGATAACTATGCTTATAGATTAGCCAGACCGGGACAAAAAAGGTCTTCGCTTGGAGTGAATGAGAAGCCCTTCTTTGGGGTGCATGTTTAGTATCTCGAGTGAGAGTGTATGGACATATTGGGGAACGATAATGTGAAGCCCAAAGACATTGCAAACATTAAAAATGGAAGTTTATTTTTATAAAGTGTATCAATGTGAGTTCTTCTGGTGCCCTATTGTAAATTTGTGGTTTTAAGATAAGTTTGCTGACTAATTTCAAAATATGTTCATAGTACCATGAGACATATGTTTATGTACACTAACTGACATTTTGTGATTGGAATCAACTATAGCTAAGCTGTCGTTAGGTAGACAAATATATGAATGCTAACATACAGGTATTTCTATTTTTAGTTTTCTTCAAAAAATCATTTGACCAAGAGACTTACAGATACAGTCTTGAAAAAGATGGTGCAATAATACCTATCCATCGAAACGCGTTGATGCTCCATGACACAATCCGTCATAAGGCTGGAACCACAGACTACTAATTAACTCTGCGGTATTGGGTTCTAGTGCTTGACATTGTTTTAGTACGGATGTGTGTTCTTCTAATGACAAAGTGTACTGTCTTTTATGTCTACTCTCTAGTTTAGATTGTATAGGTTTTTTTAATTGTATTTCAGGGTTAGGAACTGATTTGGTTGGCTACATTACAAAGATACATTACCAACCATAGATGTGTATCTTATTTGTCCTGTCCCTTCATTAAGTGTTACGACAAACAAAGTCTTTTTAATGTGGTTTTAATATGTTTTTTTATTGCAGGCATAATGTGTATTTCCTTTTGTAATTCTTTTTTGATATAACAATAAATATATCTATTTTTCATGTTTTAATTTTGTGACTTTGGGCTTACTATTGTATCTCCCTCGTGTAGATGATGGTTGTGTAGTGGTTGAGAGAGTGTATGGTTGAAGCTGACTTGAGTGGATACAATTAACAGTGCGTACTCTTAAATATAGGGTAATCCAAAGGAACTTGCTTCTTTGATATTGCCATATTGCACCCTATTCCTTTGGTTTTAAGGGGTCCCTCTCTTTTTTCATTATAAAATCTCTGCTTGATGTGCAAACCATCGCACACCAACTGGATAACCTTTGAGTTGAAGTGACTTCCGTTGTCACTCCAAATCAAGCAGGGCAAACCAAAACACGGGAAGAACTCTTTTAAGAGTACCTTCGCCGTTGCCATGACTGTGTTCTCTTTAGTGGGGTAAGCTTCAATCCATTTACTGAATGCACAAACAACTACTAACAAATATTTCAGATTGTTGACTCGTTCCATTTCGATGAAATCCATCTGGAGAACCTCGAAAGGGAAGGAAGGCGGTGTAAAATTACCAGGAGGTGTAGGGGTGCCTTTTCCAGGATTATACATCATGCATACCATGCAGTACTTCACTAAGTGAGCAGCAACTTTGGGAATGTTGTCATTCTGCCATACAGGATCTAACCGCTTATATATTCCCTTCGCACTAATGTGGGCTGGCCCATGCGCCATAGTGACCACAGGAAGGACATATGCATCCGGTAGCATCCATCTCTGCATCTCTGACTTATCAGTCCAGCACCCATCCTCATCCAAATGTGCCATACTCTCCTGCCATACTGCTAACTCCTCAATCGTTGCCTCGCTCTTGATCTCTTTGACATTGTCCAGAGTGTCCTCAAACATGGTAACCTCGGGTACCCACCTGGCAGGACCCGCTACAAACATCTTTTTCATCTTTGTTTGAGCTGTCTCCTTAGCTATATGATCTGCAAATGCATTTCCCGTCCCCACATCATCGGTGATTGCCTTGTGGGCACTGCACTTCACTATAGCCAATTTCCTAGGGAGTGTCAGGGCAGACAAAAGCCTCTGTATAAGGTACCCATTCTGAATATGTGTCCCATGGGATGTGAGGAACCCTCTCTCTGCCCAGAGCCGCCCAAAATTATGAGCGACCCCGAAGGCATACTGGCTGTCAGTGTAGATATTGACGGCAAGTCCCTCGCTCAGCTCACAGGCTCTAATAAGGGCGACAAACTCAGCTGCCTGGGCGGACTGATAAGGAGCTCGTGATGTCTCAACTACTGTGTGCCATGTTGTGAGTGCATATGCTGCGGTGGTGGTGCCATCTGGTAATTTGAAACAAGAGCCATCGACATATAGTTCCCCTTGGGGGTCAGATAAGGGAACATCAGTCAGGTCTACCCGTCCCTTCGTCTCCTCCTCCTTCCGAAACAGACAATCACGTATGTCTATTTCCTCACTCTCAGAAGGGAGGGGTAGTAACGTGGCAGGGTTCAGAGTGGCACATCTTTTTATCGTAAGACCTCCGACCCTCAGTCTAGGTCCACTCTCTCCCCACTGCTCCGCTGTGCTGTCTCTTGCCTCCATACCCCGACCTCCTCCTTGGGAGGTTCGAAGCTGCTGCCCGCTCCTGCGCCTGCTGCCCGCTCCAACTGGGACCAGACTGCCTCCAACCACTGTAACCTTTCTCAGACGCTTTTTTTCTTAATTTTTTTCCCTGTTGTGCCACTGTTATTGTGCCCATCTGTGTCTTGCTCTAATTCCACCACTGTTTTTATTTTCTCATGCCTGTCTGTTCCTTTTGCCTTTCGCCGCTGCTGCCCCTGCGGCCCCGCCCCCCCGGAATTCCCCCCTGGATTTTCCCCTCCAGAATTTCCCCCTGGAATTCCCCCCCGGAATTCCCCTGCTCCCGCCTCCCAGCCTCTCCTCCCTCCCACCTCCCCTACTTAATGGCGGCCGCTGCGCGGTTGCGCAGCGGACGTGCGTAGCGGGCACGCCAAAGGCAAGTCCGTCTGCGCCCGTCCGCGACCCGACCGCGGCCAGCGCCAGGAACCCTGGCCCTCCCACTACCCATCGCTACGACACCACCACCCTCCTCGCACTCAACCCTGGAAGACTTGGAGAATGCCAACAGGCCTCGCCGAACACGACCCACGGCCAGTTCTCCTGCCTCCACTGCCACCAGACCCTCACTGCCACCCCGGCCTCCAACACCGCCGACGCCAGCACCGGCGACACCCTAAAATACATCCTCCTCAATGTACGCTCCGTACACAAACACGCCATGGAAATCTGGAACCTACTCGACTCTCTTTCGCCCGACATCGCCTTCTTCACAGAGACCTGGACCAACGCATCCTCCGCCCCCGACATCAGCACCGCCATCCCAGACGGATACAAGATCCAGAGGAAAGACCGCCCCAACCACCCAGGAGGGGGCCTCGCCATCGCCCACAAGAGCACCCTCCGCCTCACCACCTCCAGCGAAACCTTCCCCTCCGCCGAACACCTGCACTTCCATATCCAGACCACCCCCAAAGCCGCACTCCGAGGAACCATCATCTACAGACCTCCCGGCCCCCGAACACCCTTCGCCACCACCATCACCGACTTCATCGCACCCCACGCGATCGCCTCAACAAACTACATACTCATTGGAGACCTGAACTTCCACCTCAACAACCCCAGCGACCCCAACTCCACTATCCTTCATGACAACCTCGCCAGCATCGGACTTAAACAACTCGCCAACACACCGACCCACAGAGCAGGACACACCCTCGACCCCATCTTCGCGGCAGGAAACAGCGTCCATTTTAGCCACACAACGCAGCCGCCATGGACCGACCACCACTGTGTACACTTCGCCATCAACAAACCCAAGGCACCCAAACCAGCCCCACGCCCACCACGAAGGAACTGGAGCAAGGTTACCGACGAGCAACTTAACTCCACCCTCAACCGAGACAACCACACCTGGGCACCCGATGCAAACAGCGCAAACGACGCAGCCAGAGAACTCCACACCTGGATCTCCAACTGCGCAGATGAGCTCGCCCCGCTACGCAACCCCGACAGACAACACCCCAGGAAAGCCGCCTGGTTCACAACCGCTCTCCAAGAAGCCAGACGCATCTGCAGACGCCTGGAGAAGAACTGGAGAAACACCAAGACAACCGAAAACCACACCACCTACAAGGACGCCATGACGGACTACCACAACCAGATCAGAGCCACCAAAAGGAACTTCATCCACAACAAAATCCTGGCCAACTCCACCAACTCCAAGGAACTTTTCAGTGTCATTCAAGAATTCACCAACCCACGCAGCGAAGCCACAGACATCACCCCATCCCAAGACCTCTGTGACAAGCTTGGAACCTATTTCCACCTCAAGATCAAAAATCTCTACGACAACTTCATCGACCATCCACCAGGTGCCACAGACGGCCCCCCGCCCTCCAGAAACACCAGCCAGCCCACCATCTCCAACTGGACACCGATCACGGCCGAAGACACTGCCTCGACCATGAAAAGCATCCACTCAGGGGCCCCCACCGACCCCTGCCCCCTCACATCTACCACAGAGCCGTGGCCGCCATCACACCCGAACTACAACGCACCATCAACACCACCTTCAAAACAGGCACCTTCCCAGACGACTGGAAGCGCGCAGAAGTCAGACCTCTGCTCAAGAAGACCACAGCTGACCCCACCGACCTCAAGAACTATCGGCCCATCTCGCTCCTCCCCTTCGCAGCCAAAGTTGCAGAGAAAACAGTCAACAGGAAACTGGCACGATTCATTGAAGAAAACGCCGTCCTCGACCCGTCCCAATCCGGATTCCGAAGCAACCACAGCACAGAGACCGCCCTACTCGCCGCCACAGACGGCATCCGCACCCTCCTGGACCAAGGCCACTCCGCAGCCCTCATCCTACTCGACCTATCAGCGGCCTTCAACACCGTCTCCCATCGCACACTAGTCGTCAGACTACACGACGCAGGCATACAAGGAACAGCCCTGGACTGGATCCGATCATTCCTCACCGGAAGAAGCCAAAGGATCAGACTCCCACCCTTCCTCTCCGACCCCACGAAAATCACCTGCGGAGTCCCACAGGGTTCACCACTGAGCCCCACCCTCTTCAACATTTACATGGCCCCCTCGCAGCCATCGTCCGACAACACGGCCTCAACATCGTATCCTACGCCGACGACACCCAGCTCATCCTCTCCTCACCAAAGACCCCACCACTGCCAAACTCAACTTCCAGAAAGGAATGCAAGACGTCGCAGTCTGGATGACCAACAGCTGCCTGAAGCTCAACGCCGAGAAGACAGAAGTCCTCGTCCTCGGTACCACCCCTTCTGCATAACATAACAAATAACATAACACGTGTATTTGTAAAGCGCACGTTCACCAACAGGTCTCTTGGCGCTGAATAACAGATGTTTATTGTTACCCAACTCAATGGTACTCATTTTATCGACCTAAAATGCATGGGACAGCACCTGGTGGCCGACCGCCCTCGGAAGCCCACCTACCCCCTCAGACCACACCAAGAACCTCGGCATCGTACTCGACTCATCACTCTCCATGAACCGACAGGTCAACGCCGTCACCTCCAGCTGCTTCATCACCCTCCGCATCCTCCGCAAGACCTTCAAGTGGATCCCCCCCGAGTCAAGGAAGACAGTCACCCACGCACTCATCACCAGCAGACTGGACTATGGAAATGCACTCTACGCCGGCATCAACAAGTCCCTACTCCGCAAACTCCAGACAGTACAGAACACCGCCGCCAGACTCGTCCTCGGCATCCCCCGACACGAACACATCAGCCAACACCTACGAAGTCTCCACTGGCTCCCCGTGGAGAAAAGAGTCACTTTCAAAATCCTCACTCACGCCTACAAATGCCTACACAACAACGGACCCAAATACCTCTACGACAGAATCAACTTCCACGTACCCAAAAGAAACCTCCGATCTTCCAACCTCGCACTGGCCGAAACCCCACGCATCCACAGAGCCAGAGCAGGCGGAAGATCCTTCTCTCACATTGCAGCCAAGACCTGGAACGAGCTACCGGCAGACATCAGACGCGCCCCCTCCCTGAACACCTTCAGGAAGACCCTCAAGACCTGGCTCTTCGGGTAAACAGATCTGCGGACCCCCCCCCCTCAGCGCCTTGAGACCCTCACGGGTGAGTAGCGCGCTTACAATTCCCTGATTGATTGATTGATTGATATGCGGGGCGAAAAGAGTTAGCTCATAACCGGTCAGATGTTCACTGGTAAGGTGCTGTGTCTTGGTCTTATTCAATAGGATATCCACAGCATGAGGCACCATGACTGTGAGGTCAGTATCAAGTACGAGCCCAGCCGATTGTCTTATCGAGAGGGCCACTGCCGCGACCGCTCTTAGACAGCTCGGGAGGGCTCTGGCGACGGGGTCAAGCAAAGCAGAGAAATAAGCACACAGCTGTTGCTTACCTCCAAAGGCCTGTGTTAAGACAGAAAGCGCACAACCAGCCGTCTCATGTACAACACGAACGGCTTGGCATAGTCAGGGGTGCCAGGCACAGGAGCAGAGCAAAGCGCAACCTTTAATTGCTCAAAAGACTGCTGACATTCAGTTATCTAAGGCAGGGGCTCATGCACATCTTTAGTGGTTAGTGCTAGTAAACACTTTATTAGTAATGAATAATTAGGGATCCAATGTCGACAGTAGGAAGTGATGCCAATGAAGGCGCGTACATCCCTCTGAGTTTTAGGGATGGGCATTTTTACAATGGCGCTAATGCGCTCAGGTGTCAATCTCCTACCCTACTTCGACAGTAGGTGACCTAAGTAGGTGACCTCCTGTCGACAATACTGAAATTTAGAAAGGGACACTTTATGTCCATGGTGAGCCAAATGTAGCAACAATTCAACCGTACTGTCATTGCAACCCTTTTCAGTCTCAGAAGCGATGAGAAGGTCATCCACATACTGAAGCATTACATTACCTGAGGGAAGCGTGAGGGAGTCCAATTGGGCTTTCAAGGCTTGGCTATATATACTAGGGCTTTCAGGATAGCCCTGAGGAGCGCTGCAGAATCTAAAGCTTCTGCCAGCTAGGGTAAAACCAAACAGGTGGCGGCTATCAGGATGAATTGGAATACTAAAGAATGCATTCTTCAAATCAATGACAGAAAAAAATTGGGCAGAGGAAGGAATCCTTGTGAGAAGGGCAGTAATGTCAGGGACCACCGGGAATTGAGGAACCACTATCTTGTTAACTGCGCGCAAATCAATCACAAAACGATAAACATCTGTATTGTCCTCAGGGTAGTCGGGGGATGTCTTCTTTAAAATAGGAAGAATAGGGCTGTTACACACATTCGATGCTGTCTCCTCAACTACCCCGGACTCAATTAGATCCTGTATAATGCGTAATAAAGCTCGCTCCCCCGCTTGTGGTATTTTGTACTGGGGAATACGGGGCAAAACAGCGTTGTCCTTAACCTTGATGGAAACTGGGGAAATTTGTGAGAGTCCCACATCCGTATCACCCGTCGCCCACAAAGTGGGTGGCACATCCTTAAACTCAGCAGGAAGGGGCGCATCTTTTGACAAACACTGCTTGGAACTCGTTACATTCGGTCTCATTGTCATATAGACACCATCCGGAGAACAAAAAATTGTTGCATGCAGCTTCTTCAACAAATCTAAATCCATTACATTTTCTCCACAATTGTATGTCAATAGAAAGGGCGAATTCACAGTAAAGGGACCGATAGTCAAGGCAAGTGGCTTAGAAATGGGGCTCACAACCGGTACACCTGAAAAGAATACCGAAACATTATTTTGGCCAGTCAGAGCTGCCCCGGGGACCAGCGAATGAGAAACAGAGCTAGTTATTGCACCTGTGTCCACTAAGAATTTCTTAACTGAGCCTTGCAAATCTGCGATAATATAAGGACCGCACTGATCTACATGTATCCGAACTGGTCCCTCACACTGTCCTTGGCTGTCCTAGCTGTGAGACATCCCTGTCACCTCTTTCAGATCATAATCACCGTGATAGTACTGTCTTCCTCGAGGGTCATCAAAATAGTTCTGATCAGAGTGACCCTGCGATGTCTTATCCTCCCGAGCCTTGCCCCGATCACCTACTCCATGACCCTGTACACGACAACCCTGTCCTCGAGGGGCCGCGACTTTCTGCAATAACACCGGGCACTCGCTACGCAAGTGCCGCTTCTCTTTGCAGTATGCCCACTGATTCGGCCCTACAGGCGCAGTATTCCTGCTAGTACGGGGAAGCTGCTGGACCGGACCAGCCCCACGTCCCCTTCCATTGCCCCTAGATGCCTGCTGTAACAACACCTTAATTTTCAACTCCTTATGCTTCTTCTCTACCTTCTCCTTCTCCTCATTTTCCCTGTGCTCATAATACTGTGCCATACTCAAAATTACGGAAGGGGAGGATGTCGTCCAAGTGCTCTCCGAAGCCTGAAACCGAGTCGTGATCTCCGGGAGCAGATTTGTGACAAATCTATTAACAAACAATCGAACACCCCCTTCTACTGACAAATCTTGTCTGCTGAAATCCAAAAACACACCCTCGAACCACGTGAAAAAATCAGACACGCTCTCATCTTTCTTCTGACGACATGCTGCTAACTTGTCCCAATCTACCCTTCTCGGAGGAATAAGGGAGTGCATATACGTGATAATTCGGCCGGGTAAAGCTAGTATCTGGGCCTTTGGCTTCTCTCCAGGCTTCCTTTCCTTATCCCATGCTTTAATCTGATCCCATGTACCACCCAATTCTACAGTGTGATCCTGTGTGTGCACCTGTCTCCAAATGTCGACGGGCACCAGTAACCCAAAAAACATTTCTATATCGGCAAGTGTCATTACTGTCGACGAAGCGGCTTCGGTCAATTCCTTATAATATGCAGTAGGATTTTTCCTAGGGTCTGGTAACTGAGTCTTAAGGGATAACACCTCACTCCTCTTCCATGGGGTATAGACCCACTGTTCTTGGAAGCGGGCCTCTACCTTTGGTCTAATGACAGCATCATGCTGATCCCGAAGCTCTGGCAACTCTGGGTGATATATGGGGTGAACCTCCCTCATTGGAAACTGGGATACTGTGGTCGGGCTCTTCTCGAACAACCTACCACGGTAAGCTACCAATGTTGCGACATTTCCGCAGGTGCCATACCAGCTACATATACATTATCTCTGTTATCATAAATAATCAGGGGCGCTATAGCATTGAAGCACTGTTCCCACAATCCAATCAGTGTAGCCGACATGTGCTTAAGGGCATGCTGCTGCACAAACAGCTCATAATTCCTCATCACACTCCACACATCTTCAGTACTATAGATGGGATGACGGGCCCACCGCGCGGACTGATTCGCTACCGCCTTCTTTTCTTCCTCCCCCACATCAGATCATATTAAAATTCATCCCAACCGTTCCCTAGCTGTCGCCCAGCTCCCATCCCCCAGCCCGCGAACAGGTGTTCCACTACCTAATGCTGCTGGGGAGTGAGGGAAGGGGTAGTAACCGAGTGGGTAGGCACCAATGTCGTCAATGGCTGCGTTGTGGGTGTAAGGGCCGGAGAAAGAGAAGACATGGACAAGATAGGTACAGCAAAGACACTAGCAGTTATCGCAGGCACGGAGGGCGAAGCCACCGAATGGACAGGAGGCGCAGCTGTTAGAGCAACTGAATCAATGACAGAAGAAACAGAAACAGCAGGGGCAGAAGAGACAGATGACTGGGGCTGTGGCACAGCGGGGTATATTCTCTGCAGGGCATATGGAGGCGGAGGTCGAGTGTCTAACACATCCTCCACAAATGTATTGCCTTCCTCTCGGGCAACATAGTATTTGTCACATTGCAATCGAAACTTTCTATCAGCACACTCTATACTTTTTTCTACTTTCTCTCTATCATACGCTACTGCTTTCTGCATCACTGTCTGCATTCTCCCTTTGCAGGCCTCCTTTTCTGCCTTCATCCGCCTCTGCTTAGCTTCCTTCTGCCATACCTGAAGTTAATCAAACATCGACTGCCTACTCCGTTTTGCAAACAATTTATCCTGAGGAAATTCAGGGGCATATTAGCAAGACCCACGTTAAAATTATCGCCGTTTAGCGGCAGGAAACTGCCGCTAAAACGGCGATAATGGGCTTGCTAATATGCGTTATAGAATTCAATAGAAGCCCAGGTTAGATGTCCTGCACATCTAACCTGGGCTTCTATTGAATTCTATAACGCATATTAGCAAGCCCATTATCGCCGCTTTAGCGGCAGTTTCCTGCCGCTAAAACGGCGATAATTTTAACGTGGGTCTTGCTAATATGCCCCATAGTTTTTGTTCATCAAAGGTACCTGTTAACGGCCACTGCAACTCGGCATTGTCCCTCGTATATTTGTGCCATAATGTACTAAACATAATAGGGCCAAGGCCGTGCTTGACGTACATGTCAAAGTTTAGGGTGCCCTCTGGAGGCGCAGGCTGCCTTTCCTCCAATCAAGCATCAGTAGAACAACAACGACAACTCACACAACACAGTCGACTAAAACAAGGCATCTTGAAACGAAAACACGTTCACTAACGATGCCAAGCGGATAATTTGAAATATCTTACCAAAAGGGGTCCACAGACCTCACCAAAACCGGATCAAAGAAACACCATATTCACAAAGAATTCAAACAAATTCAAGCACTTGTCCAAAAAAGTTCCTCAGACCATACCAAACTCAAACAAAACAACGCTATGGCCCAAAACAAACTCATCTGGTGCACTCAGGTCAAACAAAGTTATTCTCACTGCCGACTCTTCGGACCAAACGGTCAGATCCAAGGGTTTTGCCATTCTGGATCCCAGCCGGGATGACCGCTGGCCGAGACACCGCCCGGTCAGACAGACAGGGCAGCTGCGAGTTCGAGACTCTATCGTGCAGGGATCCCCGATCCGCCCCTCCGACCCGACGTGGCCCCGTCCTCCTAACCCGTCCGCGGGCAAAGATGGGTCACTCACCCGATGGGGTCCCTGTTTGGGCACCAACTGAAAGAAGTGACCTGATTAGGGCCACCCGGGTCACTCATGACCACCTCTCAGCCATCCATACAAATGAAGAGTCGGTCAGACAGTAGAGAATACAAACCAAAATTATTTTATTAGCATTTGCTCGAGCGGAGTCCTGTCTGACCAGCCTCCTTAGATAGCTGCCAAGGGACTGACCCCTGTCCACAAGGTACAGTTAGATATACATTTCCAACACCCCTAAGACACGCCCAGACTGCAATTTTCGAGCCTGGGCACAGATGAACAAAGGAGGTACAGAAGGATGAGCTACCATCCTGAGACCAGGAACACACTATCTTAACTTCAAGGTTACTCAGCCCGTGCCTGTCTCTCTGAGAGTGGGAGCAAAGCTACATACGAGGAAAGGCTTGCAAACACAGAACGAGCTATTCATTAGTGCAGCGAAGCTCAACCTTGAATAATAAAAAGAAACAATCGAGGCTGTTTTTCTGCTGAGGCAGACAGTATGAGACAGAAGCTTCATTTCAATCATGGCACAAAATGGCGGCTGAATACAAAATGGTGCCGCAAATGCTAACTTTACTCGCACAATGCTAGAAGGAGTCAGCTTGGCATATTTTCAGTCCAACAACTAACAGAAATACTCCGCTTCGCCAACATCTCTTTCCACATGTACGCTGATGACACTCAGATTTACATTAAGATTTCTTCTTTGGAGGAGATCAAAACAATGAACGAGGCATTAAGGGTGACAATCCAATGTTTAACAAGCACTCAGCTTAAACTAAACACACAAAAAACAGAATTCCTCCTAATATCCCCCACCAAAAGCTCGCCCATTATAAAAGAATGGACCAATTCGATCACCACACTTAACTTCACCCCGAGCATTGTGGAATCAACCAAATCACTAGGACTCACACTAGATCAGAGCCTGAACATGCAATCCCACATCAACTCGTTGTCTAGGAATGCACAATTTCACCTCAACTATATTAGGAAACTGAAACCATTCATCGAAACAGCAGACCTCAAAATGGCAGTCCGGCCATTAGTAATCTCGAGGATTGAATACGGATGCACAAAACTTTCAGGGCTTCCCAAAATCGCAACAGCTCCTTTAAAAGCCTGCCTCAACACAGCAAGAAGACTTATAACAGGTTCCCAAAAATTTGACTACATCTCTCCTCACCTGAAAGCGCTGAATTGTCTACCTTACAAAGCCAGAATTCAACTCAAAATGGCGTGTATCACACACAAAGCATTACACTTCCAATCACCAAGATATCTATCTCAGAAATTGGAGGTTTCCAGTAGAAGCAGACTTTCCAGGAGCACCAGAGATCTAGCGCTGAAGCCACCAATTTTCTGGAAGGCAAAAACTTATGACAGAGCATTCTCGGGTGCTGCACCCAGAATCTGGAATTCGCTACCTCCAAGCATCAGAAGGTTACCTAACTCTGCAAGATTCAAGAAAGAAACCAAGATCTTTCTAATGAGCAAATTCCTACCGTAACCATTGCCGAACAATCTCGTAAGATTCACCTAAAACCTCTTGCTTAAATACTCACGAGCATCTCTTGCTAAGGTCCAATTTCACCTGTTTTGTATAGGTTCTTGCATTTCTTTGTGCTATGGTTCCTCTAGACTTACATTCTGTGAATGGGCAAAAGTCTCTGTTGCTGAGTTCAGTCACTGTTACAATTTTGAATGGGCTTTAATTTGTTAAACGCTTTCCAGAGTAATGTACTAAAGAAAAAGTATTGACGTATTTACTGTGAAGCGCTCTGATACCCTATGGGGTCAAGTTCGCGCTATACAAAACACTGAATAAATATACCGGGCATGATTCACCATGGGAGGGGTATCTCGGCTGCTGCACTAGGGTGACATAAGGTCCCCCTTGGGAATGGGGCATTCTGTGACAGACTGACGAGGGGTCGGTAGGTTGTACGGCTCCCTACCCATGATGAGGTAAGACTTACAGGCAAGGCACAGCCCGAGATGGCATTTATGGGCACCATGCCAAGGGTGCCATGCACGGGCTCACTTATTTCTTAATGTTGTAATTGGGGCACGCAAATATCTCAGAGCTCATAAAGTCACTTTCCCTACAAGAAACAGCTGTGTTTGGGCTGATTCCCTTCATATTTTGTGGGTTGGGACCATCAAAGTGCTTAAAGGCATTTCACCGATACCACGGTATGAATGCCACACTGGAGGAGATTTTCTCCACAATATGTTCATCTATGATCAAATATGATTTTCCATATCTATCAATAGAGGATTAATGTTTAATAAAAATCTTTTTAGGAGAATTGCATTTAAGGCACCATAGTCACGGTCACATCAGCTAGCTTAAAATTCGCAGACTCACGATTGAGTGACATCTCTTACAAGACATACCTTAACAATAAAGGACGCAGAGACCATAGTCTTCAACCTTTTACCCTACAATGATCAATCTTATTGGCGACTCATCTGTTTTGTGTGGCATTTGTGGTGTTCTGTCCTATTCCATGTAGTGTGTTGAATCAGTCATTGACATATCGCAGGACATCTATTAGACAGCTGTGCACAGCTGTGCACTTTATAAATGGCATATTCATTCATATCGCTGTGTACGATGAGTGAACCCAATCAACTGATTATATCGATACGTATATCTTTTCCTGCAACATGGCAATGTAATAATAGCCTGTGGGTACAGGGCATGGCCCATGGCATGCCCTGGTACAAGAGTAACCAATGGCAAGGGTGAGAGGACTGAATGAGCGTGAACACTTGTGCATGAAGGCGAGTTTGCTAAGGTCTCACTCTGCACTTGTATCTCCAAAATGTTTTTTAGTGTAGTTCTGCACTGCCCACTGGTAGCCTGGTGCATTTTCGCATACAATTGTATACGTGATTGCAAAAAAAATATTCTGTTTTGTTTCTGCAGGTTCCTTAATGGCCATTCAGGTTAGTATAGGCAAGCTGCATTCCTTAGTGCGGTACATGGTTTGAGTGAAGTATAGGCAGGGATTCCAACGCCAGTTGTAGCCCTGATGAAGGCTCTTGACCTGCAGGGGCATGTTGGAAGGCCGAAACATTTAGGCTAGATATATGTAGATGGATGGTTCATTATATCTCATCTAACGTTTTTTAATCATATCTGGGATAATTAAGGGAATATCCCTAAGGAGAATATACCTCAAGATATTTTTATTGAACATGTATTCCTGCAATTGTCCATTTGAGTTTATTTGAACGCCCGCACATCTGTTGAGTCCGCTGGTGTGAACTGGACACCGATGATGAAGTATGCCTCGACAATAAGCGGGTGAGGGGACCTATCAGTCTCTTTTGGATATCTACAGTCGACATAGGATTCTACTAGATGTACATTTTGTTAACCTAGGCACCAGTGGTGTGATATCTTCTTTTATGGGAGGCTGTGCTTGCGGTGAACCCAGGCGCCTGTGGCCTGATATCTTCTTTTATGGGAGGCTGTGCTTGTGGTGAACCCAGGCCTCTGTGGCCTGATATATTCTTTTATGGGAGGCTGTGCTTGTGGTGAACCCAGGCGCCTGTGGCCTGATATATTCTTTTATGGGAGGCTGTGCTTGTAGTGAACCCAGGCGCCTGTGGCCTGATATATTCTTTTATGGGATGCTGTGCTTCTGGTGAACCCAGGCGCCTGTGGCCTGATATATTCTTTTATGGGAGGCTGCGCTTGCGGTGAACCCAGGCGCCTGTGGCCTGATATATTCTTGTATGGGAGGCTGCGCTTGTGGTGAACCCAGGCGCCTGTGGCCTGATATATTCTTGTATGGGAGGCTGCGCTTGTGGGGAACCCAGGCGCCCGTGGCCTGATATCTTCTGTTATGGGAGGCTGCGCTTGTGGTGAACCCAGGCGCCCGTGGTCTGATATCTTCTGTTATGGGAGGCTGCGCTTGTGGTGAACCCAGGTGCCCGTGGCCTGATATCTTCTTTTATGGGAGGCTGCGCTTGTGGTGAACCCAGGCGCCCGTGGCCTGATATCTTCTTTTATGGGAGGCAGTGCTTGTGGTGAACCCAGGCGCCTGTGGCCTGATATCTTCTTTTATGGGTGGCAGTGCTTGTGCTGAACCCAGGTGCCTGTGGCCTGATATATTCTTTTATGGGAGGCTGTGCTTGTGGTGAACCCAGGCTCCTGTGGCATGATATATTCTATTATGGGAGGCTGTGCTTGTGGTGAACCCAGGCTCCTGTGGCCTGATATATTCTTATCTGGGAGGCTGCGCTTGTGGTGAACCCAGGCGCCTGTGGCCTGATATCTTCTTGTATAGGAGGCTGCGCTTGTGGTGAACCCAGGCAACCGTGGCCTGATATCTTCTGTTATGGGAGGCTGCGCTTGTGGTGAACCCAGGCGCCCATGGCCTGATACCTTCTTTTATGGGAGGCTGCGCTTGTGGTGAACCCAGGCACCCATGGCCTGATATCTTCTTTTATGGGAGGCTGCGCTTGTGGTGAACCCAGGCACCCGTGGCCTGATATCTTCTTGTATGGGAGGCTGTGCTTGTGGTGAACCCAGGCGCCTGTGGCCTGCTACATTCTTGTATGGGAGGTTGCACTTGTGGTGAACCCAGGCGCCTGTGGCCTGATATCTTCTTTTATGGGAGGCTGCGCTTGTGGTGAAACCAAGCGCCTGTGGCCTGATATCTTCTTATATGGGAGGCTGCGCTTGTGGTGAACCCAGGTGCATGTGGCATGATATCTTCTTTTATGGGAGGCTGCGCTTGTGGTGAACCCAGGCGCCTGTGGCCTGATATATTCTTGTATGGGAGGCTGCGCTTGTGGGAACCCAGGCGCCCGTGGCCTGATATCTTCTGTTATGGGAGGCTGCGCTTGTGGTGAACCCAGGCGCCCGTGGTCTGATATCTTCTGTTATGGGAGGCTGCGCTTGTGGTGAACCCAGGCGCCCGTGGCCTGATATCTTCTTTTATGGGAGGCTGCGCTTGTGGTGAACCCAGGCGCCCGTGGCCTGATATCTTCTTTTATGGGAGGCAGTGCTTGTGGTGAACCCAGGCGCCTGTGGCCTGATATCTTCTTTTATGGGTGGCAGTGCTTGTGCTGAACCCAGGTGCCTGTGGCCTGATATATTCTTTTATGGGAGGCTGTGCTTGTGGTGAACCCAGGCTCCTGTGGCATGATATATTCTATTATGGGAGGCTGTGCTTGTGGTGAACCCAGGCTCCTGTGGCCTGATATATTCTTATCTGGGAGGCTGCGCTTGTGGTGAACCCAGGCGCCTGTGGCCTGATATCTTCTTGTATAGGAGGCTGCGCTTGTGGTGAACCCAGGCAACCGTGGCCTGATATCTTCTGTTATGGGAGGCTGCGCTTGTGGTGAACCCAGGCGCCCATGGCCTGATACCTTCTTTTATGGGAGGCTGCGCTTGTGGTGAACCCAGGCACCCATGGCCTGATATCTTCTTTTATGGGAGGCTGCGCTTGTGGTGAACCCAGGCACCCGTGGCCTGATATCTTCTTGTATGGGAGGCTGTGCTTGTGGTGAACCCAGGCGCCTGTGGCCTGCTACATTCTTGTATGGGAGGTTGCACTTGTGGTGAACCCAGGTGCCTGTGGCCTGATATCTTCTTTTATGGGAGGCTGCGCTTGTGGTGAAACCAAGCGCCTGTGGCCTGATATCTTCTTATATGGGAGGCTGCGCTTGTGGTGAACCCAGGTGCATGTGGCATGATATCTTCTTTTATGGGAGGATGTGCCTGTGGTGAACCCAGGTGCCTGTGGCCTGATATCTCCTTTTTTGGGAGGCTTTACAAAGGAGGCTGTACTTGTGGTTAACCCAGGCACCTTTGGAGTGGTTAACCCAGGCACCTGTGGCGTGATAGCTTCTTTTATGAGAGTTCCTGCTTGTGGTTAACCCAGGCGCCTGTGGCCTGATACCTTCTTTTATGGGAGGCTGCGCTTGTGGTGAACCCAGGCTCCTGTGGCCTGATATATTCTTATCTGGGAGGCTGCGCTTGTGGTGAACCCAGGCGCCTGTGGCCTGATATCTTCTTGTATAGGAGGCTGCGCTTGTGGTGAACCCAGGCAACCGTGGCCTGATATCTTCTGTTATGGGAGGCTGCGCTTGTGGTGAACCCAGGCGCCCATGGCCTGATACCTTCTTTTATGGGAGGCTGCGCTTGTGGTGAACCCAGGCACCCATGGCCTGATATCTTCTTTTATGGGAGGCTGCGCTTGTGGTGAACCCAGGCACCCGTGGCCTGATATCTTCTTGTATGGGAGGCTGTGCTTGTGGTGAACCCAGGCGCCTGTGGCCTGCTACATTCTTGTATGGGAGGTTGCACTTGTGGTGAACCCAGGCGCCTGTGGCCTGATATCTTCTTTTATGGGAGGCTGCGCTTGTGGTGAAACCAAGCGCCTGTGGCCTGATATCTTCTTATATGGGAGGCTGCGCTTGTGGTGAACCCAGGTGCATGTGGCATGATATCTTCTTTTATGGGAGGCTGCGCTTGTGGTGAACCCAGGCGCCTGTGGCCTGATATATTCTTGTATGGGAGGCTGCGCTTGTGGGGAACCCAGGCGCCCGTGGCCTGATATCTTCTGTTATGGGAGGCTGCGCTTGTGGTGAACCCAGGCGCCCGTGGTCTGATATCTTCTGTTATGGGAGGCTGCGCTTGTGGTGAACCCAGGCGCCCGTGGCCTGATATCTTCTTTTATGGGAGGCTGCGCTTGTGGTGAACCCAGGCGCCCGTGGCCTGATATCTTCTTTTATGGGAGGCAGTGCTTGTGGTGAACCCAGGCGCCTGTGGCCTGATATCTTCTTTTATGGGTGGCAGTGCTTGTGCTGAACCCAGGTGCCTGTGGCCTGATATATTCTTTTATGGGAGGCTGTGCTTGTGGTGAACCCAGGCTCCTGTGGCATGATATATTCTATTATGGGAGGCTGTGCTTGTGGTGAACCCAGGCTCCTGTGGCCTGATATATTCTTATCTGGGAGGCTGCGCTTGTGGTGAACCCAGGCGCCTGTGGCCTGATATCTTCTTGTATAGGAGGCTGCGCTTGTGGTGAACCCAGGCAACCGTGGCCTGATATCTTCTGTTATGGGAGGCTGCGCTTGTGGTGAACCCAGGCGCCCATGGCCTGATACCTTCTTTTATGGGAGGCTGCGCTTGTGGTGAACCCAGGCACCCATGGCCTGATATCTTCTTTTATGGGAGGCTGCGCTTGTGGTGAACCCAGGCACCCGTGGCCTGATATCTTCTTGTATGGGAGGCTGTGCTTGTGGTGAACCCAGGCGCCTGTGGCCTGCTACATTCATGTATGGGAGGTTGCACTTGTGGTGAACCCAGGTGCCTGTGGCCTGATATCTTCTTTTATGGGAGGCTGCGCTTGTGGTGAAACCAAGCGCCTGTGGCCTGATATCTTCTTATATGGGAGGCTGCGCTTGTGGTGAACCCAGGTGCATGTGGCATGATATCTTCTTTTATGGGAGGATGTGCCTGTGGTGAACCCAGGTGCCTGTGGCCTGATATCTCCTTTTTGGGAGGCTTTACAAAGGAGGCTGTACTTGTGGTTAACCCAGGCACCTTTGGAGTGGTTAACCCAGGCGCCTGTGGCCTGATACCTTCTTTTATGGGAGGCTGCGCTTGTGGTGAACCCAAGGGCCTGTGGCCGGATATCTTCTTTTATGGGAGGCTGTGCTTGTGGTGAACCCAGGCGCCTGTGGCCTGATATCTTCTTTTATGGGAGGCAGCGCTTGTGGTGAACCCAGGCGCCTGTGGTGTGATATCTTCGTTTATGGGAGGATGCGCTTGTGGTGAACTCAGGCACCTGTGGGGGGCGGTACTTGTGGTGAATGCAGGCACCTGTGGCGTGACATCTTCGTTTATGGGAGGCTGTACTTGTGGTGAACCCAGGCACCTATGGCCTGATATCATCTTTTATGGGAGGCTGTGCTTGTGGTGAACCCAGGCGCCTGTGGCGTGATATCTTCTTTTATGAGTGGCTGTGCTTGTGGTGAACCCAGGCGCCTGTGGCCTGATGTCGTCTTTTATGGGAGGCTGTGCTTGTGGTGAACCCAGGCGCCTGTGGCCTGATATCTTGTTTTATGCTAGGCTGTGCTTGTGGTGAACCCAGGTGCCTGTGGCCTGATATCTTCTTTTATGCAAGGCTCTGCTTATGGTTAACCCAGGCGCCTGTGGCCTGATATCTTCTTTTATGGGAGGCTGTGCATGTGGTGAACCCAGGCGCCTGTGGCCTGATATCTTCTTTTAGGAGAGATCCTGCTTGTGGTTAACCCAGGCGCCGGTGGCGTGATATCTTTTTTCATGGGAGGCTCTTCTTGTGGTGAACTCAGGCGCCTGTGGCCTGATATCTTTCTTTATGGGAAGTTGTGTTTGTGGTGAACCCAAGCACCTGTGGCCTGATATCTTCTTTGATGGGAGGTTTTGCTTGTGGTGAACTGAGGCGCCTGTGGCCTGATATCTTCCTTTATAGGAGGCTGTGTTTGTGGTGAAACCAGGAGCCTTGGGCCTGATATCTTCGTTTATGGGAGGCTGTGCTTGTGGTGAACCCAGTGGCCTGCGGCCTGATATCTTCTTTAAGTAGGAGGCTGTGCTTGTGGTGAACCCAGGCGCCTGTGGCCTGATATCTTCTTTTATGGGAGGCTGTGCTTGTGGTGAAGCCAGCCGCCTCTGGCCTGATATCTTCTTTTATGAGAGGCTGTGCTTGCGGTGAACCCAGGCGCTCGTGGCCTGATATCTTCTTTTATCGGAGGCTGCGCTTGTGGCGAACCCAGCCACCAGTGGCGTGATATCTTCTTTTATGGGAGGCTGCGCTTGTGGTGAACCCAGCCACCTGTGGCGTGACATCTTCTTTTATGGGAGGCTGCCCTTGTGGTGAACCCAGGCACCTGTGGCGTGACATCTTCTTTTATGGGAGGCTGCCCTTCTGGTGACCCAGGCACCTGTGGCGTGACATCTTCTTCTATGGGAGGCTGTACTTGTGGTTAACCCAGGCCCTTTGGCGTGGTTAACCCAGGCACCTCTGGCGTGATATCTTCTTTTATGAGAGGTCCTGCTTGTGGTTAACCCAGGCGCCGGTAGCCTGATATCTTCTTTCATGGGAGGCTCTGCTTGTGGTTAACCCAGGCGCCTGTGGCCTGATATCTTCATTCATGGGAGGCTGTGCTTGTGGTGAACCCAGGCACCTGTGGCCTGATATCTTCTTTGAAGGGAGGCTGTGCTTGTGCTAAACCCAGGCGCCTGTGGCCTGATACCTTCTTTTATGGGAGGCTGCGCTTGTGGTGAACACAGGGGCCTGTGGCCTGATATCTTCTTTTATGGGAGGCTGTGCTTGTGGTGAACCCAAGCGCCTGTGGCCTGATATCTTCTTTTATGGGAGGCTGCACTTGTGGTGAACCCAGGAACATGTGGCGTGATTTATTCTTTTATAAGAGGCTGCGCTTGGGGAGAACCCAGGCACCTGTGGCGTGACATCTTCTTTTATGGGACGCTCTGCTTTTGGTTAACCCAGGCGCCTGTGACGTGATATCTTCTTTTATGAGAGGCTCTGCTTGTGGTTAACCCAGGTGCCTGTGGCCTGATATCTTCTTTTGTGGGAGGCTGTGCTTGTAGTGAACCCATGCGCATGCGGCCTGATATCTTCTTTTGTGGGAGGCTGTGCTTTTGGTGAACCCAGGCGCCTGTGGCCTCATACCTTCTTTTGTGGGAGGCTGTGCTTGTGGTGAACCCAGGCGCCTGTGGCCTGATATCTTCTTTTGTGGGAGGCTGCGCTTGTGGTGAACCCAGGTGCCTGTGGTCTGATATCATCTTTTATGGGAGGCTGTGCTTGTGGTGAACCCAGGCACCTGTGGCGTGACGTCTTCTTTTATGGGAGGCCTCGCTTGTGGTGAACCCAGGCACCTGTGGCGTGACATCTTCTTTTATGGGACGCTGTACTTGTGGTGAACGCAAGCACCTGTGGCGTGACATCTTCTTCTATGGGAGGCTGTACTTGTGGTTAACCCAGGCCCTTTGGCGTGATATCTTCTTTTATGAGAGGTCCTGCTTGTGGTTAACCCAGGCGCCGGTGGCGTGATATCTTCTTTCATGGGAGGCTCTGCTTGTGGTTAACCCAAGCGCCTGTGGCCTGATATCTTCATTCATGGAAGGCTGTGCTTGTGGTGAACCCAGGCGCCTGTGGCCTGATACCTTCTTTTACGCGAGGCTGCGCTTGTGGTGAACCCAGGGACCTGTGGCCGGATATCTTCTTTTATGGGAGGCTGCGCTTGGGGAGAACCCAGGCACCTGTGGCGTGACGTCTTCTTTTATGGGACGCCCTACTTGTGGTTAACCCAGGCACCTTTGGCGTGGTTAACCCAGGCACGTGTGGCGTGATATATTCTTTTATGGGAGGCTGCGCTTGGGGAGAACCCAGGCACCTGTGGTGTGATGTCTTCTTTTATGGGAGGCTGCGCTTGTGGTGAACCCAGGCACCTGTGGCGTGACATCTTCTTTTATGGGACGCCCTACTTGTGGTTAACCCAGGCACCTTTGGCGTGGTTAACCCAGGCACGCGTGGCGTGATATATTCTTTTATGGGAGGCTGCGCTTGGGGAGAACCCAGGCACCTGTGGTGTGATGTCTTCTTTTATGGGAGGCTGCGCTTGTGGTGAACCCAGGCACCTGTGGCATGACATCTTCTTTTATGGGACGCCCTACTTGTGGTTAACCCAGGCACCTTTGGCGTGGTTAACCCAGGCACGTGTGGTGTGATATCTTCTTTTATGAGACGCTCTGCTTGTGGTTAACCCAGGTGCCTGTGGCCTGATATCTTCTTTTGTGGGAGGCTGCGCTTGTGGGGAACCCATGCGCATGCGGCCTGATATCTTCTTTTGTGGGAGGCTGTGCTTTTGGTGAACCCAGGCGCCTGTGGCCTGATACCTTCTTTCATGGGAGGCTCTGCTTGTGGTGAACCCAGGCACCTGTGGCGTGACATCTTCTTTTATGGGAGGCTGCGCTTGTGGTGAACCCAGGCACCTGTGGCATGACATCTTCTTTTATGGGACGCTGCACTTGTGGTGAACCCAGGCACCTGTGGCGTGACATCTTCTTTTATGGGAGGCTGCGCT
The DNA here is from genome assembly GCA_963921515.1 of Calotriton arnoldi. Classification (NCBI taxonomy): domain Eukaryota; kingdom Metazoa; phylum Chordata; class Amphibia; order Caudata; family Salamandridae; genus Calotriton; species Calotriton arnoldi. The sequence goes on from CAWUFW010007641.1 coordinate 441,233, forward strand.
TGTGGTGAACCCAGGCACCTGTGGCCTGATATCTTCTTTTGTGGGAGGCTGTGCTTGTGGTGAACCCAGGTGCCTGTGGCCTGATATCTTCTTTTATGGGAGGCTGTGCTTGTGGTGAACCCAGGCGCCTGTGGCGTGACATCTTCTTTTATGGGAGGCTGCCCTTGTGGTGAACCCAGGCACCTGTGGCGTGACGTCTTCTTTTATGGGAGGCTGCGCTTGTGGTGAACCCAGGCACCTGTGGCATGACATCTTCTTTTATGGGACGCTGTACTTGTGGTTAACCCAAGCGCCTGTGGCCTGATATCTTCTTATATGGGAGGCTGCGCTTTTGGTTAACCCAGGCGCCTGTGGTGTGATATCTTCTTTTATGAGACGCTCTGCTTGTGGTTAACCCAGGTGCCTGTGGCCTGATATCTTCTTTTGTGGGAGGCTGTGCTTGTGGGGAACCCATGCGTATGCGGCCTGATATCTTCTTTTGTGGGAGGCTGTGCTTTTGGTGAACCCAGGCGCCTGTGGCCTGATACCTTCTTTCATGGGAGGCTCTGCTTGTGGTGAACCCAGGCACCTGTGGCGTGACATCTTCTTTTATGGGAGGCTGCGCTTGTGGTGAACCCAGGCACCTGTGGCATGACATCTTCTTTTATGGGACGCTGCACTTGTGGTGAACCCAGGCACCTGTGGCGTGAGCGTCTTCTTTTATGGGAGGCTGCGCTTGTGGTGAACCCAGGCACCTGTGGCCTGATATCTTCTTTTGTGGGAGGCTGTGCTTGTGGTGAACCCAGGTGCCTGTGGCCTGATATCTTCTTTTATGGGAGGCTGTGCTTGTGGTGAACCCAGGCACCTGTGGCGTGACATCTTCTTTTATGGGAGGCTGCCCTTGTGGTGAACCCAGGCACCTGTGGCGTGACGTCTTCTTTTATGGGAGGCTGCGCTTGTGGTGAACCCAGGCACCTGTGGCGTGACGTCTTCTTTTATTGGAGGCTGCGCTTGTGGTGAACCCAGGCACCTGTGGCATGACATCTTCTTTTATGGGACGCTGTACTTGTGGTTAACCCAAGCGCCTGTGGCCTGATATCTTCTTATATGGGAGGCTGCGCTTTTGGTTAACCCAGGCGCCTGTGACGTGATATCTTCTTTTATGAGAGGCTCTGCTTGTGGTTAACCCAGGCGCCTGTGGCCTGATATCTTCTTTTGTGGGAGGCTGTGCTTGTGGTGAACCCAGGTGCCTGTGGCCTGATATCTTCTTTTGTGGGAGGCTGCGCTTGTGGGGAACCCATGCGCATGCGGCCTGATATCTTCTTTTGTGGGAGGCTGTGCTTTTGGTGAACCCAGGCGCCTGTGGCCTGATACCTTCTTTTGTGGGAGGCTGTGCTTGTGGTGAACCCAGGCGCCTGTGGCCTGATATCTTCTTTTGTGGGAGGCTGTGCTTGTGGTGAACCCAGGTGCCTGTGGCCTGATATCTTCTTTTATGGGAGGCTGTGCTTGTGGTGAACCCAGGCACCTGTGGCGTGACATCTTCTTTTATGGGAGGCTGCCATTGTGGTGAACCCAGGCACCTGTGGCGTGACGTCTTCTTTTATGGGAGGCTGCGCTTTGGTGAGCCCAGGCACCTGTGGCGTGACATCTTCTTTTATGGGACGCTGTACTTGTGGTTAACCCAGGCCCTTTGGCGTGGTTAACCCAGGCACCTGTGGCGTGAAATCTTCTTTTATGAGAGGTCCTGCTTGTGCTTAACCCAGGCGCCTGTGGCCTGATATCTTCTTTTATGGGAGGCTCTGCTTGTGGTTAACCCAGGCGCCTGTGGCCTGATATCTTCTTTCATGGGAGGCTGTGCTTGTGGTGAACCCAGGCGCCTGTGGCCTGATATCTTCTTAGATGGGAGGCTGTGCTTGTGGTGAACCCAGGCGCCTGTGGCCTGATATCTTCTTTTATGGGAGGCTCTGCTTGTGGTGAACTCAGGAGCCTGTGGCCTGACATCTTCTTTTATGGGAGGCAGTGCTTCTGGTAAACCCAGGCGCCTGTGGCCTGATACCTTCTTTTATGGGAGGCTGCGCTTGTGGTGAACCCAGGGGCCTGTGGCCTGATATCTTCTTTTATGGGAGGCTGTGCTTCTGGCAAACCCAGGTGCCTGTGGCCTGATATCTTCTTTTATGGGAGGCTGTGCTTCTGGTGAACTCAGGAGCCTGTGGCCTGATATCTTCTTTTATGGGAGGCTGCGCTTGTGGTGAACCCAGGCGCCTGTGGCCTGATATCTTTTTTGATGGTAGGCTGTGCTTGTGGTGAACCCAGGCACCTCTGGCCTGATATCTTCTTTTATGGGCGGCTGCACTTGTGGTGAACCCAAGGGCCTGTGGCATGATGTCTTCTTTTATGCAATGCCTCGCTTGTGGTGAACCCAGGCACCTGTGGCGTGATATCTTCTTTTATGGGATGCTGTGCTTGTGGTGAACCCAGGCGCAGTGGCCTGATATATTCTTTTATGGGAGGCAGTGCTTCTGGTGAACCTTGGCGCCTGTGGCGTGATATCTTCTTTTTGGGAGGCTGCGCTTGTGGTGAACCCAGGCACCTGTGGTGTGACATCTTCTTTTATGCAAGGCTGTGCTTGTGGTGAACCCAGGTTCATGTGGCCTGATATCTTCTTTTATGCGAGGCTCTGCTTTTGGTGAACCCAGGCGCAGTGGCCTGATATATTCTTTTATGGGAGGCAGTGCTTCTGGTGAACCTTGGCGCCTGTGGCATGATATCTTCTTTTTTGGGAGGCTGCGCTTGTGGTGAACCCAGGCACCTGTGGTGTGACATCTTCTTTTATGCAAGGCTGTGCTTGTGGTGAACCCAGGTTCATGTGGCCTGATATCTTCTTTTATGCGAGGCTCTGCTTCTGGTAAACCCATGCGCCTGTGGCCTGATACCTTCTTTTTGGGAGGCTGTGCTTGTGGTGAATCCAGGCGCCTGTGGCCTGATATCTTCTTTTATGGAAGGCTGTGCTTCTGGTGAACTCAGGAGCCTGTGGCCTGATATCTTCTTTTATGGGAGGCTGCGCTTGTGGTGAACCCAGGCGCCTGTGGCCTGATATCTTTTTTGATGGTAGGCTGTGCTTGTGGTGAACCCAGGCACCTCTGGCCTGATATCTTCTTTTATGGGCGGCTGCACTTGTGGTGAACCCAGGCACCTGTGGCGTGACATCTTCTTTTATGGGAGGCTGCACTTGTGGTGAACCCAGGCACCTGTGGCGTGATATCTTCTTTTATGGGATGCTGTGCTTGTGGTGAACCCAGGCGCAGTGGCCTGATATATTCTTTTATGGGAGGCAGTGCTTCTGGTGAACCTTGGCGCCTGTGGCGTGATATCTTCTTTTTGGGAGGCTGCGCTTGTGGTGAACCCAGGCACCTGTGGTGTGACATCTTCTTTTATGGGAGGCTGCCCTTGTGTTGAACCCAGGCACCTGTGGGGCGACATCTTCTTTTATGGGAGGCTGTGCTTGTGTTGAACCAAGGCGCCTGTGGCCTGATATCTTCTTTTATGCAAGGCTGTGCTTGTGGTGAACCCAGGTTCATGTGGCCTGATATCTTCTTTTATGCGAGGCTCTGCTTTTGGTGAACCCAGGCGCCTGTGGCCTGATATCTTCTTTTATGGGAGGCAGTGCTTCTGGTAAACCCAGGCGCCTGTGGCCTGATACCTTCTTTTTGGGAGGCTGTGCTTGTGGTGAATCCAGGCGCCTGTGGCCTGATATCTTCTTTTATGGGTGGCAGTGCTTGTGCTGAACCCAGGTGCCTGTGGCCTGATATATTCTTTTATGGGAGGCTGCGCTTGTGGTGAACCCTGGCACCCGTGGCCTGATATCTTCTTTTATGGGAGGCTGCGCTTGTGTGAACCCAGGCACCCGTGGCCTGATATCTTCTTGTATGGGAGGCTGTGCTTGTGGTGAATCCAGGCGCCTGTGGCCTGATATATTCTTATATGGGAGGCTGTGCCTGTGGTGAACCCAGGTGCCTGTGGCCTGATATCTCCTTTTATGGGAGGCTTTGCAAAGTAGGCTGTACTTGTGTTTAACCCAAGCACCTTTGGAGTGGTTAACCGAGGCACCTGTGGCGTGATATCTTCTTTTATGAGAGTTCCTGCTTGTGGTTAACCCAGGCGCCTGTGGCATGATATCTTCTTTTATGGGAGGCTGCGCTTGTGGTGAACTCAGGCACCTGTGGGAGGCGGTACTTGTGGTGAACGCAAGCACCTGTGGCGTGACATCTTCGGTTATGGGAGGCTGTACTTGTGGTGAACCCAGGCACCAATGGCCTGATATCATCTTTTATGGGAGGCTCTGCTTGTGGAGAACCCAGGCGCCTGTGGCCTGATATCTTGTTTTATGCTAGGCTGTGCTTGTGGTGAACCCAGGCGCCTGTGGCCTGATATCTTCTTTTATGCGAGGCTCTGCTTATGGTTAACCCAGGCGCCTGTGGCCTGATATCTTCTTTCATGGGAGGCTCTGCTTGTGGTGAACTCAGGTGCCTGTGGCCTGATATCTTCCTTTATGGGAGGTTGTGTTTGTGGTGAACCCAGGCACCTGTGGCCTGATATCTTCTTTGATGGGAGGTTGTGCTTGTGTTGAACCCAGGCGCCTATGGCCTGATATCTTCCTTTATGGGAGGCTGTGTTTGTGGTGAACCCAGGAGCCTTGGGCCTGATATCTTCGTTTATGGGAGGCTGTGCTTGTGGTGAACCCAGGGGCCTGTGGCCAAATATATTTTTTTATGGGAGTCTGTGCTTTTGGTGAACCCAGGTGCCTGTGGCCTGATATCTTCTTTAAGTAGGAGGCTGTGCTTGTGGTGAACCCAGGCGCCTGTGGCCTGATATCTTTTTTTATAGGAGGCTGTGCTTGTGGTGAACCCAGTCGCCTCTGGCCTGATATCTTCTTTTATGGGAGGCTGTGCTTGTGGTGAACCCCGTCGCCTGTGGCCTGATATCTTCTTTTATGAGAGGCTGTGCTTGTGGTGAACCCAGGCGCCTGTGGCCTGATATCTCTTTTATGGGAGGCTGCGCTTGTGGCGAACCCAGCCACCAGTGGCGTGATATCTTCTTTTATGGGAGGCTGCGCTTGTGGTGAACCCAGGCGCCTGTGGCCTGATATCTTCTTTTGTGGGAGGCTGCGCTTGTGGTGAACCCAGGCGCATGTGGTGTGATATCTTCGTTTATGGGAGGCTGCGCTTGTGGTGAACCCAGGTGCCTGTGGCCTGATATCTTCTTTTATGGGAGGCTGTGCTTGTGGTGAACCCAAGCGCCTGTGGCCTGATATCTTCTTTTATGGGAGGCTGCACTTGTGGTGAACCCAGGAACATGTGGCGTGATTTATTCTTTTATAAGAGGCAGCGCTTGGGGAGAACCCAGGCACCTGTGGCGTGACATCTTCTTTTATGGGACGCTCTGCTTTTGGTTAACCCAGGCGCCTGTGACGTGATATCTTCTTTTATGAGAGGCTCTGCTTGTGGTTAACCCAGGTGCCTGTGGCCTGATATCTTCTTTTGTGGGAGGCTGTGCTTGTAGTGAACCCATGCGCATGCGGCCTGATATCTTCTTTTGTGGGAGGCTGTGCTTTTGGTGAACCCAGGCGCCTGTGGCCTCATACCTTCTTTTGTGGGCGGCTGTGCTTGTGGTGAACCCAGGCGCCTGTGGCCTGATATCTTCTTTTGTGGGAGGCTGCGCTTGTGGTGAACCCAGGTGCCTGTGGTCTGATATCATCTTTTATGGGAGGCTGTGCTTGTGGTGAACCCAGGCACCTGTGGCGTGACGTCTTCTTTTATGGGAGGCCTCGCTTGTGGTGAACCCAGGCACCTGTGGCGTGACATCTTCTTTTATGGGACGCTGTACTTGTGGTGAACGCAAGCACCTGTGGCGTGACATCTTCTTCTATGGGAGGCTGTACTTGTGGTTAACCCAGGCCCTTTGGCGTGATATCTTCTTTTATGAGAGGTCCTGCTTGTGGTTAACCCAGGCGCCGGTGGCGTGATATCTTCTTTCATGGGAGGCTCTGCTTGTGGTTAACCCAAGCGCCTGTGGCCTGATATCTTCATTCATGGGAGGCTGTGCTTGTGGTGAACCCAGGCGCCTGTGGCCTGATACCTTCTTTTACGGGAGGCTGCGCTTGTGGTGAACCCAGGGACCTGTGGCCGGATATCTTCTTTTATGGGAGGCTGCGCTTGGGGAGAACCCAGGCACCTGTGGCGTGACGTCTTCTTTTATGGGACGCCCTACTTGTGGTTAACCCAGGCACCTTTGGCGTGGTTAACCCAGGCACGTGTGGCGTGATATATTCTTTTATGGGAGGCTGCGCTTGGGGAGAACCCAGGCACCTGTGGTGTGATGTCTTCTTTTATGGGAGGCTGCGCTTGTGGTGAACCCAGGCACCTGTGGCGTGACATCTTCTTTTATGGGACGCCCTACTTGTGGTTAACCCAGGCACCTTTGGCGTGGTTAACCCAGGCACGCGTGGCGTGATATATTCTTTTATGGGAGGCTGCGCTTGGGGAGAACCCAGGCACCTGTGGTGTGATGTCTTCTTTTATGGGAGGCTGCGCTTGTGGTGAACCCAGGCACCTGTGGCATGACATCTTCTTTTATGGGACGCACTACTTGTGGTTAACCCAGGCACCTTTGGCGTGGTTAACCCAGGCACGTGTGGTGTGATATCTTCTTTTATGAGACGCTCTGCTTGTGGTTAACCCAGGTGCCTGTGGCCTGATATCTTCTTTTGTGGGAGGCTGCGCTTGTGGGGAACCCATGCGCATGCGGCCTGACATCTTCTTTTGTGGGAGGCTGTGCTTTTGGTGAACCCAGGCGCCTGTGGCCTGATACCTTCTTTCATGGGAGGCTCTGCTTGTGGTGAACCCAGGCACCTGTGGCGTGACATCTTCTTTTATGGGAGGCTGCGCTTGTGGTGAACCCAGGCACCTGTGGCATGACATCTTCTTTTATGGGACGCTGCACTTGTGGTGAACCCAGGCACCTGTGGCGTGACGTCTTCTTTTATGGGAGGCTGCGCTTGTGGTGAACCCAGGCACCTGTGGCCTGATATCTTCTTTTGTGGGAGGCTGTGCTTGTGGTGAACACAGGTGCCTGTGGCCTGATATCTTCTTTTATGGGAGGCTGTGCTTGTGGTGAACCCAGGCGCCTGTGGCGTGACATCTTCTTTTATGGGAGGCTGCCCTTGTGGTGAACCCAGGCACCTGTGGCGTGACGTCTTCTTTTATGGGAGGCTGCACTTGTGGTGAACCCAGGCACCTGTGGCATGACATCTTCTTTTATGGGACGCTGTACTTGTGGTTAACCCAAGCGCCTGTGGCCTGATATCTTCTTATATGGGAGGCTGCGCTTTTGGTTAACCCAGGCGCCTGTGGTGTGATATCTTCTTTTATGAGACGCTCTGCTTGTGGTTAACCCAGGTGCCTGTGGCCTGATATCTTCTTTTGTGGGAGGCTGTGCTTGTGGGGAACCCATGCGTATGCGGCCTGATATCTTCTTTTGTGGGAGGCTGTGCTTTTGGTGAACCCAGGCGCCTGTGGCCTGATACCTTCTTTCATGGGAGGCTCTGCTTGTGGTGAACCCAGGCACCTGTGGCGTGACATCTTCTTTTATGGGAGGCTGCGCTTGTGGTGAACCCAGGCACCTGTGGCATGACATCTTCTTTTATGGGACGCTGCACTTGTGGTGAACCCAGGCACCTGTGGCGTGACGTCTTCTTTTATGGGAGGCTGCGCTTGTGGTGAACCCAGGCACCTGTGGCCTGATATCTTCTTTTGTGGGAGGCTGTGCTTGTGGTGAACCCAGGTGCCTGTGGCCTGATATCTTCTTTTATGGGAGGCTGTGCTTGTGGTGAACCCAGGCACCTGTGGCGTGACATCTTCTTTTATGGGAGGCTGCCCTTGTGGTGAACCCAGGCACCTGTGGCGTGACGTCTTCTTTTATGGGAGGCTGCGCTTGTGGTGAACCCAGGCACCTGTGGCGTGACGTCTTCTTTTATGGGAGGCTGCGCTTGTGGTGAACCCAGGCACCTGTGGCATGACATCTTCTTTTATGGGACGCTGTACTTGTGGTTAACCCAAGCGCCTGTGGCCTGATATCTTCTTATATGGGAGGCTGCGCTTTGGTTAACCCAGGCGCCTGTGACGTGATATCTTCTTTTATGAGAGGCTCTGCTTGTGGTTAACCCAGGCGCCTGTGGCCTGATATCTTCTTTTGTGGGAGGCTGTGCTTGTGGTGAACCCAGGTGCCTGTGGCCTGATATCTTCTTTTGTGGGAGGCTGCGCTTGTGGGGAACCCATGCGCATGCGGCCTGATATCTTCTTTTGTGGGAGGCTGTGCTTTTGGTGAACCCAGGCGCCTGTGGCCTGATACCTTCTTTTGTGGGAGGCTGTGCTTGTGGTGAACCCAGGCGCCTGTGGCCTGATATCTTCTTTTGTGGGAGGCTGTGCTTGTGGTGAACCCAGGTGCCTGTGGCCTGATATCTTCTTTTATGGGAGGCTGTGCTTGTGGTGAACCCAGGCACCTGTGGCGTGACATCTTCTTTTATGGGAGGCTGCCATTGTGGTGAACCCAGGCACCTGTGGCGTGACGTCTTCTTTTATGGGAGGCTGCGCTTTTGGTGAGCCCAGGCACCTGTGGCGTGACATCTTCTTTTATGGGACGCTGTACTTGTGGTTAACCCAGGCCCTTTGGCGTGGTTAACCCAGGCACCTGTGGCGTGAAATCTTCTTTTATGAGAGGTCCTGCTTGTGCTTAACCCAGGCGCCTGTGGCCTGATATCTTCTTTTATGGGAGGCTCTGCTTGTGGTTAACCCAGGCGCCTGTGGCCTGATATCTTCTTTCATGGGAGGCTGTGCTTGTGGTGAACCCAGGCGCCTGTGGCCTGATATCTTCTTAGATGGGAGGCTGTGCTTGTGGTGAACCCAGGCGCCTGTGGCCTGATATCTTCTTTTATGGGAGGCTCTGCTTGTGGTGAACTCAGGAGCCTGTGGCCTGACATCTTCTTTTATGGGAGGCAGTGCTTCTGGTAAACCCAGGCGCCTGTGGCCTGATACCTTCTTTTTATGGGAGGCTGCGCTTGTGGTGAACCCAGGGGCCTGTGGCCTGATATCTTCTTTTATGGGAGGCTGTGCTTCTGGCAAACCCAGGTGCCTGTGGCCTGATATCTTCTTTTATGGGAGGCTGTGCTTCTGGTGAACTCAGGAGCCTGTGGCCTGATATCTTCTTTTATGGGAGGTTGCGCTTGTGGTGAACCCAGGCGCCTGTGGCCTGATATCTTTTTTGATGGTAGGCTGTGCTTGTGGTGAACCCAGGCACCTCTGGCCTGATATCTTCTTTTATGGGCGGCTGCACTTGTGGTGAACCCAAGGGCCTGTGGCATGATGTCTTCTTTTATGCAATGCCTCGCTTGTGGTGAACCCAGGCACCTGTGGCGTGATATCTTCTTTTATGGGATGCTGTGCTTGTGGTGAACCCAGGCGCAGTGGCCTGATATATTCTTTTATGGGAGGCAGTGCTTCTGGTGAACCTTGGCGCCTGTGGCGTGATATCTTCTTTTTTGGGAGGCTGCGCTTGTGGTGAACCCAGGCACCTGTGGTGTGACATCTTCTTTTATGCAAGGCTGTGCTTGTGGTGAACCCAGGTTCATGTGGCCTGATATCTTCTTTTATGCGAGGCTCTGCTTTTGGTGAACCCAGGCGCAGTGGCCTGATATATTCTTTTATGGGAGGCAGTGCTTCTGGTGAACCTTGGCGCCTGTGGCATGATATCTTCTTTTTTGGGAGGCTGCGCTTGTGGTGAACCCAGGCACCTGTGGTGTGACATCTTCTTTTATGCAAGGCTGTGCTTGTGGTGAACCCAGGTTCATGTGGCCTGATATCTTCTTTTATGCGAGGCTCTGCTTCTGGTAAACCCATGCGCCTGTGGCCTGATACCTTCTTTTTGGGAGGCTGTGCTTGTGGTGAATCCAGGCGCCTGTGGCCTGATATCTTCTTTTATGGAAGGCTGTGCTTCTGGTGAACTCAGGAGCCTGTGGCCTGATATCTTCTTTTATGGGAGGCTGCGCTTGTGGTGAACCCAGGCGCCTGTGGCCTGATATCTTTTTTGATGGTAGGCTGTGCTTGTGGTGAACCCAGGCACCTCTGGCCTGATATCTTCTTTTATGGGCGGCTGCACTTGTGGTGAACCCAGGCACCTGTGGCGTGACATCTTCTTTTATGGGAGGCTGCACTTGTGGTGAACCCAGGCACCTGTGGCGTGATATCTTCTTTTATGGGATGCTGTGCTTGTGGTGAACCCAGGCGCAGTGGCCTGATATATTCTTTTATGGGAGGCAGTGCTTCTGGTGAACCTTGGCGCCTGTGGCGTGATATCTTCTTTTTGGGAGGCTGCGCTTGTGGTGAACCCAGGCACCTGTGGTGTGACATCTTCTTTTATGGGAGGCTGCCCTTGTGTTGAACCCAGGCACCTGTGGGGCGACATCTTCTTTTATGGGAGGCTGTGCTTGTGTTGAACCAAGGCGCCTGTGGCCTGATATCTTCTTTTATGCAAGGCTGTGCTTGTGGTGAACCCAGGTTCATGTGGCCTGATATCTTCTTTTATGCGAGGCTCTGCTTTTGGTGAACCCAGGCGCCTGTGGCCTGATATCTTCTTTTATGGGAGGCAGTGCTTCTGGTAAACCCAGGCGCCTGTGGCCTGATACCTTCTTTTTGGGAGGCTGTGCTTGTGGTGAATCCAGGCGCCTGTGGCCTGATATCTTCTTTTATGGGTGGCAGTGCTTGTGCTGAACCCAGGTGCCTGTGGCCTGATATATTCTTTTATGGGAGGCTGCGCTTGTGGTGAACCCTGGCACCCGTGGCCTGATATCTTCTTTTATGGGAGGCTGCGCTTGTGTGAACCCAGGCACCCGTGGCCGGATATCTTCTTGTATGGGAGGCTGTGCTTGTGGTGAATCCAGGCGCCTGTGGCCTGATATATTCTTATATGGGAGGCTGTGCCTGTGGTGAACCCAGGTGCCTGTGGCCTGATATCTCCTTTTATGGGAGGCTTTGCAAAGTAGGCTGTACTTGTGTTTAACCCAAGCACCTTTGGAGTGGTTAACCGAGGCACCTGTGGCGTGATATCTTCTTTTATGAGAGTTCCTGCTTGTGGTTAACCCAGGCGCCTGTGGCATGATATCTTCTTTTATGGGAGGCTGCGCTTGTGGTGAACTCAGGCACCTGTGGGAGGCGGTACTTGTGGTGAACGCAAGCACCTGTGGCGTGACATCTTCGGTTATGGGAGGCTGTACTTGTGGTGAACCCAGGCACCTATGGCCTGATATCATCTTTTATGGGAGGCTCTGCTTGTGGAGAACCCAGGCGCCTGTGGCCTGATATCTTGTTTTATGCTAGGCTGTGCTTGTGGTGAACCCAGGCGCCTGTGGCCTGATATCTTCTTTTATGCGAGGCTCTGCTTATGGTTAACCCAGGCGCCTGTGGCCTGATATCTTCTTTCATGGGAGGCTCTGCTTGTGGTGAACTCAGGTGCCTGTGGCCTGATATCTTCCTTTATGGGAGGTTGTGTTTGTGGTGAACCCAGGCACCTGTGGCCTGATATCTTCTTTGATGGGAGGTTGTGCTTGTGTTGAACCCAGGCGCCTATGGCCTGATATCTTCCTTTATGGGAGGCTGTGTTTGTGGTGAACCCAGGAGCCTTGGGCCTGATATCTTCGTTTATGGGAGGCTGTGCTTGTGGTGAACCCAGGGGCCTGTGGCCAAATATATTTTTTATGGGAGTCTGTGCTTTTGGTGAACCCAGGTGCCTGTGGCCTGATATCTTCTTTAAGTAGGAGGCTGTGCTTGTGGTGAACCCAGGCACATGTGGCCTGATATCTTCTTTTATAGGAGGCTGTGCTTGTGGTGAAGCCAGTCGCCTCTGGCCTGATATCTTCTTTTATGGGAGGCTGTGCTTGTGGTGAACCCCGTCGCCTGTGGCCTGATATCTTCTTTTATGAGAGGCTGTGCTTGTGGTGAACCCAGGCGCCTGTGGCCTGATATCTCTTTTATGGGAGGCTGCGCTTGTGGCGAACCCAGCCACCAGTGGCGTGATATCTTCTTTTATGGGAGGCTGCGCTTGTGGTGAACCCAGGCGCCTGTGGCCTGATATCTTCTTTTGTGGGAGGCTGCGCTTGTGGTGAACCCAGGCGCCTGTGGTGTGATATCTTCGTTTATGGGAGGCTGCGCTTGTGGTGAACCCAGGTGCCTGTGGTCTGATATCATCTTTTATGGGAGGCTGTGCTTGTGGTGAACCCAGGTGCCTGTGGTCTGATATCTTCTTTTGTGGGAGGCTGCCCTTGTGGTGAACCCAGGCGCCTGTGGCCTGATATCTTCCTTTGTGGGAGGCTGCGCTTGTGGTGAACCCAGGTGCCTGTGGTCTGATATCTTCTTTTGTGGGAGGCTGCGCTTGTGGTGAACCCAGGTGCCTGTGGTCTGATATCTTCTTTTGTGGGAGGCAGTGCTTGTGGTAAACCCAGGCACCTGTGGCCTGATATCTTTTTTGATGGTAGGCTGCGCTTGTGGTGAACCCAGGCACCTGTGGCGTGACATCTTCTTTTATGGGAGGCTGCCCTTGTGGTGAACCCAGGCACCTGTGGCGTGACATCTTCTTTTATGGGAGGCTGCCCTTGTGGTGACCCAGGCACCTGTGGCGTGACATCTTCTTCTATGGGAGGCTGCGCTTGTGGTGAACCCAGGTGCCTGTGGTCTGATATCATCTTTTGTGGGAGGCTGTGCTTGTGGTGAACCCAGGTGCCTGTGGTCTGATATCTTCTTTTGTGGGAGGCTGTGCTTGTGGTGAACCCAGGCACCTGTGGCGTGACATCTTCTTTTATGGGAGGCTGCCCTTGTGGTGAACCCAGGCACCTGTGGCGTGACGTCTTCTTTTATGGGAGGCTGCGCTTGTGGTGAACCCAGGCACCTGTGGCGTGACATCTTCTTTTATGGGAGGCTGCCCTTGTGGTTAACCCAGGCACCTGTGGCGTGACATCTTCTTTTATGGGAGGCTGCCCTTGTGGTGAACCCAGGCACCTGTGGCGTGACATCTTCTTTCATGGGAGGCTGCGCTTGTGGTTAACCCAGGCGCCTGTGGCCTGATATCTTCTTTGATGGGAGGCTGTGCTTGTGGTGAACCCAGGCACCTGTGGCCTGATATCTTCTTTGATGGGAGGCAGTTCTTGTGGTAAACCCAGGCGCCTGTGGCCTGACACCTTCTTTTATGGGAGGCTGTGCTTGTGGTGAACCCAGGAGCCTCTGGCCTGATATCTTCTTTTATGGGAGGCTGTGCTTGTGGTGAATCCAGGAACATGTGGCGTGATATATTCCTTTATGGGAGGCTGCGCTTGTGGGGAACCCAGGCACCTGTGGCGTGACATCTTCTTTTATGGGACGCTCTGCTTTTGGTTAACCCAGGTGCCTGTGACGTGATATCTTCTTTTGTGGGAGGCTGCGCTTGTGGGGAACCCATGCGCATGCGGCCTGATATCTACTTTTGTGGGAGGCTGTGCTTGTGGTGAACCCATGCGCATGCAGCCTGATATCTTCTTTTGTGGGAGGCTGTGCTTTTGGTGAACCCAGGCGCCTGTGGCCTGATATCTTCCTTTGTGGGAGGCTGCGCTTGTGGTGAACCCAGGCGCCTGTGGCCTGATATCTTCCTTTGTGGGAGGCTGCGCTTGTGGTGAACCCAGGTGCCTGTGGCCTGATATCTTCCTTTATGGGAGGCTGCGCTTGTGGTGAACCCAGGCGCCTGTGGCCTGATATCTTTTTTATGGCAGGATGTGCTTGTGGTGAACCCAGGCACTTGTGGCCTGATATCTTCTTTTATGGGCGGGTGCACTTGTGGTGAACCCAGGCACCTCTGGCCTGATATCTTCTTTTATGAGTGGCTGTGCTTGTGGTGAACCCAGGCACCTCTGGCCTGATATCTTCTTTTATGGGCGGCTGCACTTGTGGTGAACCCAGGCACCTGTGGCGTGATATCTTCTTTTATGGGAGGCAGTGCTTCTGGTAAACCCAGGCGCAGTGTCCTGATATATTCTTTTATGGGAGGCAGTGCTTCTGGTGAACCTAGGCGCCTGTGGCCTGATATATTCTTTTATGGGAGGCAGTGCTTCTGGTAAACCCAGGTGCCTGTGGCCTGATACCTTCTTTTTTGGGAGGCTGCGCTTGTGGTGAACCCAGGCGTCTGTGGCCTGATATCTTCTTTTATATGACGCTGTGCTTGGTGTGAACCCAGGGGCCTGTGGCCTGATATCTTCTGTTATGGGACGCGGTGCTTGTGGTGAACCCAGGCGCCTGTGGCGTGACATCTTCTTTTATGGGAGGCTCTGCTTGTGGTTTTAGCCTCTGTCTTTAGGTGGATTTATATATAATTGCAAGGGCTGCCAACCTCGTGGGTGACTTTGACAGCACAGGTGGGAAGAAGTTAATTCCTCAGGAAGGGGTTCCATCCCCCTCAGACACTGGCCTTCCGGTGCTCCCCCCTCAGACACCGGCCCTCGGGTGCTCCCCCCTCAGACACCGGCCCTCGGGTGCTCTCCCCTCAGACACCGGCCCTCGGGTGCTCCCCCCTCAGACACTGGCCCTTGGGTGCTCCCCCTCAGACACTGGCCCTCGGGTGCTCCCCCTAAGACACTGGCCCTCGGGTGCTTCCCCTCAGACACTGGCCCTCCGGTGCTCCCCCCTCAGACACTGGCCCTCGGGTGCTCACCCCCCTCAGACACTGGCCCTCGGGTGCTCCCCCCTCAGACACTGGCCCTCCGGTGCTCCCCCCTCAGACACTGGCCCTCCGGTGCTTCCCCCTCAGACACTGGCCCTCCGGTGCTCCCCCCTCAGACACTGGCCCTCCGGTGCTCACCCCCCTCGGACACTGGCCCTCGGGTGCTCACCCCCCTCGGACACTGGCCCTCGGGTGCTCCTCCCTTGGACACTGGCCCTCGGGTGCTCTCCCTCAGACACTGGCCCTCGGGTGCTCCCCCTCGGACACTGGCCCTCGGGTGCTCCCTCCTCGGACACTGGCCTTTGGGTGCTCCCCCCTCGGACACTGGCCTTTGGGTGCTCCCCCTCAGACACTGGCCTTTGGGTGCTCCCCCCTCAGACACTGGCCCTCGGGTGCTCCCCCCTCGGACACTGGCCCTCGGGTGCTCCCCGCTTGGACACTGGCCCTTGGGTGCTCCCCCCTCGGACACTGGCCCTCGGGTGCTCCCCCTCGGACACTGGTCCTCGGGTGCTCCCCCTCGGACACTGGTCCTCGGGTGCTCCCCCTCGGACACTGGTCCTCGGGTGCTCCCTCCTCAGACACTGGCCTTCGGGTGCTCCCCCCTCAGACACTGGCCCTCGGGTGCTCCCCCCTCAGACACTGGCCCTCGGGTGCTCCCCCCTCAGACACTGGCCCTCGGGTGCTCCCCCCTCAGACACTGGCCCTCGGGTACTCCCCCCTCAGACACTGGCCCTCGGGTACTCCCCCTCAGACACTGGCCCTCGGGTGCTCCCTCACACCCTCGTGTTTTCAGATGCAGTCACCGGTACCATCCTGGCACAGGTGAACTTGAGCGTGACATTAGAGGGCTTGACACTGACACCTGCTTGCAGGACAAGTTTTGTATGCACCATTTGCTGTTCACTACCCAGTAAGTGTAGGGCAGATGGATTTGGACCAGGTAACAGAGAACAGGACATTTATCAGGAAAACAGGCTTACATCCGTGACCGTTCTGGGTAGGAGTGACAGTCATCATGAAGGGGTCCTCTGACTAAATTGCTTCTTGGCGCTGCAACACTGTCAGAAAGTGAGAACTCACAGAATCTTCGGTAAACCCACCCTGGCACAGTGCATTTATGGAAATCAGGAACCCTCATAACCATCCCAACCTCAGGCTGCGGTCCTGGAAGCACAAATGAGGCATCTAGGGCGAACAGTTCCCACGAGTCGCTTCAGAGCGCTGCGGAGAGATTACTAAGACAAGCAGCCACAGCGCCAAAAAGGAAAATGTTACTTACTCTGTAAGCATCTGGGAGTCTAGAATGCTGTAGATTCACATGTTCTGCATACTCCTGCCATTTAATGTTGGGCTCGAATGTTTGAAAGTTGCTTTTCTTCAAATGCATCCTTTCGTGGCAAGGGATGTACCGTGACTCCACCCTTAGTTGGCAAAGCGCATTGGCACCAACTCCATGTCACACAGGTTTCGGCATAGTGGGTAAGAGTATTATGGAGTGGCAAGTGAAAGCAGAAAGGTGCACATGAGCATTGTGAAAAAGGAATTAATCAATAAAGACGAGATCTGCAATTAGGGCCACAAGCTTCCGGGGACCCGGGTGGGCGCATGTGAATCTACAGCACTCCATGCTACAAACAAATGCTTACAGGGTTAGTAACATTTTCAGTTTGTAGCATGTGCTGCAGTAGAGTCACTCGCCTACACAGACTGTCGATCAATACCCTCGTACAAGCAGTGGCTAGCAAGAGTGATGCAGATGTCTGAAATATGGTCTTTAAAACTGGCAAACCATTGCTGCTGCCTGGCTAATCTATCCACACAGTAGTGACTGGTGAAAGCATGTGGGGTTGATTAAGTAGCTGCTTTACATATGTCAGCTAGGGGAAAATGCCAAGAAAGGCCATAGTTGCTGCCTATTGAATGAAGAGTGCGCCCGGGGGGTAACAGGGAGAGCTCTTTTGGCTTTGTGATAGCAAGGTTGGATAAATTTAACTATAAATCTTGCAATACCTGCCTTAGAAATAGGTTGGCCCTTGTGTAGTTTAGAAAAGGCTACAGACAGTTGGTTGGCCTTCCGAACTGGCTTGGTCCTGCCAATATAGTACATGACAGCCATGTTGACATCTAGTGTGTGGTGGGCTCTTTCTGCGACTGAGTGTGGCTGATGGAAGATGACTGGGAGCTCTGTGGTCGGGCTGAGATGAAATGGGAAATCACTTTGGGGAGAAACTTCGGGTTGGTTCTGAGTGCAACCCTGTGCCTGCCTACCTGTAGGAAAATGGTACTTACCCAGTAAGCATCTGTTTTTAACATGTAGAGCTGTAGATTCACATGCTGTGCCTAATCCTGTCATCTAGTGTTGGGCCCCTATGTGTGCAAGTCGTTTTTCTCAAAGAAAGTCTTTCAAGTCAAGCGGTATTGTGACTCCTCCTCTTGCTGGTAATGAGAATGGTCTTCGACTCCATTGTTAGATTGTTTTCCCGCACGGCCGGTGAGGATGGAATGTGAAGTGAAGCGCTGTATAGAGAGATGTCAATGCAAAGAGAAAGGACATTGAAATATAAAGGTGACTTCAATAGCCACAGGCATCCTTGTGGAGGGTGTGCGCATGTGAATCTATAGCACTACATGCCATGAACAGATGCTTACTGGGTGAGTTACAGTTATGGTTTGAGGCATGTGTGGCTGTAGATGCACATGCCGTGCATAGTATAGTCCTCCCAGAAAAGTGGTGGCGAACCTGTGGAAATTGCAGTGGTTTGAAGAAGTGTACGTAGAACTGCCTGGCCGACATTGGCTTGTTGGCGGGCCATCACATCCACACCATAATGTTCTGTAAAAGTATGTGGTGTGGACCATGTAGCTGCTTTACCAATGTCAGCTTTAGGAACGTTCCCAAGGAAGGCGAAAGAGACTCCTTTTTAGGTCTCGCCTACGCAGCGCGCATGCGCTACATAGGCAAAAAGACCTTTTGCAATCGATTCGGCTTTTCAGCCAAAAACGTGCACGCGTTCCATTGCCTTCAATGGCAACGCGTGCACGTTTGGCGATTCACTTGCGGGAGCGAGCAGCTGGTGCCATATGTTGTCAATTATCACGCCTTGCTGCTCGCTCCCGCAAGGGAATCGCGCAGGCCCCCTCCCTCCTCTCTCCCCTCTCCCTTCTCCCTGCTGCCGCGCGCGTGTTTATTTTGAGCGCAGGCGCGCGCGCTTGTTGGTTTTGGAGATTAAGTGATTTGCCCAGAATCACTGAATGTTGAGCGTCGGAGCCGAGACTCGAACCTGGTTCCCCAGCTTCGAGGTCGACCGCTCTAGACGTAAGGCTACATGGAAATCCATTGAAGGCACCGTTCTGGATTATTTATCCACTGGTACCCGATGACGTTTACCGGCTGATATCTCCGCTGCAACGGCTGGCCTTACAAGTTGTTACATCGACCTGGGAGGCAGCTGCTCGCATCCAAATTTATCAGGTGATTATACAAGCAGTTTTTCACCATTTTGGCAAAAATAATCTGACATTTTTTTACCTGCTCGGAGGTGGAAAATGCTGGCTAGACTGCTGGTGGGTGTGGGCGTTGCATCAGGGGCAGGAGTGACGGGCGCGATAGTGCTTGCCTGGGGGGAGGGAGCATTAACTGCTCGCCAGTCGCCAATAGCAGGTAGTGGGCAGCCAGGGCTGTGCACTGCTGCTTGCCGCAGCCCCTCTGAGTGAGAAGGAAGCCCTGTGTGTCCGGGCATTACCGGGTCGGAGGAATTTAGACCCGATAATTCGGACACCTGGAACACTAGTAAGTGCAAATTAAGTTATGTCACTTGGAGTTTCCACGCCAGGTGAAAAAAAGGCAACACGTAATAAGGGACTATCTTTAAAACGTTAGTTTCGGATTCCTCGCGCCTGGGGGCGTGCCTGGAGTTACTGGTGTTCTCGTGCTGAGTAGCCATGGCCTCGAGATCGGCAGGCTGATACTCTAACCACTGATTTGCATGGGAATGTAACTTTTCTGCAACAGCACTGACGAACTACACACATGAGCTAGAACACGTACTGCATGGACGACAGAAGCAAAATGCTCCACAACAGACAAACACTGCATAGTTAGCAGAAAGTGAGGTTACTTTCACGCACGTGCACACACGCATACACATACGCATGGAAGCAGTTGTATAGCACGGGTACAAAAAGGACAACACAAAATGCAGTGGACAGGTGCAGCTGATAATTAATTTCCCCTCACTGTATAAATGCTTTAGTACCGGCAACAATAGTACAAGAAGCGCAACAGACACAGTAGAAACAACAAAAGCAAGCTTCCCTCACACACTCAAAAGACAGATTGCTAATGCAAAGGACGGGTGCATCACTGAATGCAGAAGAGCAAGCTTCCTTCACAAACACAACAGGTACACACAACAGGCAGCAGCAGAGTGAGCTTCTGGACACAAACGGCAGGTGCAAAACAGACCGCTACAAACCGCAAATATGGCACATAGTTTGCTGCCAAGTTGTTCCATGCTACAATCATGTTTTACTATATAAAAGTGTCCCAAGCCAAGACATGGGTCCTCTTCTGCATATGCACTGTGAAGGAGAAGGACCAGGGCCTCGGCTTGTATATTCACTGCGAATATGCAAGAATAAGGCCGCTCTCTGCGTATATGGTCACTGTTGTAGTGATCGCCGGATCACCGGTCTAGTGTTTGGCATTGTGCCTCAACCACACTGTACACCCACCCCTCACAGGCATCACCAGTCAGGTGACCCTGACAATAAAAGGGGCCGAGCGCACGTGCTCGTGGCCATTGCTACCCAGTAACCCTGGGTGTCTGTGTCCGTCATTCAGTTCTGCATGTGGGCCCAGGATGAGACCATTTCATTGGCGATGAGCGGGCTAGTCCCGCGTGTGCAGCCGCCTTTTTGGAAGGTGGTGAGGGGAGAGTGTGGCCCGTGTCGAGGGCACCCCTGGAGCAGGCGAGAGAAGCGCCTGATCGCCTGCGGGGCATGTGAAGAGCCCCAGGCGTGAAGACGGTGTTCGGGAGCCCACCCCGCACCGAAGTGAAACCCGCGGGGGAGTGTGAAGTGTCCCGGGGTGAAGGTGAGGAGGTCGGGAGCCCACCCCGATCCTGCAGGGCCTGCATTGACTGTGCCCCCTGCACCGA
Source organism: Calotriton arnoldi (assembly GCA_963921515.1). Taxonomy (NCBI): domain Eukaryota; kingdom Metazoa; phylum Chordata; class Amphibia; order Caudata; family Salamandridae; genus Calotriton; species Calotriton arnoldi. The sequence goes on from CAWUFW010007641.1 coordinate 461,158, forward strand.
AGCGCCGGACGCGCCTGACAGTCCAAGGGGGTGCAAGAAGCCGAGCGGGAGCCCACCCCGCATCGGAAGAGCCGGCTGCCCCGGGGTCCGGTGATGTAAGGCCCTAGGAGGGCAGAAGAAAAGGCAGGCAGGGCCGCCGCAAAACTGCCACGAGGGGCGTGAGGCCTGATCGGACATGGGGCGAAGGTGAGCCGTGGCTGCGAGACATGGGGGCAAAGAAGAATGAACTGTGCCCAATGACTATAAACAACAGTGCGCAGCCCCGGGAGTAGCGCGAACCTCCCCCACCCCACGCAGCGTGTGAGGAGTGAGGCTGCGGCGGTGGGGGGAGGAGAGAAAAGGACCATCCCGGAGGGGAACTGTGTGGGAGCTAAGTCCGCAGTCTCCGGAGGTGTCAGTGCCCCGCCCAGAGAGACCTGCTGAGAAGTCTCAGTGGAGAAGAGAGAGTGAAAGAGAGCGGCAGTTGCGGCCGCGAGAGCAAGGAGGCAATAAAGTGAGGCCCGCTGGGCAGGTTAGTGAGGACAGCGTGAGTGCCCAGGGCGTGCGTGAGCATGAGAAAAGACTGGAACCGCAATGCCCGGAGCGATGATCAGTGGCAGCGCTGTCCAGATTAAAGGAAGGACACTCAAGGAAAAAGGGTGTACCTGGGGAGGCATGGCAGGAATGCCAGCGTCCTGCAAGAAGCACTGGGAGCAAGGCAGCAAGGTCCTTGACACAAAGCACGAAGCCCGCAGCATGTGGAAAGCTTCCGAGGCTGAGGGAAAAGAGAGCAACACTGCCATCTAGTGGCCCGGTGGCAATATTGCACCAAAGGACAATCAGGAGGAGGAAACAGGGAGTGCAACAGCGCCGGGACACAGGGAAGGACACTGAGGCACAGAGAGAGAGGCAGATCCAGGCTGCGTAAGTGAAGGAAAAGAAAGAAGGTAAAGGTGCCAAGTGAGGAATGCACAGCGGCTCTGGGAAAGCTGCTACACAGTGAACCAGAGGGGGCAAAATGTGCAACTGCCTACGCTGGGGTGGCAGACCCCACAAGTGCGCCTGTAAGGACATTCGCAAAAAGGACCTGCTGCCAAGGTTGCGTGAAGTGCGGTGGCGCCTACTGGCCAGGGGTAGTCGCCGCAGGAGTGATGACAGCAGTGAGCAACGCAGATGTAGGAAGGTGGAATCTGACTATATGGTTGCCCCCACTTTTTTTATGGTGTTTTGCTGGTTTATGACTTAGTTGGACTGGGATCCTGCTATTCAGGGCCCCAGTCTATCTGCTTTCTCTGTAAAATGGATTCCATGTGCCTTAGGCACATCTCTGATTGGGATCTGGAGTGCCCTTATAAGTCCCTAGTATATGGTATACTATGTACCAAGGGCATAGGTACCTCAGAGGCCTGCCAGGGGCTGCAGCATGTATTATGCCACCCCTGGAAGGCCATCCAAACTGACACCACAGGTCTGCTACTGCAGCCTGGGTAAGGTGGTGCATGCACCCCTTACTGTGATATAGGTTACCTATATCACGAAATACATACACACCTAGAAACCTATAAGTCACTCCTAAGGCAGGCCTTATCAATCCTAAAGGCAGAGTGCATGGTTCCTATGTGAGAGGGTGCCCCTGCATGAGCAGGGCCCCTCTGCAGCGTTCGGAGACCATCTCTGATGCTGTTTGTAGTGCAGCCTGACCATATACTCTTAAGCGCATTATATCCTCGCGGTAAAATGCTAACTTTGGAATGGCTGCACCTAAACATGTCGTGTTTGGTGTCAAACATCTTGGAATACTACCCCCCGCCAATCCTGGCGGCGGGGGTAGCATTCCACCCTTCTAGAGGGAAAGACATGTTAACTCTGGCTTACCCGGTAACTTCTTTCTGAAGCCCTGGCATCACAAAATGGATGCTGCTGCCACAGACACAAGTCTGGCCTCCTGCTGCTGGACGAAACTCCGGCAGGGGAGGCCTGGACAATAGGTTTCCTGTTGCAGGGAGGTGTGACCACCTCCCCAGACAGGATAATGTGTATTGGGGCTGGGTGGGTGCACTCTTAGAGTGCTTTGAAGTCCTGCACTGGGGGAGCAAAAGGCTCCTCTGTGCATATGCCAGTTCAAACCAGCTCAGGGGCTACCTGCCCCTGCTCTGGCGCGAAACTGGACAAAGGGAAGTGGGTGTAGCCACCCCCTCCCTTGACCCTCCCATAGGTGGGGTCATAGAGTTAGTCCCTCCCTGTTTTACTAGTTAAAATGGGGAACCCTTGCCACAGCAAGATTAGATATCCCTGGACTAAACTTTGAAACTGAATCCTGGACCTTCGACGCTCTACATCACGATTAGAGGACTGAAGAATCTCCCTTGGGGTCAAGGAGTGACTCCCCTGCTTGGCAGGCACCAAAAACGATAACGACGGTCGCAAACTACGCCGCTCCCGCCGGAGTCCGAAGTCCCTGCAGCCCAAGAAGTGGATTTCCTGACTTCTCCAAGGCCATCGTGAGTCCCCAGCGAAGCTGAGGCAAGTGGACCCCACGAGTGACGAGGAACCGCGACCCCTGGGTACCGTGCACTATTATCGAGTGCAACCCCTTCACAACGTTCTACGAACCTGTGCTTTGGACCACGTGTGGTCCCAACCTCCAGCAGGAATCCCTCCGAAGATCAGAGGCCTACACCGTCCTGAGTGACCGTGGGCCCCTGTTGAGTGATTCCGCCCGAGGTGTCTTCGCGATCCCTTGCCAGCCGGCTCGTGGGTCCCCAGAAGACTTTCTAAAGAAACCAAAGGGCTCCCCTGGTTGCTCCAGGCCTGCCCTGACTTACCCTCGCTGGGTGAGTTCCCCAGACCTTGCTGGTCTGCACCATCGACGATCTTCAGCTACATCGAGACTTGCCGTTGCCAAGGCTTGTTGGGTCCAATCCGGTCGCCGACACCGCAGCACTCGACAGACATCGTGTACCAGCCCGAATCCTGCTCCTGGTCGCCGACAACGCCTCCTGGACCTCGTGGCTGCAGAAACGAGACGACCGTCAACGCACCTGAAGCACTCGACATCGGTGGGCATCTGTCCATCGCCTTCCTGGTCACTGGCTAGTGACCCAGACTCTGTCCCCTCTGCTTTCAGGTTCACCAGAACTCCGATCCACTCTTGGATCCACCCGGACACTTTTCTCTTGGCCGCCAGCAGCACTTTGCAGCAGATCGCCATTCGAAACGACGACGAAACCCGACCCCGAAAGGCACCTATGCACCCGGCTTCCCTGGGTGAGGTAACACGAGTACTCCGGTGCTCCCGTGGGTAGAGACTCTTCAAAGTCCTAGATCTCAAAGGGTTTTGTCCTAGTCCTCTTTAAAGTGTCCCTTTCCTCTATTTTCCCGATCCCGACTTTCTCCATAGAAGTTAACGGCGTATCGCGGTTGTGTATTTACACTGCACGCGTCTCCCGTGGGTCCCCTGTGTCACTACCTTGGGTGGTTCCTTGTGGTCCAAGCACTTCTAGAGGCTCTAGGCCTAGTGTCTAGTTCAGTCGTGGTTCGCATACCACTTTATTGGTATATGGTTTGAGTACGCCCCTAGGGCCCAAACGTGTATTTGTGCTATTACTGTGATTTAAGATCTTATAACCTATGTACTTCGAACTCTAGCCTCATAAAGAGACTAGAGGGGTGTGTTTAGTAATAAATACATATATTTTGAATATATACCTGGTGTGGTGCTCTTTCATTTGGTCACTCAAGAGATTATAGACTGGTAAAACAAGCTGCTTTACATTCCTTCAAGACTTAGCCTGAAGGCTGCTCTCCACAGCTACCACTAGGATAGCTTTCAATAAGGTTGTCTTTAACCTACCTACCATAAGAGTCGATTTGGACTGGTGCAAGGTGCCCACTATAATTAGTGGACAGCATATGCCAGGCCAACTTCTCACATTGGTGTGCAGCGTGTGGGATTCCAGCTTGCTATTGTTTTACCAGATAATCTCAATTGAATTGATCAACTGAAAACCACTAAAGGTACCTAAGGTACATATAATTTAAGCTTAGAATATCAGTAAGTTCTACTGAACTTAGAGTTGTGTGTTAAGGGATAGCACAACCCTTTCTACAACTCAAGAGAGTTTAGTAGGCCACACTAGAGTAGGTAGTGCATACACCACACCACACTAGTAATGTCTTTAAAAGCAGGATCCAAAGATGCCCTGCAGGAAGCCATTGAGCTTCCCCCTCCAAGTATGACACACTCCCATTCTTGGAACTGAGAGCTTTGTGTAACGTGAGGAAATTAAGGACAGGCCAAAGTCCCACCACCCAACACCTCCAGGAGTTGTTGGTGGCTTATGATCTTAGTAAGTCCTCAGAGACTGAAGGGGTAGGAGCAGAGGGTGGGCCAGCAGATGAGGAAGGGGCCAGGGGTACTACTACCCCCAGCCCCCCTCTGAAACTGACCAGGAGGGTGACAATGACCCTGACCTGGAAAACCCAATCCCTTCTGGGGAAGATGAAGATGAGGATCTAGAGAACCACACCTTTGTCCCCCCAGGAAGGATTATGAGTGTGCTCAGAAAGTCTAGGTCTCCTTCTCAGGAGTCTAACCACTCTGGCACCTCAATAGGGAGCTCTGTTTCTTCTCACAGGAGGGAATCCTCTCATGAGAGAAGAAAGAGACTGGTCCAGTATGAGGAAACTCAACTAGAGATCAGGAAGAAGCAATTGGCTTTAGATAGAGAATCCCTAGATCTCCTTAGAGAGAGAAGAAAGTTGGGACTAGAGTCCCATGGTGGCAACAATATCCCTAGAGATAGGGACAGGTCTTATGACCATAGAAACCTAAACAAGATTGTCCCTCCCTACCAGAGTGGGGATGACATCCACAAATGGATAACTGCACTGGAGAGGGCCTGTAAAGTTCAGAAGGTCCCCCAGAGGCAGTGGGCAGCAATCTTGTGGCTCTCCTTTGCAGACAAAGGTAGAGACAAGCTCCTCACTGTAAGAGAAGAGGATGCTGACAATTACACAGTCTTGAAGAGTGCTCTGATAGATGGGTTTGGCCTAACCACTGAACAGTATAGGTTGAAGTTCAGAGACACCCAAAAGCTCAGACTCAAGACTGGGTTGATTTTGTAGATTGTGCTACAAAGGCTCTGGAAGGTTGGATACATGGCAACAAAGTGCATGACTTTTTAGGATTGTACAATTTGATTATGAGGGAGCAGATCCTTAATAATTGTCAAAACCAGCTTTTGCACCAGTATCTGGTGGACTCTGATCTGACCTCTCCCCAAGAATTGGGAAAGAAGGCAGACAAATGGGTCAGAACCAGAGTAAAAACTAGAAATCAGGGTGGTGACCAGAAGAAAGATTCTACTAAGTCCCAAGAGAAAGGTGGGGATAAATCTAAGGATAAGTCCCCTACAGGGCCCCAAAATTCCTCTTCTGGGGGTGGGTCCCAAACTCCTTCCTCTCCTGAAAAGAAACCATATTGCCATGTCTGTAAAAAGCCTGGGCACTGGAAAACTGATCCCAGTTGCCCCAGGATTGGCAATAAAGAAAATGTTCCTCCCACAACTACTACCACCCCTCCTGGTACTACCAGTAGTAATCCTCCAGTTGGGAGTAGTGCACCCAAAAGTTGGGTGCTTTTGCAAGAGGAACAGAGGTGGGCCCTAGTTTAGACAGGGACCCCTCAACAGACTCCTCTGACTCTGATGGTGGTATAGGATTTGCCACCTTTACCATGGGTCCCATAGCATTGGGCAGGTACAGACTGGAGCCAATGATTAATGGTCAGAAAGCTGTGGCATTTAGGGACACAGGGGCTAGTGTCACCATGGTGGCAGGGAAACTAGTCCCCCCTCACCAGCTTTTACCTGAGTTTAAATACCAGGTGACCAACATTGATGGTGTCAGAACAGATCACCCCATGGCCATAGTCAATCTCAGCTGGGAGGGGGTCACAGGCCCAAAAAGAGTGGCAGTGTCCCCAACCCTACCTGTAGATTGCCTGATGGGCAATGATTTGGAAATTTCAGCCTGGGCTGAAGTTGAACACCAAACCCATCTTAGGATGTTGGGCGTCCCTGCAAAGGTTAGTGGGGCTGTGATGGCCACAGCCCCAGCCCAAGACTTTGGAGAGATGGAGCCTGAAAGAATGGCCCACTCTCCCCCAAAAGAGAGCACAAGGGTTGAAGAAAAGTCTTCTTCCCTCCAGACAGTAGGTAAGGGTCAGCCTCCTCAGGGAACTGACCCTACCCCTAGTGAAGGAACTGCCACAGAGGTAGTCAGGCCTGGCCTGGCCACACCCCTGATGGCAGAGGACCCTTCCACGGTGGTACCCAGTCTGGAGCAGGTAACCTGCCCCTCTCTACCCTGCCTCAGTCAGCCCAGGGCTGCAGAGGTCAGGGAGGTCAGTGGACCCCCCGGGCCCCCTGTCCAGAGGAAGCCCCCATCAGCAGATTAGGGGCAGCCAGTCTAGTAGCCCTAGCCAGGTGAAAATTCCTCTACACACTGAGGGATCCCCCATACCTTTATGTAGGGACCTCCCCCAGAAGGACTCTGGTAGGCAAGGGCAAACCTGGGACCAGAAGGTTCCAAACCTGCCATGTCCCTCCAGTGTTCCATCCAAAGGGACCCAACCCCCAGCTGTAGGCAGCCAAAGGTTGACCCTTAGAGCAAAGTGCAACTCAGTCATGGAAAGACAGGCATACATGGTGACCAGTGATCTGAGGAAACTGAGGCCAACATTCCTAGGGCCTCACTTCCCTACTCAGACACCTCACCAGCCTTGTACTTTACCTAAGCACACCAGAGGTAGTGATTCCCCATGGTGGAGACCCTCTCATACCCTTAGGGTGAGGGATTGCTTAGTGGACCATAACATAGGGGGCAACCATGCTAGTGCAGGTGCTTCCTTATATGGCCACTTAGTCAATATAGGCTCAACTGGCCAAGGTTAGCCTTATCTCCTTTCGTTTGGGGGGGTTATGTAGGAAGGTGGAATCTGACTATATGGTTGCCCCCACTTTTTTTATGGTGTTTTGCTGGTTTATGACTTAGTTGGACTGGGATCCTGCTATTCAGGGCCCCAGTCTATCTGCTTTCTCTGTAAAATGGATTCCATGTGCCTTAGGCACATCTCTGATTGGGATCTGGAGTGCCCTTATAAGTCCCTAGTATATGGTATACTATGTACCAAGGGCATAGGTACCTCAGAGGCCTGCCAGGGGCTGCAGCATGTATTATGCCACCCCTGGAAGGCCATCCAAACTGACACCACAGGTCTGCTACTGCAGCCTGGGTAAGGTGGTGCATGCACCCCTTACTGTGATATAGGTTACCTATATCATGAAATACATACACACCTAGAAACCTATAAGTCACTCCTAAGGCAGGCCTTATCAATCCTAAAGGCAGAGTGCATGGTTCCTATGTGAGAGGGTGCCCCTGCATGAGCAGGGCCCCTCTGCAGCGTTCGGAGACCATCTCTGATGCTGTTTGTAGTGCAGCCTGACCATATACTCTTAAGCGCATTATATCCTCGCGGTAAAATGCTAACTTTGGAATGGCTGCACCTAAACATGTCGTGTTTGGTGTCAAACATCTTGGAATACTACCCCCCGCCAATCCTGGCGGCGGGGGTAGCATTCCACCCTTCTAGAGGGAAAGACATGTTAACTCTGGCTTACCCGGTAACTTCTTTCTGAAGCCCTGGCATCACAAAATGGATGCTGCTGCCACAGACACAAGTCTGGCCTCCTGCTGCTGGACGAAACTCCGGCAGGGGAGGCCTGGACAATAGGTTTCCTGTTGCAGGGAGGTGTGACCACCTCCCCAGACAGGATAATGTGTATTGGGGCTGGGTGGGTGCACTCTTAGAGTGCTTTGAAGTCCTGCACTGGGGGAGCAAAAGGCTCCTCTGTGCATATGCCAGTTCAAACCAGCTCAGGGGCTACCTGCCCCTGCTCTGGCACAGAAACTGGACAAAGGGAAGTGGGTGTAGCCACCCCCTCCCTTGACCCTCCCATAGGTGGGGTCATAGAGTTAGTCCCTCCCTGTTTTACTAGTTAAAATGGGGAACCCTTGCCACAGCAAGATTAGATATCCCTGGACTAAACTTTGAAACTGAATCCTGGACCTTCGACGCTCTACATCACGATTAGAGGACTGAAGAATCTCCCTTGGGGTCAAGGAGTGACTCCCCTGCTTGGCAGGCACCAAAAACGATAACGACGGTCGCAAACTACGCCGCTCCCGCCGGAGTCCGAAGTCCCTGCAGCCCAAGAAGTGGATTTCCTGACTTCTCCAAGGCCATCGTGAGTCCCCAGCGAAGCTGAGGCAAGTGGACCCCACGAGTGACGAGGAACCGCGACCCCTGGGTACCGTGCACTATTATCGAGTGCAACCCCTTCACAACGTTCTACGAACCTGTGCTTTGGACCACGTGTGGTCCCAACCTCCAGCAGGAATCCCTCCGAAGATCAGAGGCCTACACCGTCCTGAGTGACCGTGGGCCCCTGTTGAGTGATTCCGCCCGAGGTGTCTTCGCGATCCCTTGCCAGCCGGCTCGTGGGTCCCCAGAAGACTTTCTAAAGAAACCAAAGGGCTCCCCTGGTTGCTCCAGGCCTGCCCTGACTTACCCTCGCTGGGTGAGTTCCCCAGACCTTGCTGGTCTGCACCATCGACGATCTTCAGCTACATCGAGACTTGCCGTTGCCAAGGCTTGTTGGGTCCAATCCGGTCGCCGACACCGCAGCACTCGACAGACATCGTGTACCAGCCCGAATCCTGCTCCTGGTTGCCGACAACGCCTCCTGGACCTCGTGGCTGCAGAAACGAGACGACCGTCAACGCACCTGAAGCACTCGACATCGGTGGGCATCTGTCCATCGCCTTCCTGGTCACTGGCTAGTGACCCAGACTCTGTCCCCTCTGCTTTCAGGTTCACCAGAACTCCGATCCACTCTTGGATCCACCCGGACACTTTTCTCTTGGCCGCCAGCAGCACTTTGCAGCAGATCGCCATTCGAAACGACGACGAAACCCGACCCCGAAAGGCACCTATGCACCCGGCTTCCCTGGGTGAGGTAACACGAGTACTCCGGTGCTCCCGTGGGTAGAGACTCTTCAAAGTCCTAGATCTCAAAGGGTTTTGTCCTAGTCCTCTTTAAAGTGTCCCTTTCCTCTATTTTCCCGATCCCGACTTTCTCCATAGAAGTTAACGGCGTATCGCGGTTGTGTATTTACACTGCACGCGTCTCCCGTGGGTCCCCTGTGTCACTACCTTGGGTGGTTCCTTGTGGTCCAAGCACTTCTAGAGGCTCTAGGCCTAGTGTCTAGTTCAGTCGTGGTTCGCATACCACTTTATTGGTATATGGTTTGGTACGCCCCTAGGGCCCAAACGTGTATTTGTGCTATTACTGTGATTTAAGATCTTATAACCTATGTACTTCGAACTCTAGCCTCATAAAGAGACTAGAGGGGTGTGTTTAGTAATAAATACATATATTTTGAATATATACCTGGTGTGGTGCTCTTTCATTTGGTCACTCAAGAGATTATAGACTGGTAAAACAAGCTGCTTTACATTCCTTCAAGACTTAGCCTGAAGGCTGCTCTCCACAGCTACCACTAGGATAGCTTTCAATAAGGTTGTCTTTAACCTACCTACCATAAGAGTCGATTTGGACTGGTGCAAGGTGCCCACTATAATTAGTGGACAGCATATGCCAGGCCAACTTCTCACACTTGGATGGCAAAGTTTGAAGAAGCAGATCCAGGCAGCCAGTTTCTGAGTGACTGGAGTAAGTGCGCAGTGTGCACGCCAAGTGGCGAAAGGACGCCACCGCGAACAGAAGAAGAGCGCAAGAAGCGACCTTGCGCAGAAGAGGTACCCCGGACGCGGGCGGTACCGGAAGAAGCTCGAGAAGCGACCGGGGCGGAGGCCGGCGCAAGGAGCAGGGACCGCAGAGGAGGTCCGAGAGCAGTGACCACAGGAGAGGTCCGAGAGCAGTGACTGCAGGAGAGGTCCGAGAGCAGTGACCGCAGGAGAGGTCCGAGAGCAGTGACCGCAGAAGAGGTCGAAGAGCCGTGACCGAGAAAGAAGTCAGAGAGAAGAGATCTGGCAAGAAGTCCGGCAAGGAGAATGACGGAGTGGTCCGTCAAGAGGACAACCGAGGAAATGTCCATGAAGAGGACCAAGGAGAGGTCCGGGACGAGGACCAAGGAGAGGTCAGAAGAGAAGTCTGACAATATTGATCGGAAGTAACGGAATGGAAGAAGGTCGCGACGACAGGTCCAGTCACAGAGCGAAGTAAAGACAGTGTCCTAGAGTGTTAGGACAAGACCGGGAAGATACGTGTGGAGTGCACGCTACACGGAGAAGCCTGGTTAGGGCAGACAAGTATAAGAGGGGACCAGACTGCGCGCGGAAGGAAGGAAAGAGAAGACAGAAGTTAAGTGGCAAGACGCCATGAAGGAGAAGAAAATAAGAGGAGAAGAGGAAAGAGGTGTGACAGGTCAAATCACACACCAGAAGGAAAACACCTGAAGGGAAGGTGAAAAGTGCATGACCATCGGAACACCGGGCCTGGAGAATATCAGGGATACTGAGAGTCAACGCCTATCTACGACATCTACCTACGAGTCCCCAGATCTCCTGGTAACGGCAGAGGCGAGCAGGAGGGTCCATTGGTAACACCTACCTTTGGGATAGAACGGGAGACCGTGGATATCCAAGGGGCAAGGGCCTCAGGGACACCGGTGGCAGCGGGTCCCGACTAGAGAGATGGATCTACAACTGCTCGTTTGCAAGTTCCAGGGGGACGAAGGTCTCGTGAGAGAGGGCAGGAGCCAACAACAACCCTTTCAGGCAAAGCGTGGGACACGAGAGGTGGCCCGTAGCGATTCCTCCAACGTGGTTGGAGTGACACGGCGGAAGTCCACCCCGTCCAGTGGAAGCCTGGCAGAAGAGCGCCTCAGGGTCATCCTGTGAGAGGGGAGACCCACGAGAGAGGGGCATCCGTGAGAGGGACGTCATGCAACTGCATACCTATCTGCAGAGAGAATCACGACTACTCATATGGAGCGAATACCTGAACCAGGACTGTGTGGTGGAACACAGAACATACCTCGTCCACCATCACTCCACATGTACCTTCGCTGCACGTGGAACAGAAAGAGGGAGACTGAGGATTACCCGTCCACATTATTGAGTCCAAGAAAGACTAGGTCCACAGGGCACCCTGACATCGTGCCAAAAGAGAACTAGTGATCCCGCCTGCAAAGATTCCATTGTCGGCGGATGGCAAGCAGTTAAATGGGCTTCGTTGAAGTTTTGTTATTGTATTGTATTGGGTTTCAATCCTATTTCCTTCCCACAGGTTTGGACTCTGTTTTGACTTTAAAGAAAGTTTAGGAGGGATGTAGTGATCGCCGGATCACCGGTCTAGTGTTTGGCATTGTGCCTCAACCACACAATACACCCACCCCTCACAGGCGTCACCAGTCAGGTGACCCTGACAATAAAAGGGGCCGAGCATACCTGCTCGTGGCCATTGCTACCCAGTAACCCTTGGTGTCTGTGTCCGTCATTCAGATCTGCATGTGGGCCCAGGGCCCAGCATGAGACCATTACAACTGTGAACGTGCAAGAATGGGACCTTTGCCTTTACAGTCGCTGTGAAAGTGCAAGAACAGGACCTCTGCGTGTATGTTCACTGTGAAGGTGCAAGAACGGGACCTCTGTGTATATGGTCACTGTGAACGTGCAAGAACGAGACCTTTGCCTTATTAACTGTGAAGATGCAAGAATGGGGCATGTGTGTTTGGTATGAGACCATTCCAAAAGCAGTAAATTTGTTTATTTTGCAAACAGGTCTGGCACATGCACTTAATTAATACAATTGAGGTCATGCAACACTGCATAAGTCTTCCTCAGAAATTCCTTATAGGTGTGGTGCTTGAAACAGATTTAGCGCTGCATTTCTTGTCTCCTTTTTGAAGCTTCCGTTATGAAGTGTGTAAGTAACATTGTGACGTTGTAGCTGCCTGCCATTTCTCTGTGCGTTTGGCCGATTATTTCTTCTTGTCGCCTTCATACAAAACAAAATGCTTGGCACAACTAAAACGCTTGAGTTTTATTTATAATAATTTTTTTTTTTAAGCACACCAGTAAAAGAGCAACAGTTTTTTTTTTTTATTCAACATTTTTATTGCACGCTCATGGCAGGCACATTTCAGTGGCGGCCTGTTTTCTTTTTTACGTCTTGCTTAAGACCTACTGGGGTTTACAAAAAACATAGAAGGTTTACAGCCTGTACATTGCTTATCATTGGTTGGCTTTGTCGTCACCCATTTGCTTGCTCCTTATTCAAAGGTTTGTCTTGTCCATTAGGTTTCTCCCTCCTGTGAAGCACAGCCTCTACCACACTTTGGACTTCGTGACTTGTATCCTTAAGCAGCTCACTTATAAAGAACTATTTTTTTCTTTTTGGTTAAGCACTTCATGAAAGATGTGTTTTCCAGCTCTCTCCCATTAGTGCTTCTTTGATAAGAACTCATAAGTGTATGTGTTTTCTAGCTTGTCTCTCCCTTTTGCGTTTTTTCCACAGGCTCTTAATGTGAAACCACAGGGGTGTTTATTAGGAAGGAGAAATGGCGCCCATTGGGTCAGCATCTGTATTAGATGATATGATTTCTGCGGTGCAACAAGGTGAGGGCAAACACCCGATACCCTCAATTTCTTTGCCCCTAGGACCAAACACAATGTGAATCTTATCCCATGCACACGCACATGTGTAAAAGTTCAATTAACTTAGAGTACAGATAAATCATAAATGACGGCGTATTCAGATTCTTGTGTTCTTTTTTGTATTTTCTTTAATCCAACGAATGCCCACCCAACACGTGTTTCGTCATTCGAGGCGAACCCCGCGACTTCTTCAGGGCTGTGAGGCTCTCCAAACACGTATCACCGTCCTCTCCGCCGGTTGTACTTCCGACCCGGCTGGTCAAATTTGTATAAGGTGCACGCAATGCTTGTTCATAAGAATACCCGGAAGTGTTTCTGACTCGACTCTGGAACGTCGTATTGGCAGGAGGAGCGTACTCGCTTCGATTTCCGTCTGTTCGTGCCATTTGAGGCAACACTTGCATTCACGACCTCTACACTACAGAGGATTCGTCGTGCCTTATTGAAGGTTGACAGTCAGGTTATTCTTATGAACGAGCATTGCGTGCACCTTATACAAATTTGACCAGCCGGGTCGGAAGTACAACCGGCGGAGAGGACGGTGATACGTGTTTGGAGAGCCTCACAGCCCTGAAGAAGTTGCAGGATTCGCCTCGAACGAAACACATGTTGACTGGGCATTCGTTGGATTAAAGAAAATGCAAAAAAGAACACAAGAACCGTATCCGTCATTTATGATTTATCTGTACTCTAAGTTAATTGAACTTTTACACATGTGCGTGTGCATGGGATAAGATTCACAGGCTCTTAATGTTGCTCTATCCCTCATGTGTTGCTCTCATGTGATTCTCCCTCCACACCCCATGTTGCTGTCTCCCCCCACCCACCTGGCTTGATTTATTTTTTATTTTTTTTAAATTATTTCACCCTTTGCCCCCAGCCACCCAACTGCTCCCCACACCCTTCACAGGTATTGACATTTTTGGGGAGGGTGGCCTGGTCGTTGCCATTAGCTGTCAGGCATATCAAAAAATCTTTCGGAGTTTTCTTAAATCCTTTTTTTTAATGTACCAATACAAGAGCTGGCCCCATCTTAGATTGTTCAGTTAAAAAAAAAAATGTCTGCTGCATCATGGAGCTGGTGTGCACATGCGTCGTGACGGATGCACATATACCACGTCATGACGCGTGCACGCGCAGAATAACACGGCTGCCAGGAGCAATGCATCATCGCGCCTACCATACCATTTATCCCCTTCCCGATGCTTTACAGTAACAGCAAATGCTTTTTACCGATGCTGTACAACATCAGCAAGTAAGCATTGCCAAAGCTAATAGGTTAACAAGAAATGGCCCACTGACTTTGCCAAAGCATGTTCTCTGTTTTTGTAGCATAAGCTTGCTACTAAAATAATTGTTGCACCAGCATACAGAGCAAAGACCTATTTGTTTTGCCAATGCTTGTTTTACCTGGTTGAGTTTGCCCAAGCTACAGAATGCATAGTTAACCTGAAAGCAAACATTGTGAAGCCATGTTAAACAATTTTGAGGGAAGAGTTCCGTGAAGGCCACACAAGATTCAGCCTGGTCAACAGAACATAATTTCTAAATACAAAAATCAAAGTTACAGTGTGTTATGTATTATCGTATTGTGTGAACTAAGACCTTTTATTACCATCACACCACCAGCACCAACAGTGGCTTTGAGGTTTGACACTACCGCCTGCTAGAAATGAAGCACAATTCTGTGAGAGTGGAGGGGCAGTGGGCAGTGGGCAGTGGGCAGGGGCAGTGGGCGTCCAGTATAGGAGGCTCGCCCGGTCAAGAGCAACAAATGAGATAAACAAGGACCAGTGTTAGTGCTCAACTGAAAGGTGCTGAAAAGGTAGCCATAAGGAATCATTATAGGCCGAGCTTGGGACTTCAGGGCAAAGCAGTGTACGATCGCAGTCTGTGGGGGAGGGTTGATGGGAGGTAGGCAGCAGGAGTTTATCCACCGCTCTAAATACAAATAGACTGCACCTAAGCCAGAGTCTCGCTACACCCCTGTCATTTGCCATTCATCTATGGTATGTCCTGCACTCCCAGGCGTCCTCTTAACAGCTCAGGAACTGTTCAGTTTGTCGATTCCCTCTGTCAGTGCCTGCGGAGCTACTCCCTGACCTTCAGACACTTAAAACAAGCATTGCCATAGCCAATAGGTCTCGCCTTTGGGACCTTATAAGTGTTTAGTTATCCAGCACAATTTCCTTGGTGCAACAACATCAACTGTTGCATGGCTAAACACTTATATTGTCCCAAAGGCGAGACCTATTGGCTATGCCAATGCTTGTTTCAGAGTGGAGTGGACTCTAGGAGGGATGGCCAATGTTCTTTTGGCCTTAGCATCGCATGTTTGGACGCATCTAATAATCCAACTAGCAATGCCCGATTTAGAAAAGGGCTTTCCCCTTTATGGGCTTTGGAGAGAGCTACAAAAAGCTGTAGTGTTTTTGTAGGAGGCTGGCTCTGTATATGGTATTGCCACTAGGTGGTAATACTGTGCACATTGTCCAGGGATTCCCCAAAAGTGCACAGGGCTCACTGTAAACCCCAAAGTGCTCTATTAGTGGTAGTGTGTGCGAGCAGTCTTAGGCCTAACACAGAGGAGTGTGAGACAGTCATTGCACAACAGTGATCAATAATGGACACACGACTCAAGATGGAGATCCAGACCTATTTTTGAAAATTATACTTTGTTTGTACTTTATTTTAAGACCAAGATCTTTGCAATAAGGTAAGTACGTTTTTAATTAAAAATACTTTGGGATAGTTTCAGAACACTTCGATGTTATCCTACGGGGAAAACAGTCATGTACACAACTTACAGTTCCAGTCTCAGGTAAGTACCAGCACTGCACCGTCAGTGGCACAGAGGCGACCGGGTGCAGAGGTCAAAATCGGTGTTTGGCCAAATGCGTTTCAATAGAGACTGGGGGGTCCTCGGGGCCACACTGCTTGAAGGTAAGTGGAACGATTGCAGGGGCCAAGCTTTGGGTGTTAGGACCAGCACGGGGGCACAAAGCAGCACCAAACATACACCACCAGCGGCAAAGGGGCAGCTGGGTGTGGGGTGCAAACACAGCGTCGGGTGCCCAATGCAATCCTATGGAGTGTCTTCTTTTTGGAAACAGGCTTCCCTCTTCGAGCACTGGCCCATCCTGGGGGAGGAGGCATGACACCTCTGCCCAGGATGTGCATTGTTTCCTGTCCCAGAGAGCAGAGGCTTTCTACCCAGTGGTCCAGAAACATGTCTGGTGGTGGCTGCCTACAGCCAGTCAAGACCACACCAGGGTTGGTAGGGATTCAGAGGGCACCTCTGATGTGCCCTCTGGGTACATGGTACAATGAATCCCACACTGGCATCAGTGGGGATTTATTGAGAGGAGTAGTTTGGTACCAAACACTCCTGTATTCAGGGAAGCCCTCATGGTGCTGTGGAACTCGAGTTGTCGAGTTTCCAGCCCATGTACTCTCGATGACTTCACTCGCACTTACAATATTAAGGAATTGACCCCAATATTGTAGGGACATGTCTGCTCATGCAGATATGTCCTCATCTGGGGTATAGTGCACCCTGTCTCAGGGCTGTGAGGCTTGCCAGAGGGGTGACTTACCTATACCTTCAGGCAGTGCTAGCTGGCATGGCACCCGGGCTGGGTGCCATGTTGACTTTGTCGTTTTCTCACTCACAGGGGCTTGCAGGCTGCAAGGGCAGTGGCATGGTCCCAGTGAGGGGGTCCCAAGGGACCCTCTTCAGCTCCCAGGCCCTAGGTACCCAGGGTACCACTTACTAGGGACTTACAGGGGGCAGAAGTACCAATTAGGGATTTGTATTTAGGGAAGAAGCACTGGCACAGGGGACCTGGTTGGCAGGGACCCTGTGCACTAAAATTGAAACCACATCAAAATCAGGCAAAAAGTGGGGGCTAACCATGCAAAAAGAGGCACTTTCTCACAGTTGTCCTAAAATATTTATGTAGGAAGCTGGCTCTGTATATACTATACCAAAGTAAGGTATAGTGTGCACAGAGTCCAGGGGATCCCCAGAGGTATAGCAGAGGCTAAATTAAATAATCACTAACAGCTCTCTTTGTGGTAGTGTAGTCGAGCAGTTAGGCTTATCCAGAGGGTGTGTTAAATATTCATTGTATTCACTCAATCAAGGACTAGTTACACACACTCAGAGACAGAATCCAGACCAATTAGGTAAGTATAAAAAAGGTATACTTAGGTTTTATTTCTAGAACCAAGCAGGACTTGGTACAGTTAGGTTAATTGTACTTTCAAATGTAAAACTCGACAGGGAAATGCAGTTGTGAATGGAATTGCAATCGTATTTGCTTTTAAAACAGTTTAGAATACATAGAAATCTCTTTTGATTACTTTTGCGTTACTTCTGGATTACATTGACTACTCAGGGTGATATGCTTAGATATCACACAGTGGGCCCTACAATACAAAGGTAAGTAAGACACTTTTTGGTTTAAAGCACAGTTACTCAGGTTTCATACAAAAACAGTTTAACACTTTGAACATTTTTTGGAACAAAACTCTTAACATCGGTTCCTATGGGGAAATGACGGTTATCGGTTTGCAGGTAAGTAAACGACCTGCAAGAATAGTTTTTGGGGGTTAGAACCAAGGTTCAATAAGGCACTCAAATTGCACCACCAGCGGCACTGGGGTGGCTGGGTGTAGAATGCAGGGGCCCAATGTTAGCCAAAGGGGCTAAGAGGGCCTTCGGTCAGGGGCTGCTTGCAAGCAGGCCACTCGGTTGTGGGAGCAAAGCTCCTGGGGTTAGGATCAGTACTGCAGGGGCCAACGGTCAGCACAGGAGCTGCACCACCAGCGGCACGGAGGTGGCCGGATGCAGGGTGCCAAGAAGACGTCGGGAGCCCCATGATTAGCAATGGAGATCTCTGGTTTGAAGAAAATGCTGCAGGCTCGGGGAAGGAGGTTTACTGAAAGCGACCACCATCAGGAGAGGTAAGTTGGGTTCTTGAGGGATGCTGGGACACCATCGGTTGGGCCACCCAAGGCCGTGGGGCGTCAGGTGCAGGGGTGTCTTTTGGCATCAGATCTTCTTAACAGCTCCAGTCGCAGTCGGGGGGACGCTTCGGGTTGAGGCTGCAGGTGTCTGTCTGGAGCTCGAGGTAGGTCGGGATCACCAGATACTAGGTCAGGATCGCTGGGGAGACCTCCTCGTGGGGTGGGACCCTCGAACTCGGTCTGAGGGTATCGGGAGCAGAGTGGTGCAGGCCCGCGGAGCCTCCTGGATCCGGGTTCTGTGTTGGAGTCTTTGTTGGTGCTCATGGGTGACAGAGTCTTTCACATGATTGCAGGGCAGGTCCTCCAGGTTCTGGTTGGCTGCTGGACATGCTGAACTTTCCGCTGTAGGCAGCTTGGAGTTGGGACAGCTGGTAGGGCTGGGGCCAAAGCAGTTGGTGTCCTCTTCTTCCTGGGTTAGCACAGCTCTTCGGTCCTTCTTTCTTTCTTGAATCTGAGTAAACAAGAATCAGGGCCACCCCTACGTACTAAATTTATGTGCGTTAAAGGGATGTGAAGGTTGGGACCAATAGGTCCCTTCCTTGGGGTGAGTATACCCCCCGTTTTGCCACCCTCCAGCGGGAGGGGGCTTGAGCCTCTCTCTAATTGGCCGTGTCCCTCATCTTCAAGATGGAGGGGACAGATGCGTGCTTCACCTCGCTTGCCTCACATGAGGGGTGGGGTTGGCAAAGGTGGGCACACTTCTCCTCTAAGTTGGCTTCCCGACAATTTCCCCCCAAAGTGGGGGTCAGAACCGGTGGGAGCCAGTTGCTGGGGCAGCAAAAGGCAGGGACAGCTTACAAAGGCAGCAGGCCTTTGAAGCTTCCCCTTCGTGGACCCAGCCCATCCTGGGGGAGGAGGCATGACACCTCTGCCCAGGATGGGCTTTGTTTCTGGACCCAGAGAGCAGAGGCCCTCTACCCAGGGGTCCAGAAACCTGTCTGGTGGTGGCAAATGGCGGGCAGTCATTCAGTAACCACACCAGGGCTGGTGGTTTTTCAGGGGGCATCTCTAAGATGCCCTATGAGTTCATCTTGCATTAAATCCCACACAGGCATCAGTGTGGGTTTAATGTGCTGAGAAGTTTGCTACCAAACTTCCCAGTTTTTAGTAAAGCCATTATGGAGCTGTGGAGTTTGTAATGACTGACTCCCAGACCATATACTCTTTATGGCTTTACTGCACTTACAATGTCTAAGAATGGACTTAGACTCTGTATGGGGTACAAGGCTCATGCCACTGTACCCTCACCTTTGGTCTAGTGCACCCTGCTAGAGGGGTGGCTTACCTAGGCCACAGGCAGTGGATTGCAGGCATGGCACACAGGGATGTGTGCCATGTTGACTCTTCACTTTTCTCTGCACCAAAACACATAGCCTGCAATGGCAGTGTGCGGATTTTAAGGTGCATGGCCCTTAAGGGTAGCACAATAGGTGCTGCAGCCCTTAGAGGTCTTCCCTGGTCTCAGTGCCCTTGGTACCTGTGGTACCATTTACAAGGGCCTGTGGCCAGAGATGTGCCAATTGTGGGTACAAAGGTAGTTTCGGGGAAAAAACACAGGCCCTGGGTACCCGATTGGCAGGGACCCAGGGAACATCAAGTCGAAATGCATCAAGTATCAGGAACAAAGTGAGGGTAACCATGCAAAAAAGAGCCACTTTCCTACAATTTAGTTCTGTCAATATAATTCATGAGGGCTCTTAACATCTAACATATGGAAAGCCTGTTCTGAAACCGTTGAAGGGAAAGAAACAGGAAGTTCAATGGATTTATTGAGGTGGAACTGTGAGACCACCTTGGTGAGAAATGTGGGGTTTGTGTGGAGGACAACCCTATCTCTGTGTATCTGAAAGAAAGGTTCTTCCAAGGTTATGTCCCGAAGCTCACTAACACGCCTGAGTTAAATGATGGCGACCAGAAATGCTACCTTCCAAGAGAGAAATTGGAGGGGACAGGAGTGTAGGGGTTCCAGTGGAGGGCCCATTAGTCTTGTTAATACAATATTAAGGTTCCAGGTCTGGGCTGGCGGTACCCGAGGAGGGAGATAGGCGGCTAAAGACGCCAGAAGTAATCTTATGGATGTGAAAGCTAAACCTCAAGTTTGCACCTGAAGCAGGTAGCAGCCAATTTATTGTACTTTGACTGCTAGTTGGTCAATATGTTTGGACCGACAATATTAGACAGATCTCTTCCACTTAGCAGCGTAACAGGCATGAGTAGTAGGCCTGTGCGCCTCTTTAAGAATGCCCATGTATTCGGGTGGAAGATTAAGGTATCCAAATTCTAGGACTTCAGGAGCCAGATCGCAAGGTTGAGAGACTTGAGATCCAGGTGCCTGATTCCTCTATGGTTCTGTGTGAGAAGGTCCAGCCTGTTGGGGAGTTTCCCGTGATGAACTACTGAGAGTTCTAGAGCGGTGAATGATGGTTGGCGTACCCAGGTGGGAGCTACCAGGATGAGGGTGAGAAATGTCTGCCGAGGTCTCCGAACCACACACCGAAGTGGTGGGAGAGGAGGAAAGGCGTAAGCGAATATCTCTGATCAACTCATCCATAGCGCATTGCCCCTGGTCTGTGGGTGAGGATGGAGGCCAAGTTGAGGCATTTGGTTTTTTTCTGCTGTGGCGAAGAGGTCTCTCTCTGGAAGTCTTCAATGCTGTACATACTTGAGAAGGACCTGTGGGTGGAATTCCCACTCATCGACTTGTTGCTGCATCCTGCTGAGGTGAGAAAGTTGCTGTCCAATATTCTGCTAAGAGATGGATCTTGTGTCTAACTGCCCACCTCCAGATGCTCTGGGCTAAGTGAGAAAGCAGAGGGGATGTGGTGACCCTTTGTTTCTGAAGGTAATCCATGACTGTCATGTTTGTTTTGATAAGGACTACCTTGCCAATGAAGTGTGGAAGGAAAGCTTTTAACGCAAGGAGAACAGCTAGCAGTTCCAGATAATTTCTGAGATAAGTAAATGTGGAGACCCATATGACAAGGTTCCCACTGGTCATGAACAGTCAGGTCCTGCGAGTGCGCCCCCCACCCCATAGGAGAGGCATCCGTTGTGATGGCCCTCTGCCGAACTGGGTTGAGAAAAGGCCATCCCTGTAACAAGTTGTTGGTGTCCCACCATTACAGAGAGCGATACGTTAGATGGCTCACCAACACTAGATCGTCCCATTGACCCTCCGCTTGGGACCACTGGTCTGCTAAGCACTCCAACAATGGTCGCATGTGTAGCCTGGCATGAGGTGCTGCGGTGACACAGGGGACCATCATGCTGAGTAGACGCAAAACTGTCCTGACTGTGACTTGTTGGGCTGGTTGGAAAAATAGGAATGATTGTCTGAATAGACTGTTTCCTGGTGGCATTTGGGTAGACCATGAAAACCTCCAAGTTGAGAACTGCCCCCAGATAAGGTTGAATCTGGAGGAGTTGGAGGTGGGATTATGAGGTGTTCATAGTAAAACCTAATTAGTGAAGTAAGTTGATGATGACCCGAATGTGTTAGTGGCATTTCTGATGAGTGGCACGCTTGATGAGCCAGTCATCCAGATAGGAGAAGACATGGATGCCCTGTCTGTGCAGGCGATACCAAAGGGGATGATGGATGGAGCATTTGAGCTAATCAAACACTCACCCCCAGTCAACTGATCTGGGTTTAATCCATCATCATTCTTTAGCTCACTCCACCACCCCAGTTCAGACATGGCCATATGCAAATGAGTCTGACCCTGTGCCTCATGGGAACAGTCCAGCCCGAACTGCCAAGCCATGTATTCCCCGGACCAGAAACAAGAATCCTGGGACCGGTTTCTGGCTATTCAGCCGTCATCAGCCAGGCTTGCTTGAATCTAGTGGCAAAGTGAGCAAGGGACCCACATCTGGGAATACCCTGCCAACTTAGGGCGAACAAAGGGATACCTAAGGGGATGATGGACGGAGCATTTGAGCTAATCAAACACTCACCCCCAGTCAACTGATCTGGGTTTAATCCATCATCATTCTTTAGCTCACTCCACCACCCCAGTTCAGACATGGCCATATGCAAATCAGTCTGACCCTGTGCCTCATGGGAACAGTCCAGCCCGAACTGCCAAGCCATGACTTCCCTGGACTGGAAACAAGCATCCTGGGACCGGTTTCTGGCTATCAGCCGTCATCAGCCAGGCTAGCTTGAATCCAGTGGCAAAGTGAGCAAGGGACCCACGTCTGGGCATACCCTGCCAACTTAGGGCGAACAAAGCGATACCAAAGAGGATGATGGACGGAGCATTTGAGCTAATCAAACACTCACCCCCAGTCAACTGATCTGGGTTTAATCCATCATCATTCTTTAGCTCACTCCACCACCCCAGTTCAGACATGGCCATATGCAAATCAGTCTGACCCTGGAAATCCAGCGATATTCACGCATTAACGCCATGGGGGACTTAGCCTGACAATCCACCTCCCATTGAACAAACAGGTAAGTCATGTTTTTAGCAGGTGTTAAATTCAAGCGATAATCGCGCTTAGCGCGAGTTTTTTATCGCTTCGCCTGCGTTGCTAATAGGGAAGTTGTGTTAGCGACTGTTTTCAGTCGCTTTTAGTTGGGAACGCCTACCTTGCATGTCATTAGTGATAATTATCGCTGGCATGCAAGGCGATGGGAAAACCGGCCGCTAACGCCTGTTAGCGACAGCTTGCTGATAGGGTGATAAAAAAATCGCCGCTTTGGCGGCAAAAAGTGCCGCTAAAGCGGGGATAAAGCCCTTGCTAATATGCCCCACAGTTTTAAGGTAAGTACTTTTGGAGTTATGATTTTTCAAAGTTCGGAAAAGATATCACTTCTATGCGCAATTACGCACCATGGGAAACAATGGGGAAAAAGCAGAAAAATGCATAGAAATTCAGGCAATGCTTTCACGAAGTTCACCTTCTTGTTTTAGGTCCATGTCAGGACCAGGTCCAAAGCCCTAGCAGGAGAAGTTCGGGAGCATCCCGGACCAGGCGGGAGCATAGTGCTGAGGTGCACAAAGACAAAGGGGGCCACTTGAAAATGCACTGCACAGGTAGACTTACAGGTAAGCCTGGTAGGTGTCCTTAAAGGGAGGAGGTTGCAAGGGCCTGGGGACCACAGGAGCAGAGGTGGTTAGTCGGTGCTGGGGCCAGTGGGGCCGGGTGCAGAGCAAAAAGGTCAGGTGGGCATCGTGTGTCTTTAAAATGCTCACGGTCAGAGGCAGGCAACTTGGAGAGGCAATCTCAGAACAGCTGGGTCACTCAGGAAGTGGGTCTCGGGTGTCTCGATGTCCCTTGATGGATGCTTGCTTCTGGTGCCTTGGGAGTCCAGTGTGGACTCTTCTTGGTTTTCACCATTGGAGGTCTGGTACCCCAGGTATTGGTACACCTCAGCTCCAGTAGGCCCTGGTGCCTCCAAACTTGATGGACTGGCAGATCTGACTCTCCGGAGATGTTGTACCTCTTCTTGCTTTGGTGCTGCATTTAGGTTGTCGGGAAACAGCAAGTCAACAAACCGGACTTCACGGGATCGGTGCCTGCGGTGTGCAGGGGAGTGATCCCTTCAACTAGCCCCGATTAGATGGTGGAATTTCAGGAGAGGGGTTGACCTCGCCTGTCGGCCCTAGGGGTGGTGCAGGTTAAGGGGGGACCATCTTCCTCATCTAATTCATTTTTCCGTCTATCCTTCTGCCAGAAGTGGACCTGGAAAGGGGGCTTGGCCACCCCCATAATCTGAAGGTTCCTGGTTGGATTTAATAGGCGGCATTGCCTTGAAAGCTTCCTGCCCGGAAAGGCCGTCTTGTCATGGAGGAGGTGGGAAACACCCCCGCCGACAGAAGGTATTGTTTCTGCCCTTTGAGAGCGCACGTGCATGACTCACCAAACTCTTACTGCTCAACCCAACAGGCAGGCTGCTCACAACTAGAATCTCTTACCCTCATCCTGTATATTGGACACCCTTACCGCCTGGGGCCTCACGGAGCACTTTGTCTCGACCGTTTACTGCTCCAACTGGGCGCCTCCTATTTATATTTCCGGGACCTTGCCCCCTTACTTCCGGCGTCTAAAAACGTCAGCGCCATCTTGGAACAGGATATTCAAATCAACCGCCCTGTGTTAACAAAGCCAACCTCCGTGTATCTTTTATATACACTGACTGTGAACTGTACAGCAGTAAGAGTTTGGTGAGTCATGCACGTGCGCATAGAATAGCGCTCGGAACTGTTACGGGAGGACCGTGGTAGTAGGAGTCCACATTGATAAGAGTCCCGGTCCTTTAGGTACGCAGATGATAGTGAGCTGAGGCTGTAAGGAGTATGTAGTGGATCAGAGGGTACACGTTGGAAGAATAATAACAATCTGTATTAATTTGTAGATTGGCATTACAGATGAGTGCTGATGCATTGTGAGGACTCACAGTGGGAGTCTTTTGCATTACCTGAAGAAGTAGAGCTGGTATGAGGACGGATGGCTCTTCTATGGTAATATACCATTTGGTTGTTGTGAGACACTCTCCTCGGAGGGATTACGTGGGAGTAATGGGTGTGTATTTGTTTTGTTTTTGCATTCGGCAGCTCTTGAAAAAGATTTAAGTGTCCAGTACTGGTGCCAGGCGACCTCTCTGCCCTGAAGAAATTGCCTTGAAATAATTGTGGCAATGAAACATGTCGGCTCAGTATAAGCGGTATGCATGTTAGGCAACCGAGTTTTAATTTTAATTTGAATAAGTGCACAACTGAATAAAGAAAGTTGTCATTGAGTAATGTGCAACTTATTTCAATTTTAAATTCACATGGTCGTATTGTGGGACGTGATTGTTTCACTTCACCTCTTTCTCAGCACTGATCTTTTGTTTGTTTTGGCCACTTTTCGAATTATTATTTTTCGAGGCAAGATGGCTGCCAATGATGATACAAGTGGGCATTACTGGTGAGTACCAACCAGCTAGCCCGATTGGTGGTGCGCACGTGAGGTACCATCTTGCCTTTTCACTATATTTTGTGAATGGGATGTTGCATTTTTCTGCACCTTTCAGATTTATTTCCCTGTACAGTGGTCAGGGTTCAAATAGTGTTTGTGAGGACTGCCGTTTGCAAAAACATTGCTATTTTATTTTAAACTGAAGGCAACAAAGTGGGAGGTTGCGATCTCATCAAAAAAAGGAGAGACGTATATAGGGAAAGAAATGTCGAAAAACCCTACCTCCACTTATTGTTAAAACCCGATGAGAGGTGCCTTATAGACCAGGTTTTTGTGGATATAGTGAGTATTGAGTGGAGGGCGACCTGGTCTTGTTTTTCCTCTAGAGCTCCTTGTTGTGTGTATGGTTCAGAGGTACAACAAAAAAGGAAAAGCAGCAAGGGCATCGGCATGTCATGACATGCACGTTTACATTTACCCTGAAGGTGGTAATCTGCCGTCCAGTTTTTTTGCATTACATATCCTTTTTGACATCACTGGCAGATTGCACTTTCAAGAACCAATGAAAAGCTACTAATGGGTATTCCCCTCTTCCCCTCTCAACGTGAACTCTTTAAACTACCAGCGTCAAACACTTCCAAACCCCAGACACCCACACAAGCTGCGGTGCCAGTTTCCTCTTCGCTCGCTTTCCCACATTCACAATTTCTTTGGACACACACATACATACAAGAATACGCCGTATGCAATGCATGTGTGACTTAAAAGGCAAGTTCACAACAAAGCCCTACTGAGGAACATCTTTGCAATCTGGAAGGCATTGAAGCCACACTTAGGGCCGTACAGAGCTACAGGTGGTCTCAAATACTCCCATGAAACCCAACCACATCACAATCATGTTTGCAGACACGCGGGACCTGCCAAATCAAATGGAGTTTACGGGACTGGCAAACTACACATGCCAGACTCCGCTCTAAAATCTGGAGGGAATGTATGAAAATCGAACCAACGTCTTTGAAAAACTGAAATGAATGTTGGAAATGAAACGTGCACATGCAAAGTGCTGACACTGAACAAGCAGCCCCCATCTGAATGCAGCGGTATGTTAGACGAACCCCTAACATGAGAGTAATAAAACAAATCCTTAACTCAACCACACAGTCAACTGTAGAAAAAACACAAAGAAACGATACATAGTCGTGAAACAGATAAAACAGGGAGCAGCCGGCAGAATCGAAAATAGTCGCAATAAACAAGCTACTACCCAGCGCACACCCGTTCTGGCCGTCTCTGTTCAGGTTTTGTTCCTCCACAGATCTGGGATCGGATTACATATACACGTGCACGACTGCAAGGCAATTTGTACTGATCAATAAAAACATTAAATGTTGTTTTTAACACTCGTAGGTGCAAATAATGTCTTGCATGGGTCAGTGAGGGCGAATGCCTATTTACAACTGTTGATGCAAATGTGTCTGCGGCGGCCGCGAAGCAGGCAGAGAGCAGCCCTAGCTCCTGTCTGGAAGCATTGCCACGGCGAAGCGCTATGTCAGCCAGGCAGGAAGCGGGCAGCTGCCGAGCCCAGCCAGTGAAACACAACACTGCAGGCAGCTTCCAGCGCCGCGCGCCCGCCCACCGGCGCAGGGAGCAGGAGAGGGAGGGGCGAGCTGCCAGGATGTCCCTGTCATGGGAAAGGGAAAACAAACGACAAAGTAAAGATAACAGGAAAAAAAAAGATGGCGTTGGCCTGTCGAAATGGGCCGTACTACAATAGCGAAGAAAGCATCACCTGACTAGGTAACGTCCCCCTGGGCACAGGCAGGTGGCCACACAATGTGTGGGTGAAAGAAACTGTATGAAAGTTGATATGAACCAATGGATAAATCCAGAATGCAAAGTTGAAATGAATACTTTCTATTTTATTTGAATCATTGTAATTTCATGAGTCAAATCAATCCAATCAGAAGTAAGTGTATCAACAAAACTTCAAAATCAAGATTTCATAGTCCCGATGCATTTCGGGCTTTCAACTTTCAGAGAAAATCCAAAAATTACAACATGACGATGAAAGAAAGGAAAACATTACAAAATTTAGCTCAAAATACTACCATCACTTTTCAAAATGCGGATAAAGGAGGCGCCCTTGTGTTAATGGACACCAGTTTTTACAACCAACAGGTACTTAATCATGTACAAGACAGAAACACTTATGCTTTATTGGATTACAATCCCACTAATGAATTCACACTAATCCTCAAATCTCTTCTTCAAAGGCCGTAGATAACAGGCGTCATCACTGCTAAAATTGAGAGATACCTCTTACAATTGGATCCCAAATCACCTTCTTTATATATGTTACCAAAGGTACACAAGAGTTTGCAACAAGCCCTCGCAGAGCGAGCAGCGCATGCGTGCTGCAACGCCAGGCGAGACCTAAAAAAGGAAAAAAGAACAAAGAAGACGCCTAGCAGAGGAGACTGCAGAGAACAACTGACTTGGCCCCAGCCCTACCGGTCACCCTGCAGTTTCCAGAGATCCTGCGCCAAAAGTTGCCTTGTCCTGCAGCCAGCGACCTCCAGAACCCTGGGAGGACTGACTGCCTTCAACGAAGACCGGATCTCCTGTAAACAGCAGCTCTGTTCAAAAGAAAACTCCCAAGACAGACTCTGAGCCTGCTGAGGACAAAGAAACCTGATGCCTGGAACCACCACTGCACCCGACGCCTATGGCCCGAGTTCGAGTGGCCCACCGGTCCCAGCGAGGTCCCCCAATGCTCCAGAGTCCGAATCCACTGTGGGTTGACCCCTCCAGGACTCCCCGACGTCACCTGCAGCCTCTGCACGGAAACCCCCCCCCAACCGCGAGTGGCCGGGTAAGGTGAAATCTGACCTCAAAAGACACCCTTGCATCCAGCCGCCCTGCGCCCTGGAGAAGAGAACCTGAGGTGCACCTACGTCCCCGGGCCCTCCAACTTACCTGCCCAGCTGTTGGTTCCTCCCGGAAGTCTTCTTGGACCGAGCCTGCAGCTGAAAACCAAAACTGAAAATCCCCATTGAAAACAACAGGGCACCCAACGCCAAACTAGCACCCTGCACCCAGCCGCTGCGGGTGCACTTTTTGTGCTAAACAGGATCCCCCTTTGCCCTGAGCTTAACACCAGGAGCTTTGCTCCCGCAACCCAGTGGTCTGCTCGTAAGCAGCCACCAACCGGAGGCCCCCTATCCCCTGTTGGATAACATTGGGCCTCAGCACTCTGCACCCGGCCACCCTAGTGCCGCTGAGGGTGTAACAAGAGTGCATCCTTGACCCTGGGGGAACCCTTGTTCTAACCCCAGAAGCTCAACCCCAAAAACCGATTACTTACCTGGTAACCGTTAACTTCATTTCTCTCAATAGGAACCTATTGACTGTTTTTCTCTGAAAAATGTTTTGTGTGGAGTTGATTTGTATGGAAACCTAAAAAAGTACAATTGTGCAAAACTGTTTTTACTTACCTTTTCTCTAGAAAATGTCCCAGTGTGATATCTAGGCATATCACACTGAGTAGAAAAAGTAATCTAAAAAGTAATCTAAAAGTAACTAAAAGTAATTCGTACAGTAATTTCAATACCTTAACTCTACTGTATTTCAAACAACCGCATTTGCATTCACTTGTAAAAACTGCATAATATTTTGCAAATCATGTATTTCACTTACCTGTGCCAGGCTTGGCTTGGTTCTAGAAATAAAATAACTTAATAATATTTTTATACAAACAAAATTGGTCTGAGTTCAGTCTTTGAGTGTGTGACAATCATTTGCTGATTGAGTGTGTACAACAAATGCTTAACACTACCCTCTGATACAGCCTTACTGCTCGACCACACTACCACAAATAGAGCGTAAGGTGCTATCTACTTTTACCTCTGCCTACCTTTGGGGTTCCACTGGACTCTGTGCACACTATACCTCACTTTGGTATAGTATATACAGAACCAGCTTCCTACATTGGTGGATCAGCGGTGGGATACACAACTTTGCATTTGTTGGACTAACTTGGTTACCACCTGATCACATGACAGAACTCTTAAATTGTCTTTAGAATTCTGATTTTTGAATTGACAAATTTTTCCAAATTACTAAAAGTCTTGTTAGGGCCTTGGCTAAGTCCCTTTAGAATTTTAGAAAAATAAAAAGTCACTTTAGCTAGGGATAAGAGGGGTTAGAAGTTGTTTTTAACAATGTTTCTTAACAAGAACCCAGATGTTAGTGAAAATAACCACAATGACATAGAGGACAGGGTTGAGGAGCTCGACCTCACCCCTTACCTTCACTTGTCTTTCAAGGAGGTAAGGTCCCTATGCAAAATTAAAAACATAACCATGGGGTCCCCATCCCACCAAACAAAAGCTCCAGGAGCTGTTTGCTGGGTATGCTAAGGACCACCCATCTGAAAATGGTGAAGACCAATCAGATGAGGAAGAAGATGGAAAGGATGAAGAGGTAAACCCCCCCCCCCCCCCACACACACTTTATAGGGAGAGAAGGGCCCCAGTGGCCCTGACTTCAAGAAGAAACCTCTCAGTACCTAGGGCCCACACAGGTGGATCAGGTGCTACTGAGGACATTGAGGACAGCCTCAATGAGGAGGACATCCTGCTAGCCAGGTTGACCAAAAGATTAGACCTAGAGACCAGACTCCTGGCTCTAGAAAAAGAAAGAGCAGAGATGGTCCTAGGACCCATCAATGGTGGCAACAATTTAAAAAATGTAGAAAAAGAAGGATCCTATGATCCCAATATCCCCAAAGGGATTGTCCCTAAATATGAGGAGGGTGATGATATCACCAAGTGGTTCACAGTCTTTGAAAGGGCTTGTGAAGCCAGAAGGGTGAAGAAAACTCACTGGGGGGCACTCCTTTGGGAACTGTTCTCTGGTAAGTGCAGAGACAGACTTCTGACCCTTAGTGGAGCAGAAGCAGAGTCCTATGAACTCATGAAGGGCACCCAGATTGAGGGATTTGGACTCACTACTGAGGGGTATAGAATTAGATTCAGGGGGGCTCAGAAAACCCAAAGTCAGCCCTGGGTGGAATTTGTAGACTACTCAGTTAAGACACTAGATGGCTGGTTGACTGGAAGTAAAGTGCAAGATTATGATGGTCTTTATAATGTGTTTATGAAAGAACACATATTAAGTAACTGCATTGATGAAAAGTTGCATCAGTATCTGGTAGACCTAGGTCCAATTTCTCCCCAAGAATTGGGAAAGAAGGCGGACCACTGGGTCAAGACAAGGGTGACCAGGACGTCCACTGGGGGTGACCAAAAGAAAGGGGTTACAAAACCTCCCCAGAGGAAAGACAGTGAACCTCTTCATGATAAAAGTAAGGAGTCCCAGATAGCCCCCAAAAACCTGACCAGGAGAGTGGGCCCAAAGACACCGCACAAACTAAAACTGGGTATCAAGGTAAGAGTTGTGATCCCAACAAGGTATGGTGTCACAACTGTCAAAAGACAGGACACCACACCACGGACCCTAGCTGTCCTAAAAACCAAGCCCCTAGTGTAGCTCCAGGGGTTGCCAGTGTAGCTTTGGAGGGTGGTTCCTCAGATGAGGAAGCCCTCCTAGCCTTCAACTTGAAAATTGGGCCACAAGGTAAGCTGGAGATTCCAGAGGGGAGTAGACACTTCCACCACCTTCTGGTGAATGGAATCCCAGCCCTTGCCCTGAGAGATACCCGTGCCAGTCACACTGTGGTGCATGACAGGTTGGTTCTCTCAAACCAGTATGTCCCAGGGGAAACAAAAAGAGTAAGGACTGTCCCAGGGGTGTCACTGTTAGGCCTGTGGCTGCAGTGCTCCTAGAAATAGCTGGGTCCCTTAGATGGAGAAAGGTGGTAGTCAGTAAAGCCCTCCCCCTTGATGGTCTCCTTGGGAACGACCACCCAGAGGTTGGTCTGAGCCAAAGAGAGGTACTGGTCCAATGCCAGACCTCACCCAAGAAACCTGGGGGGGCTCACACTGCAGACAGTGCAGCTAAGCCCCAAAAGAAAAAGAAGAGACAGTGTAGGAAAGGTGGGCAACTGTTAGCCACAGTTCCAGAGGGCCGGGGAGATTCTATCCCAGTAAGGGAGAACTCCAGTATTGGCACTGGTGAAGTCCCCCCTAGCCAAAAAAAAGACCTGACTAGTCAGGCAACTGTCCAGCCTGAGTTGGTGGCTCCTCAGCTGGCAGAACAGAGGGTGGAAGAAGCTTGTTCACTACCAAGTGTAGTGACCCCAAACCCTAAAACAGCAGACAGGCCACCAGAACACAAGAAGCCTGTAAGGTAGCCCCTTCACCTACCAGTGAAGAGCCAAGGGTGTGGTTCTGGGCACTGACAGCTGTCAGGGGCCTCTGCTGGGTGTTAGCCTTCATGGCAGCACTGTCCTTGGCACGGTGTCCTAGCCCCCTGCCAAATAGCAAGTTAGGCCCCCTGACTCTATTGGTCATGGTGGGGTTGCTCAAGCTGTGGGTACTTGTGTAGGAAGCTGGGTTTCTGTTGCAGTAACCCCCCCCACACTTTTGGCCAGACTACTGATGCACTTTGACTCTATGTGCCCTGGGTCCCTGCCAATCAGATTCCCAGGACCTGTGTTCTTTCCCAAAACTGTACCTTGTACCCCCAATAGGCACCTCTCTGGCCACATGTCAGCCCCTGGTAAATGGTACCACAGGTATCCAGGGCACAGTGACCAGGGAAGACCTCTAAGGGCTGCAGCACTTATTGTGCCACCCTTAGAGGCCCTATACCTTAACACCCACGCGCTGCCATTGCAGGCTGCGTGTTTTGGTGCAGAACAAAGTGTAGAGTCGACATGGCACACATCCCTGTGTGCCAGGCCTACAACCCACTGCCCTGGCATAGGTCAGCCACCCCTCTAGCTGGATGCACTATACCAGTGGTGAGGTTACAGGTGCATGAGCCCTGTACCCCTACAGTGTCTATGTCCATTCTTAGACATTGTAAGTGCAGTAATGCCATTAAGAGTATATGGTGCCTGGAGTTTGTCATTACGAACTCCACAGCACCATAATGGCTGCACTGAAAACTGAGAAGTTTGGTATCAAACTTCTCAGCACATTAAACCCACACTGATGCCAGTGTGGGATTTAATGAAAATTCACTCAGAGGGCATCTTAAAGATGCCCCCTGACAACGACCAGTCTCTGGTGGGTTCCTGACTGGTACACACCAGCCTGCCACCACAAGATATGTTTCTGGACCCCTGGGGTGGAAGTCTTCACTCCCTGAGCCCAGAAACAAAGCCTTTCCTGGGCAGAGGTGTTCACACCTCGCCCAGGCCAGGAAGAGCCATCTGTGGCAGGCGAGCTTCAAAGGCCAGGCTGCCTTTGTAATGCAACCCCCAGCCTCTCCTGCTATCAGGAGGAGGCCCCCTTTCCGTCCCCCCTCCTTTTCGGCGGGAAGATAGACAGGAAAAATTAGCCATCCCAGAAGGTGTGCCCACCTCTGCCAACCCCACCCCTCAGGTGGGGGAGGCGAGGTGAAGCCCACTCTTCAGTGCCCGCCATCTTGCAGATGGCAGGCACCCCCCAATCAGGATTAGGGATTGTGCTCACTCCCCCACATGGGGTGAGCACACCAAGGGTGTAGTCACCCTAAGGTCAGTAGCCCATTGGCTAGTGACCCCGAAACCCCTAAAGCACCCCATAACTACAGTATTTAGGGGGCAGCCCTGAACCAAGAAGGCAGATTCCAGTAACCTAAGAAGAAAAAGGACGAAAGAAGACGCCCAGCAGAGGAGACTGCAGAGAACAACTGACCTGGCCCCAGGCTTACCGGCCCGTCTGCAGTTTCCAGAGATCCTGCGCCTAAAGTCGCCTTGTCCTGCAGCCAGCGACCTCCAGAACCCCTGGGAGGACTGACTGCCTTTAACAAAGACCGGATCTTCTGTGAACAGCACCTCTGGTCAAACGAAATACCAAAGAAAGACTCCAAGCCTGCTGAGGACAAAGAAACCAGAAGCCTGAAACCACTACTGCACCTGACGCCTTCGGCCCGAGTCAAAGTTGTCCACCATCCCAGCGAGGTCCCCCAGCGCTCCAGAGTCTGAGTCCACCATGGGTTGACCCCTCCAGGACTCCCCGACGTCGCCTGCAGCCTCTACACGGAGACCCCCCCAACCCCGAGTGGTCCGGTAAGGTGAAATCCGACCTCAAAAGACACCCCTGCATGCAGCTGCCCTGCGCCCTGGAGAAAGGAACCCGAGGTGCACCTACGTCCCCGAGCCCTCAACTTACCTGCCCAGCTGTTGGTTCCTCCCGGAAGTCTTCCTGGACCGAGCCTGCAGCTGAAAACCAAAACCGAAAATTCCCATTGAAAACAACAGGCCACCCAACGCCAAACCAGCACCCTGCACCCAGTCGCCCCTGCGCCACTGCGGGTGCACTTTTTGTGCTAAACAGGATCCCCCTTTGCCCTGAGCTTAACACCAGGAGCTTTGCTCCCGCAACCCAGTGGTCTGCTCGTAAGCAGCCACCAACCGGAGGCCCCCTATCCCCTGTTGGATAACATTGGGCCTCAGCACTCTGCACCCGGCCGCCCTAGTGCCGCTGAGGGTGTAACAAGAGTGCATCCTTGACCATGGGGGAACCCTTGTTCTAACCCCAGAAGCTCAACCCCAAAAACCGATTACTTACCTGGTAACCGTTAACTTCACTTCTCTCCATAGGAACCTATTGACTGTTTTTCTCTGAAAAATGTTTTAAGTGTGGAGTTGATTTGTATGGAAACCTAAAAAGTACAATTGTGCAAAACTGTTTTTACTTACCTTTTCTCTAGAAATGTCCCAGTGTGATATCTAGGCATATCACACAGTACAAAAAATTAATCTCAAAAGTAATCTAAAAGTAACTAAAAAGTAATCTGTACAGTAATTTCAATACCTTGACTTACCTGTATTTCAAACAACTGCATTTGAACTTGCATTCACTTGTAAAAACTGCATAATATTTTGCAAAGCATTTATTTCACTTACCTGTGCCAGGCTTGGCTTGGCTCTAGAAATAAAATAACTTAATAAATATTTTTATACAAACAAAATTGGTCTGAAGTTCAGTCTTTGAGTGTGTGAATTCATTTGCTGACTGAGTGTGTACAACCCAAGCTTAACACTACCCTCTGATAAAGCCTTACTGCTCGCCCACACTACCACAAATAGAGCGTAAGGTGCTTTCTAACTTTACCTCTGCCTACCTCTGGGGTCACCTGGACTCTGCACACTATACCTCACTTTGGTATAGTATATACAGAGCCAGCTTCCTACAGCTCCCCATTATGTGACATTTTTTTGCGGGTGGATGTATGTAAGCCCGGCCTCGGGCTTACATACATCCTTTTTCTCCCTGAAAATAATTGGGATGAAGCTGATGAAGGTTTTATAATCATAGATATAATCCTATCCCCTGCGGAGGCCTCCTATCCTGTCCACTATGGAGCCCTCCTATCCTGTCCATTACAGAGCCCTCCTATCCTGTCCACTACGGAGCCCTCCTATCCTATCCCTTGTGGAGCCACTCCTATCCTGTCCACTACGGAGCCCTCTTATCCCTTGTGGAGCCCTCCTATCCTGTCCATTACAGAGCCCTCCTATCCCTTGTGGAGCCCTCCTATCCTGTCCACTACGGAGCCCTCCTATCCCTTGTGGAGCCCTCCTATCCTATCCCCTGCGGAGGCCTCCTATCCTGTCCACTATGGAGCCCTCCTATCCTGTCCATTACAGAGCCCTCCTATCCTATCCACTATGGAGCCCTCCTATCCTATCCCCTGCGGAGGCCTCCTATCCTGTCCACTATGGAGCCCTCCTATCCTGTCCATTACAGAGCCCTCCTATCCTGTCCACTACGGAGCCCTCCTATCCTGTCCACTACGGAGCCCTCCTATCCTATCCCTTGTGGCGCCCTCCTATCCTGTCCACTACGGAGCCCTCCTATCCTGTCCATTACAGAGCCCTCCTATCCTATCCCTTGTGGAGCCCTCCTATCCTATCCCCTGCGGAGCCCTCCTATCCTGTCCACTACGGAGCCCTCCTATCCTGTCCACTATGGAGCCCTCCTATCCTGTCCACTACGGAGCCCTTCTATCCTGTCCACTACGGAGCCCTCCTATCCTATCCCTTGTGGAGCCCTCCTATCCTGTCCACTACGGAGCCCTCCTAACCTGTCCATTACAGAACCCTCCGATCCTATCCCTTGTGGAGCCTTCCTATCCTATCCCCTGCGGAGCCCTACTATCCTGTCCACTACGGAGCCCTCCTATCCTGTCCACTACGGAGCCTTCCTATCCTGTCCACTACGGAGCCCTCCTATCCTGTCCACTACGGAGCCCTCCTATCCCTTGTGGAGCCCTCCTATCCTGTCCACTACGGAGCCCTCCTGAGCCCTCCTATCCAGTCCACTATGGAGCCCTCCTATCCTGTCCACTACGGAGCCCTCCTATACCTTGTGGAGCCCTCCTGTCCTGTCCACTACGGAGCCCTCCTATCCTGTCCACTATGGAGCCCTCCTATCCTGTCCACTACGGAGCCCTCCTGAGCCCTCCTATCCTGTCTACTACGGAGCCCTTCTATCCTGTCCACTATGGAGCCCTCCTATCCTGTCCACTACGGAGCCATCCTATCATATCCTATCCCTTGTGGAGCCCTCCTATCCTATACATTACAGAGCCCTCCTATCCTGTCCACTACAGAGCCCTCCTATCCTGTCCACTACTGAGCTCTGCTATCCTATCCCTTGTGGAGCCCTCCTTTCCTGTCCACTACGGAGCCCTCCTATCCTGTCCAATACAGAGCCCTCCTATCCTGTCCACTACGGAGCCCTCCTGAGCCCTCCTATCCTGTCCACTATGGAGCCCTCCTATCCTGTCCACTACGGAGCCCTCCTATCCAGTCCACTACGGAGCCCTCCTGAGCCCTGCTATCCTGTCCACTACGGAGCCCTCCTGTCCCTTGTGGAGCCCTCCTATCCTGTCCACTACGGAGCCCTCCTATCCTGTCCATTACGGAGCCCTCCTATCCTGTCCACTATGGAGCCCTCCTATCCTGTCCACTACGGAGCCCTCCTATCCCTTGTGGAGCCCTCCTGTCCTGTCCACTACGGAGCCCTCCTATCCTGTCCACTACGGAGCCCTCCTATCCTGTCCACTACGGAGCCCTCCTGAGCCCTCCTATCCTGTCCACTACGGAGCCCTCCTATCCTGTCCACTACGGAGCCATCCTATCCTGTCCACTACGGAGCCATCCTATCCTATCCTATCCCTTGTGGAGCCCTCCGATCCTATATATTACAGAGCCCTCCGATCCTGTCCACTACAGAGCCCTCCTATCCTGTCCACTACGGAGCCCTCCTATCCTGTCCACTATGGAGCCCTCCTATCCTATCCTGTCCACTACGGAGCCCTCCTATCCTATCCCTTGTGGAGCCCTCCTATCCTGTCCACTACGGAGCCCTCCTATCCTGTCCACTACGGAGCCCTCCTATCCTGTCCACTACGGAGCCCTCCTATCCCTTGTGGAGCCCTCCTATCCTGTCCACTACAGAGCCCTCCTATCCTGTCCACTACGGAGCCCTCCTATCCTGTCCACTATGGAGCCCTCCTATCCTGTCCACTACGGAGCCCTCCTATCCTATCCCTTGTGGAGCCCTCCTATCCTATACATTACAGAGCCCTCCGATCCTGTCCACTACGGAGCCCTCCTATCCTGTCCACTACGGAGCCCTCCTATCCTATCCCTTGTGGAGCCCTCCTTTCCTGTCCACTACGGAGCCCTCCTATCCTGTCCACTACGGAGCCCTCCTATCCTGTCCACTACGGAGCCCTCCTGAGCCCTCCTATCCTGTCCACTACGGAGCCCTCCTATCCTGTCCACTACGGAGCCCTCCTATCCAGTCCACTACGGAGCCCTCCTGAGCCCTGCTATCCTGTCCACTACAGAGCCCTCCTGTCCCTTGTGGAGCCCTCCTATCCTGTCCACTACGGAGCCCTCCTATCCTGTCCATTACGGAGCCCTCCTGAGCCCTCCTATCCTGTCCACTACGGAGCCCTCCTATCCCTTGTGGAGCCTTCCTGTCCTGTCCACTATGGAGCCCTCCTATCCTGTCCACTATGGAGCACTCCTATCCTGTCCACTACGGAGCCCTCCTGAGCCCTCCTATCCTGTCCACTACGGAGCCCTCCTATCCTGTCCACTACGGAGCCATCTTATCCTATCCTATCCCTTGTGGAGCCCTCCTATCCTATACATTACAGAGCCCTCCGATCCTGTCCACTACGGAGCCCTCCTATCCTGTCCACTACGGAGCCCTCCTACCCTGTCCACTATGGAGCCCTCCTATCCTATCCTGTCCACTACGGAGCCCTCCTATCCTATCCCTTGTGGAGCCATCCTATCCTGTCCACTACGGAGCCCTCCTATCCTGTCCACTACGGAGCCCTCCTATCCTGTCCACTACGGAGCACTCCTATCCCTTGTGGAGCCCTCCTATCCTGTCCACTATGGTGCCCTCCTATCCTGTCCACTACGGAGCCCTCCTATCCTGTCCATTATGGAGCCCTCCTATCTTGTCCACTACGGAGCCATCCTATCCTATCCTATCCCTTGTGGAGCCCTCCTATCCTATACATTACAGAGCCCTCCGATCCTGTCCACTACGGAGCCCTCCTATCCTGTCCACTACGGAGCCCTCCTATCCTATCCCTTGTGGCGCCCTCCTATCCTGTCCACTACGGAGCCCTCCTATCCTGTCCATTACAGAGCCCTCCTATCCTATCCCTTGTGGAGCCCTCCTATCCTATCCCCTGCGGAGCCCTCCTATCCTGTCCACTACGGAGCCCTCCTATCCTGTCCACTACGGAGCCCTCCTATCCTGTCCACTATGGAGCCGTCCTATCCTGTCCACTACGGAGCCCTTCTATCCTGTCCACTACGGAGCCCTCCTATCCTATCCCTTGTGGAGCCCTCCTATCCTGTCCACTACGGAGCCCTCCTAACCTGTCCATTACAGAACCCTCCGATCCTATCCCTTGTGGAGCCTTCCTATCCTATCCCCTGCGGAGCCCTACTATCCTGTCCACTACGGAGCCCTCCTATCCTGTCCACTACGGAGCCTTCCTATCCTGTCCACTACGGAGCCCTCCTATCCTGTCCACTACGGAGCACTCCTATCCCTTGTGGAGCCCTCCTATCCTGTCCACTACGGAGCCCTCCTGAGCCCTCCTATCCAGTCCACTATGGAGCCCTCCTATCCTGTCCACTACGGAGCCCTCCTATACCTTGTGGAGCCCTCCTGTCCTGTCCACTACGGAGCCCTCCTATCCTGTCCACTATGGAGCCCTCCTATCCTGTCCACTACGGAGCCCTCCTGAGCCCTCCTATCCTGTCTACTACGGAGCCCTTCTATCCTGTCCACTATGGAGCCCTCCTATCCTGTCCACTACGGAGCCATCCTATCCTATCCTATCCCTTGTGGAGCCCTCCTATCCTATACATTACAGAGCCCTCCTATCCTGTCCACTACAGAGCCCTCCTATCCTGTCCACTACTGAGCTCTGCTATCCTATCCCTTGTGGAGCCCTCCTTTCCTGTCCACTACGGAGCCCTCCTATCCTGTCCAATACAGAGCCCTCCTATCCTGTCCACTACGGAGCCCTCCTGAGCCCTCCTATCCTGTCCACTATGGAGCCCTCCTATCCTGTCCACTACGGAGCCCTCCTATCCAGTCCACTACGGAGCCCTCCTGAGCCCTGCTATCCTGTCCACTACGGAGCCCTCCTGTCCCTTGTGGAGCCCTCCTATCCTGTCCACTACAGAGCCCTCCTATCCTGTCCATTACGGAGCCCTCCTATCCTGTCCACTATGGAGCCCTCCTATCCTGTCCACTACGGAGCCCTCCTATCCCTTGTGGAGCCCTCCTGTCCTGTCCACTACGGAGCCCTCCTATCCTGTCCACTACGGAGCCCTCCTATCCTGTCCACTACGGAGCCCTCCTGAGCCCTCCTATCCTGTCCACTACGGAGCCCTCCTATCCTGTCCACTACGGAGCCATCCTATCCTGTCCACTACGGAGCCATCCTATCCTATCCTATCCCTTGTGGAGCCCTCCGATCCTATATATTACAGAGCCCTCCGATCCTGTCCACTACAGAGCCCTCCTATCCTGTCCACTACGGAGCCCTCCTATCCTGTCCACTATGGAGCCCTGCTATCCTATCCTGTCCACTCACGGAGCCCTCCTATCCTATCCCTTGTGGAGCCCTCCTATCCTGTCCACTACGGAGCCCTCCTATCCTGTCCACTACGGAGCCCTCCTATCCTGTCCACTCACGGAGCCCTCCTATCCCTTGTGGAGCCCTCCTATCCTGTCCACTACAGAGCCCTCCTATCCTGTCCACTACGGAGCCCTCCTATCCTGTCCACTATGGAGCCCTCCTATCCTGTCCACTACGGAGCCCTCCTATCCTATCCCTTGTGGAGCCCTCCTATCCTATACATTACAGAGCCCTCCGATCCTGTCCACTACTGAGCCCTCCTATCCTGTCCACTACGGAGCCCTCCTATCCT
Organism: Calotriton arnoldi; assembly: GCA_963921515.1. Lineage (NCBI taxonomy): Eukaryota > Metazoa > Chordata > Amphibia > Caudata > Salamandridae > Calotriton > Calotriton arnoldi. Next base: position 500,424 of record CAWUFW010007641.1, read on the forward strand.
ATCCCTTGTGGAGCCCTCCTTTCCTGTCCACTACGGAGCCCTCCTATCCTGTCCACTACGGAGCCCTCCTATCCTGTCCACTACGGAGCCCTCCTGAGCCCTCCTATCCTGTCCACTACGGAGCCCTCCTATCCAGTCCACTACGGAGCCCTCCTGAGCCCTGCTATCCTGTCCACTACAGAGCCCTCCTGTCCCTTGTGGAGCCCTCCTATCCTGTCCACTACGGAGCCCTCCTATCCTGTCCATTACGGAGCCCTCCTGAGCCCTCCTATCCTGTCCACTACGGAGCCCTCCTATCCCTTGTGGAGCCCTACTGTCCTGTCCACTATGGAGCCCTCCTATCCTGTCCACTACGGAGCACTCCTATCCTGTCCACTACGGAGCCCTCCTGAGCCCTCCTATCCTGTCCACTACGGAGCCCTCCTATCCTGTCAACTACGGAGCCATCTTATCCTATCCTATCCCTTGTGGAGCCCTCCTATCCTATACATTACAGAGCCCTCCGATCCTGTCTACTATGGAGCCCTCCTATCCTGTCCACTACGGAGCCCTCCTACCCTGTCCACTATGGAGCCCTCCTATCCTATCCTGTCCACTACGGAGCCCTCCTATCCTATCCCTTGTGGAGCCATCCTATCCTGTCCACTACGGAGCCCTCCTATCCTGTCCACTACGGAGCCCTCCTATCCTGTCCACTACGGAGCCCTCCTATCCCTTGTGGAGCCCTCCTATCCTGTCCACTATGGTGCCCTCCTATCCTGTCCACTACGGAGCCCTCCTATCCTGTCCATTATGGAGCCCTCCTATCTTGTCCACTACGGAGCCATCCTATCCTATCCTATCCCTTGTGGAGCCCTCCTATCCTATACATTACAGAGCCCTCCGATCCTGTCCACTACGGAGCCCTCCTATCCTGTCCACTACGGAGCCCTCCTATCCTATCCCTTGTGGAGCCCTCCTTTCCTGTCCACTACGGAGCCCTCCTTTCCTGTCCACTATGGAGCCCTCCTATCCTGTCCACTACGGAGCCCTCCTGAGCCCTCCTATCCTGTCCACTACGGAGCCCTTCTATCCTGTCCACTACGGAGCCCTCCTATCCTGTTCACTACGGAGCCCTCCTGCGCCCTGCTATCCTGTCCACTACGTAGCCCTCCTATCCCTTGTGGAGCCCTCCTATCCTGTCCACTACGGAGCCCTCCTATCCTGTCCATTACGGAGCCCTCCTGAGCCCTCCTATCCTGTCCACTATTGAGCACTCCTATCCTGTCCACTACTGAGCCCTCCTATCCCTTGTGGAGCCCTCCTGTCCTGACCACTACGGAGCCCTCCTATCCTGTCCACTACGGAGCCCTCCTATCCTATCCACTACGGAGCCCTCCTGAGCCCTCCTATCCTGTCCACTACGGAGCCCTCCTATCCTGTCCACTACGGAGCCCTCCTATCCTATCCACTACGGAGCCCTCCTGAGCCCTCCTATCCTGTCCACTACGGAGCCCTCCTATCCTGTCCACTACGGAGCCCTCCTATCCTGTCCACTACGGAGCCCTCCTGAGCCTTCCTATCCTGTCCACTACGGAGCCCTCCTATCCTGTCCACTACGGAGCCCTCCTATCCTGTTCACTACGGAGCCCTCCTGAGCCCTGCTATCCTGTCCACTACGGAGCCCTCCTATCCTGTCCACTATGGAGCCCTCCTATCCTGTTCACTACGGAGCCCTCCTGAGCCCTCCTATCCTGTCCACTACGGAGCCCTCCTATCCTGTCCACTACGGAACCCTCCTGAGCCCTCCTATCCTGTCCACTACGGAGCCCTCCTATCCTGTCCACTACGGAGTCCTCCTATCCCTTGTGTGTGGAGCCCTCCTATCCTGTCCACTACGGAGCCCTCCTGAGCCCTCCTATCCTGAGCCCTCCTGAGCCCTCCTATCCTGTCCACTACGGAGCCCTCCTATCCTGTCCACTACGGAGCACTCCTATCCTGTCCACTACGGAGCCCTCCTATCCCTTGTGGAGCCCTCCTGTCCAGTCCACTACGGAGCCCTCCTATCCTGTCCACTACGGAGCCCTCCTATCCTATCCACTACGGAGCCCTCCTGAGCCCTCCTATCCTATCCACTACGGAGCCCTCCTATCCTGTCCACTACGGAGCCCTCCTATCCTATCCACTACGGAGCCCTCCTGAGCCCTCTTATCCTGTCCACTCACGGAGCCCTCCTATCCTGTCCACTACGGAGCCCTCCTATCCTGTCCACTACAGAGCTCTCCTGAGCCCTCCTATCCTGTCCATTACGGAGCCCTCCTATCCCTTGTGGAGCCCTCCTATCCCTTGTGTGTGGAGCCCTCCTATCCTGTCCACTACGGAGCCCTCCTATCCTGTCCACTACGGAGCCCTCCTATCCCTTGTGGAGCCCACCTGTCCTGTCCACTACGGAGCCCTCCTATCCTGTCCACTATGGAGCCCTCCTATCCTGTCCACTACGGAGCCCTCCTATCCTGACCACTATGGAGCCCTCCTGAGCCCTCCTATCCTGTCCACTACGGAGCCCTTCTATCCTGTCCACTATGGAGCCCTCCTATCCTGTCCACTACGGAGCCATCCTATCCTATCCTATCCCGTGTGGAGCCCTCCTATCCTATACATTACAGAGCCCTCCTATCCTGTCCACTACAGAGCCCTCCTATCCTGTCCACTACGGAGCCCTCCTATCCTATCCCTTGTGGAGCCCTCCTTTCCTGTCCACTACGGAGCCCTCCTATCCTGTCCAATACGGAGCCCTCCTATCCTGTCCACTACGGAGCCCTCCTGAGCCCTCCTATCCTGTCCACTACGGAGCCCTCCTATCCTGTCCACTATGGAGCCCTCCTACCTGTCCACTACGGAGCCCTCCTATCCAGTCCACTACGGAGCCCTCCTGAGCCCTGCTATCCTGTCCACTACGGAGCCCTCCTGTCCGTTGTGGAGCCCTCCTATCCTGTCCACTACGGAGCCCTCCTATCCTGTCCATTACGGAGCCCTCCTATCCTGTCCACTACGGAGCCCTCCTATCCTGTCCACTACGGAGCCCTCCTATCCCTTGTGGAGCCCTCCTGTCCTGTCCACTACGGAGCTCTCCTATCCTGTCCACTACGGAGCCCTCCTATCCTGTCCACTACGGAGCCCTCCTGAGCCCTCCTATCCTGTCCACTACGGAGCCATCCTATCCTGTCCACTACGGAGCCATCCTATCCTATCCTATCCCTTGTGGAGCCCTCCGATCCTATACATTACAGAGCCCTCCGATCCTGTCCACTACAGAGCCCTCCTATCCTGTCCACTAGGGAGCCCTCCTATCCTGTCCACTACGGAGCCCTCCTATCCTATCCCTTGTGGAGCCCTCCTATCCTGTCCACTACGGAGCCCTCCTATCCTGTCCACTACGGAGCCCTCCTATCCTGTCCACTACGGAGCCCTCCTATCCCTTGTGGAGCCCTCCTATCCTGTCCACTACAGAGCCCTCCTATCCTGTCCACTACGGAGCCCTCCTATCCTGTCCACTATGGAGCCCTCCTATCCTGTCCACTACGGAGCCCACCTATCCTATCCCTTGTGGAGCCCTCCTATCCTATACATTACAGAGCCCTCCGATCCTGTCCACTACGGAGCCCTCCTATCCTGTCCACTAGGGAGCCCTCCCTATCCTATCCCTTGTGGAGCCCTCTTTTCCTGTCCACTACGGAGCCCTCCTATCCTGTCCACTACGGAGCCCTCCTGAGCCCTCCTATCCTGTCCACTACGGAGCACTCCTATCCTGTCCACTACGGAGCCCTCCTATCCTGTCCACTACGGAGCCCTCCTATCCTGTCCACTACGGAGCCCTCCTGAGCCCTGCTATCCTGTCCACTACGGAGCCCTCCTGAGCCCTCCTATCCTGTCCACTACGGAGACCTTCTATCCTGTCCACTACGGAGCCCTCCTATCCTGTTCACTACGGAGCCCTCCTGCGCCCTGCTATCCTGACCACTACGTAGCCCTCCTATCCCTTGTGGAGCCCTCCTATCCTGCCCACTACGGAGCACTCCTATCCTGTCCACTACTGAGCCCTCCTATCCCTTGTGGAGCCCTCCTGTCCTGACCACTACGGAGCCCTCCTATCCTGTCCACTACGGAGCCCTCCTATCCTATCCACTACGGAGCCCTCCTGAGCCCTCCTATCCTGTCCACTACGGAGCCCTCCTATCCTGTCCACTACGGAGCCCTCCTATCCTGTCCACTATGGAGCCCTCCTGAGCCCTCCTATCCTGTCCACTATGGAGCCCTCCTATCCTGTCCACTACGGAGCCCTCCTGTCCTGTCCACTACGGAGCCCTCCCCTCCTATCCTGTCCACTACGGAGCCCTCCTATCCTGTCCACTACGGAGCCCTCCTATCCTGTTCACTACGGAGCCCTCCTGAGCCCTGCTATCCTGTCCACTACGGAGCCCTCCTATCACTTGTGTGTGGAACCCTCCTATCCTGTCCACTACGGAGCCCTCCTATCCTGTCCACTATGGAGCCCTCCTATCCTGTTCACTACGGAGCCCTCCTGAGCCCTCCTATCCTGTCCACTACGGAGCCCTCCTGAGCCCTCCTATCCTGTCCACTACGGAGCCCTCCTATCCCTTGTGTGTGGAGCCCTCCTATCCTGTCCACTACGGAGCCCTCCTATCCTGTCCATTACGGAGCCCTCCTGAGCCCTCCTATCCTGTCCTCTACGGAGCCCTCCCTATCCTGTCCACTACGGAGCACTCCTATCCTGTCCACTACGGAGCCCTCCTATCCCTTGTGGAGCCCTCCTGTCCAGTCCACTACGGAGCCCTCCTATCCTGTCCACTACGGAGCCCTCCTATCCTATCCACTACGGAGCCCTCCTGAGCCCTCCTATCCTATCCACTACGGAGCCCTCCTATCCTGTCCACTACGGAGCCCTCCTATCCTATCCACTACGGAGCCCTCCTGAGCCCTCTTATCCTGTCCACTACGGAGCCCTCCTATCCTGTCCACTACGGAGCCCTCCTGAGCCCTCCTATCCTGTCCATTACGGAGCCCTCCTATCCCTTGTGGAGCCCTCCTATCCTGTCCACTACGGAGCTCTCCTATCCTGTCCACTACGGAGCCCTCCTATCCTGTCCACTACGGAGCCCTCCTATCCCTTGTGGAGCCCACCTGTCCTGTCCACTACGGAGCCCTCCTATCCTGTCCACTATGGAGCCCTCCTATCCTGTCCACTACGGAGCCCTCCTGAGCCCTCCTATCCTGTCCACTACGGAGCCCTTCTATCCTGTCCACTATGGAGCCCTCCTATCCTGTCCACTACGGAGCCATCCTATCCTATCCTATCCCGTGTGGAGCCCTCCTATCCTATACATTACAATCAATCAATCAATCAATCACGGCATTTATAGAGCGCGCTACTCACCCGGGAGGGTCTCAAGGCGCTGGGGAGGGGGTAAGTTACTGCTCGAACAGCCAGGTCTTGAGCTGCTTCCTGAAGGCGAGATGGTCCTGGGTTCGCCGAAGGTGAGTGGGGAGGGAGTTCCAGGTCTTGGCCGCCAGGTAGGAGAAGGATCTTCCTCCGGCGGTGGTTCTGCGGATGCGTGGTACGGTGGCGAGGGCGTGGCTGGTTGATCGTAGCTGGCGTGTGGGCGTGTAGAAGGACATGCGGTCGTTGAGGTACTTTGGGCCCAGGTCGTGGAGGGCCTTGTGTGCGTGGGTGAGGAGTCTGAACGTGATTCTCTTGCTGACGGGGAGCCAGTGCAGGTCTTTCAGGTGTACGGTGATGTGGCTGTGTCGGGGATGTCCAGGATGAGTCGTGCGGAGGCGTTCTGGATGCGCTGGAGTCTCTTTTGAAGTTTGGCTGTGGTTCCGGCGTAGAGGGTGTTCCCATAGTCCAGTCGGCTGGTGACGAGTGCCTGGGTGACGGTCTTCCTGGTTTCAGTGGGGATCCATCTGAAGATCTTGCGGAGCATGCGCAGGGTGTTGAAGCATGAAGATGAGACGGCGTTGACTTGTTTGGTCATTGATAGGGAGGAGTCCAGGATGAAGCCCAGGTTGCGTGCGTGGTCCGTTGGCTTGGGTGCGGTGCCCAGGGCCGGGGGCCACCAGGAGTCGTCCCAGGCGGAGGGTGATGAGCCCAGGATGAGGACTTCCGTCTTGTCTGAGTTCAGTTTAAGGCGGCTGTTCCTCATCCAGTCGGCGACGTCTCTCATCCCGTCGTGCAGGTTGGCTCTGGCGGTAGTGGGGTCGTTGGTGAGGGAGAGGATCAGCTGGGTGTCGTCGGCGTAGGAGATGATGTTGAGGTTGTGTCGGCGTGCGATGGCTGCGAGGGGGCTCATGTAGACGTTGAAGAGGGTCGGGCTGAGTGAGGATCCTTGTGGAACGCCGCAGATGACTTCGGTGGCTTCGGATCTGAACGGGGAGAGGCGGACTCTCTGGGTTCTTCCGGCGAGGAACGAGATGATCCATTCCAGTGCTTTCTCTCGGATTCCGATGTTGCTGAGGCGCTTCACTAGGGTGCGGTGGCAGACGGTGTCGAACGCCGCGGAGAGGTCCAGGAGGATGAGGGCAGCTGTTTCCCCGTTGTCGGTTAGGGTTCTGATGTCGTCGGTGGCTGCGATAAGGGCGGTCTCGGTGCTGTGGTTGGCCCGAAACCCGGACTGCGAGGGGTCGAGGGATCCATTCGTCTCGAGGAAGGCGGCAAGCTGTCTGTTGACGGTCTTCTCGATGACTTTGGCCGGAAACGGAAGGAGCGAGATGGGGCGGTAGTTCTTGAGGTCGGTGGGGTCCGCCGTTGGTTTCTTCAGGAGGGCGGTAAGCTCGGGCGTGCTTCCAGCTCTCCGGGAAGGTGGCGGTGCGGAAGGAGGAGTTGATGATGTCCCGGAGATGGGGTGCGATGGTGGCGTCGGCTTTGTTGAAGACGTGGTGTGGGCAGGGGTCGGTTGGTGATCCGGAGTGGATGGAGTTCATCGTGCGGGTGGTGTCTTCGGTGTTGATCGGGGTCCAGTTGCAGAGGGTGGTGGTGGCGGGCATTGGTTCGGCGGTAGGGTGCGTTGTTTGTGCGTTGAAGCTGTTGTGTATGTCGGTGATCTTGCGGTGGAAGAACGCGGAGAGTGAGTTGCAGAGGTCTTGCGAGGGGTGATGTCGTTACTTCCGGCGCTGGGGTTGGAGAACTCTTTGACGATGCTGAAAAGTTCCTTGCTGTCATGGGCGTTGTTGTCCAGTCGTTCTTTGAGTGCCGACTTCTTGGTGGCACGGATCAGCTGGTGGTGTTTGCGGGTGGCGTGCTTGAGGGCGGTCCTGTTGTCTGTGGTCTGGTCGAGTCGCCAGGTTTTCTCGAGAGTGCGGCAGTTCTTCTTGGATTCCTTGAGTTCGTTGGTGAACCAAGGGGTTTTCTTGCTTCCGGGTCTGCTGGGAGGGTTTTTAGTGGTGCGAGGTCGTCGGCGCAGGCGGTCAGCCACTTGGCGAGGTTGCTGGCTGCTTCGTTTGGGTCCGTTGTGTCGGTGGGTGTGTTCTGGCTGAGGGAGGCGGTGAGCTGCTCGGCGGTGATCTTGCTCCAGCTCCGGCGGGGAGCCTGTTGCGGGTGGTGGTGGGTCGCAGTCTTTCTGAAGCTGAAGTGGACGCAGCTGTGGTCGGTCCAGTGGAGTCCGGTGGCGTGGCTGAAGGAGATGTGCTTGCTGGACGAGAAGACGGGGTCAAGCGTGTGGCCGGCGTAGTGGGTGGGCGTGTTCACCAGTTGCTTGAGTCCGAGGTTGGCGAGGTTGTCCAGCAGGGCGGTGGTGTTTCTGTCGTTGTTGTTCTCCAGGTGGAAGTTGAGGTCCCCTAGGAGGATGTAGTCGGCGGAGGGCATGGCGTGCGGGCTGATGAAGTCTGCGATGTCTTCGCTGAATAGTGTGCGTGGTCCCGGGGGTCTGTAGATGAGGGTGCCTCGGAGGGTGGTCTTGGGGTCCGTGTGTATCTGGAAGTGTAGGTGTTCGGCGGCGGTGAAGGTCTCGTCGGAGTTAGTCGAGATGCGGATGGTGTTCTTGTGTACGATGGCGATGCCTCCTCCCGTCTGGTTGACGCGGTCCTTCCGGGTGATCTTGTATCCATCCGGGATGGCTATGGCGATGTCAGGCGCTGAGGAGGCGTTCATCCAGGTTTCGGTGAGGAAGGCGATGTCCGGTGCTGTTGCGTCGAGCAGGTCCCAGAGTTCCACGGCGTGCCTGTGGACGGAGCGGGTGTTCAGCAGGATGCATTTCAGGTGGTTGCTGCTGTTGCTCGACTTGGCGGAGGTGGTGCACGTCAGGGGGCAGGTGAATCGGCAGGTTTGGCAGGTGAAGGGTCCGTGGGTGCGTCTCGGTGAGGCTCGGTAGCAGGCAGGGTTCCGGCCGGCATTGAGTGCGGTGAGTGTGGCGGCGTCGTAGGTCCGTCGAGTGGTGTTGCATCGGTGGGATCCAGGGGTTCTGGCGCTGGGCGCGGTCCAGTCGCGGACGGGCGCAGACGGGCTTGCCTTAGGCGCGCCTTCGGCGCGCCAGCGGCGCGCCCGCTGCGCACGTCCGCTGCGCGGCCGTGCAGCGGCCGCCATTTATGGGGAGGTGGGAGGGAGGAGCAGCTGGGAGGCGGGAGGCAGGGGCAGCGAATGGGCAGTCAGGGGGCGGGGCCGCAGGGACGCAGCGGCGGGAATGGCGATAGGCAGCGAGGGGCACAGAAGGAAAAACGGGGGGAGAGCAGGTAAATCACGGGCACAACAACAGTGGGGCAGCGAGGGGCACAGAAGGAAAAACGGGGGAGAGCAGGTAAATCACGGGCACAACAACAGTGGGGCAGCGAGGGGCACAGAAGGAAAAACGGGGGAGAGCAGGTAAATCACGGGCACAACAACAGTGGGGCAGCGAGGGGCACAGAAGGAAAAACGGGGGGAGAGCAGGTAAATCACGGGCACAACAACAGTGGGGCAGCGAGGGGCACAGAAGGAAAAACGGGGGAGAGCAGGTAAATCACGGGCACAACAACAGTGGGGCAGCGAGGGGCACAGAAGGAAAACGGGGGAGAGCAGGTAAATCACGGGCACAACAACAGTGGGGCAGCGAGGGGCACAGAAGGAAAAACGGGGGGAGAGCAGGTAAATCACGGGCACAACAACAGTGGGGCAGCGAGGGGCACAGAAGGAAAAACGGGGGAAAGCAGGCAAATCACGGGCACAACAACAGTGGGGCAGCGAGGGGCACAGAAGGAAAAACGGGGGAAAGCAGGCAAATCACGGGCACAACAACAGTGGGGCAGCGGGGGCACAGAAGGAAAAACGGGGGGAAAGCAGGCAAATCACGGGCACAACAACAGTGGGGCAGCGAGGGGCACAGAAGGAAAAACGGGGGGAAAGCAGGCAAATCACGGGCACAACAACAGTGGGGCAGCGAGGGGCACAGAAGGAAAAACGGGGGAAAGCAGGCAAATCACGGGCACAACAACAGTGGGGCAGCGAGGGGCACAGAAGGAAAAACGGGGGGAAAGCAGGCAAATCACGGGCACAACAACAGTGGGGCAGCGAGGGGCACAGAAAGGAAAGGGAGACAAGCAGACAAAACTGGCACCGGGGCCACAAGCGGAGGGCGATCTTACCTACAGGAGCAGCGGGCAGACAGCACAGGCGGAGCTGTGTGGTGGGGGAGCGACCTACCTGGCAAGGTCAAGGGTCGCTCTCCTCACCGTGCAGCGGCCGCCATTTATGGGGAGGTGGGAGGGAGGAGCAGCTGGGAGGCGGGAGGCAGGGGCAGCGAATGGGCAGTCAGGGGCGGGGCCGCAGGGGACGCAGCGGCGGGAATGGCGATAGGCAGCGAGGGGCACAGAAGGAAAAACGGGGGGAGAGCAGGTAAATCACGGGCACAACAACAGTGGGGCAGCGAGGGGCACAGAAGGAAAAACGGGGGAGAGCAGGTAAATCACGGGCACAACAACAGTGGGGCAGCGAGGGGCACAGAAGGAAAAACGGGGGAGAGCAGGTAAATCACGGGCACAACAACAGTGGGGCAGCGAGGGGCACAGAAGGAAAAACGGGGGGAGAGCAGGTAAATCACGGGCACAACAACAGTGGGGCAGCGAGGGCACAGAAGGAAAAACGGGGGAGAGCAGGTAAATCACGGGCACAACAACAGTGGGGCAGCGAGGGGCACAGAAGGAAAAACGGGGGGAGAGCAGGTAAATCACGGGCACAACAACAGTGGGGCAGCGAGGGGCACAGAAGGAAAAACGGGGGGAGAGCAGGTAAATCACGGGCACAACAACAGTGGGGCAGCGAGGGGCACAGAAGGAAAAACGGGGGAGAGCAGGTAAATCACGGGCACAACAACAGTGGGGCAGCGAGGGGCACAGAAGGAAAACGGGGGAGAGCAGGTAAATCACGGGCACAACAACAGTGGGGCAGCGAGGGCACAGAAGGAAAAACGGGGGAGAGCAGGTAAATCACGGGCACAACAACAGTGGGGCAGCGAGGGGCACAGAAGGAAAAACGGGGGGAGAGCAGGTAAATCACGGGCACAACAACAGTGGGGCAGCGAGGGGCACAGAAGGAAAAACGGGGGGAAAGCAGGCAAATCACGGGCACAACAACAGTGGGGCAGCGAGGGGCACAGAAGGAAAAACGGGGGGAAAGCAGGCAAATCACGGGCACAACAACAGTGGGGCAGCGGGGGCACAGAAGGAAAAGCGGGGGGAAAGCAGGCAAATCACGGGCACAACAACAGTGGGGCAGCGAGGGGCACAGAAGGAAAAACGGGGGGAAAGCAGGCAAATCACGGGCACAACAACAGTGGGGCAGCGAGGGGCACAGAAGGAAAAACGGGGGGAAAGCAGGCAAATCACGGGCACAACAACAGTGGGGCAGCGAGGGGCACAGAAGGAAAAACGGGGGGAAAGCAGGCAAATCACGGGCACAACAACAGTGGGGCAGCGAGGGGCACAGAAGGAAAAAGCGGGGGAGAGCAGGCAAATCACGGGCACAACAACAGTGGGGCAGCGAGGGGCACAGAAGGAAAAACGGGGGAAAGCAGGCAAATCACGGGCACAACAACAGTGGGGCAGCGAGGGGCACAGAAGGAAAAACGGGGGAAAGCAGGCAAATCACGGGCACAACAACAGTGGGGCAGCGAGGGGCACAGAAGGAAAAACGGGGGAGAGCAGGCAAATCACGGGCACAACAACAGTGGGGCAGCGAGGGGCACAGAAGGAAAAACGGGGGGAAAGCAGGCAAATCACGGGCACAACAACAGTGGGGCAGCGAGGGGCACAGAAGGAAAAACGGGGGGAAAGCAGGCAAATCACGGGCACAACAACAGTGGGGCAGCGGGGGCACAGAAGGAAAAACGGGGGAAAGCAGGCAAATCACGGGCACAACAACAGTGGGGCAGCGGGGGCACAGAAGGAAAACGGGGGAAAGCAGGCAAATCACGGGCACAACAACAGTGGGGCAGCGAGGGGCACAGAAGGAAAAGCGGGGGGAAAGCAGGCAAATCACGGGCACAACAACAGTGGGGCAGCGAGGGGCACAGAAGGAAAAACGGGGGAAAGCAGGCAAATCACGGGCACAACAACAGTGGGGCAGCGGGGGCACAGAAAGGAAAGGGAGACAAGCAGACAAAACTGGCACCGGGGCCACAAGCGGAGGGCGATCTTACCTACAGGAGCAGCGGGCAGACAGCACAGGCGGAGCTGTGTGGTGGGGAGCGACCTACCTGGCAAGGTCAAGGGTCGCTCCCCTATCCTGTCCACTACAGAGCCCTCCTATCCTGTCCACTACGGAGCCCTCCTATCCTATCCCTTGTGGAGCCCTCCTTTCCTGTCCACTACGGAGCCCTCCTATCCTGTCCAATACGGAGCCCTCCTATCCTGTCCACTACGGAGCCCTCCTGAGCCCTCCTATCCTGTCCACTATGGAGCCCTCCTATCCTGTCCACTATGGAGCCCTCCTACCTGTCCACTACGGAGCCCTCCTATCCAGTCCACTACGGAGCCCTCCTGAGCCCTGCTATCCTGTCCACTACGGAGCCCTCCTGTCCCTTGTGGAGCCCTCCTATCCAGTCCACTACGGAGCCCTCCTATCCTGTCCATTACGGAGCCCTCCTATCCTGTCCACTACGGAGCCCTCCTATCCTTTCCACTACGGAGCCCTCCTATCCCTTGTGGAGCCCTCCTGTCCTGTCCACTACGGAGCTCTCCTATCCTGTCCACTACGGAGCCCTCCTATCCTGTCCACTACGGAGCCCTCCTGAGCCCTCCTATCCTGTCCACTACGGAGCCCTCCTATCCTGTCCACTACGGAGCCATCCTATCCTGTCCACTACGGAGCCATCCTATCCTATCCCTTGTGGAGCCCTCCGATCCTGTCCACTACAGAGCCCTCCTATCCTGTCCACTACAGAGCCCTCCTATCCTGTCCACTAGGGAGCCCTCCTATCCTGTCCACTATGGAGCCCTCCTATCCTATCCTGTCCACTACGGAGCCCTCCTATCCTATCCCTTGTGGAGCCCTCCTATCCTGTCCACTACGGAGCCCTCCTATCCTGTCCACTACGGAGCCCTCCTATCCCTTGTGGAGCCCTCCTATCCTGTCTACTACAGAGCCCTCCTATCCTGTCCACTACGGAGCCCTCCTATCCTGTCCACTATGGAGCCCTCCTATCCTGTCCACTACGGAGCCCACCTATCCTATCCCTTGTGGAGCCCTCCTATCCTATACATTACAGAGCCCTCCGATCCTGTCCACTACGGAGCCCTCCTATCCCGTCCACTAGGGAGCCCTCCTATCCTATCCCTTGTGGAGCCCTCTTTTCCTGTCCACTACGGAGCCCTCCTATCCTGTCCACTACGGAGCCCTCCTGAGCCCTCCTATCCTGTCCACTACGGAGCCCTCCTATCCTGTCCACTACGGAGCCCTCCTATCCTGTCCACTACGGAGCCCTCCTGAGCCCTCCTATCCTGTCCACTACGGAGCCCTCCTATCCCTTGTGGAGCCCTCCTATCCGGTCCACTACGGAGCCCTCCCTATCCTGTCCATTACGGAGCCCTCCTATCCTGTCCACTACGGAGCCCTCCTATCCTGTCCACTACGGAGCCCTCCTATCCCTTGTGGAGCCCTCCTGTCCTGTCCACTACGGAGCCCTCCTATCCTGTCCACTATGGAGCACTCCTATCCTGTCCACTACGGAACCCTCCTGAGCCCTCCTATCCTGTCCACTACGGAGCCCTCCTATCCTGTCCACTACGGAGCCATCTTATCCTATCCTATCCCTTGTGGAGCCCTCCTATCCTATACATTACAGAGCCCTCCGATCCTGTCCACTACGGAGCCCTCCTATCCTGTCCACTATGGAGCCCTCCTATCCTGTCCACTATGGAGCCCTCCTATCCTATCCTGTCCACTACGGAGCCCTCCTATCCTATCCCCTGCAGAGGCCTCCTATCCTATCCCCTGCGGAGGCCTCCTATCCTGTCCACTATGGAGCCCTCCTATCCTGTCCACTACGGAGCCCTCCTATCCCTTGTGGAGCCCTCCTATCCTGTCCACTATGGAGCCCTCCTATCCTGTCCACTACGGAGCCCTCCTATCCTGTCCACTATGGAGCCCTCCTATCTTGTCCACTACGGAGCCATCCTATCCTATCCCTTGTGGAGCCCTCCTATCCTATACATTACAGAGCCCTCCGATCCTGTCCACTACGGAGCCCTCCTATCCTGTCCACTACGGAGCCCTCCTATCCTATCCCTTGTGGAGCCCTCCTTTCCTGTCCACTACGGAGCCCTCCTATCCTGTCCACTTTGGAGCCCTCCTATCCTGTCCACTACGGAGCCCTCCTGAGCCCTCCTATCCTGTCCACTACGGAGCCCTCCTATCCTGTCCACTTCGGAGCCCTCCTATCCTGTCCACTACGGAGCCCTCCTATCCTGTTCACTATGGAGCCCTCCTGAGCCCTGCTATCCTGTCCACTACGGAGCCCTCCTATCCCTTGTGGAGCCCTCCTATCCTCTCCACTACGGAGCCCTCCTATCCTGTCCATTACGGAACCCTCCTGAGCCCTCCTATCTTGTCCACTACGGAGCACTCCTATCCTGTCCACTACGGAGCCCTCCTATCCCTTGTGGAGCCCTCCTGTCCTGTCCACTACGGAGCCCTCCTATCCTGTCCATTACGGAGCCCTCCTGAGCCCTCCTATCCTGTCCACTATGGAGCACTCCTATCCTGTCCACTACTGAGCCCTCCTATCCCTTGTGGAGCCCTCCTGTCCTGACCACTACGGAGCCCTCCTATCCTGTCCACTACGGAGCCCTCCTATCCCCTTGTGGAGCCCTCCTATCCTGTCCACTACGGAGCCCTCCTATCCTGTCCACTACGGAGCCCTCCTATCCTGTCCACTACGGAGCCCTCCTATCCTGTCCACTACGGAGCCCTCCTGAGCCCTCCTATCCTGTCCACTACGGAGCCCTCCTGAGCCCTCCTATCCTGTCCCTTGTGGAGCCCTCCTGTCCTGTCCACTACGGAGCCCTCCTATCCTGTCCACTACGGAGCCCTCCTATCCTGTCCACTACGGAGCCCTCCTATCCTGTCCCTTGTGGAGCCCTCCTATCCTGTCCACTACGGAGCCCTCCTATCCTGTCCACTACAGAGCCCTCCTATCCTGTCCCTTGTGGAGCCCCACGCAGTGTCAATGACTGGTTTGAGGGACACGGGCTGTTACTGCATTGTGATGTAGTGCTGTTTAAAGAGCTGTGTCTTCAGCTTGTTCCTGTGCAGGGTTTGTGGTAGCGAATTCCAGATGTGGTAACACGTGATCGCAAGTCTCGTGTTAAGGAATCCAACAGTAATTAGACCTCAGAAGGCCTGGAAGGGCCTGTTCTACACCAGGTGCTTCTCTGGTGCTGGAAGCAGGATGACATCCCCTGTAAATGTAAGGAGTCCCGGGTCCAGAGTTACGTATACATTCACATCTGGATGATGGTCCGCAGCCTTGTGACTCAGCAGTGAAAAACGGCAGCTCCGACCAACAGTCCCAAGGTCACATACAATGGGCACTGTATCAGGGTGCTCGTAGGAGGGTACCCCAACATGAAGGAACCAACTAGGGCTGCTCAGCCTTTGCCCTCTCCATGTGTGAAAGGACAGGGCTTTTTCAGCATTCTTGGATCATCTCAGAACAGTACAGAGCGGACAGACTTGCACCTGACGCCGAGGAAGCCGCCCTCCTCCAGCAGCAGGCAGGTCACTGATTGCCTTATAGGAGAAAAGGGCAGCACAGGCTCTGAGCAGCTTTCCAGATGGCTCTCCGAGCCCTGCACCCCACTCCCATCCCCGCATTTCTTGCACCTGCAAAGCTGCAGCAGTTGAGGCTCCCATCTCTGCTGAAACGCAGGTCAGAGCAGGGACGGCTGCTGCAGGTACGAGGGACTACAGGTTTAAAAACATTGGGTCACTCTCCTCGAGTGCCAGCAGCTTAGAATGTTTCTATCTGGGTATCTTGACTGCTCAGAAAGAATTGTAGGCATTGTCACTGTTTTACCCAAATCCTTAACTATCACCACAAAGCCAATGGTAGTAGCCATCACCTCAAGCGTCAGGTCATGTCTTTGGAGTCTTTGGACTCAAGGGCATTTAGGCAGTCCTGGTTACAAGCGCCCCAGCTCGCCATGATGTAATCCAAGGGAGCAGGCAGTACTGCAGCCTCACTGGATTACCAAGTAACTCCTATTTGGGCTTTGAGTTTCAGGGGTTACAAATGCTGAACAGTCATGGGGTACGCCTGTAGTGCAGCATGGGAAGGAACGCCTAGTTCAGTTGGGACACTTCTCACACACAATACATTTCAGTTCTTTTATAAGAAGGAAAATGACGTAATTTACCTTAGGAAAATGTACTTTATAACTCCAGGAAGCCAAATATTGCAATCTCTTCTCTTCAGAATAAATGTTTGTAGTTACTTTGTAACTAAAACTATGCTGTGGGCTGTCTGAGCATCTATGACAGAAATACAGCTTTAATGGTAAGTTTATCTTTGTAGTCAAAGGGCACAGTTTGGCAAGGCTATATCTAACTTGGTTCTGCAGATGGAACAGACCATTCTTGTCAAGCAGCATTGGTGGAACTGCGCTGCTCGAGCACCATCCATGCTTTCTTCCTATCTCAGATTGGTTGTAGCTCAGGGTGTGTGCTCCTGATGAGCAGATGAGTTCTGCAGAGCTGCAGAGTCAGCAGAAGCAACTGGCACTGTCACAACTGCCAATGTAGAGGTCGAAAGTGCTACACTGGTAAGAGGGACAAACTGAGGTTTATTGCTGCAGTGGGCATGAACCGCTCTCTGGGTGGTGAGCAGGTGCCCAGGTACTGATGGTGTCAGCGGTGCTTGTGGGGAACGCAGGCGCAGCAGAAGGTGCGGTGGAATAAGGGGATATGGGGCACCTCGGGGCAGATCTTGGTCAAGCGGAGCAGGAGTCACTGTCCTACAGCCTCGCTCAGGTGATTCCTTCTACTGACACTCAGAACCGCCAGACTCCAGCTCTCCAGAAGGCAAAGTCGCTCCATGCTGGGGGAGGTAGGTAGTGTTTTTCTTTCTCTCTTTAATTTCAAAGCAGTCCTGTTTTCCTGAGTTCTGGAGTATATTCCCTAATCCTCCAGGAAAAATGACCAAACTTTTGCCTCCTCCTCCAAATGTATTTCAGGAGTGCATAAGCCTGGAGGGTACTGCTTGTATCCAGTGCATCGATAGTTGGGTTCCAGCTACACAAATTCAAGAAGGGCCCTGTCTGTTCTACGGTAGCTGCATTACAAATCGCTTTTCCTTCCGGTGTTCTATAGCAGCCTGCTACCATGACCGCTGTCACTGCTACGATGACCGCTGTCACTGCTACGATGACCGCTGTCACTGCAACCATGACCGCTGTCACTGCAACCATGACCGATGTCACTGCAACCATGACCGATGTCACTGCAACCATGACCTCTGTCACTGCAACCATGACCTCTGTCACTGCTACCATGACCGCTGTCACTGCTACCATGACCGCTGTCACTGCTACCATGACCTCTGTCACTGCTACCATGACCTCTGTCACTGCTACCATGACCGCTGTCACTGCTACCATGACCTCTGTCACTGCTACCATGACCTCTGTCACTGCTACCATGACCTCTGTCACTGCTACCATGACCTCAGTCACTGCTACCATGACCTCAGTCACTGCTACCATGACCCCTGTCACTGCTACCATGACCTCTGTCACTGCTACCATGACCTCAGTCACTGCTACCATGACCCCTGTCACTGCTACCATGACCGCTGTCACTGCTACCATGGCCGCTGTCCCTGCTACCATGGCCGCTGTCACTGCTACCATGGCCGCTGTCACTGCTACCATGGCTGCTGTCACTGCTACCATGGCCGCTGTCACTGCTACAATGGCCGCTGTCACTGCTACCATGACCTCTGTCACTGCTACCACGGCCGATGTCACTGCTACCAAGACCGCGGTCACTGCTACCAAGACCGCGGTCACTGCTACCAAGACCGCGGTCACTGCTACCAAGACCGCGGTCACTGCTACCAAGACCGCGGTCACTGCTACCAAGACCGCGGGTCACTGCTACCATGGTCGCGGTCACTGCTACCAAGACCGCGGTCACTGCTACCATGGCTGCTGTCACTGCTACCATGGCCGCTGTCAATGCTACCATGGGGCTTTCACTGCTACCATGGCCGCTGTCAGTGCTACCATGTCCGCTGTCACTGCCACCATGGACGCCTGCCACTACCACCATGGCCGCTGTGACTGCTACCATGGCGCTTTCTCTGCTACCATGGCCACTGCTACCATGGCCTCTGTCACTGCTACCATGGCGCTTTCACTGCTACCATGGCCTCTGTCACTGCTACCATGGCCTCTGTCACTGCTACCATGGCCTCTGTCACTGCTACCATGGCCTCTGTCACTGCTACCATGGCCTCTGTCACTGCTACCATGGCCTCTGTCACTGCTACCATGGCCGCTGTCACTGCTACCATGGCCGCTGTCACTGCTACCATGACCGCTGTCACTGCTACCATGGTCGCTGTCACTGCTACCATGACCGCTCTCACTGCTACCATGACCGCTCTCACTGCTACCATGGCTGCTGTCACTGCTACCATAACCGCTGTCACTGCTACCATAACCGCTGTCACTGATATCATGGCCGCTGTCACTGATATCATGGCCGCTGTCACTGATATCATGGCCGCTGTCACTGATACCATGGCCGCTGTCACTGATACCATGGCCGCTGTCACTGATACCATGGCCGCTGTCACTGCTACCATGGCCGCTGTCACTGCTACCATGGCCTCTGTCACTGCTACCATGGCCTCTGTCACTGCTACCATGGCCGCTGTCACTGCTACCATGCCGCTGTCACTGCCACCATGGCCGCTGTCACTGCTACCATGACCGCTATCACTGCTACCATGGCCGCTGTCACTGCTACCATGGCCGCTGTCACTGCTACCATGGCCGCTGTCACTGCTACCATGGCCGCTGTCACTGCTACCATGGCCGCTGTCACTGCTACCATGGCCGCTGTCACTGCTACCATGGCCGCTGTCACTGCTACCATGGCCGCTGTCACTGCTGTTATGGCCACTGTCACTGCTACCATGACCGCTGTCACTGCTGCGATAGCCACTGTCAATGCTACCATGACCGCTGTCATTGCTTCCATGGCCGCTCTCACTGCTACCATGGCCGCTCTCACTGCTACCATGGCCGCTGTCACTGCTACCATAGCCGCTGTCACTGCTACCATAGCCGCTGTCACTGCCACCATCGCCGCTGTCACTGCCACCATCGCCGCTGTCACTGCCACCATGGCCGCTGTCAATGGTACCATGACCGCACTGCTACCATGACCGCTGTCACTGCTACCATGACCGCTGTCACTGCTACCATGGCCGCTGTCACGGCTACCATGGCCGCTGTCACGGCTACCATGGCCGCTGTCACGGCTACCATGGCCGCTGTCACAGCTACCATGGCCGCTGTCACAGCTACCATGGCCGCTGTCACAGCTACCATGGCCGCTGTCACTGCTACCATGGCCGCTGTCACTGCTACCATGGCCGCTGTCACTGCTACCATGGCCGCTGTCACTGCTACCATGGCCGCTGTCACTGCTACCATGACCGCTGTCACTGCTACCATGGCCGCTGTCACTGCTACCATGGCCGCTGTCACTCAGGTTGTGGATTGGGAACCGGATGACCTCTTGCCATGCAGATGCTCTTGTTCGTTGCTGGCTTCTTAAGCAGGAAATATAAGTAACCCATCTCCACTAGTAACATTCAGTTCTGCACTTCTAATAAAGAATGCTCTGCTGCTGCCACCTAGTGGAAAACGAGGTTTTATGCTTTTACTTAACTCTTATTTCTGTGATGTTAACCAGCAATTTATCACTCAAAATCGAAAATCTGAAACCTTTGATTCGTGGCGCCCCTCGCTAGTTTGGAGGGCGCACCGGGGTGCCATGCCACACAGATTGGGAACCACTGCGCCTAAGAACCTTATTGACAATGGGAAACTGGAACAAAGAGGGCTGATCTGGAAGTCTCAGAAAGGCAGAGATAACTCTTAAGGGTGCCCAAAGCAGAGCCCTGCTGGGCCAAAGATGTACAACAGAACGTCTGAAAAAGGGGCAGAAAGGGGATCAACAGCATTTGCTGTGCACCATTTTTTTCCTCGAGTTTTATATCCCGTGAACTCGACCTGAAGATATCAGGTATCAAAGCGCTTTACATGAGCACCGGTTGCGTTACAGATGGACACATTAATTTTTGTTAGGCATAGGAAGATTAAGTGATTTGCCCAGAATCACAAGATGTTGAGCGTCCCTGCCAAGACTCGAACCCAGTTCCCCAACTTCGAGGTCGACCGCTCTAGCCGTACAGCTACATCGTCTCCCATGCCACAAAATTGCTCCATCGACAGGCGTATACCGATTTAGTGGAGGGACACCTTACTGCCATGATGACATCACAGACTTCGGGTGGAAGGTCGAAAGCTGTCAACTGTTGACACTCAATCTCTATGAAAGGAAGTGGAGACTGGACAGGTTGGGGTGAAGAACCGTCCCCTGCTGCTGCGACAGAAGACCCTCCCGAAGGGGCAGTCTGATCCAGTGGCGTCACTAGTTGGGTGCGGACCGCACCGGGTGACACCATCACATGGGGTGACACCTTTCCCAAATGAGACTATTTACTAAATAGTCTCATTTGGGAAAGGTGTCACCCCATGTGATGGTGTCATGGGGTAAGTCGCCGCACTGGGTGACACCAACCCTAGTGACGCCGCTGGTCTGATCAGAGGATCGATGGCCATTTTCAAAAGGTCTTCGATCCCAATCTGGAGCCACAAGATTGACTTGAGCTGGGTCACGCTTGCTCTCCTTGAGCACTCGAGTCAGAAGTGGTACAGAAGTAAAAGCATACAGGAGGCTGCAGTCCCACTCAAGATGAAAAGCATCACCATGCGAGTGCCCCCTTGGGAACTCCAACGTGCAATACTGCTGGCATTGCATGTTCTCTTAGGAGGCAAACAGATCTAATCAAGGCTCTCCCCACCCCTGAAAGAGACCTTGCTCCACCTGTCGATGGAGATGCCTTTTGTGATCGACCAGGCAGCGGTGGCTGAGTGCGTCCGCCCTGGCGTTCAGGGAGCCCGCCAGGTGTTGAACCACCAGGGATATGCTCCGATGTTCCAGCCATGTCCAGAGGCGAAGCGCCTCCTGACAAAGGGTCCACGACCCCACCCTGCCCTGTTTGTTTCAGTACCCCATGGCGGTGGTGTTGTCCGTGAACACCTGCACCACTTTCCCTTTGAGAGAGTGAAGGAATGCCTTCAGTGGCAGTCTGATCTCCTGAAGCTCCAAAAGGTTGATACGAAGACCGGGCTCCGCCGGAGACCAGACGCCTCTGATATCCGCTTCTCCCAGGTGGCTGCCCCATCCCAGGAGCGACGCATTGGTCACCACCATCAGATCTGGTTGGGGAAGGGAGAGGAATCTGCCTCTGACTCCATCTAGGCTCATGAGCCACCACTGCAGTTGGTGTGCAGTTCCCTCCGAGATCTGGACATGGTCGGAAAGATTCCCCTGATGCTGCGCCCACTGTAACTTCAGGTTCCACTGCAGAGCCTGCATATGCTATTTGGCATGATCCACCAGCAGGATGCAGGAGGCCATGAGGCCCTGCAGCCTCAGAGTCATTCTCACCGAAATCTGGGATAGAGGCTGAAACATCTGTATCATAGCCTTAATATCCTGGACTCACTACTCGGGAGGATAGGCCTGAAACTGCACTATTTCCAGAATGGCTCCGAAGAAAGGGAGAATCTGAGAGGGGGGTCAGGTGTGACTTCGGTACGTTGCTAGTGAACCCCAAAGAGTGCAGGAGGTCCGCCGTAGTCTGGAGGTGGGAGACGACAGCCTGGATCGAGCCCGCCTTCAATAGCCAGTCATCAAGATAAGAGAATACTGGTACCCCTGATCTGCACAGATGAGCTGTGACCACCGCCATCACCTTTGTGAACACCTAAGGGGCATTGGTAAGGGCAAAGGGGAGCATGGTGAACTGAAAGTGCTCGTGGCCCACCGTGAACCGTAGATAACATCTGTGGGCTGGCAGGACTGGAATATGGAAATAAGAGTCTTGCAAGTCCAACGCTACCATCCATGCCTCATGGAGCGAGGGCAGAAAGTACCCGGGCCAAAGTGAGCATTTTTAACTTCTCCTTCCGAAGGAAGAAGTTGAGGGTCCGCAGGTCTAGGATAGGACACAGGCCTTTGTCCTTTTTGGGCACCAGGAAGTAGAGGGAATAACAACCACGTCCTACTTCTGGTGCAGGGACCCTCTGTATGGCCACCTTGGCCAAAAGAGGTGTAACTTCCTTGTAGCTAAGTGCCAAATGATCCTCTGACATACAGTCGTAGGAAGGTGGCATGGAGGGAGGGTTATTCTCAATGGGGAGGGAGTCGCCCCTTCTTACTATCTGCAAAACCCACCTGTCCGATATGATGGACTGCCGGTGGAGGGGGTGATGGCGAATCCTACCTCCAACTGGGCGATATTGGGCCTGAAATGTCAGACTAACAGGGTTTGGAGGCACTGGCAGAGGGGGAAGGGTGGACTGGCCCGTCCGCTAGCTCCCTGACCCACACGGATGCTGGGTCCCACATCAGCGGCCACACAGAGGCTGGACAGCTATCATGACTCGGTGGCTGTGCAGGACGTGGCTGGGCTCCCCTCCCATAGCCACGAAAGGGACAATGAGGGGGACTGATGGCAGCCGTGAGGCCCAATAAACTGGCCGTAGCTCAAGATTCCTCGGAACGCTCAAGCGCAGAGTCTGCCTTGTTGCCAAAAAGGTGAGTGCCATCAAAGGGCATGTCTATCAGGGTTGAGTGGAAAAGCCCCCTGAAAAGCCAGAAGTTCTCAACCAGGCGTAGCATCATAATGCCACCGACGAGGCAACCGTTCTGCCCAGTGAGTCAGTGGTATCCAATCCACAACAAATGGTGAATTTTGCTGCGTCTCTCGCATCCGTAACTACCTGGTAGAGAACCACCGGGCCGCCTTCGGGCACAGAGGCAGCACCTGCGCAACCATATCCCAGATGATATGAGAGTATCGGCACAAGAGGCAAGTGGAATTCACCGACCGCAAAGCCAAGCTGGAGGAAGAAAACATCCTCTTCCCAAGATGATCCAGCTTCATGGATTCCCTGTCATGGGGTGCAGAAGGGAATGCGCCTTTGGAAGATGAGGCTTGTACAACCAAGCTCTCAGAGGAAGGATGTTGCATAAAGAACAGTAGGTCGCCTGGAGCCGGGCGGTGGCGGCGGGCAATTGACCTGTCCACAGGAGGCCCTGTGCTGGGCTTGGACTAAGTGCCCAGAAGGACATCAGTGAGGGCTTCATTACAAGGCAAAAGAGGTTCGGAGGTAGAAGCTGAAGGCTGAAGCACTTCTGTCAGGAGTTTTGTCCTGACTGCTACCGAAGGGAGCTCGAGGCCAAGGACTTTGGCTGCCCTTACCACCACTTCGTAGGAAACCCCCTCCTCCGTAGCCACTGTAGGGGGGAAAGCAAGCCAGTGTCAGGGGAAGTGTCCAACCTACTGGCCTCACCCAGGTCAATCTGCCAGTCCATGGGGTCTTCATGCTGGTCTGTTAAAGGGTCCAGCTGCCCCTCCCAGTACTCTTCACCACCTCCTGGCACAAAATCAACACCAGAGATGAACACAAAAGTCCCTTCCGGCAACTGAACCGAAGTCAGTCAGGCTCCATGTCCATG
Source organism: Calotriton arnoldi (assembly GCA_963921515.1). NCBI lineage: Eukaryota > Metazoa > Chordata > Amphibia > Caudata > Salamandridae > Calotriton > Calotriton arnoldi. The sequence goes on from CAWUFW010007641.1 coordinate 523,771, forward strand.
CCAGGGACGAGGATGGGATTGACACTGACTGAGGGCACGCTCGGTGTCAGGAGTGTCGCCGCTGGTATCGATGTCAGGAAAGATAGAGTTGGAATGACCGACATCGGTCCCGATCCGATACCAGATTTACGGGGACCTCTGGAGCCGGGGCCAAAGCTGCCGGCGAAGGCTTGGGGCCCCCAACCAACTCCGCGGGACCCAAAGGCACAGCCAGTGGAGCCCGACTGCTCAAAGATGAGGTACTTCTTGTGCTTACCTGAGCACCCCGAAGATTTAGAATGGGACAAGAAGTGCAGGCTGCGGGACCATTATCGGAACTTTCCTCTCAATCGAGAACAGGAGTGACGCGGAGCAGAGTCCCTTGCCTCCAACAGCTTTCGGGACCGCTCCCGCAAAGCCTTCAGATTCATGGCCCGGCACTAGGGGCACGACTGAGTCGTGGTCATGCTCCAAGCACCAGAAGCACATAAGGTGCGGATCTGTCATGGACATCATCCGATAACAGAATCCACAGGGCTTGAATCCGGTCCTTCGTTGGGACATCTTCGACGACACCAAGAGTCCAAGACTCAGAAACAATCTTGACAAAAGTCGAAAAAAAGGTGAGCCAAAAAGCGGCTAAGGGGCAGCTCTCTCCGTATCTGTGCTAGGGCTGACGCAGAAAAAGAATTGATGTCTCCGCGCCGGATGCAGCATCAATGTAGGTCCTGCGACGTCATTCCAGTGCGCGCGACAACAGACGCAGAGGCGACAGACGCCATCTACCGGCACATAGGGGTGCTTCTAATGAAAAATCTCTGGATCCAGACTGACGCCTGGGAGGAAATTTTAAGGTAAGGAGTCTACAACTAGAAATCTCTATCAGATCAGAAGGATTCCTGCAGTGAGGGCCTGTAACTCACAGATACGTATGAGAGATGTTATGGCTATCAAGAAAGTAACTGGAGAGGGCAATAGTGTTACGGCTCAAAGCGGGGACCAATGAGCTACATTGATATTCCATACCGGAGTGGGGGAAACTCTGGGAGGGATGATCCTTTTGACACCCTCCATGAATGTTTAATTACAGGGATGCAAAAAAGTGGAGTGTTCCCTGTTCTGCATGTAGGCAGCTGCTGAACGGAACTGTATGGAAGTACATGAAAGGCCGGATTTCTGTAGACAGAACAGGTGACATAACATCTTAAGAGAATCAAGGTGTTTGGGAATGCAACAATAGACAAATCTCTTCCACTTTGCTGCATAGTAGGCCTGCATGACTAATCCAATATGTCAATGCCCTGCTGCGTAATTCTTGGACCAAAAAGCTATATTGAGTTGGTTGGGAACTGGGTATCTGATCTGACCTTGGTTCCCGGGGAGATAGTCTGACCCATTGGGGAGCTTTTTGTGGAGGCTTACTGACATCGAGAAGTGTTGAGTGCCAGGGTTGTCTGGCCCACGTGGGGGCAAACAGAATCAGGGTTTGATATGTTTGCCTCATCTTCCGTACCCTGTGTGGACGAAGCGGAAAAGGCTGAAAAGCATAAGCAAAGATGCATGACCAATTCATCCTTAGTGCATTGACAAAGGACTGTGGGTACCTGGAGATGAAGTATGGGCATTTTGGGTTTTTGGGAGCGGACCATGGATGGGATTTCCTTTCAGCAAGGAAGGAAATGCTATAATCTCTCCTCAACAGGTATTATGTGATTGAGGAGGCATGGTAAGTCAGTGCTTGGAGACCCCTTACCAGAGCCACCTCTGTCCCTGCCGGAAAAATAGTTTTCCCTGTAGGCACCCCTGCTGTACCCTCTTGCAGGAAGGCTTTTGGCCTGGGGTATGAGGTGGTGGGATCTGTGGAAGCATGCCTGGAGCCTCCTCTAACCTATCTCCGAAATGAACCCCTGTTGGATGGGGTCTGGAGGGTCCCCAAACCTTTGGTGATGTGTCCTTCAGCCTTTCTAGCATCTTGTCAACCTGTGGTCGGAAAGGCCATTACCCATCAAGGGGCAGGTTGAGACGCTCTTTAACCGCTGGTTTGAAGCCTAAAATGAGGAGCCAGGCATGGGCTGAGGAGGATAGTATTAACCCACCCCTTCCCCTGGGGTCATGGGAGTTGCTCTCTGCAACTAACTCCTCCCACCTCCTCCTGAAGTCTACTGGGGGATGCTGGACTAGTTCTTGCATCTCATCTCACTGTGCCTAGTGGGAGAGCTTCCTGGATGCAGACCGGAGCCGCCGTTGGGTTACTCATCAACCGCGATCAGCTACCCAGGTGCACTTCGGGCACCTACCACTTTCCAATACCGGACTGTGGTTACCTTTCGGTTTACAGAGCTTACAGGCCCTTCTTCCTAAATACACAGCCGGATTCTTCGTGCTGCATTTTATTGGTGCTCCCGTCCCCTCCCCCCCTTCACTAGTCCCTCAAGGTCCTGATGAAGACCCCCCAATAAGGATGAAGTCACCTTTATGACTAAAGGGGTCGAAACGTCGACACATTGTATTATGTATCAAACATAGGTGACAGACATGTTTATCTGTATCTATCATGTTATGGTTTTCTTTATATGCATTTGCCAAATAAAAGGCGGGATAGGTTCTACAATATTCGGATGTATATGAAACACATTACCTTTCCCTTCCTTTACACCATCACACAACCCTTCCTAAACACTCACCCCCCTCCTCCCTTTTCTGAGCACCGAACCTTATGATTGATTCATACTATGTTTAGTTGTTTGATTAATTCAATATGTTGTCGTTCTCGTGGTGACGTTTAAATCATTTTGTATGCGTGTTTGAATTTGTTTCTTTCAAGTTGGATTGGAATAATAACTCCACTGTGACCTCTTTTCTTATGTACCATATGTATACCCGGGTCCAGTGGTCTGATGGGTTACCCCATTTATATAACTTCTTAGTGGGAGAGAAGGCCTACATAACTGGCTATCCTCCAGTGAGTGGTGCCCCCGCCGCCACCGCCTTCCCTCAAACATTGAGCTTTTTGTCTCCTTACTGGACTGGGGTGTGTCACCCGTGGCCTGAGAAGAAGCCAATCTGCATGCTGTGTGCATGACTAGAGTCTGGTGCTACGTACCCCTGATGTAGACTGGGTCAGTGGAAGGGAGCTTGTATTTCTTCTCGGCCCCTCGCTCTTTAAAGGTGCTGGGAGCCGATTTGAACATACCCGTTGGCATAGGCAAGAATCTTCCTGGTATGGACAGCATCTCCACTAGGGAATCAACTTTGAGGAGGACATGCATATCCAGGCTATGAAAGATCTGCCCACTGGATCACCTCATAGTGCAGTCTGGGGTAGATGCCCTCATGGGGTAGTGATCCAAGTCTGGGTCTACTGGGGGGTTGACATCAACATTCCCAGGGGTCGTTATCTCTGGACTCAGGGTAAAATGGAGCCACATATGGGATGGCAGGGCCTAGGGGGCTGCCAGAACTGTAGGAGGATGCTTCTGGTGAGTGTGGGGGCAGCAGGGTGGTGACGGAGGAGTGTAAGGGAGACAGCTGAGCTGGGGGCCCTGTTCTTTTAATCTTGGGAGCTGGAGGGGGCTACATAGCAACTTCCTCTTCCGAGGCAGAGTCTGAGGGTTTCGGCAGAGGTAACTATTACAAACTGAACACCTGCAGCACAGCAGCAGCATACAAGCTTCTGACACACAGAAGAGTTTTAATACTAACAGAAGCACCACAGGTTTGCCTCACAAACTGAACACACAGCACAGCAGCACTCCAAGCTTCTATTGCATGCAGAAGGCCTTAATACTGACAGCAGTGCAAGCTTCCCTCATTCACAGAACATCCAGCAGCAGCACGCGAAGCTTCTATTGCACACAGGTGAGAGTCAATACTGACAGGAGCAGTGCAAGCTTCCTCACAAACAATACATACACAGAAGCAGCATTTCCAAGCTTCTGTCTCACACAAAACGGGCTCAATACCCACACAAGAGGTGCTAGTCGTCTCAATATTTCCTCACACACACACAACAGGTACAGTACAGCAGCCGCAATGCAAGCATGTGGATTTATCTGGTATTTCTAGAGTGCGAACAGCTGGAACACAGCAGAGCTCTGTGCAAGTTCACACAGAATCATAAAGCCAAAGAGCGAAAGGAGAGGTGTGTCGACTGGTAATGCAGTGTGATGCAGGGTGTGTACTGGCGATGCAGTGTGAAGCAGCGTGTGGACTGGCGATGCAGTGTGAAGCAGCGTGTGGACTGGTGACGCAGTGTGAAGCAGCGTGCGGACTGGCGACGCAGTGTGAAGCAGCGTGCGGACTGGCGACGCAGTGTGAAGCAGCGTGCGGACTGGCGACGCAGTGTGAAGCAGCGTGCGGACTGGCGACGCAGTGTGAAGCAGCGTGCGGACTGGCGACGCAGTGTGAGGCAGCGTGCGGACTGGCGACGCAGTGTGAGGCAGCGTGCGGACTGGCGACGCAGTGTGAGGCAGCGTGCGGACTGGCGACGCAGTGTGAGGCAGCGTGCGGACTGGCGACGCAGTGTGAGGCAGCGTGCGGACTGGCGACGCAGTGTGAGGCAGCGTGCGGACTGGCGACGCAGTGTGAGGCAGCGTGCGGACTGGCGACGCAGTGTGAGGCAGCGTGCGGACTGGCGACGCAGTGTGAGGCAGCGTGCGGACTGGCGACGCAGTGTGAGGCAAGGTGTGGACTGGCGACGCAGTGTGAAGCAGCGTGTGGACTGGCGACGCAGTGTGAAGCAGGGTGTGGACTGGTGACGCAGTGTGAAGCAGGGTGCGGACTGGTGACGCAGTGTGAAGCAGCGTGCGGACTGGTGATGCAGTGTGAAGCAGCGTGCGGACTGGCGACGCAGTGTGAAGCAGCGTGCGGACTGGCGACGCAGTGTGAAGCAGCGTGCGGACTGGCGACGCAGTGTGAAGCAGCGTGTGGACTGGCGACGCAGTGTGAAGCAGCGTGTGGACTGGCGACGCAGTGTGAAGCAGCGTGTGGACTGGCGACGCAGTGTGAAGCAGCGTGTGGACTGGCGACGCAGTGTGAAGCAGCGTGTGGACTGGCGACGCAGTGTGAAGCAGCGTGTGGACTGGCGACGCAGTGTGAAGCAGCGTGTGGACTGGCGACGCAGTGTGAAGCAGCGTGTGGACTGGCGACGCAGTGTGAAGCAGGGTGTGGACTGGCGGCGCAGTGTGAAGCAGCGTGTGGACTGGTGAAGCAGTGTGAAGCAGCGTGTGGACTGGTGACGCAGTGTGAAGCAGCGTGTGGACTGGTGATGCAGTGTGAAGCAGCGTGTGGACTGGTGATGCAGTGTGAAGCAGCGTGTGGACTGATGATGCAGTGTGAAGCAGCGTGTGGACTGATGATGCAGTGTGAAGCAGCGTGTGGACTGGTCATGCAGTGTGAAGCAGCGTGTGGACTGGTCATGCAGTGTGAAGCAGCGTGTGGACTGGTCATGCAGTGTGAAGCAGCGTGTGGACTGGTCATGCAGTGTGAAGCAGCGTGTGGACTGGTCATGCAGTGTGAAGCAGCGTGAGGTCTGGTAATGGTGTGAAGCAGCGTGTGGACTGGTAATGCAGTGTGAAGCAGCGTGTGGACTGGTAATGCAGTGTGAAGCAGCATGTGGACTGGCAATGCAGTGTGAAGCAGCATGTGGACTGGCAATGCAGTGTGAAGGTGCGCGTGTACTGGCGATGCAGTGTGAAGCAGCGTGTGGACTGGTAATGCAGTGTGAAGCAGCGTGTGGACTGGTAATGCGGTCTGAAGCAGCGTGTGGACTGGCGATGCAGTGTGAAGCAGCGTGTGGACTGGCGATGCAGTGTGAAGTAGCGTGTGGACTGGGAATGCAGTGTGAAGCAGCACTCTTTAAAGAGCAGTGTCTACAGCTAAAGCAATGCTGGGGCGGTCCTGAAACTCTGATCTTCAAACGAAGCAGCAGTAATGCTAGCTTATCAAAAAAGGAACATGAACTGTGCAGAAGGAGTGAAAGTTACTCTTACATTTCCTCTCTCACAGAACTGGTGCCGTTTGGTAGCAGAGCAAATACTGCATGCACAGACCAGGAACAGGACTGCAGCAAAACTGTGGTACATACAACACACTCAATACTGACAGAAGCAGAGCTACTCACACAAAAAGGCTCGGGAAAGAAAAGCCTCAATCCAAGATACTCGAGACCCCTCATTCCCTCACACGGAACAGGTACAAGCACAGCAATGAGTCCAGGATACCCGACACACATCACACTGACAGAACAGGTACTGCTCAGCAGCTGTACAGGATACCCTAAACACATCACACTGACAGAACAGGTACTGCTCAGCAGCTGTACAGGATACCCTAAACACATCATGCACTCACACAGAACAGGTACCGCTCAGCAGCCGTACTGGATACCAGACTTACATCACACTCTCACAGAACAGGTACCGCTCAGCAGCCGCACAGGATACCCAAAATAAGTCATGCTCTCACACAGAACAGGTACCGGCTCAGCAGCTGTACAGGATACCCGACTTACATCACACTCTCTCAGACTAGGTACCACTCAGCAGAGGGTCCAAGATACCCGACACACATCACACTCTCAGAACAGGTACCGCTCAGCAGCGGTACAGGATACCTAACTTACATCACACACTCACAGAACAGGTACCGCTCAGCAGAGGGTCCAAGATACCCGACACATCACACTCGCAGAACAGGTAACGCTCAGCAGCCGCACAGGATACCCGAAACATCATGCACTCACACAGAACAGGTACTGCTCAGCAGCCGCACAGGATACCCAAAACACATCATGCACTCACACAGAACAGGTACCGCTCAGTAGCCGTACAGGATACCCTAAACATCACACTCATAGAACAGGTACTGCTTAGCAGCCGCACAGGATACCCTAAACATCACACTCACAGAACAGGTACCGCTCAGCAGCTGTACAGGATACCCGACTTACATCACACTCTCACAGAACAGGTACCACTAGGCAGAGGATCCAAGATACCCAACACACATCACACTCACAGAACAGGTACCGCTCAGCAGCCGCACAGGATACCCGAAACAACATGCCCTCAAACAGAACCGGTACCGCTCGGCAGCCGCACAGGATACCCGAAACACATAATGCACTCACACAGAACAAGTACAGCTCAGGTGCCGCACAGGTTACCCGAAACACATCATGCCTTCACACAGAACGGGTACCGCTCAGCAGCCGTACAGGATACCCTAAACATCACACTCACAGAACAGGTACTGCTCAGCAGCTGCACAGGATACCCTAAACATCACACTCACAGAACAGGTACCGCTCAGCAGCTGTACAGGATACCCGACTTACATCACACTCTCACAGAACAGGTACCGCTCAGCAGAGGGTCAAAGATACCCGACACACATCACACAGAAGAGGTACTGCTCAGCAGCTGTATAGGATAACCAAAACACATCATGTTCTCACAGAACAGGTACCGCTCAGCAGCCGCACAGGATACCCTAAACACATCACACTCTCACAGAACAGGTACCGCTCAGCAGAGTGTCCAAGATACCCAACACACATCACACACTCACACAGAACAGGTACTGCTCAGCAGCCGTATAAGATAACCGAAACACATCATGCTCTCACAGAACAGGTACCGCTCAGCAGCCGTACAGGATACCAGACTTGCATCACACTCACAGAACAGGTACCGCTCAGCAGCCGTACAGGATACCCGAAACAGAATATACTCTAACACAGAAAAATACAGTGCAGCATCGGTACAGGATACCCTAAAGGCATCACGCTCTCAGACTGAACAGGTACCCCTCAGGAGCTGTACAGGAAAACCAAAACACTTTATCTCACAGAACAGTTACTGCTCAGCAGCCGTACAGGATACCCTAAACATCACACTCTCACACAGAAAGGGTACCGCTCAGGAGCCGCACAGGATACCCTAAACACATCTTCTCAGTACAGGTACAAGCTCAGCAGAGGGTCCAAGCTATCTGACACACATCACACTCACAAAGAATATGTACTGATCAGCAGCCGTTCAGAATACCCTAACCACATCACTCTCTCACTCAACAGGTGCAGCTCAGCAGCCGTACAGGATACCCTAAACATCACACTCTTACGCAGAACAGGTACCACTCAACAGCTGTACAGGATACCCAAAATACATCACACTCTCACAGAACAGGTACAGCTCAGCAAAGAGTCGAAGATACACTAAACACATCACACTCTCACAGAACAGGTAAAACTCAGCAGCTGTACAGGATACCCAAAACACATCAAGCTCTCACAGAGAACAGGTACCGCTCAGCAGCCGTACAGGACATCCAAAACACATCATGCTCTCACACAGAACAAATACAGTTCAGTAGCTGTACAGGATACCTGAAATGCATCATGGTCTCACACAGAAGAGGTACTTCTCAGCAGCTGTACAGGATACCGGAAACATGTCATGCTCTCACAGAACTAGAATAGATAGATCTTGGACGAGTGATTGGGTGGGATGGTTAGAAGAATTCTGTTTTGATGGCATTAAGTTTGAGGTGGTTGCGGGTTAGCCAGTTTTGAGTTTCTAGTAGGGCTGTGTTGAGGGATATATCTTCTGGGGAAGAGATTTTTAGGTGCAGTTGGGTGTCATCCGTGTACATGTGGAAGTGGGTGTTGGAGGAATTCAAGATTTCGGCTACAGGCTCCATGAAAAGGTGAAAAGCGTAGGTGAAAGACGACCCTTTTGTAACCCCTAACATGACCGGTGTGGCATTGGACAGTGACTGATTAACCTTAATTCTTTGAGTTCTGTTGTGAAGAAACAAGGTAAACCAGTTTAGTACAGATCCTGAAAGTCCCATTTCTCAATCCAGTAAGTCTGAGACGGTCATGTTTAACCGGATCGAACGCAGATGACAAGTCTAGGAGAATTAGACGGCAGGATTCGTTCTGATCCAACATCTTTAGCAAGTTGTCCACTATGTGCGTGAGAGCCGATTCAGTGCTGGCCTTGACAGAAGCTGGATTGAGATTGGTCTAGGAGTTGGAAGTGATTTATGTGTTGCAAAGTTGGACTAAAATGCATTTTTTAATGAGCTTAGATAAAGTTAGAATGTTGCAAATAGGACAGAAGTTGTTTGGGTCAGAGCGATCTGTGGTGGGTTTTATCAGAATAGGGGTTACCTCTCCTACTATAAGGCAGTCTCGGATAATGCCTTGCTGAAGTGAGGCGTTTACCCTCTTCATCCAAAGTGGGAGTAAAGAAGATTTGATCTCCCTGAAGATATTTGATGGCAATGGTCGCTGAAGGGGTTTAAGCGCTGTAAGGATGTTGTGAATATCCTTTAAGCAGAAGGTTTTGAATGTATTCCAAGAGGTGTTTTTGAGGGTGGGCCCTGTGAGACCAGGTGGCTCAGCAATGAGAGATGGAGGCTGATGGGCGGTATAACCGAAAGAAGCTCCCTTACTGACCACAGGTCATTTTCAATTGTCTCAGTCTTTCCCAGTAAGAAGGAGGCAAATTACTTAGAGTTTGGCAGCAGATTAGACTTATTAATGGGTGGGCTTGGTTGAATATTCGATTGCTGTTTGACCAGGTCAAAGAGTATTTTAGGTCGTTTTTTGGCTAGGTCTAGCTGGGTTCTAAAGACATTTGCTTGTGAACTTCTGATGCATTTATTATAGGTGTTCCACACCGATCTTAAGCGTTTTAGGTGTTCTATAGACGGGAAGAACCTCCATGCTCGTTCAGCTAGTCTTAGATTGCGTCTTTCTTCATGTAGACTGTCATTGAACCATGGTTTCGAATCTTTGGTGGATATTTTTTTTAGAAACTTCAATCCAGAACAAGAGAGTAAAAACACAAAAGGGGAATAGAAGGGAAAAAAAGTACAAATAGTGACAAAGAATGATACCAGGCATGAAAAAGAATGCACAAGAGTGAGATAAAGGAGTAGTGAGTGTCTGCTGGCGATGAACAAGGCAGGAGCTGGAATCAGAGCTGGAAAAGAATGCAAAAGAGTGAGATAAAGGAGCAGTGAGTGTCTGCTGGCGATGAACAAGGCAGGAGCTGGAATCAGAGCTGGAAAAGAATGCAAAAGAGTGAGATAAAGGAGTAGTGAGTGTCTGCTGGCGATGAACAAGGCAGGAGCTGGAATCAGAGCTGGAAAAGAATGCAAAAGAGTGAGATAAAGGAGCAGTGAGTGTCTGCTGGCGATGAACAAGGCAGGAGCTAGAATCAGAGCTGGAAAAGAATGCACAAGAGTGAGATAAAGGAGCAGTGAGTGTCTGCTGGCGATGAACAAGGCAGGAGCTAGAATCAGAGCTGGAAAAGAATGCACAAGAGATAAAGGAGTAGTGAGTGTCTGCTGGCGATGAACAAGGCAGGAGCTAGAATCAGAGCTGGAAAAGAATGCACAAGAGATAAAGGAGTAGTGAGTGTCTGCTGGCGATGAACAAGGCAGGAGCTAGAATCAGAGCTGGAAAAGAATGCAAAAGAGTGAGATAAAGGAGTAGTGAGTGTCTGCTGGCGATGAACAAGGCAGGAGCTAGAATCAGAGCTGGAAAAGAATGCACAAGAGTGAGATAAAGGAGTAGTGAGTGTCTGCTGGCGATGAACAAGGCAGGAGCTGGAATCAGAGCTGGAAAAGAATGCAAAAGAGTGAGATAAAGGAGTAGTGAGTGTCTGCTGGCGATGAACAAGGCAGGAGCTGGAATCAGAGCTGGAAAAGAATGCAAAAGAGTGAGATAAAGGAGCAGTGTCTGCTGGCGATGAACAAGGCAGGAGCTAGAATCAGAGCTGGAAAAGAATGCACAAGAGTGAGATAAAGGAGCAGTGAGTGTCTGCTGGCGATGAACAAGGCAGGAGCTAGAATCAGAGCTGGAAAAGAATGCAAAAGAGTGAGATAAAGGAGTAGTGAGTGTCTGCTGGCGATGAACAAGGCAGGAGCTAGAATCAGAGCTGGAAAAGAATGCACAAGAGATAAAGGAGTAGTGAGTGTCTGCTGGCGATGAACAAGGCAGGAGCTAGAATCAGAGCTGGAAAAGAATGCACAAGAGTGAGATAAAGGAGCAGTGAGTGTCTGCTGGCGATGAACAAGGCAGGAGCTAGAATCAGAGCTGGAAAAGAATGCACAAGAGTGAGATAAAGGAGCAGTGAGTGTCTGCTGGCGATGAACAAGGCAGGAGCTAGAATCAGAGCTGGAAAAGAATGCAAAAGAGTGAGATAAAGGAGTAGTGAGTGTCTGCTGGCGATGAACAAGGCAGGAGCTAGAATCAGAGCTGGAAAAGAATGCACAAGAGTGAGATAAAGGAGCAGTGAGTGTCTGCTGGCGATGAACAAGGCAGGAGCTAGAATCAGAGCTGGAAAAGAATGCACAAGAGTGAGATAAAGGAGCAGTGAGTGTCTGCTGGCGATGAACAAGGCAGGAGCTAGAATCAGAGCTGGAAAAGAATGCACAAGAGTGAGATAAAGGAGCAGTGAGTGTCTGCTGGCGATGAACAAGGCAGGAGCTAGAATCAGAGCTGGAAAAGAATGCAAAAGAGTGAGATAAAGGAGTAGTGAGTGTCTGCTGGCGATGAACAAGGCAGGAGCTAGAATCAGAGCTGGAAAAGAATGCAAAAGAGTGAGATAAAGGAGTAGTGAGTGTCTGCTGGCGATGAACAAGGCAGGAGCTAGAATCAGAGCTGGAAAAGAATGCACAAGAGTGAGATAAAGGAGTAGTGAGTGTCTGCTGGCGATGAACAAGGCAGGAGCTAGAATCAGAGCTGGAAAAGAATGCAAAAGAGTGAGATAAAGGAGTAGTGAGTGTCTGCTGGCGATGAACAAGGCAGGAGCTAGAATCAGAGCTGGAAAAGAATGCACAAGAGATAAAGGAGTAGTGAGTGTCTGCTGGCGATGAACAAGGCAGGAGCTAGAATCAGAGCTGGAAAAGAATGCACAAGAGTGAGATAAAGGAGCAGTGAGTGTCTGCTGGCGATGAACAAGGCAGGAGCTAGAATCAGAGCTGGAAAAGAATGCACAAGAGTGAGATAAAGGAGCAGTGAGTGTCTGCTGGCGATGAACAAGGCAGGAGCTAGAATCAGAGCTGGAAAAGAATGCACAAGAATGAGATAAAGGAGCAGTGAGTGTCTGCTGGCGATGAACAAGGCAGGAGCTAGAATCAGAGCTGGAAAAGAATGCAAAAGAGTGAGATAAAGGAGTAGTGAGTGTCTGCTGGCGATGAACAAGGCAGGAGCTAGAATCAGAGCTGGAAAAGAATGCAAAAGAGTGAGATAAAGGAGTAGTGAGTGTCTGCTGGCGATGAACAAGCCAGGAGCTGGAACCAAGACGAGATAGCCTTAGTATTTGGCACTCCTGATATCTGTAGAGCCCGCTGAGGGCGCTAGAGCAAAACCTTTGGCCTGGCACTAATTCTTTTTATAATGAAGCACTGAGCTGCGGCACCACAATGTGCAGTGTTGCATTGCTCCTTAGGAAGGCCAGCACAGTATAAATATTGGCACACACATGCACAATGGCAGCTGGACTTTTCTACAACACTTGTGCTAGGCTGAACAGTATTTTCTATATTCAAAATAATTAGTCTGTGGTGTTGCGTTGGGGAGTTCATCGGGCTGCAGGTTAAGAAAGAAAACGAATAGTTTCTTACCTGTCGGTGTAGTTTTGCAGCTTGAAGACTTTCTGGATTCACTATGCTGTGCATTATTCCGCCATCTCGTGGTTGGGTCCGGATTCGTAGTCTTTTCTTTGTTTTTGTGTTTTTTTGTGTTTTTGTTTTTTGTTGTTGGCCCAGGTGGGCGGCGACGCCCCACCATTTGGTGTCTTCGGTGACGTTGTCGCGCTTCCGGCGGAAGCTCCCACCTTTAGTAGCCATCTTCGGATTCTTTTTTCTTTTCCTCTTACAGTTTTTTGTTGTCTATGTCTTTCACCTTTAATCCTTCAATTATTCTTTGATCCCTCTAAACCTTGTATGTAGTCTAGTTGTACCCTTAACCTCCTATGTTATCTTCCTGGCGGAGGCGGGTGGGATCGCTAGTGAATCCAGAAAGTCTTCAAGCTGCAAAACTACACCGACAGGTAAGAAACTATTCGTTTTGCAGCGTGAATCTTTCTGGATTCACTATGCTGTGCATAGACTTAGTAGCGGTTTTGTTATTGCGGTGGTTGGGTGGAAGATGAGCATTGGTTGCTGAAAATGTGCTGTAAGACCTTCTGTCCTACTTGTGCCTCTTTGTTCATTTGGATATCAACACAGTAGTGTTTGGTGAACGTGTGCACGGAAGACCATGTTGCCACTTGGCAAATGTCTTGTATAGGTGTGTTCGCTAGGAACGCAACCGTTGCTCCCTTTTTCCTTGTTGAGTGAGCCTGGGCGGCTCCTTGTAATTCTTGTCCTGCCTGCTTGTGGCAGAGTTGTATTGCTTGTGCAATCCACCGTGCAATGGTATTTTTTGTTACTGGTCGTCCCAGGAAACTGCTTGCGAAGGAAACGAAGAGTTGTTTTGTTTTCCTGCATTCCTTCGTCCTTTCTATGTAGTGCATCACTGCCCTTCTGGCGTCCATCGTGTGTAGCGCCTTTTCTGAGGGTGTTGAAGGTTTCTGGAAGAAACTTGGTATCTGTATTGTTTGATTGATATGGAACCGCGACACCACCTTTGGCAGGAAGTGTGGGTCCGTCCTCATGACAATTCTGTCCTTGTGTATTTGCAAGTAGGGCTCTTGTAGTGTGAGAGCCTGTAGTTCACTGACTCTTCGCAGTGACGTGATAGCCACTAAGAATGCCGTTTTTAGTGTGAGCATGTGCAGTGTGATCTTGTGTATGGGTTCAAATGGTGATTTCATCAACAGTGTCAGTACAGTGTTGAGGTTCCAGCTTGGGGCTGGCATCCTTTTAGGGGGCTATTCTTTTAGCCCCTTCCAGGAATCTTTTGACCACTTGGGAGGTGAAGAAGCTTTTCACCGCTTCTCCCTGGTGTAGGCCACTATGGCTGCTAGGTGAACCCTTAGTGACGAGTAGCTCAGCCCGCTTTGTAGTAGGTGTGTTAAGTATCGCAGTACTGTTGATTCTTTTGTGACTTTTCGTTGCAGTCCCTCTGTAATGCACCATTGCGAGAACCTTTTCCACTTTGCAATGTAGCATTTTCTTGTAGTGGGTCTCCTTGCTTCTCTGAGTACTGCCATGGTGCTTGGAGGTAGCTTGAGGTGTGCGAATTCTAGGTCCTCAGGAGCCATGCTGCTAGGCTGAGGCTGTCTGGTTCTGGGTGGAGCACTTTTCCGTCTTGCATTGTGAGGAGGTCTTTCCTTCTGCTGAACCTGTGTGCTGGTTCCTGCGCCATTTCCATTATCTGTGAGAACCATGATTGTCTGTCCCACTGAGGTGCCACCAATATCAGTGTCATGCTGCTGCTCCTGCATTTGCCGAGTACCTTGTGTAATAGTGGTATCGGGGGAAAAGCGTATGCAAATTCGTTCGACCAACTTATCCATAGCGCATTCCCTAGGGACCTTTGGTCCGGTTGTCTGGATGCGTAATGTTGGCATTTTGCATTGTGGAGTGTTGCAAACAGGTCTATCCGTGGTGTTCCCCACTTTTGGAACAGCCGCTGCACCTCCTGCTGGTTGAGTTCCCATTCGTGGGATGCAGACGTCTGCCTGCTGAGTCGGTCTGCTTCCACATTGTCTATTCCTGGAAGGTGTATTGCTAGCAGGTCTATCCTTAGAGGGATGGCCCATCTCCAGATCTCTTGTGCCAGGCTTGATAGCGGTGTTGACTGTGTTCCACCCTGTTTGTTGATGTAGAACATCGTTGTTGTGTTGTCTGTTTGTATCAGCACTCGCTTCCCGTAAAGCTGCTTTTGAAAGGCTTTTAAGGCTAGGAACACCGTTTTTAGTTCTAGGAAGTTGATGTGTTTCACTGCATCTTGTTGTGACCACAGCCCCCTGACGCGGAGTCTGTCCATGTGTGCGCCCCAGCCCTGCTGTGAGGCGTCCGTTGTGATGGTCACTGTTGGAGTTGGCTGTGTGAATGGCTTCCCTTGTAATATGTTCTTTTCCTTCCACCACGCTATTTCTTGCTGCACTGCGTGTGTGACAACCACTAGATCTTCCCAACTCCCTGTCGCTTGTGACCACTTCTGCTGTATCCATTCTTGGAACGGTCTCATGTGCAGTCTGATATGTGGGACAAGGTGAATGCATGATGCCATCATTCCCATTAGTCTGCTCACCGTCCTCACTGTCAGAACTTGCCCCTTGCGGTAATGACGTGTTTCCCTCAGGAGCGCTATAGTTCTCTTGTCGCTGGGGAACACCTTGGACTGTGTGCTGTCTATTAGTGCCCCTAAGAATATTTTGATCTGCTGAGGTTCTGTTGACGATTTCTCCCAGTGTATTGAGAAACCTAGTGTGGACAGTGTTTGTATGACTTGTTCGATGTGGTCTTTGCAGAGTTTGTATGATCCTGCTTTCACAAGCCAGTCGTCGAGGTAGGGGTATACATGTATGCCCTTCCTCCGAAGGTGCGCTGCAGCTGCTGCTAGGCATTTTGTGAACACCCTTGGTGCGGACTTTAGTCCGAAGGCCAGCACTGTGAACTGGTAGTGGTCGTGGCCTATCACGAATCTTAATAGACGTTTGTGTTTGTGGTTGACGGGTATGTGCAGATATGCATCTTTCAAGTCTAAGGTCGCCATGTAATCCCCTTCTTGGATTTGGGGTATTACTTCCTGAAGTGAAGTCATTTTGAATTTTTGAGTTTTTATGAACTTGTTCAGGAATCTGAGGTCCAGTATTGGTCTTAGTGTTTCGTCTACCTTTGGCACAAGGAAGTATGTTGAGTATACTCCCTTGTTTCTTTGGTTTTTTGGGACTAGTTCTATTGCTCTTTTTGTAGCAGCTCCTCTGCTTCTAGACGGAGGAGGGCGAGTTCCCTTGCGGGTATTGTCCGATGTCTTGGTTTTCTCCCTGGCGGGTGTTTTTGGAGGTCTATGCAGTACCCGTGCTGTATGGTGTTTAGTATCCACTTGTCCGTGGTAATTTCCCTCCATTGTGTGAGGAATTTTCCTAATCTTCCTCCCAACGGTGTTGTATGCTCGGTGGTTATTTGTTGTATGTGTGTGTTCCTCATTTTGTCCTTTTGTGGACTTCTCCTCTCCCTTGGTGTTAACTGGGGAGGGTGTGGTTTGTGTCTGGAGTCACTTTGAGGTGGGCTGCTGGCCCCCTCTTCGGGCCTGTCCCCATCCGTACCCGCGCCCTCGAAAGGACCGTCCTATTGGTTGGTACTGCCAATTTTGCTGCTGTTGTCCCTGCAGGTTTTGGCCCTGGTTGTTCCCCTGATATCCTTGCTGGGGTGATTGGTGTGAAGTGGTGGGTGCATTGCCCCCTCTACCACTGGGTCGCCTTGAGGGGTTTCCTCTTCTCATCTCCCTGAACTGCAGCGCTCCCATGGACCTTGCAGTTTCGTTGTCCGTTTTCAGTTGAGTTAACTTGTTGTCGACTGTTGCCCCAAACAGTTTCTCACCGTCGAAAGGTGTGTTGATGATGTTGCTCTGTACTTCTGGCTTGAAGCCGGAGATCCTGAGCCATGCGTGTCTCCTCTGTTACTCCTATCATCATTTGCCTGCTGGAGTTCTCTGCTGCGTCCAAAGCTGACTTTAAGCAAGTGTTAGCGATGGCCTTGCCTTCCTCCGTTAGGTAATTTTCCCTTTGTTGGTGTTCTTCTGGCAGGTGTTTAATGAGCCGACTCATTTCTGCCCAATGCTGGTACGCATGCCTGCTGATGAGGGTGTTGGAGTTGGCGATGCGCCAGTGTATGGCTGCGTTCCTCTCCACTTTTCGTCCTGTGAGGTCTATTCGCTTGCTCTCCTTGTCTGGAGGTGGGCCTGTGTTGGTGGGCACACCGGCCCTTTTTCTGGCCGTTGCAGCGATAATGGAGTCTGCTGGTACTGACCCTTGGATGTACGCCGGGTCTTTTGTAGAATGTTTATATTTCTTCTCGCTTCTAGGTGTAACCGCCTTGCAGACTGCCGGTTCCCTGAAGGCCTCCCTTCCCTGGTCGAGGACGCCAGGCAACATGGGTAGGAATTGGCTCCTGGTCTGTTGAGGGAGCAGGGTTTCGAAGAGGAAACCTGCCTTTGTTTTTTCTTCCTGCATTTCGACCCCATATGTCTTTGCAGCTTTCTGGACGACCTCATTGTAGACTCCGATGTCGTCTGGCGGCGAAGGCCTCGAGGGGTAAGAGTCTACCCCTTCTTCTGGTGACTCTGCGTCGAGGTCTTGCCAGTCTATGTCTTGTACCTCCGAGGACGCCGAGTCCCGGTAAGACTGCATCTCTTCTTCGCCTTCGAAGTAGTAGTCTTCTTCGTCCTGGTCTTCGAGTGGTTCAGGTGTTCTTGGGGGCTCGATGTATTCGGCTTCGAACTCCTCGAGCGCCTCGTGGGCTGGCTTCGATGGGATAGCGTATTGCTTCATCTTGTCGTCGAAGTCTTTTTCCGTTGCAGGATGCTCGCCATCTCTGCCTCGAGTCTCCTTTTCTTTTTTGCCATCTCGTCGGCCTTTTCGGCGTCGAGTGGTGCAGTGCTTCTCTTCGCGGTCGTCGAAACAGACGCCGGGCCTTCCTTTCTCGGTGCCGAGGCTTCCCTTTCGGAGGTGACCTTCGACGCCTTTGTTTTTTCTGAAGCTTTCGCCGATTGTGAGTCCTTGTCAAAGGATCCGCTCGACTGCTTGTCCTTGGACGCTGTTGCTTTCGTCGAGGGTTTCGGCGGCAACGCTCCCTTCGAGGACTTTGCTACACTTCTAGTAGTGTCGCTAGGTGTTCTGGCTTCACTCTTTCGAGCGTCGCTTTGGTGTTTTGGGGGTCGACGACTCCCTTACCTCCTTCGACGTTTTCTTATGGACCTCGACGACAGCGCAGTCCTCTGGTCCCTCAGCGATGTTGTCTTCCTCTCCGCTCGAGAGGCCCAGGTCTCGGAGCGATGGTGCTGGTCCCTGGCCCTGCATGTTGTAGTTCGCCCTTCTCTGTCTGTCTCTCACCCGGAGGGTCTTCGGGGTGAACGCCGAGCACGCGTTGCAGTCTTCGCTGATGTGGTCGAGCGGCAAGCAGAGGTTGCAGACTGGGTGCTGGTCTTTTGGGCGTACTTGTGGTGGCAGTTTTTGCAAAACTTGAACGGAGTCTTGTCCATAACCGCGCTCAGGGAGCCCCCTGCGAGCGCATTCTCTGTAGGCGTCGAGATTTCGGTCGTGGACCTTCTACCTCGTCGTCCTTCTTGTTGTCTCCGGTACTTGTGTCGTCGTCCGGTGTCTCAGGAATCCATCCTCTGATGATATTTCGACTTTTCGAGATTCTTCGTCCAAAATTTCTGGAACTTCTTGGCAACGATCCAGACCCCACGGCGGAAAAAAGAATCTGAAGATGGCTACCAAAGGTGGGAGCTTCCGCCGGAAGCGCGACGACGTCACCGAAGACACCAAATGGTGGGCGTCGCCGCCCACCTGGGCCAACAACAAAAAAAAACAACAAAAAAAACACAAAAACAAAGAAAAGACTACGAATCCGGACCCAACCACGAGATGGCGGAATAATGCACAGCATAGTGAATCCAGAAAGATTCACGCTGCAAAATCCCCTTTAAAGAATTCATACAAAGGAAAAAAAGTGTGCGGCAAGAGCTGTTCCTGCTTGCAGAGCGGGGCACGGTTCCCGCTCCTTCCTGAGAGTCACTAACATGAAGTAAGAGAAGCTACAAACTGAAGTACAAACAGTGCAAACCATAGTGTCTTTAATATGATTAATGTCTATCCCAAAAAAATAATAATAAAATAAACTTTTGTTGAGTCTGTTCTCCATGATCAATAGCTGCAGTTCTTTCTCCAGTGGTCTCTCCCAAAGTGTGAGTGGAGGATTTGCATGTCACACGATGGAGGAGCTTGAAATGCGAACTGCACACAATCGTCTCAGATATGGTCCTCTAGGCTTAGAGTGGCAGTAATGTCCCGCTCACAGTACACGTGCCATTGCAGCCCGGAGTGCAGAAGGCTCCACTAGGGTTCATAATGAGCATTTCATCTACAAGAGCAGGGTCTTTCCACAAGAACACAAGGCTACCAGTGTTTGTCGAGAAATCTGTGCATCTTCTGGAAGCAGGACTTTCTGCAGCAACAGCACCGCCCCACCAAAGGTAGGATCTTCGGCGAGGACATCTCAGTAGTGGACTCGTGTCTCTTTAGTGGTGTAACAGCACACCTGTGTGAAAAGGCAATCAGTCCGCTCTTAACATTATTCAACACATTATCTTTCTGTTCCAGTGCAAAATCTCCCCACATCTGAAGTCTGAGGGGCATCTCTGCCTCAAGAATCTCTCAGCGTAGCTGCAGTATATACTCCTCGACATCCTGGGGAGACAAAGAAAACATTTTAGCAGCGAGCAGAGCATTATCTCATCACATATGTAGCTTGCAATGCACAGGCATATTCACTCTCTGACTTAGGAGAAACGTGTTTCAACATCAAGCTCTTAGACATGCCCTTTGCCTGAAAGGAAATATTCAGAGGTACACGAGGGCAGCATGGTGGCCCAAAGACACCTTACAAAGGAAGCGGATTCTTGTAAATTAACTTCCTCCGTTGCTTTGCACAGTTTTGATTCTTTCAATATTTAGTTTAGTTTTGCGACAATCACCCGACCATAGCTAGGAGCTCATAATCCTCTAGAGGCAGGTAGTAAAACGTTACACATTGATCAAACCATTTGTGTTTCCTTCCTTGAATATTTATAAAGGTGTGTGAAGCCATGTAAATGTTCTTTAACGAGACTCTGCCCACATATGCTAGAGTCGCTCCTATTTTCCTTCTTAAATCTGCAATAGACTAGTTTTCCTTGCCATTGAGTAACACAATCCATGGTTTGTGCTATCCATCTGACTACAGAAGCCTTTGACACCAGCTAGCCTTTAGACTCTGGCGCATGTGCCAAGTGTATATGCGTTGTACAGAATGGCCCTCCTGACATCAAGTGTGTATACGTTGTAGAAGATAGCCCTCCTGACATCAAGTGTGTATACGTTGTAGAAGTTGGCCCTCCTGACATCAAGTGTGTGTATACGTTGTACATGATAGATTTCCTGACATCACGTGTTTACGCTGTACATGACGGACCTCTTGACATTACGTGTGAATATGTTGTACATGGTGGCTCTCCTGACATCACGTGTATACGTTGAACATGATGGCTCTCCTGACATCACGTGTATACGTTGAACATGATGGCCCTCCTGACATCAAGTGTGTAAAGCACACACTTTGCTGATGTCCGTACGTTTTTTAAATAAAGCCGACACTTGTATAGATTAACATGAAATCTGGATAACACCGTGGTGATGACTCCAGGGTTCGCTCACATCACCACTACATCTTTAGGGACTGGGGGAAATATGGTTTGTGTATAGTAAGTGCAACTAGTTCACTTACCATAGGAAGTGATGTTATTGTAACTAAAAATGCCCTTTTTAAGTTAAGTGCGTCATATTGGCTGCAAGAAAATACCTTTTTGTAGGGTCACCCCCAAGTTTTTTGACTGATGCTGCTGGTTTTTCAACTCCGAGAGTGCACTGAGTCCTGCTAATCAGACCTCAGTGACAGTGTCCTGACCCCAAACTGTATGTCAAATTGGCTATACCCCATTGGAAATGGCTAGCTTATCTGTAAATCCCTGGTATACGGTACCCATGGCATGGAAGTTAGAGGGCCAGGGCTTGCAGCCTTGGTTGTGTCAATCTGGAAGTCCTGCAAGTAAAAAGAGTCTCCATTCCGCCACTGCCGGCTGGCAGAGAAGTTGTGCACTGCTAGCCCAACTTTGCCATCGAAAGCAATGGCCAAGCCACAACTTCCCATGTATTTAAGTGTAAGCCACCCCTCTGGCCGGCCCACCAAGCCCTAACGCAGGGTGCAACATATGACACGGGCAGGACATGTAGATTACATGTCCCGACTGTAAACATGCGAAAACACCGTTTTACTGTGGAAAGACTTGGTCGCCCAAATGGCGAGAACAGGATTACAAGCGGATTCCCAAGCTGTGCTATTTCCTGAACAGTGCGACCAAAGAGGGTGCTCGAAGGGATCAAAGAACAAGATACTTACCTTTGGTAACCCCTTCTCTGATAGAGGATATCTAGTAGCAGATTCCTTACCTTTGAATTATCCCCACAAGTCAGACTAGATCAGGAAATGTTTAGTGAGCAGTACCGCTGCATACCGGTAGCTTGCACAGTTCGGCTCTGCGTGGCATCATCGGATGTGCCTATATAGGCACCACCCAGGCGCACTGTAATTTACTTTTTGCAAATTTCCACGGCAGATGTGCCGAGCTACAAAATACATTGACCACAGGTGTGGAAAACTAGGGCCCTAAAAGGGGAAAGCCCGGTCACTAGAAATCCGCTTGCATATCGGGGAGGATGGATAGATCAGTAAGGAATATGTGGCTCGATAGTCTCTACCAGATAAGGTGTTACCGACTGTAAGTAACTTGTTCATCTGATGGAGACTTCTAGCAGCAGATTTGTTACCTTAGAATAGATACCCAAGCAATACCTCCCCAGAGGAGGGTCTGTGGACCAATTTCACACGCGGAAGCCCTGTAGGACTGAATAGGCAAAGCGCCAATCCCCACGGACCTGAATGTCCAGACAGTAGTATTTAGTAAACGTGTGTGGGGAAGCCCACGTTGCTGCCTGGCAGATGTCCAGTACCGGAACTCTGCAAACTAATGCAGTGGTTGCAGTTTTAGCTCCGGTGGAACGAGCATTCAAACACCAGGGGGTTGCTTCTTAGTCAATGCGTAGCAGATTTTGATACAAAGAACGATCCATTGGGAGATGGTCCTCTTCTGTAGAGCCTGTCCTTTCTTCGCTCTGATATAGCCTACAAAGCGTTGGTCATCCACCCGGATGTGTGCAGTCAAGGTGTAAAGACAGCGCTCTTTTTGGGTTCAGATGGGAAAGTCGCTCCTCTTCCTTGGAGGGATGAGGCCGAGCATAAAAAGTAGGCAGAGTGATGGTTTGGAATACGTGAAATGAAGTGACCACTTTCGAAAGAAAGGAAGTTCTCGTAAGAAGGTTCTCTGAGTAGATGTTAAGATAAGGAGGCTTAGTTGACAACCTGAAGTTCACTGAACCTTCAGGCAGACGTTAAAGACACAAGAAAGGCAGTCTTGATGGTAAGGAGCCCGAGTGGACAGTTGTGCAGAGGCTCAAAGGGAGCATACATATGGAAAGTGAGGACGAGACTGAGGTCCTACTGGGTCATAACAAAAGGAGTGGGAGGAAACATATGTTGCAAACCTTTCAAACACCTAAGTACAATAGGAGACTGAAAAAGGGAAGGTTGGTCAGGCAACCAAAGAAAATCAAATTGCAGAAAAATACCCTTAACACTGCCCAGAGCAGAGTCCTGTTGGGCAAGGGAAAGAACGAACAGGAGAACCCGAGAAAAGGGGACAGAAAGGGGATCAATGTGTCTTTCTGAATACCATGCCACAAATTTTGCTCAGCAGCAGGTGTAAACCGCCTTGGTAGAGGGACACCTGGCTGCCAAGATAACTTTACAGACTTTGGGAGGAAGGTGGAAAGCTGTCAACTGTTGCTGCTCAATCTCCATGCAAGAAGGCAGAGCGTTGACCGGTTTGGGTGGAAACCTGTGAGAAAGTGCCCTCTTTCTGCATGCTTGCCCCCAATTTTTGCTGAATTGCTGATGTGCTTTGACTGAGTGTGACCTGGGCTCCTGCTAATCAGGTACCCAGGGCCTATGTTCTGTCGCTAAAACTGCACTGAAGCCTAAACCCAATTGACATCTGGCCACAGGTCAGCCCCTGGTAAATGGTACCACAGGTACCCAGGGCACTGTGACCAGAGAAGGCCTCCAAGTGCTGCAGCACTTATTGTGCCACCCTTAGAGATCCTATACCATTACACTCACACACTGCCTGCGTGTTTTGGTGCAGAACAAAGTGAAGAGTCGACATGGCACATCTGTGTGCCATGCCTGCAACCCACTGCCCTGGCATAGGTCAGTCATCCCTCTAGCTGGGTGCACTATACCAGTGGTGAGGGTACAGGTGCATGAGCCCTGTACCCCTATAGTGTCTAAGTCTATTCTTAGACATTGTAAGTGCAGTGCTGCCATTAAGAGTATATGGTGCTGGGAGTTGGTCATTACGAACTCCACAGCACCATAATGGCTACACTGAAAACTGAGAAGTTTGGTATCAAACTTCTCAGCACATTAAACCCACACTGATGCCAGTGTGGGATTTAATGAAAAATGCACACAGAGGGCATCTTAGAGATGCCCCCTGAAAACTAACCTACCACTAGTGTCCAGGCTGAGTGGCTGCTTTCAGCTGCCACCACCAGACATGTTTCTGGACCCCTGGGTCGAGAGCCTGCTGCTCTCTGGGGCCTGAAACAATGCACATCCTGGGACGAGGTGCCAAGCCTCCTCCCCCAGGATGGGCAGGGTTCACGAAGGGGAAGCTTCAAAGGCTTGCCGCCTTTGTGAGCTTCCCCAGGCCACTTTCTGCTCTCAGCAACTGGTCCCCACTGGGTCCGACCCCCACTTTGGGCGGGAGAACCGGCGGGAAAAACAAGTGAGGAAGAGAGGTGCGCCCACCTCTGCCAACTCCACCCTTCAGGTGGGGGAGGCGAGGTGAAGCACAACTCTCAGTCCACGCCATCTGGAAGATGGGGGGACTCAGCCAACCAGTGACAGGCTCATGCCCTCCTCCCACTGGAGGGTGGCATAATAGGGGTGTACCCACCCCATGGAAGGGACCCATTGGTCCCTGCCTTTTACTTACCGGTAACGCCCCTAAATCTAGTATTTAGGGGCACCCCTGAACCTTGCTTCCCCAGACAAGAAGAAGAAGGATGGAACAGCCGTGCAGCAGCTAACAAGAGGAAGACGCCCACTGACTTGGACCCAGCCCTACCGGCCTGTCTCCACCTCGAACCTGCTCCTGCGAAATCCCGGTGTGTCCTGCAGCCAGCAACCTCGAAAACCCCGGAGGACCTGCGCCTGCCTTCAAACCCAAAGACTTTGTCTCCAGTGAACACCGGATTTGTTCACCTGCAACCTCTGGCTCCGGCCGGACACCGCGAATCCGCCCCACTCTGCACCCGCCGTCCACGGCCCGAGCTCGAGTGGGCAAACACCACGAGGAGGTCCCCCTGGCGATCCTGACCCGAGATCCGGCGACCCTTGACCTGCCTCAAGCCTCCAGCCAACGCCTGCAGCCTAAATCCAGAGCGTCCCAACCGCGACCAGGAGCTGGTAAGATCCGACCCCAAAAGGCACCCCTGCACCCGACGCCCCACGGCCTTGTGTGCCCAAACCGACGGTGCCTAACCAACCCCTAACTTCCCAACTTACCTCTCGAAGTGGTGGTCGCACCCAGAAGACCTTCGTCCCTAAGCCTGCAGTGCCTTTGCAAATCGGAGGTTCCCCATTGAAAACAGGGTGCCCGACGTCGAAACAGCACCCTGCACCCGGCCGCCCTAGTGCCGCTGAGGGTGCACCTTTGGTGCCACTTTGTTTCCCCATTTGCCCAGAGCTAAAATCCAGGAGCTTTGCTCCCACAGCCAAGTGGCCTGCTCGCCAGCAGCCACCAACCGGAGGCCCCTTATCCCTCATGGGATAACATTGGGCCTCAGCACTCTGCACCCGGCCGCCCTAGTGCTGCTGAGGGTGTAACAAGAGTGCATCCTTGACCCTGGGGGATCCCCGAGTCTACCCCCAGAACCTTAACTCCCACTACCAAATACTTACCTTAAAACCGATAACACTATTTTCCTCCATAGGATAACTGTTAGAAATGGGATCTCTGGTTGGCTAAGGCTTGCGCCAAAGCCAGGCAGAGACCACCACTCTAGTCAGGGCGAGGGAGTTACACGCCGAAGATAACCCCTGCTCACCCCCTTGGTAGCTTGGCACGAGCAGTCAGGCCTATCCCGGAGGCAATGTGTAAAGCGTTTGCGCAACACACACTAGGCACACTACAAAAGGAACTCCACACAAGGTTATATCAAAAATAGCCTTTGTATTATCATAAACACATAGAATAGTAATCACACATTTACACTGTGCCAACTGGCACTGGGCAATATCTACAGGGGATTATATACACATGACAGGGCCAATTGGAACACTGTCCGAACCATCACAAAGTGAACTTAATAAATGTAGAACTTATAATAAATGTAGCACAAATTGTAGATGTAGAATACAACCAGAAATTACTGGCAAAACCTCTTACTCCGCATCGTCCTGCTATCATAAACCATATTATGCAGTCATCATCACATTAGGCGTGAAATCGATTCTGCGCCAACCTCACCAGCATAAACACATTATGCAATCATCTCCTAAGTCTAAACGCATTAGACAATAACATCCTAAGCATAACTCACATTAGGGGCATAACTCACAGTAGAGAATAATCTCACTAGCATAAACCACAGTATGCAAATAACCTCATACATAAACCACAGTTAGAGGCATAAAACAGGGTGCGTAAATCATAGTACATGAATCACATTTCTTAGCACCACATAAATCACATTAGGGCCTGGCGCCCTACAAACCCAACAGTCCCCCTGGCCAACTGGCCTTCTCAAAGGGGCTCAAATGCCCCATGTCCAAAGTGTCAGGGCGGCTGCCAACGCAGCAGAATCCATTGTGCGCCATTGCGCTGGGGCAGAGGAGTGTCTCTCACTCCTATCTCACACAAGGCCCCCAAAGGAATGATGGCCTAAACGTTGCAGCTGCCCACTACTTGCTGGGCAGCTGTGAAGAATTGTAGGCCTGGGCACTCACTGTGCCCTTGGAACAAATAGGCGCCAAACGTTGCAGCTGCCCGAGCTGGTGCGGCGCAGCTGTTAATCAGGTAAAAAGGGCCCTGGCACCACTGTGCCCTCGGGGCCCCACTGGCCTCTTTACACAAAATTGGCCCCACATCGTTGCAGTTGCCCACTGTCAAGCAGGGCAACTGTAAAATCATAGGCACGGGCCCCTCTGGGCCTCCTACAACCAATATGCCCATCGTTGGAGCGGCCCGCTGCCAGACGGGGCCGCTCAGACTGACTCGAACAGGCACCAACAACAAAGAGCCATCACTCACCGGCTCTCGGGCTTCCAACGCGGCGGGGGCAGTCTCTGCTCTCCTCTGGGGGCGCGGGGCTTCCCTCCTCTCACGGGAGCCCCGCCGATCGGCTGCTACACCTCTCCGTACTTCACCCGGGCCCCCTCCTGGGACCCGTGACTTCTAGGTGGAGACCGCGAGGCTCCGGACCTCTTCGGCGCTTCCCTCGGGGAGCCGGAAGTCCTGCCTCGAATCAGGCATCACGCTGCCCGACTTTCTCTCCTGCCGCGGCTCGGGCCGCAGCGGTGATTTCGTTTCTCCTTCGCTTGGCGGCAAATGAGGGGTAGGCCACCTCTTAATTTAAAATATAAAGCGGGGTGGGCACCCGCTCAACGTGGCAAAATGCGGGGTAGGCACCCGCGGGAAAAAATGCAGCATAAGCGGGGTGGGCACCCGCAATTCAGGCATCACGGGGGAATCCCTCACACCGGGATTCCCTCTCCAAGGGCTGCAGCGCCGCGCTGCGAAGCGCACGCTCTCTCCCTTCGGGGAATAATTAACATATAGTGCTCACGAGGCGCTAGCTGCACAAAGTCCTGAAGGATAAAGAAAAACGAAGCAAAAGGTCCCTGGGGCATAGCTGGGCCCAGGGAGGCAGCCCTCATGGCAGTTCCTCCTGGGCCCCAGCAGGATCAGGAACGGCACCAAAAGAACAGAACAAGAACAACTTCATGGGGTCACAGCCCCTATACTTGTACTACTTCCCTCCTAGGGCTTGGGGAACCAGATGCAACTGGTTCAGGGGGGATTTGGAGCACTTTGTTTTCCAAGCTCCTCTTCCCCTTTGTCAGGTGGGGGCTAGGTGATCAGACACACCACAGGGGGCGGAGCCAGCATTGTACAGGCTGGGCACAGCCCTATTCAGAGTCAGGGGATTACTCCTCCCACTACTCCCAGCCCAGGTGTCCCATTCAGCCTAGTGCCGACTCACCCTGCCCCTCCTGGAGCCACACACACCTCCCAGCCCCTGTCACTCACAAGCCAGACATGCAATTCACATCAGGCAGGCAGACACATAGCACACAGAAATGCCAACTTCTAAAAGTGGCATTTCTCCCATAGTCATAATAAATCTGCGCACACCACTGCGCAGCATTTATTCTCACAATTTCATACATACCAAACTTGACCACTCTGCTCCTCCCATACCATGAATTACCACTGACACACACTGATCAGGGAATCCCCAATGCAGTCCTATGGGAGGGCAGGCCAACCTTACTAATGTAACACAGAGAGCGCACGCACTTTCCACTGGACCACAGTGCGAAAGTGCCCAGAGGCCTAAAACCACCAACACCAGGTCACAGAAAAAGGCAAAAAGTTTAGGGGTGAACCTGCCAAAAAGGGCCAAGTCCAACAATAACATTGGCTGTTTTTCTTGGAACAGTTTCTAAGTGTGGAGTTTGAAAACCTAGAGTAATTCTTTAAAATTGCACTGACTAACAAAAACGATTTTACTTACCTGTTTGCAGGAAATGTCCCAGAGTAGTATCCAGGTATACTACTCCGAGTAAGAAAAGTAATCTCAAAAGTAACTTACCTGTAATTTTACTGAAAAGTCCATTCAAGTCTATGTACTGTATTTACAAAGTATTGCATTTCTCTGAAACCATACTGTAAGTCAAAACAAAGTGCATATACAATTACAAATCCAAACTGTATTACAACTGTATATTTACTGCAAAGTACTTATCACTTACCTGTGCCAGGCTTGCTTGGTTCTAGAAAATAAAACTACTAAAAGAATATTTTTATACAAAAACAATTGGCCTGAAGTTCAGTCTTTGAGAGTGTGACAATCATTTGCTGACTGAGGGTGTACAACAAATGCTTAACACTCTCCTCTGATACTGCCTTACTGCTCGACCACACTACCACAAATAGAGAGTGAGGTGCTATCTAACTTTACCTCTGCCTACCTTTGGGGATCCACTGGACAATGTGCACACTATACCTCACTTTGGTATAGTATATACATCCTACAAAACCCTCCCCCTGCTGCTGCGACAGAAGATTCTTCTGAAGGGGCAGCCTGATCGGAAGCCTGTGAAACTCTCTGTGCCCAATCCGGCGCCACAAGGATGACTTGGGCTCGGTCGTTCCTGATCTTCTTGAGAACTCTGGGATGGAATGGTATGGGCGGACAGTAGGCCGGAGCTCCACTCAAGACGAATAGCGCCTCCGAGCGAGATCCCCCTTGGAAACTCTAGCGTGCAGAACTGCTCACATTGCGCACTCTCGTCGGTGGCGAATAGATCTAACCAAGGCTCGCCCGCTGCTGAATGAGACCATGCACCACCTGCAGGAGGGAGACACCATTTGTGATTCGCTAGGCATCGTCGGTTGAGTTTGTCCACCCTGGCATTCAGAGAGCTCGCCGAAAGATGCTGAACTACCAGGGTTATGCCCTGCTGTTCCAGCCATGTCCAGAGACACAGGGCCGGTTTGTTGCAGTACCACATGGTGGCGGTATTGTCCGTGAACACTTGCACAAGCCTTCCTTGGATAAAGGGTAGAAAGGTTCAGTGCCAATCGGATTGCTCGGAGCTCCAACAGATTGATGTGGTGTCCAGATTCTGCCGGAGATCAGAGTCCTTTGATCTCCACCTCTCCCAGATGGCCGCCAAATCCCAGGAGTGTTGCATCTGTCACTACTGTCAGATCTGGTTGGGGAAGGGAGAGGGGTCTGCTGCTGACCCAATCGAGGTTTGTAAGCCACCACTGCTGGTTCTTCACAGTTCCCTCCAAGATCTCGACCATGTCGGAGAGATTGCCTGGATGCTGCACCCACTGGAACTTGAGATCCCACTTCAGATCCCACTACAGAGCCCGCATATGTCTACAGGCATATGCCACAAGCATGATGCAGGAGGCCATGAGGCCCAGCAGCCTCAGAGCAAGTCTCACCAAAATCCAAGATAGAGGCTGAAACATCGGTATCATAGCCTGAAAATCCTGGACTCGTGGTTCGGGAAGATAGGCACGAAAATGGACCATGTCCAGAATAACTCTGATGAAAGAAAGTCTGAGAGGGATTAGGGTGTGATTTCGGCACGTTGAGAGTGAACCCCAGGAGGTCCACCGTAGTCTGGAGGTGGGAGACGACAGCCTGAGGCGAGTCCGCCTTTAACAGCCAGTCATTGCGATAGGAGTAGACTGGCACTTCTGATGTCCGCAGATGAGCTGCAACCACCGCCATCACCTTGGTGAACACCAGAGGGGCGCTTGTGAGGTCAAAGGGGATCACAGCGAACTGAAGTGCTCACAGCCCACCGTGAACCGCGGGTAATGCCTGTGGGCAGGCAGGAAGGGAATGTGGAAATGTGTGTCCTGCAAGTCTAATGCTACCATCCAGTTTCCTGGGTGCAGAGCAGACAGGACCCAAGCTACAGTGAGCATTCTGAACTTCTCCTTTTGAGAAAGAAGTTGAGAGATCGTAGGTCTAAGATAGGACAAAGGCATTTGTCCTTCTTGGGCACAAGAAAGTAGCAGGAATAACAACCATGACCTACGTCCGTCGTCGGCAGCCTCTCTACGGCTCCATTGGCCAAAAGAGCCTTCACTTTTTGGCAGAGAAGGGACAGGCGGGTGTCCGTCAGCCTGTCGTAAGTAGTTGCATGGAGGTAGAGGTACGTTTGAAAGGGAGAGTAGCCCATTCAGACAATCTGTGAAACCCACCTGTCCGATGTTATGTACTGCGGTGGCTGAGGTGATGGCGAATCCTGCCACCCACTGGATGCCCATGATGGTTAAACAGGCAGATTAGGAGGGCTTGGAGGGTGCGGCTGAAGGGGGGGGTTGGTGGATTGACCTGACCGCTGGCCACTTGACCCACGGTAGGAGCAGTGTCCATGGCCACGCAGGGACTGGTAAGCATGCGCGCCAAGATGACTGGATAGGCGAGGACAATGCCATAAAAGGAGATAAAGGCGGAGTGAGGTTGATGAGGGGCCACGGAAAGACTCATGGAGCTGGCCGCAGCCCTACTGTCCTAAAAGCGCTCCAGCGCCGAATTCGCCTTGCCTCCAAGGAGGCAGGAGCCATCAAAGGGCATGTCCATGAGCGATGATTAGACATTCCCAGTGTTAGACCTGGCCCTTTTTGTAGGTTTATCACCTAACGTTTTACCTTTTGACTCACATTTTTCTGGCCCTGGTTTTGTTGGCTATAGAATTCTGGGCACTTTACACAGAGCATATGCACCTTCGCACTGATCAGCAGTGGTAAATTGTGAATACGACTGGTTACCTATGATTTGCATATTTGATTTACTGGTAAGTCCCTAGTAAAGCGCACGGAGTATGCCAGGGCCTGAAAATCAAATGCTACTAGTGGGCTTGCAGCACCGATTGTGCCACCCACATGAGTAACCCTGTAAATGTGTCTCAGACCTACCACTGTAGTGTCTGAGGGTGCAGTTTTAGACTGCCATGTTGACCTGGCAAGTGCACCCACTTGCCAGGCCCTAACCCTCCCTTTTCTTACATGTAAGGCACCCCTATGGTAGGCCCAAGGTACCCCCCAGGGGAAGAGTGCAGTGTATCTTGAAGGTAGGACATGTACTGGGGTGTGTGTGTGTGACATGTCTGGATAGCGAAATACTGTGTATTTTGTTTTTCACTATTGAAAGGATGTCTGTCCCATAGGCTATCATTGGGGCTGCACTGTAACAATATTACATGTGTACATTTCAATTGAGACAAAATAGAAAACTGGTGTTTAGGCTCTCTGAACACAGAATTTACTAATGCACCTTTTGGTAAAGGCGTTTTTTAAATTGTGTGTTTGAAAATTTCACTTTTAGAAAGTGGGTCTCTTCTTGCTTTACCATTCTGTGTGCCTCTGTTTGTGTATTCAGTGTTGGGTTTTGGAGAGACAGGAGCTGGAGATGTGTGTTCACTCTAGACAGTCACAAGGGGGGTTGAGGTGTGTCTGCCTTGCCTGGGTGACTTATAGCTGGGCTGAATAGACCTGGTCTGCATTAAGAGTGGTCTGAGGAGTTTTGCTAGCACCTGAATAGGCTTTGTCTCCTTTGCACAATGCTGTCTCCACCCCCTGTGGTCATGCTGGACCAGGGAGGACAGGACTGGTTTGGACTGGGCTCAGAGACCCATGCCGCACAGAGAACAATGACAAAATGGAGTATAAGTATTGGACCTAAAATCCCACGTTTTTAGATTACTTCAAAAATCAAGAGGACCCTGCCAAGAAGAAGAGCAGAAGGACTGTGTGAGGAGTGCTGTCTTTTCTGTGTGAGGGGTGGGTTGGCCTGCAGTTGCTGCTTCTGTGTGTGGTGGAGGAAGAGGACTGACTCTTTTGCCCTGCCTTGGTATCCTGCTTGGGAAGAAATTTCCAAGGGCTTGTGTGTGCTGGCCTCCCGTCTCAGAAGACTCCGGGACATCAAAGTCTTCATTCTGTCTGCTACGCTTTATTTAGAATTTTGGTGCTTCACGAGATCTGTTGGTTTTGATCTAATCTACCTAGCGCTGCTGGGGGGGGTAGGTGTGCTTTTCCAGAAATCACTGAGCACTTTAGTTGCTTTACAAAAGCCATCCAGGGCTTGTCTCATTGGGAAACTCCCATGCGCTGCTGGGGGAGTTCTTGCACGTGCCCCGGAGTCCATGAGCGCTTCATTTGCTTTACAGGGTTGGTCTCATTTGGAAGCTCATTTGTGCTTCCGTAATTGCTGCCCTGACACTGCCACCGAGTTGCCCCGTGAGGGTGAAGACCTTACAAAGTCAGCTACTGCCCAGCAGGAGCCCCACCGTTGCTCCTGGCAACCAGGAAGCATCACGGTGGCCACAGCCGAAACAAGGCAGAGGCTAAGGGGCTGCTGCCGACAGAGCCTGGGTGCGGGCGTGGCCAAGGGAAGCCGGATCCTCCCAGCCACACCAGGCTGACGTCAGCAAGACACGAAGAGCCTCACGCCCTTCGCATCGGAGACCTGAGGAAGGCTCCCAATGCTGTGGTGGTGCTCTGCCCCAGTCTACAGAACAGCACTGTGGGCATGGAGCTGGATTGCCGACTGGCCGCATTAAGGAAATAAGGTAATGGCTGGCGGCCCCTTCTAGATGATCAGCGTGAGTGCACCAGGACGGTGCGCTGGCAACCGGCTAGCACAAATGTGCTAGTCCAAAGGAGGAGAACCTCTTGGGTGCTTGACTCCCCCACAGTTACTCAAGCGGGTGGAAATCCTCAATGGAGGTACCGCTCGGCCCACTGCATTTCAATCACCCCTCCGCGCTCACTACAGAGGTGGGCAGGCATTGTTGGGGTTGGGCGTACAAGACCAGGGGAGGTCTCCTATGTGTTCAGTGGTGTTAGAACTGGGGTCTCTAGTTGGCAGAGGTAGGTACCTTTGTCCAAATAGGGACCCTTGCTTCTAGTCAGGGTAAGGGGGATACACTACTAAAATAACCCCTGCTCACCCCCTTGGTAGCTTGGCACGAGCAGGCAGGCTTATCTCAGAGGCAGTGTGTAAAGCATTTGTGAACACATACAGTAACAGTGACAACACTACAGATGGACACCACACAGGTTGTATTATAAAAGGTAAATGCTACTTACCAGTATGCATCTGTTCTTGGCATGTAGAGCTGCAGAGTCGTACACTGTGCATGAGATCGCCATCTGGTGTTGGGCTCGGATGCTTGCACTTTGTTGTTGTCTTGGAAGAGTCTTTTGTAGTCACGAGATAGGTGACTCCTCCTTTGGACGATAGTGCGCATGGGCATCGACTCCATGGTTAGATTGTTTTTCGCCATGATGGGAAAAGATGGAGTCAGTAAGAAGAAAAAGATGTCCATGTGAATATATCTAATTAAGATTATACTGGAACAGATACAGGTTCCGGGAGGTGGGTGGGCGTGTACGACTCTGCAGCTCTACATGCCAAGAACAGATGCATACTGGTAAGTAGCATTTACCGTTCGAGGCATATGAGCTGCAGATCGTACACTGTGCATAGACTGTATAGCAGTGTCTCCCTAGCGGTGGTCACCTGTATCAGTTGCAGTAGTCTGAAAAAGTGTTTTAAGAACAGCTTGGCCCACAGCAGCTTGCTGCTTTGCGTGTACATCAACACAGTAGTGTTTGGTAAAGGTATGTGGCGTAGACCATGTTGTTGCCTTACATATGTCATTTAGGGGATGTTCCCTAAAAATGCCATAGAAGCCCCTAGTTTACGTGTGGAATGTGCCCTAGGGGGAATTATTAAGGTGCGTTTAGCCTTTTGGTAGCAAATTTGAATGCATTTGACTATCCATCTAGCAATGCCAGCCTTTGAGATGGGATTACCTTTATGTGGTGGGGAGAAAGCTACAAATAATTGTTTTGTCTTTCTGAAAGGTTTGGTCCTGTCAATGTAGTAAAGTAGGGCTCTTCTGACATCTAGTGTGTGTAGAGCTCTTTCTGCTACAGAGTCTGGGTCTTGGAAAAGACGGGTAACTCTATTGATTGGTTAAGGTGAAAAGCAGAAATTACTTTAGGTAGGAATTTGGGGTTTGGTCTGAGAACTACTTTATTACGATGGATTTGTA
The DNA here is from genome assembly GCA_963921515.1 of Calotriton arnoldi. Taxonomy (NCBI): domain Eukaryota; kingdom Metazoa; phylum Chordata; class Amphibia; order Caudata; family Salamandridae; genus Calotriton; species Calotriton arnoldi. Next base: position 557,479 of record CAWUFW010007641.1, read on the forward strand.
AAAAGGTTCTTGTATGGTTAAAGCCTGAATCTCACTCACTCTTCTGAGAGAGGTTATTGCAATTAGGAAGGCTACTTTCCATGTAAGAAATTGTAACTCACATTTGTGCAGAGGTTCAAATGGGGGACCCATGAGCCTGGTGAGGACAATATTTAGATTCCATGCTGGAGAGGGTGGCAATCTAGGGGAATGATTCTTTTAAGGCCTTCCATAAAGGCTTTAATTGCAGGTACTCGAAACAGTGACAAATGTTGTCTGTTTTGTAAGTATGCGGCTAGAGCGGCAAGATGTAATCTTATGGATGAGTATGCTAGGTTACATGTTTGCAGATGCAGCAAGTAACAGATAATGTTTTGTATGGAGGCATCTAGTGGGTTGATATTGTTGTTATTGCAATAAATAGCAAACCTTTTCCATTTTGCTGCATAACAAGCCCTGGTAGTGGGACGTCTGGCTTCTTTAATGACCTGCATACACTCAGGTGGAAGGTTAAGGTAACCGAACTCTAGGACTTCAGGAGCCATATTGCCAGATTCAGTTGACCTGGATCGGGGTGTCTGATCTCTCCATGGTTCTGAGTTAAGAGGTGTGGAGAGAGGTGCAGTTTGTGGTGTGGAACTACTGAGAGTTCGAGAAGTGTTGTGAACCATGGTTGTCTTGCCCATGTGGGAGCAACTAGGATCATTGTTAGAGACTGTTGTCTGAGTTTGCGTACTACTAGGGGAATGAGTGGGAGAGGCGGAAAAGCGTATGCAAATCTGCCTGACCAGTTCATCCATATTGCATTGCCCTTGGACGACGGGTGTGGGAACCTGGCGGCGAAGGTTGGGCATTTTGTGTTTTCTTGTGTGGCGAACAGGTCTATTTGTGGATGGCCCCACATTTGGAAAAAGGTTGTAGAACTTGCGGATGCAGTTCCCATTCGTGAATCTGTTGTGTCTGTCGACTTAACAGATCCGCAATGTGATTGTGAACTCCTGGAAGGTGTTCTGCAAGGAGGTAAATGTTTTGAGGAATGGCCCATCTCCATATGGCTTGCGCCAGGCGAGACAGCTGTAGAGAGTGTGTCCCCCTGTTTTTGTACATAGTACATTGCTGTCATGTTGTCTGTTTTGACTAAGACAGTCTTGTGAGTAAGATGCGGTTGGAATGACTTTAGCGCTAGAAATATTGCTAATAATTCTAGGTGGTTGATGTGGAGCAGTTTTTGTGACTTGGTCCAGCTGCCCTGCGTTGTGTGGGTAAGGAGGTGAGCTCCCCACCCGGTGAGAGATGCGTCTGTTGTGAGCACTATTTGTGGAACTGGCTCTAGGAACGGCCGCCCTTTGGAAATGTTTTGTATGTTCCACCATTGCAGAGAGCGATGAGTGCGGCTGTCTACCAACACCAGATCTGTAAGCTGGCCCTGAGCTTGGTTCCACTGACGTGCTAAGCATTCTTGCAGGGGCCGCATTTGAAGTCGTGCGTGAGGGACAATAAAGATGCACGAGGCCATCATTCCTACGAGTTGCATAAACACTCGAGCTGGAAGGTAGTGTTGAGGTAGGAATTTGTTGATGAGGGCTTGCATACTTGTTATCCTGGAAGGATTGGGGTATGCAAGGGCCCTGGAGGTATCGATTGTGGCTCCTAGGTACTGATGTATGTAGGAGGGATGGAGATGCGATTTGGTATGGTTTATTGTGAACCCCAAATTGTGTAGTAGCCGAACTGTTTGGAGTGTGTGCTGTACACATTGGTTGTGTGACTTGGCTTTTATTAGCCAGTCGTCTAGATACGGAAACACGTGAATGTGTTGTCTTCGTAAGTGCGCAGCTACTACTGCTAGGCACTTGGTGAAAACCCTTGGTGCTGTTGCCACCCCGAATGGGAGGACTTTGAACTGATAATGTTGTCCGTCCACTATGAACCTTAGGTATTTCCTGTGCGCAGGGTGAATGGGAATATGGAAATAGGCGTCCTTGAGATCTAGTGTGGCAAGGAAGTCGCCTTGTTGGAGTAGTGGAAGTATTTGTTGAAGAGTGATCATGTGAAAATGATCTGAGTGAATGTAATAGTTGAGGGGTCTGAGGTCCAGTATGGGCCTGAGGGAACCGTCCTTTTGGGGATTAGAAAGTATAGTGAGTAAACCCCTGTGCCCTGATGTTGTAGAGGGACTGGTTCTATTGCGTGCTTTTGGAGCATAGAGAGAACCTCTTGATTGAGGAGCGTTAGATGTTCCGTGGACATGGGACGCTGTCTGGGTGGTATGTTGGGGGAGTAGAAGTGAGTTCGAGGCAGTAACCATACTGGATAATTTGTATTACCCACCTGTCGGTGGTGATGGAATTCCACGCAGGTAGGAACTTTGACAGTCTTCCCCGACGGGAGTGGAATGATCGGGGGAAACGGAGGGAAGTCACTGTTTGGTGGTAGGGGAGGTGCGTGTGTTAAACCCGCGTCCTCTACCCCTGTTGTTATTACCTCTGTAATTACCTCTGGAGTAACCTCTATTAGAGGAGGTTTGAGTGGTGTTTTTGTAGTTAGCAGAGGTGGTGTCTGTGGCTGTAGTTTTGGAGCCGCCTATATAAGGAGCGACGAAAGGAACCTCTGCTAGGTGTGGCTTGTAGAGCTCCCATAGCTTTGGCTGTGTCTGTGTCCTTCTTCATTTTTTCTAGAGAAGTGTCCACATTAGGCCCAAACAGGTGTTCCTGGTCTAAGGGTTGATTGAGGATGGTAGATTGTACCTCCTGCTTGAAGCCAGATATTCGTAGCCATGCGTGTCTGCGCAGCAAAACGCTTGAGTTTATTGTGCGTGCTGCTGTATCTGCTGCGTCAAGGGCGCACTTTATTGAGGTGTTTGTGACAATCTTGCCTTCTTGTATTAGATCATTGGCCTTGGTCTTATACTGATCTGGAAGGTGCTCAATGAGCTTTTCAAGCTCGTCGTAATGGGCTCTGTCATATCTCGCCAGTAAGGCTTGGGAATTGGCGATGCGCCACATGTTTGCTGCTTGAGACGCAACTCTTTTTCCCGATGCGTCGAGTAATTTGGACTCCTTGTCTGGAGGTGGTGTCTCACCAGTAGCCTGGGAGTTTGCCCTTTTCCGTGCATTAGCAACTACTAATGAGTCTAGAGGGAGTTGGCTTTTAATATAAGCTGGGTCAGAAGGGGCAGGTTTATATTTTTTCTCGATCCTTGGGTTAAGAACCCTAGCCCTAACTGGGTCTTTGAAGACCTCAGGGGCATGTTTAATAATGCCTTTAAGCATAGGTAGAGTATGGGTAGACTTTTGAGGCTGGCTAAAAGTTTCTAGTAAAAAGTCTTCTTCCAGGGGGTCTGAGTGTAACTTGACACCATGGTATTGTGCTGCCCTGTTTATCACCTGTGAAAACCCTATAGCATCATCTGGAGGTGAGGCTTTTGATGGGTATGGTTCAGGGACAGGTATATCTGGGAGGTCATAACTGTCCCAGGGGTCTTGTGGTGGGATACTGTGAAGGTCGTCATCAGTGTAGGTGTTGTGAGGTGACTGCATGTCATCATCATGATCCTCCCTGTCTGTATCCCCTTGTGGTGAAAAACAAGGTGGAGGAGAGTGAGGCGGGGAGTGTAGAGGGCTGAGGTGTTGTGGAGGTGGAGAGAAAGACCTTATAGGTGATGTGGAAGAGTCTTTCTTCTTATGAGGTGGCTCAGGTGTGGTTGGTTCCTGTATCTTCCTCTTGTGAGGTATTACTGATTGTACCTGTCCGGTAATAGGGTCAATGTGCAGAGTTTTCTGCTTTGGGTCGATGGGAACCAAGAGTTCTTCTGAGCTGGCGTGTTTGGTCGGCATCGAAGATTTCGGCTCCGAGTGTTGTTTGGGCTTGCGAGGTTGTTTGGTGTCCTTTGGTGAAGTTTTCGACACCGAGGGTTTTTTTGTCGACTCCGAAGGTTTGGTATGCTTCGGTGTCGAGGTGTCTGGGACCTTGGACTTTGGCGCCGAAGGGTCTGTTGGTGCCGAGACCTTAGTCTTGTGTTTCGGTGCCGATGAGTGTTTTTCGGCTCCGGGACGTGGCTGGCTCGGTCCCGAGCTGCCAGAAGGCTTTAGGTGCTTGGGAGTCGAGCCGGAAGGCGGGGCTCCTGAAGCTTTGTGATGGTGCAGACCTAGGCCCGAAGGCGAAGGTGTGACCGAAGCCTTTTGTTTCTTGGGGGCAGGGGCATCGACGTGAGTACTCACAGTACGTTGGTGTGGTGTGATGAGTTGGTCGTCGGACCCTGAGTCTTCGGCTCCGGAGGTGTCGATTTGTAAATCTCCGGTGTCCGGGTTGTCGGAGCCTGTGTCAAAGATGTCGTCCGGTGCGGGAGCGGCTGACCTGGACATTTCGTGTCGTCGGGCCCGGCGATCACGGATGGTCTTTTTGGACCGAAAGGAGTCACAGGCTTGGCAGTGTTGGCTCTCGTGTTCTGGAGAGAGGCAAAGATTACAGATCTCGTGGAGATCTGTGTGTGGGAATTTAGCCCCACACCTGCATTTTTAAATGGAGTCCTTTCCATATGCTGGATGATGGCGCCGACACGCCCAACGGACCAACGTCGGCGACCGGACTCGAAACAGTGTTGGAGTGGAGACGCGATGAGGGGATCGCGATCGAAAACAATACCGTCGAACGGTAGGAGGTTCTTCTGCGCGTCGAGAGGGGAACCGATCGATGTGGATCCGGAGCGCAGCAAGGTACATCCGAACCCGATGGCGGAAAAAAACAATCTAACCATGGAGTCGATGCCCATGCGCACTATCGTCCAAAGGAGGAGTCACCTATCTCGTGACTACAAAAGACTCTTCCAAGACAACAACAAAGTGCAAGCATCCGAGCCCAACACCAGATGGCGATCTCATGCACAGTGTACGATCTGCAGCTCATATGCCTCGAACATAAGTATTTTTATATAGACTTAACACAAGACCCAAAACGACAAAAATCCACAATACACTAGGAAAAATATGACTGTCAATGGTAGAAAATAGTTCAGTTCAATAAAGATGGTAAATGCGAGACTCAACGTTCAATGTACCTTTGGATGAATAACGCGATACAAACAAAAGAGTTGCAGGGAAGGTGATGTGTTGGTTCCTTACACGCAGGAACAGTGATGCGTCGGTTCCTTGCTCCGGGGGAGGTGATGCGTCGGTTCCCTACTGCTGCGTAGGGGACAGTGATGCGTCGGTTCCTTACCGGAGAGGAGGTGATGCGTCGGTTCTTCACCGCGTGGGAAGGTGATGCGTCGGTTTCTTACTGCGCTTCTGTGGCGATGCGACCCGCAGCGCCGCGATGACGACCCGGTGCAATGAAACAAAATGGCGTCTTCTTCTTGATGCGACACGAAGGGGCGATGCATGCACACCCGACGGCCATGCGGCGACTCGGTGAATATTCTGAGCCACGACAGGCCCTGCGACACGCTTCTCCGATGATGCGATGGCGTCTGATGCGACGGCGACACTTCTCCGGTGATGCGAGGCGCTTCGGTGATGCGATGGTTACAGCGTCGGCACGCTTTCTCGGCGATGCGACGACACGCTTCTTCCTCGTGAGTCGCACTTCCAGCTCCCAGCGACACGCAGGCTCTCAGAAGGCCCAACACAACAGTAGGCACTTTAAATTCCCAGCAAGGGAATTCAGGGGAGCTGGTTGGTGAAGTCTTGTATCCCTGAGACTTCAGCAGGAGGCAAGCTCAATCTTCAAGCCCTTGGAGATGTTCTGCAAGATGATGAAAGTATTCACAAAGTTCCTTTCTCCTTTCTTTGGCAATCAAGCAACCACTGCAGGCCAATCCCTCAAACAGCACACAGCATAGGGATAGTCTCCTCCTTCAGTTTCTCTGGTTCCTCTCCTCAGCAAAGGTTCTTCTAGTTTCCCAGAAGTGATCTAAAGTCTTGGGGTCTGGGCCCCAGTATTTATACCCATAAATCCTTTGTCCTCTGAAGGTAGAGGGTCCTGTACCTAGTCCAAACAAGTTCTGGGTGCATTCTGCCAGTGCACACCTTCTTCCTTTGTCAATGTGGGCCAGGGACATCAGACGCACCACAGGGGGTGGAGCCAGCATTGTGGAAGGCAGGCACAGCCCTATTCAGGCCCAGGTGATACTCCTCCCACCACTCCTCATGCAGATAGGTCTATTCAACCCTGTGCGGACTCTCCCCGTCTCCTGGAGCCCCCCAGCCCCTGTCACTCACAAACCTAGACATACAATACACAAGCTAGCAGAGGCAGGCTGGATGGTTTACGCAAGAAAATACCTACTTTCTAAAAGTGGTATTTTCAAACAGAATGTTAAAACCAACTTCACTAAAAGATGTATTTTATCATTCTGAGTTCAGGCATACTAAATTCGTTTTTCTACCATGTTCCATGGGACAGTTAGGATTATAAGATGTTATAATCAAACAGCCCATTCTGGCCTATGGGGACAGGTAGCCTTGCAATAGTGAAAAACGAAATTGGCTGTAATTCACTTTCAGGACATTCCACACACACCAGAGCATGTCCTACCTTACACATACAATGTACCCTGCCCTAGGGCCTACCTTAGGGGTGACTAATATGCAGGAAAGGGAAGGTTTGGGGACTGGTAAGTGGGTGCACTTACCAAGTCGACATGGCAGTACCAGACTGCACACAGGCTCTGCAATGGCAGGCCTGAGACACACTTTACAAGCTGCTCCTGTGGGTGGCACAACCAGTGCTGCAAGCCCACCAGCAGCATTTGATTCACAGGCCCTGGGCACAAACAGTGCACTGTACTAGGGTCTGACAGTGAATCAAATAGGCCAAACATGGAGTCACTAATCCACACATTAATTTACCATAGGGAGCACTTGCACTTTGGCACTGAATAGCAGTGGCAAAGTGCCCAAAGCATCTATACCAGCAAAAAGAGGTCAACAGTGGAGGCATAGTGAAAAAATGGAAGGGAGACCCACGCCAAGGATGCCAGGTCTAACACGTGTCCCCTCCAGCTGAAATGTGGGGAGAACTATCCTACCTCTGGGGAGTTCTCTTCACTAAGGCGGAAAAATCTGGACAGACCATCAGCATTGGCGTGCTCTGTACCAGGGCGGTGTTCCACCGTAAAGTCCATCCCCTGTAGGGAAATGGACCACCTCAACAGCTTTGGATTCTCACCCCTCATCTGCATCAACCATCTGAGGGGCCTGTGGTCTGTCTGAACCCGGAAGTGAGTCCCAAACAGGTATGGTCTCAACTTCTTCAGCGCCCAGACCACAGCAAATGCCTCACGCTCAATAGCACTCCCCCTCTGTTCCCGTGGAAGTAACCTCCTACTGATGAAGGCTACAGGTTGGTCTAGGCCCTCCTCATTTAACTGTGCTAGAACAGCCCCTACACCATGCTCTGAAGCGTCTGTTTGGACAACAAATTCTTTTGAGAAGTTGGGCGCCTGAAGCACAGGGGCCGTGCACATGGAGTCTTCAAGGCGTCAAAAGCTTTCTGACAGGTGTCAGTCCAAATCACTCTCTTGGGCTGCTTCCTGGAAGTCAGCTCTGTCAAGGGTGCAACGATGCTGCCATACCCCTTGACAAATCTCCTGTAATACCCGGTGAGTCCTAGAAAGGCTCTCACCTCTGTCTGGGTCTTGGGGGTTCCCAAGCCAGAATGGTATCAATCTTGGGCTGTAGGGGCGCCACCTGGCCGCTCCCAACCTGGTGTCCCAAGTACACCACGGAACCCTGCCCGATCTGGCACTTACTCGCCTGGATCGTGAGGCCTGCCCTCCGCAGCGCCATCAACACTTCCCAGAGGGGGCGCAGATGTTCTTCCCAACTGGCGCTGAACACTGCGATGTCATCCAGGTAGGCGGCACTGAAATCTTCCAGTCCAACCAACACCTGGTTGACCAACCTCTGAAAGGTGGCAGGGGCATTCTTCATCCCAAAGGGCATAACCGGAACTGGTAGTGCCCATCTGGTGTGGAGAATGCTGACCTCTCTCTTGCCCCATCAGTCAAGGCGATCTGCCAGTACCCAGACGTTAGATCAAACGTGCTGAGGTACCGGGCAGCCCCTAACCGATCAATGAGCTCATCAGCTCTGGGGATGGGGTGCGCGTCAGTCCTGGTGACTGAATTGGGTCCTCGGTAGTCCACACAGAACCGGAGTTCGGGCGTGGCACCAGGCACGGCAGCCTTTGGGACCAAGACCACTGGGCTGGCCCAAGGGCTGTGAGAGGACTCAATCACCCCCAATGCAAACATCTTGGAGACCTCCTCCTTGATGCAAGCTCTCACCCCGTCAGTCACTCTGTAAGCCTTGTGCTTGACAGGAGGACTGTCCCCAGTGTCCACATCATGGACGCACCAATCAGTGACACTAGGAGTCAGGGAAAACAGGTCAGGAAACTGTCCCAACAGTTGGCGACAGTCTTCCTGCTGCTCAGGTATCAGGGAGTTATAGAGGTTCACACCCTCCACTGACCCATCTTGCTCTGTTGCAGACAGGAGGTCAGGAAGAGGTTCTGTCTCCTCTTCCATTCCATCATCTGTTGCTAGGAGCATGCCCACTTCGGACCTCTCAAAATGGGGCTTTAGGCGGTTGACATGTAGGACCCGCAAAGGGTTCCTGTGAGATCGCAAGTCCACCAGGTAGGTGACGTTACTCTTGCGCTCCACCACCTCAAATGGTCCGGTCCACTTATCCTGGAGCGCGCAAGGCTCCACGGGGGCCATGACCCACACTTTCTGCCCAGGCTGAAACTCGATCAGAGTGGAATTCTGATCATACCACCGTTTCATCTCCTCCTGGCTGGCTTCCAGATTCGCCTCAGCGAGTTGTCTGAATTGCCTAGTCTGGTTTCTAAAGGCCAGCATGTAGCTAAATACATCCTGGGGAGGTTTACTGGGAGCTTTCTCCCAGCCTTCTTTCACCAGACTCAGAGGTCCTCTTACCGGGTGACCATAGAGCAGTTCAAAGGGACTGAACCCTAAGGACTTCTGTGGCACCTCACAGTAAGCAAAGAGAAGGCATGGCAAGAGCACGTCCCACTTATGCCTCATGGGTTCTTCCAGACCCATAATCATGCCCTTCAGGGTCCGGTTGAATCTCTCAACCAGCCCATTTCCTTGGGGGTGGTAAGGAGTGGTGAACTTATAGGTAACACCGCACTCCTGCCACAGGGACTTCATATACTTGGATATGAAGTTTGTACCACGGTCACTCACCACCTCCTTAGGGAACCCCACACGGGAGAAAATCCCCATCAGTGCACGTCCCACCACGGGGGCCGTCACCGTCCGAAGAGGGATGGCTTCAGGGTACCGGGTGGCATGGTCCACCAAGACCAGGATGAACCTGTTGCCCATGGCTGTCTTGGGGTCCAGTGGCCCCACAATGTCAATACCCACCCGTTCAAAGGGGGTGCTGACCACAGGAAATGGCTGGAGGGGAGCCTTGTGCTTCCTCCCACTTTTTCCACTTGCCTGGCAAGTCTGACATGTCCTGCAATGAGTGTCTGAACTCTTGCGCATCTGGGGCCAATAAAAGTGGGTGACAAGCCTTTCAAAGGTCTTGCCCTGCCCCAGATGTCCTGCTAAAGGCACATCATGAGCCAAACCCAGTAGGAAGGCTCTGAAGCGCTGGGGTACCACCAGCACACGGGCTGACCCAGGCTCAGCAACCTTAGGCTCGCTAACAGGAGACCATTCTCCCAGTAGATCCAATGTGATCCAGACTGATCACCTGCTGCCTGGTTTGTGGCCTGTTGCCGCAAACCCACAAGAGAAGGGCACTTGTTGTGCTCCTCACAGAACTCCTCCCTGGAGGGTCCTCCTTCCTGCTGCCAATGGGTCAGCTCAGGCAGGTCCCCCAGTTCAGCCACTTGCTCCCCTGTAGGTTAACACAAGACCCAAAACGACAAAAATCCACAATACACTATGAAAACAAGCACTGGCATAGCCAATAGGTCTCGCCTTTGGGGCCTTATAAGTGTTTAGGCAGAGCTATTGACTTTGCCAATGTGTTTAAGCTGTGCTGTAGAGAAGTGTGGCTGCTGTGCAGCATGCTGAAAAGTTGTAATAAAAAAGTGCCAGAAGCATTTTTGTAACCTTATATATGACCAAAAAGGCATTATGTCCAACAGAACGACCATATTAAAAAAATTATGTACAATAAAAAAATCTCATTTTTCTTTTGTTCTTGCAATGCTGGCAACTTGTTTCTGCCTATTCCAATGGTTGTTTGTTAAAGTTTTTTTTTGAGGGGCATAAACAATTGGAGGTTGAAGGTTGTGAACTAGTACCTGTATTATAACACTAGCAGCGGCCAGACGCTAGGGGAGAATCAACAGATGGCAGATTCCGAGAGCAGGCTGAGGTGGTGTTGAGTGATGTTGAGGTGGTAGTGGTGGTGGTGGTGACTGGTGCTGAGACGATGCTGAGCTGATGCTGAATGATACTTAGGTCTTGCTGAGTGATGATGATGTGGTGGTGTACTAGTGCAAAGGCGATGCTGAGTGATACTGATGTGGTGTCGAGTGATACTGATGTGGTGTCGAGTGATACTGATGTGGTGTCGAGTGATACTGATGTGGTGTCGAGTGATACTGATGTGGTGTCGAGTGATACTGATGTGGTGTCGAGTGATACTGATGTGGTGTCGAGTGATACTGATGTGGTGTCGAGTGATACTGATGTGGTGTCGAGTGATACTGATGTGGTGTCGAGTTGTTAGACCTGTCAGCCCTAGGGTGGTCTTGCCCTGTTTTTTTCCCTTTTGCGCCTCATTTTTGCCACCGTATTTTTACTGGACCTAGGTCTCCGGGCGCCTTGCCACTGCTAACCAGTGCTGAGGTGCAGGTGCTCTCTCACTCAAGATGGCTGCCACAGGCCCCTGCTACAGCAGAGGGGCCTTGCACGCATACACACTAGTAGCCAGGGTCAGGCTGGGACATAGGGATACAGTATCCATTCCGTCCCCGCCTCTGGGCCACATAGCCAGACATGTAGAAGGTTCCAGAACCTTCCAGGCTGTGGGAGGAGTTATGTTTTGCCGCCTTTAGGAGGGTCACCTGACCTAGGGGTATAAGAGGCTTGGAGGGAAATCTTTTAGTCAGTTGGGGCACCACTGATCCTGGGAGAACCTCTGCCGGAGTACAGGATTTAGGGCCTAGGGGGAGACCTACACTACTGCTGCTGACAAGGCTTAGGCACTGCTGTAGTAAGCTAGCTGAGGAACGCCCACCACCCACTGACCTTGCCCAGCGTGAGGTGACCCAGGGAACCACCTTCAGCGTGCTGGGAAGTAACATCAAGCACTCCCAGAACCACCAACTCATTCCCCCCTCATAAGAAGAAACTCCTGACAAGAAACTCCTAAGAAGCAACCAATCTGGACCAGCCGCAAGAAACCTTAATTTAGGGAGGCCCGACCGACCAGCAAGGCCTGAAACCTAAACTGCCAGACTGAGGATCACCAGGTAAAGCGCCGTGCCCTGAAGCGCTAGACCTTCACCCCCTATCTATTCCTGCCTGCTGCTGGGCTGCCCCCAAGAACCTTTCCAGTCAGCCCTGCCCACAGGCTGCTGGTGCGCCCGCGCTATGTCTCCACGAGGGAGAAACTGCCCCCCCCGCCCAAGTCACTGACCTCGTGACTGAATCGCCGCCGCGGCCGCGTGAAGAGAAGTGCTGTGGTGAGGGAGGCCCCCCTCGAGGGCGTGTGGTGAGGTGCGCCATCCGCACCCTCACCGAAGGAAGTGCTGTGGTGAGGGAGGCCCCCCTCGAGTGCGTGTGGTGAGGTGCGCCGTCCGCGCCCTCACCGAAGCCTCCAAATTGCCCCCAGAGATCACCGCCGGGCCCCCACCGCCGAAGTCGCGGCCAAAGGAATCGCCGCCGCAGCCCAAGGGGGCTGTGTGAAGACGCCGCGGCCTAGCGGGACCAGCGAGGCCTCCAGGCCCCGCCGACACCGTTGCTGGGCAACCGGGGACGCCGGCCGCGCCCCCGGGAAGGCCGTGCAGCGATTGGGCGCCGGCTCCCGCCACGCCCCCAGCGCCGACGGAGGCCGAGGAAGAGCTCCGGACCCGCAGAGGGAGACGGGGAGCCGGCCGGAGAGGACTGCCGGCTCCCGCTCCCCTTCCCGCAATCCACTTCCTTGATCCCGGGGGCCGGAGGAGGGTGATACCGGCCCCCGCAACGACCCGCAATTCCGGCCAGAAGGCCGAGGCACCCCGACCGGGCCCCGCCCTTCAGAACACGGGCCGGCCCGGGTGATCGACAGTCGCCGTGAAGCGCGACCAACGACCCACACATCAGGTGAGCCCAGGAGGCCCCTAGGGCCCGCAGAGATGCCACTGGGGGCCGGGGGCCACCATTAACCCTTGAAATTATCCCTATGAGGAGAGGCCCCGGAGAGGAGTGGGCCTGGCCTGAATTAACCCCTGAGGGACACAGAAGCCCCAGAGTACAGGACATGTTGAGGGGTTCCCCACATTGTTCATTAATTTAATGATGACGCCTACTGTAATTACTGCCTAGGCCTATGCTTATAACTGCAAAGTCTTTACCTAGGGTGAAGGTGATTAATTGAATTGAGCTGAAGTGTACACCGCCAAGAGTTGAAGTGTTTTATGTTACAGGTGTACTGGAGTTGCGACGCCCACTGTACTGAATGTGGGTGCGCCTAGATTAATGCAGGCCCTGTTGGAAATGTAACGTGAAAAGCCTTCTTTTAAGTAATTGAGTATTCCTGAAGTGAATTGCATGTTTAGGCCCATGTTTTATTGATGCACCTTGTGATCATTATTGGTGTTGCGTTTAGGAGATGATGCCTGCGGCCTTTTAGTGGCCTACAATGTTGATGAGCTATGATGCTTTAATAAGAATGTGCACCAGTTGAGTAATGCAATGATTTTAAATATAGATCTGAAGTAATCTGCCTCATCTGATGCCACCTTGATTTATATAAAAGATCTTGATTTTGAATACACAAGCCTGGTGTGGTGTCATGTTATGTTATTGCGTCCGCATTCCTGAGTCAAAGTAAGAGTGTGCTGCACAACTGCCTTACACATTGCCTTCGCGTGCTTTCCCGCCTCGCGCCATGCTACCGTGACGGACTCGGTAACCCCGTTTCCAACACGAGTGATACTGATGTGGTTGTGCCGAGTGATACTGATGTGGTTGTGCCGAGTGATACTGATGTGGTTGTGCCGAGTGATACTGATGTGGTTGTGCCGAGTGATACTGATGTGGTTGTGCCGAGTGATACTGATGTGGTTGTGCCGAGTGATACTGATGTGGTTGTGCCGAGTGATACTGATGTGGTTGTGCCGAGTGATACTGTTGTGGTTGTGCCGAGTGATACTGTTGTGGTGGTGCCGAGTGATACTGTTGTGGTGGTGCCGAGTGATGCTGTGGTGGTGCCGAGTGATGCTGTGGTGGTGCCGAGTGATGCTGTGGTGGTGCCGAGTGATGCTGTGGTGGTGCCGAGTGATGCTGTGGTGGTGCCGAGTGATGCTGTGGTGGTGCCGAGTGATGCTGTGGTGGTGCCGAGTGATGCTGTGGTGGTGCCGAGTGATGCTGTGGTGGTGCCGAGTGATGCTGTGGTGGTGCCGAGTGATGCTGTGGTGGTGCCGAGTGATGCTGTGGTGGTGCCGAGTGATGCTGTGGTGGTGCCGAGTGGTGGTGCCGAGTGGTGCTGTGGTGATGGTGAGTGGTGCTGTGGTGGTGGTGAGTGGTGCTGTGGTGGTGCTGAGTGATGCTGTAGTGGTGCTGTGGTGGTGCTGAGTGATGCTGAGTGATGCTGAGTGATGCTGAGTGATGCTGTGGTGGTGCTGAGTGATGCTGTGGTGGTGCTGAGTGATGCTGTGGTGGTGCTGAGTGATGCTGTGGTGGTGCTGAGTGATGCTGTGGTGGTGCTGAGTGATGCTGTGGTGGTGCTGAGTGGTTGTGTGGTGGTGCTGAGTGGTGGTGTGGTGGTGCTGAGTGGTGGTGCCGAGTGATGCTGTGGTGTTGCCGAGTGATGCTGTGGTGGTGCCGAGTGATGCTGTGGTGGTGCCGAGTGATGCTGTGGTGGTGCCGAGTGATGCTGTGGTGGTGCCGAGTGGTGGTGCCGAGTGGTGCTGTGGTGATGGTGAGTGGTGCTGTGGTGGTGCTGAGTGATGCTGTGGTGGTGCTGAGTGATGCTGTGGTGGTGCTGAGTGATGCTGTGGTGGTGCTGAGTGATGCTGTGGTGGTGCTGAGTGATGCTGTGGTGGTGGTGCTGAGTGATGCTGTGGTGGTGCTGAGTGATGCTGTGGTGGTGCTGAGTGATGCTGTGGTGGTGCTGAGTGATGCTGTGGTGGTGCTGTGGTAGTTCTGAGTGGTGCTGTGGTAGTTCTGAGTGGTGCTGTGGTAGTTCTGAGTGGTGCTGTGGTAGTTCTGAGTGGTGCTGTGGTAGTTCTGAGTGGTGCTGTGGTAGTTCTGAGTGGTGCTGTGGTGGTGCTGAGTGGTGCTGTGGTGGTGCTGAGTGGTGCTGTGGTGGTGCTGAGTGATGCTGTGGTGGTGATGTGGTGGTGCTGAGTGATGCTGTGGTGGTGCTGAGTGATGCTGTGGTGGTGCTGAGTGATGCTGTGGTTGTGCTGAGTGATGCTGTGGTGGTGGTGCTGAGTGATGCTGTGGTGGTGGTGCTGAGTGATGCTGTAGTGGTGCTGTAGTAGTGCTGTGGTGTTGCTGAGTGATGCTGTGGTGGTGCTGAGTGATGCTGTGGTGGTGCTGAGTGATGCTGTGGTGGTGCTGAGTGATGCTGTGGTGGTGCTGAGTGATGCTGTGGTGGTGCTGAGTGGTGGTGTGGTGGTGCTGAGTGGTGGTGTGGTGGTGCTGAGTGATGCTGTGGTGGTGGTGAGTGATGTGGTGGTGAGTGATGCTGTGGTGGTGGTGAGTGATGCTGTGGTGGTGCTGAGTGGTGGTATGGTGGGTGGTATGGTGGTGCTGAATGGTGGTGCTGAGTAGTGTTGTGGTGGTGCCGAGTGGTGCTGTGGTGGTGCCGAATGGTGGTGTGGTGGTGCTGAATGGTGGTGCTGAATGGTGGTGTGGTGGTGCTGAATGGTGGTGTGGTGGTGCTGAATGGTGGTGTGGTGGTGCTGAGTGATGCTGTGGTGGTGCTGAGTGATGCAGTGCTTGTGTGTTGGTGCCGAGTGGTGGTGCCGAGTGGTGGTGCTGAGTGATGCTGTGGTGGTGCTGAGTGATGCTGTGGTGGTGCTGAGTGATGCTGTGGTGGTGCTGAGTGATGCTGTGGTGGTGCTGAGTGGTGGTGCTGAGTGGTGTTGTGGTGGTGCTGAGTGGTGGTGTGGTGATGCTGAGGTGGTGTTGAGTGGTGTTGTGGTGGTGCTTGTTTCCTTGTCCTGCCACAGCTGCTTGTTCTAGGACAAAAAGTTACAAAAAGTAATGCTACAGAAAGTGACTGGGGCGCGATCGTAGCCTTTGGAAGCGGGTGAGCCGAGTCAGCGAGAACTGAAGGAGTGCTGCGAGGAGGGGTCCGGGTGGAGGAGCTGGAGCATAGCGACATTTATTTGTACAAAGTGCCGAAATGCTACATGCCGAAGTGAAGGAGCGCAATTGTAACAGTGTTAGTATATTTTCCGTAGTGCAATTTTATTATACAAATCGTCCCAATAGTTATATCTGGAAGGTACGTACAAGATTTAAGTACTGTTAAATATTGCAAAAGTACTTATTTCCAAGTTATAGTATTGCCGTTTACACAGGAATTCCTTTATCGTATGCTGCTTTCGTTAAAAAAGAAGCATTAACAGTCTTTATCGTATGCTGCTTTCGTTAAAAAAAAAAAAGCATTACACAGATATTGGGCAGTAGAGGATGCCTGTGGTCGAGCAAGTGAGATGAAAGCCAGATGGCGCCTGGAGCGATGCGAGGAATGCAAGCGCTGGCTCAGGGCAGACCTAATGAAGCTGACGAGAAGGGAAGGGGGAGAAGGGAGGGGGTAGTGCGAGCAGAGGAGCCATTACAGAAACCCAGATGGCGGCTGCACGCGTGCACGCTCGCGTGAACGCAAGCTGGTAGCCAGCAAAAGCCTCTCTGGTAGCACTTCAAAAACCCACTTACTAAATTTCTCGCAGAGCAGCGCATGCGCTGGCTCAGCGAGACCTAAATATGACTGTCAATGGTAGAAAATAGTTCAGTTCAATAAAGATGGTAAATGTGACACTCAACGTTCAATGTACCTTTGGATGCGTAACGCGATACAAACAAAAGAGTTGCAGGGAAGGTGATGCGTCGGTTCCTTACACGCAAGAACGGTGATGCATCGGTTCCTTGCTCCGGGGGAGGTGATGCGTCGGCTCCCTACTGCTGCGTAGGGGACGGTGATGCGTCGGTTCCTTACCGGAGAGGAGGTGATGCGTCGGTTCTTCACCGCGTGGGGAGGTGATGCGTCTGTTTCTTACTGCGCTTCTGTGGCGATGCGACCCGCAGCGCCGCGATGACGACCCGGTGCACTGAAACAAAATGGCGTCTTCTTCTTGATGCAACACGCAGGGGGCGATGCGTGCACGCCCGACGGCCGTGCGGCGACTCGGTGTATCTTCTGAGCCGCGACAGGCCATGCGACACGCTTCTCCGATGTTGCGACGGCGACACTCTTCTCCGGTGATGCGAGGCGCTTCAGTGATGCGATGGCGACAGCGGCGGCACGCTTTCTCGGCGATGCGACAGCAGCGGCGACACGCTTCTTCCTCGGGAGTCGCGCTTCCAGCTCCCAGCAACACGCAGTCTCTGAGAAGGCCCAACACAACAGAAGGAACTTCAAATTCCCAGCAAGGGAATTCAGGGGAGCTGGTTGGTGAAGTCTTGTACCCCTGAGACTTCAGCAGGAGGCAAGCTCAATCTTCAAGCCCTTGGAGATGTTCTGCAAGATGATGAAAGTAGCACAAAGTTCCTTTCTCCTTTCTTTGGCAATCAGGCAACCACTGCAGGCCAATCCCTCAAACAGCACACAGCATAGGGATAGTCTCCTCCTTCAGTTTCTCTGGTTCCTCTCCCCAGCAAAGGTTCTTCTTGTTTCCCAGAAGTGATCTAAAGTCTTGGGGTCTGGGCCCCAGTATTTATACCCATAAATCCTTTGTCCTCTGAAGGTAGAGGGTCCTGTACCTAGTCCAAACAAGTTCTGGGTGCATTCTGCCAGTGCACACCTTCTTCCTTTGTCAATGTGGGCCAGGGACATCAGACACACCACAGGAGGTGGAGCCAGCATTGTGGAAGGCAGGCAAAGCCCTATTCAGGCCCAGGTGATACTCCTCATGCAGATAGGTCTATTCAACCCTGTGCTGACTCACCCCGTCTCCTGGAGCCCCCCAGCCCCTGTCACTCACAAACCCAGACATACAATACACAAGCTGGCAGAGGCAGGCTGGATGGTTAGGCAAGAAAATACCTACTTTCTAAAAGTGGTATTTTCAAACACAGAATGTTAAAACCAACTTCACTAAAAGATGTATTTTATCATTCTGAGTTCAGGCATACTAAATTTGTTTTTCTACCATGTTCCCTGGGTCAGTTAGGATTATAAGATGTTATAATCAAACTGCCCATTCTGGCCTATGGGGACAGGTAGCCTTGCAATAGTGAAAAACGAAATTGGCTGTAATTCACCATTAGGACATTCCACACACACAAGGGCATGTCTTACCTTACACATACAATGCACCCTGCCCTAGGGCCTACCTTAGGGGTGACATATGCAGGAAAGGGAAGGTTTGGGGACTGGTAAATGGGTGCACTTACCAAGTCGACATGGCAGTATCAGACTGCACACAGGCTCTGCAATGGCAGGCCTGAGACACACTTTACAAGCTGCTCCTGTGGGTGGCACAACCAGTGCTGCAAGCCCACCAGCAGCATTTGATTCACAGGCCCTGGGCACAAACAGTGCACTGTACTAGGGTCTGACAGTGAATCAAATAGGCCAAACATGGAGTCACTAATCCACACATTAATTTACCATAGGGAGCACTTTGGCACTGAATAGCAGTGGCAAAGTGCCCAAAGCATCTATACCAGCAAAAACAGGTCAACAGTGGAGGCATAGTGAAAAAATGGAAGGGAGACCCACGCCAAGGATGCCAGGTCGAACAAGTGAGAATTACCATGCAAAACGTAATAGGAGTACAGGTCTGCTGCACCCTATGTGCTTTGTGAGACGTGGTAGTTAAGGTATTTTATAAACTGCTGCATATGGTTTCATGCCCTGATGTGGTGCTACGTGGCATTTTATGCCTGGTGACAGTAAAAAGTACCATTGGTAGGAACTACCCATTATGTACAGTGATAATGTTTTCACAACGTTCGTATGATATGTGCAACTTCTAAGTATGTGCTTTAATGCACTGATATAGTATGACAATTGCCTAATTGGCAAAGTGATTTATGATCCATGCATTTTTATTGCAAGTGCATAGCAGCACAGTGATTTATGTGATTGTGGTCTATGTGTTTTATGTACAATACAAAGGATATTTTTATAACCTTGTGTGGAGTCTCTTTTGTGGTGTGTCACGTGTGTCGCATGTGCCACGGTGTGTGCGCGCGTGTGCTGCGCAAACGCTTTACACATTGCCTCTGGAATAAGCCTGACTGCTCGGCCAAGCTACCAAGGGGGTGAGCAGGGGTTATCTTGGGTGTGTAACTCCCTTACCCTGACTAGAGTGGTTGGTTCTGCCTGGCTTAGGTGATTTCCCTAGCCAACCAGTAACCACATTTCTAACACCCAGAAAAAACAGTAGTCCTCAACCAAACAGTGTCTCGGAGCGATCGTCAACAAAGCTGCTCTGCCTAGTGAGTCAGTGGTGTCTAGTCCACAGCGAATGGTGAACTTGGCGGCATCTCCCAAGTCGGCAACAGCCTGGGAGGGCACGGCCAGGGCCTCCTCCGGAACGGTTGACACAACCTGCGCAACCGTGTCCCACAGAGCGTGGAAGCAATGGCCTAAAAGAATGCCAAGCTGGAGGAAGAAAACATTTTCTTGCCGAAATTAACCAGCTTTTTGGATTCCCGGTCTCCTGGGGCCGTAGGGAATGCACCAGGGTTTATTTGTGAGGTGGAGGCCTGGCCCACCAAGCTCTCCGGGGTGGGGTTTTGGTTGAGGAAGTTTAGGTCCCCCTGGAGCAGGGCGGTGGCAGCAGTCAATCGTCCTATTCATAGGAGCCCTTGTCTGGGCTTAGACAAAGTCCCAAGCAGGACGGCAGTAAGTGCCTCATTGAATGGGAGGAGCGGGTCAGATGGGGAAACTCCCGACTGAAGCACTTCGGTCTTAACAGCCACCGAGGACAAGCTAAGGTCCAGGACCTCAGCATCGCCATTGTAAATGAAGCTACCTCATCTGTAGCCACTGTAGGGGGGGGAAAGCATACCAGCATCTGGAGAGGTGTCCAGTCCACGGCTTCACCCAGATCCTCACACCAGTACATAGGGTCTTCATAAGGCTGGCAATCTTCAGGGTCCAGCAACCCCTCCCATTCCTCCTCAAGTCCCAGCATGTAAGAATGGGGCTCAGGCTACGGCCTGGACAGCATTGCGCCAGTCGGCACAGGAGTTTGTATTGGACAGCTCCGTTTCAGAGTCAGGGATGGGAATGGTGCTGCCGGAGGGGCACCAGGAGTACAAGCCCCTCGACAGGCACTGGGGAAGGTCGGGATGCTACATCCGGCGCCGGTCTGGATCCATCAGTGGATCCTTGGGGCCCGAATGACGCCAGAGTCGCTGGCGAGGATCCAGAAGGGACCCCTTCCAAACCTGTGGGGTCTTAAGCCGTTCCGGCAGGAACAGGCCACCCAAATATGAGGTACATGGCCTCATAAAAGTCTCGGAGCTGGGCGGGGGTTGCTTCGGCTCCTGGAAACTCTGGGACACACAGAGCCAACCCAGATGCTGGCTCAACCGCGGAGCCCGGCCTCGAGTGGTGACGCTGAGACGTATGCTTCGACGAGGACTTCGTATGTTTGGACTTACCCGAGTGGCTCGACAACTTGGAGTGGGATGACTACCTCGGGCTTTGTGACCGCTCCTGGGACCTTCGCCTCGACCAGGACCTCGATCGTCATGCAATCGCACGTCGAGCTGCTAGAAGCTCGAGGGATCGCTCCCTCAAGGCCTTCGGGTGCATGGCGCATCAGTCTGGACAGGTCTTCGGGTTGTGGTTTCGCTTGAGGCACCAAAGGAAAACAAGGTGCGAGTCCGTAACTGACATCTGCTGGTGACAGGCGCCACATGGCTTAAAGCTGCCCTTCCTATATGACATATTCCTGCCACACAAGGAGGATATTCCATCAAAAAGAGTTGACAAACCTCGAAAAAACCTGGTCAAAAAATGACTAAGTTGTAGGTAGCCCTTCCCAGATCGGCACGGATTGGCACAGAAAGAAAAGAACGGACGTCAGCGTGCCTCGGTGGCGCCTATATAGGCAACGCAAATGTCATTTCCGGCACAGACAACGCCAATGACGCCTTGCGGAGCAGAGTGAAGCCAATTACCGGCACACAAGGATACTGCTCATGAAAAACGTCTGGATCCAGTCTGACGCCGGGGTATCATTCTAAGGTAAGGAATTTGCGGCTAGTAGTCTATCAGATCAAATTGTTACATTAAGCCAGATTTGTATCTCAAGTCGACATTAATGTAACGTTGCAGTGTACAGCTTTTACAAAGCTGCCACCTTGTTGCCTTTAAAACTCCTCTGCCTTCCTGTCCCGGGCACACATGTACCCTGTTCCATGAGACAGCTTTCTGCTCTCCTGGAGAGACGTGTCAATGACTCTCAGGAAGGAGAACAATGAGGGATTGCAGGCCACAGAGGTGTTCACTCCCTCCTACAGAAAGCCACTTGGGTGTTAGCCCCAAAAGGCAGGCTTCAAAGGGGAAGCCCTCTTTGAAGGCCGATGTGTCTCTAGGGAGGAAAGCTGCCACACTGTTTAAGCAGATAGGCTGCCATGGGGTATAAAGAGAGGAAATCAGTTGTCAAACCGGTTTCTCCAAGGGCGTTTAGTCCTGAGGTAGCCACACCCCAGGGGTAGGCTAGGGGGCTCTGAACACCGAGAGAGGGATCTCGTTATCTTGGGAGAGGGCAGAAAAGTGCATCTTGGAATGGTCACATACTACACTTCACAGAAGTGGTCACCAGCTGGGAGGGAACCTGGGAGCCCATTGGCCACCAACCACATCCTGCTCTGAGGGCACTTTCCAAGCATAAGGAGGGCACCCCTGGCACCCAGACCTCAGATCACGACTGACTTGAAAGAAGGACCAAAGGACTGCCCTGCTGCACCAAGGGACCAGCAAAGAGAGGTTGCCCCTAAGACTGCACCTTCTGCACTTGGTGGGTAGCGAAGAGAGGTACTGTGCCTGCCCTGTGCCACTCAAAGAGAAGATGTCTCCAGAGCCCACTCAAGCCAAGAGACTCCAAGGGCCAGCTGACTGACTTCCTGTTCACAGTTGAAGAAGCCTGCAAGTTGGTAGTCCAAGGTCTTAAAGCCTTTACCATTGCTGCCGTGCAGCACCAAGGACCCCAAACTGTTACACAGAGCTGCACCCGAGTTAGCTGAACCCGTGAGTGCTGTAGGAGAGTTGCTGGGACCCTCAGAAGGAGAGTTATCGACACAGGAAGAATTGGCATATGACCACGACAACGGACGACTGGTAGTCCAGTGGAGACTGGAGTTTGGCCAGACTAGAAAGAACTTCTTGGGACGTTGACTCTACATCCAGGACCCCCTCACCATCTTCGTGGACCGAGGAATCCCTGCAGGAAGACTCCCATCGACTGTAGCATCCACAGAATTCTTAGAGCATCTTCAGCATCCTTCATCCCTTATATCAGGACCACTCCATGGGAATCCATTGTAACAAGGATAAAGTGCTTGGAATTGCTGGAGGTCTGCTCTTCTGTGAAGGTAACTGTTCTTGAAGACCTTGCTGGTCCCCGACTACCTCTCTGCCAGAGTTGGTCACCCCAAGTACTACTAACCGACCGCATTAGCACTTACCGAAGTTTACCTTGAAAAAGTTTCTCTGTGCCCAACTCAATGACGTTGCCAAGGCTTGTTCCTGGTTGAGTGAAATTGCTTTGATTTTTTATTGCTTGTACAATCAATATTTATGGCACCCTCCAGTGGATCTTTTTCGTTGTAGGGTCTAAATTCTTATTAAAAAAAGAAAAAAATAAGGCTATTTTTATAAATTGGTGTTAGATTCTTTGAGTGCCATGTCCATTTCTTCTTCAATGTTCTGGTGGTGTTTAAATGCTTTACACTTGTTCCTTTGTGCAAGCCTTGCTGCTTGGAGACAGCTACCGCGGGTTGGGCTGGGGGGTTTACAGACGAAAACCCACTGACCTAAAGGGGCTGGTAAGTGTACTACATGGTGAGATCACTCAGTCACACCATATAATACACCCCATTTCCTCACATTGGCCTTGTGCAATAGTTCAAAGGGTGATTTGTGTTCCACACTGGTGGTGGAAGAGTTCATGGTGGGTAGGCCTTTGCTGCTTCAATAAATCTTGTAATGACTGGTAGTCTGAACATTTTTTGGTATTGTGAGACCTGGTGTATGCTAGTATTGCGGATAAGTGGACTTTGAGCTATGTGCACGCATATTGCTCAATCAGACAACTGCACGAGGTGATATATGATGATGTTCTCACAGGTTGTATTGTCCCTGGATCCCTGCTGCTGGTTCCAGCTGAGGAGTGGTATCCTCTTAGCAGCACACTATTTGTGTATTTCCCGTCTTTTGGCCTCCTTAAAGATCTTTTAAACCAGTACTTAATTTGCACACACAAAAAAATAAGTGCCAGGGCTCTTAGTCAGGGGGCTACTGCAGCTTGCACCACCCATTGCCTCTGCCAGCTTCGCTAATAATAGTAACACCACAACTAGCAACCATCGCACTCCTGCAAGTGGGATAATTTGGATTCTTTCAGGCCCCAAAAGCTAAAAGAACGGCTTGGGCGGCAGGCAATAGTCATTTTTAATGTATATTGAATTAGTAATTAACTGTTGTGGTCGTTTCTAAATTAGCCAGACAGCGCCACCTTGTGGATATTTTACCCTCTCGCACAGTGAGCATGCTTGAGTTTTGGCCACCTTGTCTCTCCCTTGGACACTGCTTTAGTTGTAAGTATCCTGTCTGTATTGCCCACATTGGGCTAGTCGAATAATGTTCGCGCTCAATATTTTACCTTTGCTGATCACCACTAATACTGGCATCGATGTTAGGTGGGGAAGTGCGGCAGGTGAAGGCAAATACCCCTCCTCAGTTCAGTGACGGGCATTGCTCTGGACACGAGGAGATAATGCCGGTATGCACAGTTTTTGCATTTTACTTGCTGTTGAAAACAGGTTTATTGGTGCCCTTTCCCAATTACAATAATGTTGGTTAAATTTTCCTGACAGAGCTCATTCGTGGGATGTGCCCACGCCTCTGCTTGGCCTGGGCGCCTCCACTTTGAGCTGTCCCTGGGCGCCTCCACGTTGAGCTGTCCCTGGGCGCCTCCACGTTGAGCTGTCCCTGGGCGCCTCCACGTTGAGCTGTCCCTGGGCGCCTCCACGTTGAGCTGTCCCTGGGCGCCTCCACGTTGAGCTGTCCCTGGGCGCCTCCACGTTGAGCTGTCCCTGGGCGCCTCCACGTTGAGCTGTCCCTGGGCGCCTCCACGTTGAGCTGTCCCTGGGCGCCTCCACGTTGAGCTGTCCCTGGGCGCCTCCACGTTGAGCTGTCCCTGGGCGCCTCCACGTTGAGCTGCCCCTGGGCGCCTCCACGTTGAGCTGCCCCTGGGCGCCTCCACGTTGAGCTGTCCCTGGGCGCCTCCACGTTGAGCTGTCCCTGGGCGCCTCCACGTTGAGCTGTCCTGCTGGTGGATTGCTGATCAGGTTTTGCATTGCCTATTTCCATACATCCTGCACTAGTTTTGACAGGGCTTTTGATTTTGTTTCCCCTTAAGTAAAACGTTACTGTTGTGTTGTCTTTCTGCACTAATACCACCTTCTCCTTAATTTGTATCTGAAAGGCCTTTATCACTAGAAAAGAGGCCTTACGCTGCAACAAGTTTATGTGCTTTGCGGTTTCTTCTGCATTCCATTGGCCCTTTCGCTGGAGCCTTTCCATGTACACAACCCAACGTGTGTGATGTGCCATCAGTTATGGTCACAGAAGGAAGTGAGGTCTGAACAGTCTGCTTTTCAGCACGTTTTCCCTTGTCAACCTTTTTAGCTTTTGAATGTGCTTGTAACAAGCATTAGCTTCTCCCACTTCCTCTTGTTCAGTGCCCATGGTCTCATCAGCTGTTCCTGTGATGTTCTCATGTGCAGCCTGGCAGGTGTTATGAAGATACCAAGGCTACATGAAGATACCAAGGCCTGCAAATCTCTTTGCTCTTCTCAGACTTAGAGATTGCAAAGTATGGTATACATGACTCTGATTCTTCAATGTCAGAAACCACTTTCCATAGGAGTAGCTAGTGCAGTCAGAACTTGGGAGGGCGCCCAAAATACTTTCTTCTGTGCGGGTACTAGACAGGATTTTTTTGCTTGATATTTACAGAAAATAGCAAGTTAAGTAACAATGGAATAACTGACTCGGCACCACACAAAAAAAAATTCCCCTTTACTAGTCGGTCATATAGGTGTGGGCATATATGTATCGACTGCCTCCTGAGGCACACTGTCACTGCTGCAAGACATTTAATGAACCCTCTTGGAGCAGACATTACGGTGCAAGCAGCGGCGTCGTCGGCTGACGAATGGGAGTCGATGGCGCCGGCGTCGGTAGGCCAAGGCTGCAGTGCGGGATGAGGGCTGTGCGTCGTGTAACTTTACGAGCAGTGCCCTCAAACCACGGTGCAAGCAGCGGCGTAGATTTCGGCGTGGAGCGGCGTCGTCGGGGATACCAAGGCGTCGTCGTGAAGCGAGGCGGTGCGGAGTGCGGCGCCCACAGGTGGCGGTGCGAGCAGAGGCTCGGTGGCGGCGTCAGCAGGCGTCGGTGAGACCAGGGTCGCGGTGCGGCATTGCGGTGGTGCCCTCTGCGGTGCCTTCAGGACACAGAGTCGGCAGCGTCGTCGACGTAGTCGGGTTGCTTCTTCTTCTGTTGCAGCACAAAACACACAGTCCCCAGTGCTGAGGGCAGAAGAGCTTGAAGTCTTTGCTGTTCCTGAGACTTCTTGAACAGGGGGCCAGCTCTACCTCAAGCCCTTGAAGAAACTCACAAAAGTAGATTGCAGAAAGTTCAGTCCAGTCCTTTCACTGCCCAAGACAGAAGCAGCCACTGCAGGTCGACTCAGCAAAGCACACAGCAAGCAATGTGGCAGTTCCTCCTCTTAGCTTCTCCAGCTCTTCTTCTTGGCAATCTTCTTGGTCCAAAAGAGTTCTACCAGTCAGGGGTCTGGGCCCCAATATTTATATCCCAAAATCCTTTGATCTCTTACGCAGAGAGTGTCTGTGCCCAGCCAGAACCAGTTCTGCCTTCTCTGGTGTGACTTCCTGGCAGGAGGTGGAGACGGCATGGTCAGCGGCAGACCAAGCCCTTTGGAGGTGCA
The DNA here is from genome assembly GCA_963921515.1 of Calotriton arnoldi. Lineage (NCBI taxonomy): Eukaryota > Metazoa > Chordata > Amphibia > Caudata > Salamandridae > Calotriton > Calotriton arnoldi. The sequence continues at coordinate 583,024 of CAWUFW010007641.1, forward strand.
AGGAAATCTCTTCCCCAATTGCAGCCCAGGTCTATTCAGCCCTTTCCTGATCCACCTAGACTATCTGGAGCCACTCCTGCTCCCCAGCCTTCTGTCATCCAAAACCCAGACAGGCAATCCACATTACAGCAGAGGCACACGGGATGACTGAGCAAGAAAATACCTACTTTCTAAAAGTGGTATTTTCAAACACAATGTAAAAATCACCCTCACTAAAAGATGCATCTTTAGATTCTGAGTTCAGGCATACTAAACATTATTTTCCTACCTAATTCCCCGGGCCAGTTATGTTTATAAGATTTTATAAACAAACTCCCCATTCTGTCCTATGGGGAACAGGTAGCCTTGCAATAGCGAAAAACGAAATTGGCCGTAATTCCCTATCAGGACATGCCACACACACCAGGGCATGTCCTACCTTTCACATACACTGCACAGGGGTACCTTGGGCCTACCTTAGGGGTGGCTGACAGTTAAGAAAAGGGAAGGCGAGGGACTGGCAAGTGTGTGCACTGGCCAAGTCGACATGGCAGTTACAAACTGCGCGCAGACTCCGCAATGGCGGGTCTGAGTTACCGTTTCAGGGCTACTCACGTGGGTGGCACAATCAGTGCTGCAGGCCCGCTAGTAGCATTTGATTCACAGGCCCTGGGACACTCAGTGCACTTTACTAGGGACTAACAAGTAAATCAAATATCCAATCATGGAAACACCAATCCATGACACAATTTACCACATGAGCACTTGCACTTTACCACTGATCAGCAGTGAGAAAAGTGCGCAGAAACACTACGCCAGCAAAAACAGAGTCAAAACTGGGAGGTCAGAAAGCAAAAACTCAGGGGAAACACGCCAAAAGATGCCAAGTCTAACACATGTCCCCTCCAGCTGAAAGTACGGAGAACTACCCACCCTCCTGGGAGTTCTCTTCACTAAGGCGGAAGAACCTGGACAGACCATCTGCATTGGCGTGTTCTGTGCCAGGACGGTGTTCCACCGTAAAGTCCATTCCTTGTAGGGAGATGGACCACCTCAGCAGTTTTGGATTCTCACCCCTCATTTGCTTCAACCATCTGAGAGGCCTGTGGTCTGTCTGAACCCGGAAGTGAGTCCCAAACAGGTATGGTCTCAGCTTCTTCAGTGCCCAGACCACAGCGAAAGCTTCCCTTTCTCTGTTCCCTGGCGAGTAGTCTCCGGCTAAGGAAGACTACAGGCTGGTCTAGGCCCTCTTCGTTCAGTTGTGAGAGCACCGCTCCCCCTCCATGCTCTGAAGCGTCAGTCTGCACGACGAATTCCTTGGAGAAGTCGGGGGCCTTGAGCACGGGTGCCGTGCACATGGCGACCTTCAGGGCATCAACAGCCTCCTGGCAGGACTCAGTCCAGATCAACTTCTTGGGCTGCTTCCTGGAAGTCAGCTCTGTTAAGGGGCAACAATGGTGCCATACCCCTTAACAAACCTCCTGTAGTACCCGGTGAGGCCTAAGAAGGCCCTCACCTCTGTCTGGGTCTTGGTGGGCTCCCAAGCCAGAATGGTGTCAATCTTGGGTTGTAGGGGCACCACCTGCCACTTCCTACCTGGTGCCCCAAGTACACCACCGAACCCTGCCCGATCTGGCACTTACTGGCCTTGATCGTGAGGGCCTGCCCTCTGCAGCGCCTTCAACACTTCACCGAGGTGCTGCAAGTGTTCTTCCCAGCTGGAACTGAACACTGCGATGTCATCCAGGTAGGCGGCACTGAAATCCTCCAGCCCAGCCAACACCTGGTTGACCAACCTCTGAAAGGTGGCAGGGGCTTTCTTCAACCCAAAGGGCATCACCCGGAACTGGTAATGTCCTTCTGGGGTTGAAAATGCTGACCTCTCCTTGGCCACATCGGTTAAGGCAATCTGCCAGTACCCAGACGTTAAATCAAATGTGCCGAGGAACTTGGCAGTTCCCAACCGATCAATGAGCTCATCAGCTCTGGGGATGGGGTGTGCGTCAGTCCTGGTGACGGCATTGAGCCCACGGTAGTCCACACAAAACCGCAGTTCTGGAGTGGCACCGGGTGCAGCAGCCTTTGGGACCAAGACCAGTGGGCTGGCCCAAGGACTGTTGGAAGGCTCGATCACCCCTAACGCCAACATCTTAGAGACCTCCTCTTTAATGCTGGCCTTGACCCGGTCAGGAGGGCTGTCACCGGCGTCCACGTCATGGGTACACCAGTGAGTAACACCTGAGGTCAGGGAGAACAGTGGGGCAAACGCACAAGTTACTAACTTGTGTAACGATATATCTGTAAGAGACAGTAGTTAGTGACAGATTCCTTACCTTAGAATATCCCCAGGCGGCATGCTGGATCCGGAAAGTTTTGCGTAGCAGTACCCCTGCGCGTCGGTAGGCGGCGTCGTGCGGCTCCGCGTTCGCCGTCGTGATCGCCGGGATGACGTTGTGGCCAGTACTTAGACGCCGCCCATGCGCGCTGGCGTCAGTTCTGTACACGACTTTCCGCGCCAGAAACGCAGAGCCATGCAAGAAACTGACACTGGTGTCTGAAAAACTAGGGCCCTGAAAGGGATGACCTTAACCCTAGAAATCAGTTCGCAGAACGGGGAGGATGGGTGGGACGGTAAGGAATCTGTCACTAACTACTGAGCATCTGAAAGCGACACGTTAGTGACAGATTCCTTACCTTAGAATAGATACTCCAGCAATACCAACCCCGGTGGGGGTCTGCGAACAAAGATCAGACGAGGAAGTCTCGGAGAACAGAACGGCCAAAGAAGCCGCTCTCTCCGGACTTGGCTGTCAAGGCAGTAATGCTTGGTAAACGTGTGCAGCGAGGCCCACGTAGCTGCCTGACAAATGTCCTGCAATGGGACACCACGTCCCAAAGCCGTGGTGGTGGCTGTCGCCCTGGTGGAATGGGTACGTAGCCCAACAGGGGGCGCCTTCTTAGCCAAAGAATAGCAGGCTTTGATACACAAGACAACCCAGCGGGAGATGGTCCGCTTGTGTACCGCCCGACCTTTTTTGGAGCCCACGTAGCCAACAAAGAGCTGGTCATCCACCCGGAACTGTTGTGTGCGGTTCAGATAGAAAGAAATCGCATGTTTTGGGTCCAGACGGTGGAGCCTCTGTTCCTCTCTGGAAGGATGCGGATGCGGAAAGAAGGTGGGCAAAGTGATGGTCTGCCCAATGTGGAAGGCAGTAACCACCTTTGGCAAGAAGGACGGACGCATCCTAAGAACAACCTTGTCTGGATGGACAGACAGAAAGGGGGGCTTGCAAGAAAGAGCCTGGAGCTCACTCACCCGCCGAGCGGAGGTGATAGCCACCAGAAAGGCTGTCTTCAGAGTGAGAAGACGAAGAGGACAGTTATGGAGAGGCTCAAAGGGAGCGCACATTAAAAGGTAAGAACCAAGTTCAAGTCCCACTGAGGCATCACAAACGGAACAGGAGGGAAAAGGTGTGTAATGCCTTTAAGAAACCTGTTAACAACAGGGGACTTGAAAAGGAGGGCTGATCAGGAAGCCTGAGGAAGGCCGAGATTGCACAAAGATAGCCCTTGATGGTACCCAGGGCAGAACCCTGTTGGGCCAGAGAAAGAAGGAACAGAAGAACCTCAGAGAGAGGGGCAGAAAGGGGATTCACAGCCTTTGCTGTGCACCATGCCACAAACTTGTTCTACCTGCAGGCGTATACCACCTTAGTGGAGGGACGCCTGGCTGCCAGAATCACATCACAAACTTCGGGAGGCAAGTCGAAAGGAATCAACTGCCGCCGCTCAATCTCCATGCAAGGAGGTGGAGACTGGACAGGTTCGGGTGGAGGACCGTCCCCTGCTGCTGCGACAGAAGATCCTCCCGAAGAGGCAGACGGATCGGGGGATCGATGCTCATACTGAGTAGCTCGGGATACCAAACTCTTCGAGCCCAGTCCAAAGCCACAAGAATGACTTTGGCCCGGTCGCGCCGAATCTTCTTCAACACTCTGGGCAGAAGTGGTATAGGCGGAAAGGCGTACAACAGACCGCAACTCCACTCGCGACGAAAAGCGTCGCCGAGCGAGTGCCGCCTTGGAAATTCCAACGCGCAGAACTGCTGACATTGCGCGTTCTCTTCGGTGGCGAATAGATCTAACCAAGGCTCTCCCCACTGTAGAAAGAGTCCTTGCGCCACCTCCGAGTGAAGATGCCATTCGTGATCCATCATGCACCTGCGGCTGAGTTTGTCCGCCCTGGCGTTCAGGGAACCTGCCAGGTGTTGAACCATCAGGGATATGCCCTGATGTTCCAGCCATGTCCAGAGACGCAGAGCCTCCCGACATAGGGTCCACGACCCCACCCTGCCTTGTTTGTTGCAATACCACATGGCGGTGGTGTTGTCTGTGAACACCTGCACTACCTTCCCCTTGACAGAGGGAAGGAATGCCTTGAGTGCAAGTCGGATCGCCCGGAGCTCCAGAAGGTTGATATGGAGCCAGGACTCCGCCGGAGACCAGAGGCCTCTGATCTCCGCCTCTCCCATGTGACCGCCCCATCCCAGAAGGGACGCATCCGTCACAACCGTGTGCTCTGGCTGGGGAAGGGAGAGGGATCTGCCCGTGACCCATTGCCGGTTCGAGAGCCACCACTGCAACTGCCGTGCAGTTCCCTCCGAGATCTGGACGTAATCGGACAGGTTCCCCATATGCTGCGCCCACTGGAACTTCAGGTCCCACTGCTGAGCCCGCATATGCCATCTGGCATGATCGACCAGCAGGATGCAGGAGGCCATGAGGCCCAGCAGCCTCAGGGTCATCCGTACCGAAACCCAGGATAGAGGCTGAAAGATCGGAATCATAGCCTGAATATCCTGGACTCGCCGTTCGGGAGGATAGGCCCGAAACTGCGTTGTGTCCAGAACTGCTCCGATGAAAAGGAGCTGTGGAGGAGGAATCAGGTGCGACTTCGGCACGTTGATGGAGGACCCCAGCGAGTGCAGGAGTCCGGCCGTAGTCTGGAGGTGGGAGACGACTGCCTGGGTCGAGCCCGCCTTCAACAACCAGTCGTCGAGGTAGGGGAAGACTGGAACCCCTGCCTGGCGCAGATGAGCTGCGACCACCGGCATCACTTTCGTGAACACCCGAGGGGCGCTGGTAAGGCCAAAGGGGAGCACGGTGAACTGAAAGTGCTCGAGGCCTACCGTGAACCGCAGGTAACGCCGGTGGGCCGGCAGGACGGGGATGTGAAAATATGCGTCCTGCAAGTCCAACGCTACCATCCAGTCTCCAGGGTCGAGGGCAGTCAAGACCTGAGCTAGGGTGAGCATCTTGAACGTTCCGGAGGTCCAAGATAGGACACATGTCCTCCTTGTCCTTTTTGGGCACCAGAAAGTAGTGGGAATAACAACCACGCCCTACTTCTGGGGTCGGAACGCGCTCGATGGCCCCCTTGGCCAAGAGGGCCGCAACTTCCTTTCGAAGAAGTACCAAATGGTCCCCCGACATGCGGTGGCATTGAGGTGGCATGGCTGGGGGGGTAGTCTCGAAGGGGAGGGAGTAGCCCCTTCGGACAATGTCCAAGACCCACCTGTCCGATGTGATGGTACGCCAGTGGGGAAGGTGATGGCGGACCCTGCCCCCCACTGGCGTCCTGTGGACCTGAAAGGATGGACTAGGAGGGCTTGGAGGCCGCGGACGGGGCGGAGGTGGTGGCCTGACCCGCACGCTGGTTACCCGACCCGCCTCGGCGGGAGCCACGTCCTCGGCCACGCGAAGGCGCTTGCTGCGCGGGCCGGTGGCTGGGCAATGGACGTGACTGGGCACCCCTTCCGTGGCCACGAAAGGGGAGAAAAGCAGACTGTTGCGGAGGTCGCGAGGCGGAGAGGCCCAAGGACTTGGCCGTAGCCCGCGAGTCCTTAAAGCGCTCCAGCGCGCTGTCTGCCTTATTGCCAAAAAGGCGAATACCATCGAAGGGCATGTCCATAAGGGTGTTTTGGACATCGCCCGAGAAACCAGTGGTCCTCAGCCAGGCGTGACGGCGCAGCGCCACTGTCGTAGCAAGCGATCTGCCCAGCGAGTCAGCGTTGTCTAGGCCACATCGGATTTGTGAACTTCGCCGCGTCTCTCCCGTCTGCAATAACACGGGTGAGTAGTGTCTGGACCTCCTCAGGACACTTAGGCAGCACTTGCGCCACCGAATCCCACAGAGAGTGGGAATAACGGCCCAAAAGGCAAGCGGTGTTCACGGACCGCAAGCCAGCACTGGAGGAAGAAAAATCTTCCCAAATTGTTCCAGTTTTTGGGATTCCCTGTCCGGCGGAGCCGTAGGGAAGGCGCTCTGAGAGGCAGAGGCTTGAACAACCAAGCTCTCGGGGGTGGGGTGTCGGGAGAGGAACAAGGGGTCGCCCGGGGCCGGGCGATGGAGTCGGGCTACGTTCCTGTCCACAGGAGCCCCTGTGGTGGGCCTGGACCAGGTGCCCAAAAGAACGTCAGAAAGTGCGTCGTTGAACGGCAGCAGTGGCTCCGAAGAGGTAGCCGCCGGCTGAAGCACTTCCGTCAGGAGGTTAGTCCTGACAGCCACTGTAGGCAGCTCGAGGTGCAAGGCCGCGGCCGCCCTACGCAACACCGTTGCATAACTTGCTCCCTCCTCCGTAGCCACGGAAGGAGGAGACAGCATGCCAAGGTCTGGAGAGGTGTCCAGGCCACTGGCATCACCCAGTTCCTCTGCCCAGTCCTGACAAGGCTCACATTGAGCTGTGAGTGGGTCTTCCGACCCCTCCCAGTCCTCCTCGTCCTCCAAAACAGGTGAAAAGTATGGAGGGCGGACATGAGGGAAGAAAAGTCCCATCTGCGTCGGAATCGGCGTCGGCCGACGTCGATCCGGCTCCGTGTCCGGGTAGAACTTGGGGACGGCGTCGCCCGGGGCCTCGGACGGCGCCGTGAACGGTACCGGGGAGGTCGGCGCCGGTGGAGGTGTGGTTAGGTCAACCGGCGCCGACCGGGATCCAGGCCTGGATCCGAGGGGGTCCTGCGGCGCCGGAGCCGCCAGAGACACCGGGGCCGGAGCCGCCAGTGGTGGTGCCGAGGGAGGAGCCCCAATGGGGCCCGCGGGGCCCAAAGGCGCAACGGGGGAACCCTTAGGCCCGAAGATGCGAGCCATGGCCGACAAGAAGTCTTGGATGTCGGCCGGAGTCGACGTCGGACCCGGAACAGGCGGGTAGGCTGGCGTCGGCTGTTCGGGTACTCCCGGAGCCGCGGGGGCGGTACCAACAGGACCCTCAGCCGAGTCGTGAGACCGGCGAGGGGAGGTCTTAGAGCGACGCTTCTTAGACCTCTTGTGCTTCGCCTTACCTGAAGACGAAGACTTCGACCCCGACGAATGACGACGGCTCCGCGACCGGCCCCTCGACCTCTCCCGGGACCTCGAGTGCCGGGCCTCGAGAAGCTTTCGAGACCGCTCTCGCAAAGCCTTCGGGGCGAGGGACCGACACTCGGGGCACGACTAGGGGTCGTGGCCGCGCCCCAGCCAGAAGAGACACTCTCGGTGCGGATCCGTAATCGACATCATGCGATTACAGACTTCGCATGGCTTGAAGCCGGGCATCCCTACTGACACCCTGGAGTCGAAACGACTCAAAAACTTGGACAAAAAGTCTCAAAAAATACCCAGTCAAAAAATGACTGGGGCACTGCTCACTCCGGATCTGCGCTTACTGGCGCGGAAAAAGAAAGAACTGACGCCAGCGCGCATGGGCGGCGTCTAAGTACTGGCCGCGACGTCATCCCGGCGATCACGACGCCGGACGCGGAGCCGCACGACGCCGCCTACCGACGCGCAGGGGTACTGCTACGCAAAACTTTCCGGATCCAGCCTGACGCCTGGGGATATTCTAAGGTAAGGAATCTATCACTAACGTGTCTCTTTCAGATTGTCCCAACAACTGGTATCAGTCGCTCTGCTGCTCTGGAGTCAGTGTAGGGGAGAGGATTACACCTTCCACTGACCCATCGCGCTCCTTGGTAGACAGGAGGTCAGGGAGAGGTTCACTCTCCTCTTCCACTCCATTTATCGCCAAGAGCATGCTCACTTCGGACCTCTTGAAGTGGGGCTTGAGGCGGTTCACGTGGAGGACCCTCAAAGGGTTCCTTGGAGCCCGCAAATCCACCAGTTAGGTGACATCACATTTGCGCTCCACCACCTCAAATGGCCCAGTCCACTTGTCCTGCAAGGCACAAGGTTCCACTGGGGCCATGACCCACACTTTTTGCCCAGGTTGAAATTCGACCAGAGTGGCATTCTGGTCATACCACTTCCTCATTTCTTCCTGGCTGGCTTCTAGGTTCGCCTGCGCGAGTTTCCTGAAGCGGGTAGTTTGGTTTCTGAAGGCCAGCATGTAACTAAACACATCCTGGGGCGCTTTCCTGGGAGCTGCCTCCCAGCCTTCTTTCACCAAACTCAGAGGTCCTCTCACAGGGTGACCATACAGAAGCTCAAAGGGACTGAACCCAAGAGACTTCTGTGGTACTTCCCTGTATGCAAAGAGAAGGCACGGCAAGAGGACGTCCCACTTACGCCTCATGAATTATGTTAGACCCTTAATCATGCCCTTCAAGGTCTGGTTGAATCTCTCCACCAGACCGTTACCTTGTGGGTGGTGAACTTGTAGGTTACACCACACTCCTTCCACAGGGATGTCATATACTTGGATATGAAATTGGTCCCCCTGTCAGAAACCACCTATCTGGGGAACCCCACTCGGGAAAAGATCCCCATTAACGCCCGGCCCACCACTGGCGCCGTCGTTGTCCTGAGAGGGATTGCCTCCGGGTACCGGGTGGCATGGTCCACCAAGACCAGGATGTACCTGTTGCCCATGGCGGTCTTGGGGTCCAGTGGCCCCACAATGTCCATCCCTACCCTTTCTAAGGGCGTTCCAACCACTGGAAAAGGTTGGAGAGGAGCTTTGACCTTCCTCCCACTCTTACCACTTGCCTGGCAAGTTTGGCAAGACCTGCAATGTCCATCTGACTGCCTTCGCATTTGGGGCCAGAAAAAGTGGGTGACAAGCCTGTCAAAGGTCTTGTCCTGCCCCAAATGTCCTGCCAAAGGCATGTCATGAGCCAGACCCAGTAGGAAGGTCCTGAAGCGCTGGGGTACCACCAGCACACGGGCTGACCCAGGCTCAGCGACCTTAGGCTCACTTTACAGGAGATCATTCTCCCAGTAGATCCAATGTGATCCGGACAGATGTCCAGCTGCCTGGTCTGCAGCCTGCCACCGCAGACTCTCCAGAGAAGGGCACTACTCCTGCTCCTTGCAGAGTTCCTCCCTGGTGGGACCCCCTTCTTGCTGCCAATGGGTCAGCTCAGAGATGTCCCCCAGTTCAGCTACCTGCTCCCCTGTAGGCACCGTGGCGCCCCCCTCAAGGTCCGCCTCCTCCCGGTCCGTGGGAGCTTCAGGGGCCGGTTTCCCACGCCCCTTGCCCTTTCTCTTGGCAGGGACTTGGGCCACTGTTTCAGGCTCCAAGTCCTCTTGATCACCCTCTCTGGCCGCCATTGACCGAGTGGACACGCATGCCCACTCTGGCAACCCAAGCATCTCCAAGTGAGACCTGAGCTCAACATCCTTCCATAAGGACTGCTCCAGGTCGTTACCTAGCAGACAATCTACAGGCATGGAAGGGCTCACAACCACCCTCAAGGGACCTGAGACCTCCCCCCCCCCCACTCGAAGGGAACCTGCGCCACCAGACACTGGCGCTCTGACTTGTCCATTGCAATGACTTGGTGGAATGCCCCTGGGACTACCTGCTTCTCCGAGACCAGGTGACACGGGACTGAGGTCACACTGGCTCCAGTATCTCTGAGAGCCTCTACCCTTTTCCCATTGATGGTCACCCAGGTGCTGTATTTCTTTGTGTTAGGGGGCACCGGGTTTTCTGGGACCATCTCACTGTCCCCTAGTGAGACGAGGGTCATTTCTGCGGGGTCCCCACCGTCCTGTGGGTACTCCTCCTCCCCCAAGCGCTACACTAGCCAACACCTTGGACTGCCCACCGGTGGGTGGCTGTGCCCCCTTAGGGCACTTGGGGTCCCCCTTCATGTGACCCACCTGGTCACATGCAAAACACTTGCGGGGTCCGGTCTCAGCAGGCTTTCCTGACAAGACCACTTGTTTCTTATCTCCTGGGGGATGGGAACCTTTACCCTGGGTGTTAGTTTGGGGCCCTTTAGAGAACTCCTGTGTTATACCCTTGGCCCCCCCCTTTTCTGCTGGGGACCCTGCCCACCTTTGGCTGAGTCTCCCCCATACGCTTTCCTGTGGACCCTGGTACTCACCCAGCGGTCCGCCTCCATAGCAAGCTTCCTGGGGTCAGTCAGCTTACTATCAACTAGGTGCTGGCGCAGATCTGCAAAACAGACTAGACAAGTGCTCCCATGCAATCAAATTGTAGAGCCCCTGAAAATCAGTCACATTACTGCCCTTCACCCAGCCATCCAGTGACCTGCAAAACAGATCTACACATTCCAACCAAGTGTTGGCATCGGACTTCTTACTGGACCTGAACTGATCCCTGTACTTTTCAGGAGTGAGACCATACTTCGTGAGAAGGGCGTCCTTCATGTCTGGATAGGGGAGGTGATACCCCTTACCAAAGCTAATAAAGTATCCCTTGCTTCTTCTGGGAAGAGGCCACAATCCTGCTCCCCAATTCTCCTCAGGGACCCCATTCATGGGTATCGCTGCCTCGTAACCCTGAAACCACCTTTGTATGTCATCCCCCTTCTTGAATTCTTTGCCTACATTCTTAGGGATGTGCACAATCCTGTCTGCCTGTCTTGACGGGTTGCTGCCACCATCTGAGCCGGCTCTACTCCTCTGATCCAGCTCCTTTATCCTGAACTCATGCTCTAACATCATCCTTTTCTCCTCCATGGCCAACTTACGCTTCTCCAGTTCTACTGCAACTCTCCTTGCTTCCAGCCAGTCCTCCAGCTCTCCTGGGGACAGGCCACTGCTGCCTGGCCTGGAGGGTTCCCCCCCCCTCCCAAAAGCACATCCACCCTAGAAATTGGCTCCTCCACCTCTCCACTGAGATCACCAGACTGCTCACTGGCATGTCTGGCTGCTACCCAGGCCCTCAGCGCCTTTCGTAGCTCCTCCTTCCTAGTGAGGCCTCTGATTTGGACTTTTAGGTTTTTGCAAATTGATTTCAATTCCCTAACATTGTAGGCTTCCAACCTATCCTCCTCAAAGGCAATTTCCAGGGATGCAACAGATGATGCTCTTGATTCAGGCATGATGAAGTAGCAAGTTCAAACTGGCAAGATCAAAAATAGGCCAAAAAGAAAAAGAACCAGTATGTGGCACATAATGGTCTGCGATATGGTAGTAGTGCACACCAATCACTGTAAGTCAAGTGCAAACGCAAGTCCTATCCTCACTGCTGACAACCAATGTTAGAAATGGGATTTTTGGTAGGCTAGGGCATGTGCCAAAGCCAGGCAGAAACCACCACTCTAGTCAGGATAAGGGAGTTACACTCCTAAAATAACCCCTGCTCACCCCCTTGGTAGCTTGGCGCGAGCAGTCAGGCTTACCTTAGAGGCAATGTGTAAAGCATTTGCACATAACCAACAGTAATACAGTGTAAGCACTACAAAAGGACACCACACCAGTTTAGAAAAATATCCAATATTTTTATATACTTAAGACAAGACCAACAAGCATTGGCATAGCCAACAGGTCTCGCCTTTTGGACCTTATAAGTGTGTAGCTATGCAGCACATTATCCTGGGTAGGTAAAATTGTTCAAAGCAAGACGAATATGCAAAAATACACAGCTCAAAGACACTACCATAGGAAAATAATTTCGACAATCACAGTAGACAATTGTGTTATTTTCAGAGAAGGACAAGCAGCACTGTCCAAAAGAAGCACACAATTTAAAAAGAGAAAGGGTGACGCTTATTGGGATGAAAAAATAATAATGTGTCAGTAAGACCTTTCTAGCATGGTTAAATTCGATACTAACTAACATTTATTAAACAGCTAAATGACCGTTCGCCAATACACAAAGGGAGTGAGGATTAACTAACAAAAAAGAGAATGCTTTGATTCAGGCAGTGGCTTCCCCATCTCAGGCGAGATTAGTAATTGAATTGGAAAAGAAATGCATGTTAAAAAGTATCCAGGCGCTCCAAGATTAGTTTTGGGGACAACTGTGCATCCTGGGAAGGTAGTGTGACCCGTGGCAGCACCTCACAACTGTGTGTGTCTGCAGTCACAACTTACGAATTTCTTTGCTCGGGCTAAGAAACGTTCAAGGCGTGATGTGGCGCACACAGCATGAGATTTAATCACCCAAATCCCATTTCCCACAAGTGCGCCTAGCAGCTGAACTTCGGGCTTCTTTTGTGCTTAAGTGAACTAAAGCAGAAAGGCAGGCATGCTCTTTTAAATAAAAGGGCAAGTGATCTTGCTTCGTGCCCTTACTACTCTTCCTTCCTGCCCTCCACAAACACACGCCAACACCAGTCTTAAGCATGTGTGTATCCTTCTTCCTGGACTTCAAAAGGCCATTGGCATGGATCTGAACACAGTGTTTACATACTGGAATTCTATGCCAACACTATAATGCATGGAATTAGCCTCTCCATTGCTGCAGCAATACTCAGTTTCGCCTTCCTGTTCAACCACTGCTCCTCCTTCAACCCATAAACCACCTTCAAGCAACAGCAGCAACTGCATCCAGCAAACCACCGACCGGGGTGACCCCCTGCCACCACAGGCAATCAGTGTCCAAGCAACCAGAAGGTGTAACAGCCAATGAGAAAGGAGAGGCTGCCAATCCTAAACTAGTGTATCACTGTAGAAATAGAGGAAGGAAAAAGCACTAGCCACAGTTTCTACATAAATGTAGTGGCCATCGTGAAGTAGCCAGAAATAAAACTGAATGTTCCAAAAGCATTAATTACAGAAAAACACGGGCAAAGGCGCATTTTTTTAAACATTTATTACAAACGCAACCTTTTTATTTCAATAAAGGGGTGTGCAGAAAACATTGCATTTTTGAAAGAATTAAAAATATCATTTTAAAGGCACTGGGAGTCGCTCACATTTCTGTCTTTTAATAAACTGCACAATATTACCACGGAAATGATGGGCATGTTTTGCCATTAATAGCAGTCATGTCATCGTTCCATAGGCAAAGGATTTCTAGACAAAACAAGCGAAAAACCAGTGAGGTCTGTCCTGAACTCCAGTGAGGGCTCTCCTGAGACCCGCTCCTTGCAATGATGCCTGTTCTGAACCCAGTGTGGCCAATACCGAACCCAGCTCCTCGCAACAAAGCCCACCCTTCACTGGTCCCTCACAAAAGGCCCACCCCGCCTTCGCTCACTTTAGAGCTGCACTTTGCCCGACCTGGAGGCGCTGTACACCTGCGGACAATCAGCAATTAACAGACGCCTCTTGTGTAAACGAGTACAATGGCTGGTGGAAAAAGTACCTCAAGAAACCCGTAAAGAAAAATAAGAGAAACAAGACTGCCGGGTGAAAACCTCCACTCAAGATTGCACCCACTGCCCGTCACTGTAACTCCGCCCTGAATCCAAGTTCAGACGAGGAAACAAGAGCTGAGCTGTGAATTGAAAGCGAGTGCAGTGCCTAGATCCGTGTGCTCAGATCAGCTCAGATCAGATACCGCACTCGCATAATTTACACATGCACCAATCCCTGTTTGTGCCTGTGCAAAATGTGCCCTTAAGATTGGAAACATGGTTTGAGAATCTTCAGTAGGGCATGCTAACGACAAAGAAAGAAGCATTGAGATCTTGAGATGGCATTTCTCGCATGTGATTTTGGGTAACATAACTGGGTGTTTTATTAGAAACGCAAAACGTATCCCAGCAGTAGAAATCCCATTAAGGATGCAATACTCCCCGGAGCAGAAACGGGGAAAAGGACGCGAGTGGTGCGCGCGCCACAGCGAGCGATCTGTTTCCAATTATCGCGCCCGCGTCTGGGCACGATAATTGGAAACAGATGTCTGCCCTGCGGGTAACCGCAGGGAAAAGGCCATGACGCACGAGCGTCTGGTCAGCTTTCTGAAACCCCTAACTTAAAGTCTCGCCAGAGCAGCGCTTGCGCGCTACTTGAGGCTCGACCTAAAAACGATAAAAATGCACAATACAGTACTTAAAAATCTTCAGTTATCAAAATATGCTTGAAAAACAGTTCCTTGATGTCGATAGCTCCGTCTGGGGCTATCACGGCGTTGTGAACAAACAAATCCAAACAGTTCTGGCTGACCGCGGCGTCGCGGGCCAGCTACGGTGTCAGGAAGACCCGCAAAGAGTACCTTTTAGAAATGCAGGGTGTCGGCGACCTCTCGGTGAGCTTCCGAAAGCACGGCGTCCGCAGGCGTCGGTTCCGGAGGTCGGTGCAGGAGTCGTCAGGGCCCTCGAAGTCGCACGCTTTGCAGATCGAACTGCTCTCTGTTGAAGTCCGGAGCGCTGGCGTCGGTAGGCGTTGGGTGCTGCCAGTGCTAAGTGCAGCGGTGCGGTGCCTTCAGGTCGCGGTGCGAGTAGCGGCTCGGTGGCGGCGTCAGATGGCGTCGTCGGTGAGACCAGGGTCGCGGTGTGAAGTGAATGCGGTGCTCGTAGGTCGCGGTGCAAGCAGCGGCGTCGTCGTTGCTGAAGCGCTGTCGGCTGACTAACGGGAGTTGATGGCACCGGCAGGCCAAGGCTGCGGTGCGGGATGAGAGCGGTGCATCTTGTGTCTCTTTACGAGCGGTGCCCTCAAACCACGGTGCAAGCAGCAGTGTAGATTTCGGCGTGGAGCGGCGTCGTCGGGGATACCAAGGCGTCGTCGTGAAGCGAGGCGGTGCGGCGTGCGGTGCCCACAGGTCGCGGTGTGAGCAGTGGCTCGGTGGCGGTGTCAGCAGGCGTCGTTGGTGAGAGCAGGGTCGCAGTGCGGCGGTGCCCTCTGTGGTGCCTTCAGGACACGGAGTTGGCAGCGTCGTCGGGTTGCTTCTTCTCTTCCAGCACAAAACACACAGTCCCCAGTGCTGAGGGCAGAAGAGCTTGAAGTCTTTGCTGTTCCTGAGACTTCTTAAACAGGGGGCAAACTCTACCTCAAGCCCTTGGAGAAACTCACAAAAGTAGATAGCAGAAAGTGCAGTCCAGTCCTTTCATTGCCCAAGACAGAAGCAATCACTGCAGGTCAACACAGCAAAGCACACAGCAATGTGGTAGTTCCTCCTCACAGCTTCTCCAGCTCTTCTTCTTGGCAGTCTTCTTGGTCCAAAAGAGTTCTACCAGTCAGGGGTCTGGGCCCCAATATTTATATCTCAAAATCCTCTGATCTTAGGCAGAGTGTGTCTGTGCCCAGCCAGAACCAGTTCTGCCTTCTCTGGTGTAACTTCCTGGCAGGAGGTGGAGACGGCATGGTCAGAGGCAGACCAGGCCCTTTGAGGTGCAAGGAAATCTCCTCCCCTTCCCCAATTGCAGCCCAGGTCTATTCAGCCCTTTCCTGACCCACCTAGACTATCTGGAGCCACTTCTGCTCCCCAGCCTTCTGTCATCCAAAACCCAGACAGGCAATCCACATTGCAGCAGAGGCACACGGGATGACTGAGCAAGAAAATACCTACTTTCTAAAAGTGGTATTTTCAAACACAGAATGTAAAAATCACCTTCACTAAAAGATGCGTCTTTCGATTCGGAGTTCAGGCATACTAAACTTTATTTTCCTACCTAATTCCCTGGGCCAGTTAGGTTTATAAGATGTTATAAACAAACTCCCCATTCTGTCCTATGGGGAACAGGTAGCCTTGCAATAGCGAAAAACGAAATTGGCCGTAATTCCCTATCAGGACATGCCACACACACCAGGGCATGTCCTACCTTTCACATACACTGCACCCGGCCCAGAGGGGTACCTTGGGCCTACCTTAGGGGTGGCTGACATGTAAGAAAAGGGAAGGTGAGGGACTGGCAAGTGTGTGCACTGGCCAAGTCGACATGGCAGTCACAAACTGCGCGCAGACTCCACAATGGCGGGTCTAAGTTACCTTTTCAGGGCTACTCCCGTGGGTGGCACAATCAGTGCTGCAGGCCCGCTAGTAGCATTTGATTCAAAAAGCCCTGGCACACTCAGTGCACTTTACTAGGGACTAACAAGTAAATCAAATATCCAATCATGGAAACACCAATCCATAACACAATTTACCACAGGAGCACTTGCACTTTACCACTGATCAGCAGTGAGAAAGGTGCGCAGAAACACTACGCCAGCAAAAACAGAGTCAAAACCAGGAGGTCAGAAAGCAAAAACTCAGGGGAAACACGCCAAAAGATGCCAAGTCTAACAGTTACCCCCACTTTTTGCTGGTGTCAGTATGTTTTTTTGACTACTCTGACTGGGATCCTGCTAATCAGGACCCCAGTCACTGTGCTTCCTCCCTAAATTTGACATGGTAAGTACTTCTGTACCTCCACAATTGGCTACTGGTGAACCTCTATAAGTCACTAGTATATGGTACTGAGGTACCCAGAGCATAGGTACACCAGGGGTCTCCCATGTGCTGCAGCATATATTGTGTCCTCACTGCATCCTCTGCACCGTGGGCCTGCACCATTGGTGAGCTGCTCCAGGTCCTCTTGCGACTCCTGTGCCCTTGGGTCCTCTCGAGGGACTTCTTATGCTCCAGTGGGCTCACCTACTTGTTCGGAGCCTGCTCTGACTCTCCTGCTTGTGGGGAGTCCCTTGGGCCTTGCGTGTCCCAACGTTTCTCCTTCTTCACTTTCCACGCATGTTGCAGCTGCCAAGGCTTGTTGGTGCTCCTGCCAGACAATGACCGCCTGGTTCTTGACATCCGACATGGGACAGCTCGTGCACGGCTCCTGGTCCTCACAGCTGCAGCGACAAGGTCACCATCAGCACTCCAGCATCTTCCGACATAGGTGGGAATTGCTCTTCCGTGCCTCCTGGTCACCTCCGAGTGTC